>OX276361.1:12175962-12855112 GCA_946251885.1 Cosmia pyralina
AGACTCGGTCATAAATCATTCGAGTGATTCGCTCTCTTTCCCACTCACGGGCCTTATGGGCAGGCCACGCCCACACGTAGTCCTGTGCATTACTGCAGTCGATGAGTGATATCGATAGTTTTATTTATAAATGGGTGATAGAAATAAATACACATTTTTTTTTTATTTTATTACCAAATTTACTACAAAGCATATTAAATATATAAACAAAAGAACGTATATATAAAACTAAAAATAGAAAATTAAAATTCTTCGTCTGAGTCATCGACATCATCATCCACATGAATGATGAACTCTTCGCATAAAATATGTGCTTTTCTTAAGTCTTCATCTTGCAGCAATTCTGCATGTTCCACACATTTTTGCCAATTTTCAATGGAGACATTGGAAATGGCTTCATCGACTAACTTCTCGACATCAGCTATCTTGAAGGTTAGTATAGCGGTTTTCTTGGCGGCACCGTATGCGCGCCATTGCGGATCTTCTTTCTCGCTCTCGCTCAGGCATTATAAGGGTTGCAGAAGGGAGAAGGAATGCGGAAGGAACTTTATGTTACACAGATACTAACTAATTAGAGTTGCCAGTAATTAGGCATTAAATATAAAACTAAAGAAAGTAATGGCGTTAACACCTATACAATGCGAGATCAGCTTATAAGTACTGGAAATGTATAGCTTGATCTGTAGCCGTGCGTACCTACCTAGCGACTCATATAATTATGGTCAAATTACTGCACTTATGTAAGTTGTTTCTAAACCTTTATTTATTTGGAAAGCACTCTCGAAGCGAGCATGTTATCCACTCCCTGTATGTTCAGAGACTGTTCATAGTGTAGCGTTTAAAAAAAAATTAAAACGTCGACGTTGTAAGTTCAACGTTTTTTTATTATTTCAATTTTGGGATTTGTTTCCAATATTCTCTTTCTGTAGGTCATATTTTTACCATTCACCCGTATTCTTCAAATCTCCAGTCACTTCGTGATCACGATGCCGCGATGTAAGTGAAGTTCAAAACCGTGAAGGTTTTTATAACAAAACTTTAACAACATCAGGTGGTTTCCGCTGTAGTGGTGCTAGCTGGTCTGCTGCAGGCTACGATCAGCACTACGCAGATCGACCAGTCAATTGATGGCGGCCCCGAGTTTCACAAGTAAATACCTTTAGCTAATTTCATTCTTTCTTTTCTCTTTGATAAGGTACAGATCAAATTCGCATAACACTTATGGCCTGTTTCACCACCTACGATTAAGTTCCTATTAAGTTACTTGGCAGATACATTCATACAAAATCTGTTCCATTTTTGAATTTATTCGGTGAGGTGTAGCCACCTCACCGAATAAATTCAAAAATGGAACAGATCGGATTCGGATATCGTGAAATAGGTCCTTAGCCGACGTTCGCATGGACGTAAAAATATCGCGGCGGGATTTTATCGCGCCCTGGATTTTCAACTCTCGGTGTTGAGCCGAGCTTCGAGAATCCAACCTAACAACAACAGAGTGCATGCCAGCGCATCGAAAAAACACACTGTTGGATTTTCAACTTTCGGCGCTAAGCAGAGCGTTGAAAATCCAGTGCGCGAAAAAAAATCGCCGCGATATTTTTACGTCCGTGCGAACGTCGACTTATTCGTTAGTATGAAACTGACAGGTGTCAAGAACGCATTTTCTCGACGGCCGGATTTTGACATAAAACCATTGTAGTAAGTCATTGAAATGTAACTCTTATCTTAGTACTGTAACGTATAAATTAGAATGAGACAAGAGCTAATGCTGCTTTAATGTAACATGCGACCAATGCATGCGACATTGAAAATGCTAAAAAAAACTAGCAGACGGCCCTATCGGTACTCAGGCCAATTCGAGATAAATACATAAAATTACAACATACAAAAATTTAAATGTATATTGATAACTTATTATAAATTACAATGGGGAGAATCCTTTTAAGCAAATAGTTTGCTTGTGTTAGGAAAAAGTCTTGTGTGACTACAGTTAAATAACGCGACTTCCATGTCCGTGGTAGCCCCGTATGCCGCCATTCGCACTGACGCAAAAATATCGCGGCGGGACTTTATCGCACACTGGATTTTCAACTCTCGGTGTTGAGCCGAGCTTTGATAATTCAACAGATGCATCCCCGCGCGTCGAAAATACACACTGTTGGATTTTCAACTCTCGGCGCTAAGCAGAGCGCTAAAAATCCAGTGCGCGAAAAAAAATCGCCGCGATATTTTTACATCCGTGCAAACGTCGGCTAACGGTCCCGATTTACGAGTTGTAGTTCGTGGGTTCGGACCCAGGCAGGCGCTTTACTTTATGTACTTAAATATTTTCATCACTACTGTTCTCAAAACGGTGAAGGAAACCGTCGTGAGAAAACGTCCTAGAACCAAAAATTCGAAGACATGATGTGACATCTCCAACCCGCACTGGGCCAGCGAGGTAGATTACAGCCCACTCGCTCTCGAAGAGAGGAGGCCTGTCTACCAGAAGTGGGAACATTGGCTGATTATGCTTATGCATATTCATGTTGCACTGACTATGTGTCAATGCTCCCTCCCCTCTTGCATTACTTAGCGGTAGGTAGGAAACAGCATCAACAAGAAAAAAAGAGCAGATCTTCGCAGTTCTTGCGGCGCTTCCGTGCTCTGTAGGAATAATGAAAAGATTCAATAAGTAGCGTGCTTCGTGGTTTATTTTGCAACTTGCCTTCATAAATATATTTAATCATCTTTCTTCATTCCAGCCACTTTAGAGTGTCATCGCCATGTGTCATGTGTGTAACCATTCTATTCATGATGCCTGTCAATCTGGAGTTCCTGAAATATTTCAAGAGACGAACAGGTGAATTTATTGGTTAGCTATGTAACCTATAGAACTAACTTAGCGCAAAAGTTGGATACCCCTCCACCAGCTATGCGTTCGTGTGCTGGTCTGATATATTTAATAGAGAGATACATAAACCCGCAGGCTAGCAATTGGCGAGCTGATGGGCTGTAGAGTGACCCCACGGACCCTATCTCACAGGAGAAGTCTTGTTTCCCACCTCTTTCTTGCCTTTATTGGCTGGCTTGAGTGGAGATTCGCAAGAGCAAACGTGTTCAGAGTAAAATGCTAGTAGGCTTTTGATCTTACTTCCGGGATTGTTCTGATAGCCGTGGAATACCTCTCCACTCCTCATAAGCTTTCGGGACATGTTGCCCCCTTGTTGCTACGACACTAATGTGCTAGCGATCGTTTTCGGGGGCATTATTGAGTGTGCAAGTCACCCCCTGCCTTTTTATCGTGTTTAAATAATAAAATTATAACATTGCTCTGCCATAGTTATTCCATAGTCCTAGATAACCAGTTCACTTTAGCCCCCCAAACTCATAATCCGATATCTTTTTTTCCATATCCTGCAATAGTCCTACACCAATCGCGGGTTGACCTTGGGTGCACATGCACTTGAACAGGGATAATCGTCGGTTGGTGCCTCATTTCATTATAAAACTATTACAGGCCTCTGCGAGTTAGCTTTGGCCCCTCGTACGCCTTCCAAAGGTCCGGGACCCCAGGGTACCGGGAAATGTCAAAGTCGAAAAAAAAAATACTTTCAAATCATAGTTTTCAACTTGTGCGTTCTCACGCACGCTCGTGGTTTCATCACCGTCTTTCTACCCTTGAACCAGTTACTTTTGGTCGGCGCAACACGTTTTCTTGTTACATTCTCTCCTGTCAACCGTCAAGCCACTCACTCACTCCCTTCATTCATCTTTTTTTTTCTCGTCATTCACTACCTTTCCTTTCATCTCATTCCTCACCCTCACAAAATCCATTCTATATTTACTTTGGCTTTCCTCTACCTCTCCATCCTCCATCAGCATAATATATATATTCATCACTGTTTTAGTCACATGCATTTCCTCCCTCCTCGTCACATGCCCATACCAAGCCAAACGATTTCCTTTCAAGTTTTCTGTCCCTGGCGCCACTTTCAAACTTTCCCATGTAGTTTGTTTAGTGACTTGCGGACGACATTTTGTGGTAGGAGAACGGCGTGTCCCCTTGGCGAAATTCTTATTATTCTCAGATATGATCAGAGTTCTAGAACCATCTTTGGAAGCAATTATACCTATATGCTATCGACAAAATGGACGCCTTTACACCTTAAAGTTGCTTTTTGTATACTCTGATTCATTGAAGAAGCCCTGCCCCTATGGTCCTTTGTTCTCGTCCAACAATAGAAAGTCGGAACAATACAAAACAAAAGAGCAAGAAAAAGAGTTTCAAAATTGGAAGGGCCTGACTTTTGTTGATGGTACCTACAGAAATAAACAACGGGCTATAGCACTCATCTCTCTGCCTTGTCTGTTTCCAACTATGTTGGGGTTGGCTTCCAGTCTAACAGAATGCATGAATACCTGTATTTTACATGGGGCGACTGCCTATCTGACCCCCACAACCTAGTGACTGGGTAATATTGTCAGAACTTCGGGCTTCTGACTACGCGTAACGTCTGTCAAAGATCTACAACTGACAGCCGGGACCAACGGCTAATCATGCTTTCCGAGGCACGGAGCGGCGGGGTCTCTATATGTAATGGATGGTCATCCATCCACGGACTGACCTCAGCAAGCGTAGCTTATCCTTCGATGGACCCGTGCGACTGTTAGCCACGAGCCCGCTGTAGGACTATAATAGGCACCTACTATATTATACAGCGTAGGTTTACTAGAAAGGTGTGGTCCAGTCCAGACCATAAAACTGAACAACTTTCTCCATGGGACCAACATCGAAATGGCGAAAAAAATATCAACTGTCCCATACAAATCTTCAATACCCTATACTTACTCGACTCAAATGTATGGAACGGCTGATTACTTTTTCGCAATTACGATGTTGGTACCATGGAGAAAGTTGTTCAGTTTGATGATCTGTACTGTACCACACCTTTCTGATACGCCCTGCAAAAATGGTCTAGAATATAGGTATTCGATCGTTGGAGAGGGTAATTTTGTCAAATGTGTAATTCATTTGACAAAATGACCCTCTCCACAGGATCAAGGGGAAAGGGGAAGGTCACAGATAATATAATACCAAGGTACAGATCAAATTCGCATAACATTTATGGCCTCTTTCACCACCTACGATTAAGTTCCTATTAACTTACTTGGCAAATAATTTCATACAAATTCTGTTCCATTTTTTAATTTAATCGATTAGTAGTGGCTATTCGGATATCGTGAAATAGGCCCTTAGTTTAATAGGTAGTTCAAAGTTTAGTGTAGATAGACAGTAGGAGTAGTGTCCAGACAGGTGATCTTGATCCACTACCCTGCAAAATAATAACATCGTCGACCTTACCCCACGTATTGCTCATGAATGACGCTCGGCTAATCAATAACCTATATTTAGAGACGAACAGCGAGCCCCTGCCGAGCACGCAAACCAAATCATGTCTGAATTGGAGCATGGTGCGGCGGGATATTCACTGGAGCATACTCTTAATTATAGGTAAATTAACACAAATTGCTAATTTCTTCAACATAATGAAGTAGGTACTTCTATTAGGCGTCACCTCGGTAGTCGATCACTCCCTTTCCAGCCATATCATCTTTCACACAGTCCATCCATCGTTTCTTTGGTCGTCCCTACTCGTATAGCCATCCACATTCATACTCAAAACTTTTCTGACGACATTATCCTCATTCCTCCGTATTACCATGACAAACGATTTACGCACAACTTTTCAGTCATCGCACCAGTGTCACTTTCAGACTTCCACTTTGTACTCATTTTTTTTTTCTATCCATTCGCGTAACACCACACATCCCTCTTGGCATTCTCATTATCAGCTGCATGAAATAGCCTTTCATTAATTCGTTTTGTAGCCCAACATTCTGATCCATACAAGACAGTCTAACCATTGTTTTATAAATGAATGCGTTAGTCGCAGATTGTTCCCGTGTAGGTACCTACCGCCTTTTCTAGTAGGTAAGCTATAGCTATTCATGTACAAATTGCACCAATCAATCAATCAATCTGCCTAGCCTAGGAATTGCACCAATCTAAGTAAATGTAGGTAAGTATTAGCTTGTTATATTTACCTACCTGCTTAGCTGTTGAACTGTATAGCCTGTAAAAGTCTTTCAGGATAAATTCAGCCGACAAGTGAGCCCACAAGTGCTAGTCACCGCCTGAGGTATGACAGCGGTGAGACGGGGGAGGTAGACAAAGGAGAAGCTAACTCAGTTTGCCAATCGCGCCCTCCTTATAATATAATAGCGCTTTCGCTCACACTATAGGACATAAATTCTATGTCCTTGGTTCGAGCCCAAAGTGTTATTGTGTTTGTCTGTTTGTAGTAGCTGCCCTCTGAATCTGGAACTCTGGATTTGAGTTCGGTTAATGGCAGCACAGGGTGGTGCCTGGTTTCGAAATATTGGAGTACTATACAGGGTGTTAGGTTAAACGAGGGACATACCTACTTTAACGGAGTGTAACCTCATGATAATGAACAACTTTTATACCATGGAACTAATCCTGAAATATGAAAAAAAATCAGCTGTTCTCTACAAAGTGCAAAACCTACGCGATCAAAATGTACGAGTCAGCTGATTTTATTTTCATATTTCAGGGTTAGTTCCATGGTAAAAGTTGTTCATTTTCATGAGTACTACACTACCTACGTTAAAGACCCTAACACGACGCCTATGTACACCACTGCACTGTGTATCCCTTCGGCAAATAATGGGTGTTTTTTTTAGAGGTTTGGTTTTTAAATAGGCAACACTTTTTCTAGTGATTGTCAATTTGAGAGTTGGCGGGTTGGCGGTATATTTGTGGTCAGTACGTTTTTCCCATAGACTAGTATATATAAAATGGTTTTGCCATTACACAATGGAGACTTACTTCCATTATGCGCGCCGTACGTTCGGTGAATGGGCTGAAAACAATATTCAGCTTGACCCACTTTTTCAATGCAAAATTTTAATTAGCGATGAGGCTCATTTTTGGTTAAACGGCTACGTCAATAAACAAAATTTCCGAATTTGGAGTGAAGAAAACCCAGATGCCTTTATTGAGACGCCTTTACATCCATTAAAAGATTAAAAGTCACTGTTTGGTGCGCTTTATGGGCAGGTGGAATCATTGGCCCATATTTTTTTAAAGATGATACCGGCCAGAATGTTACCGTAAATGGAGAGCGCTATAGAGCCATGATTGCCGACTTTTTTGTTCCCCAGTTGAATGGTATTGATGTGGTTTCAACAAGATGGTGCAACATGCCACACAGCGCGCGACACCATCAATTTATTGCGGGAAACATTCGAAGAGTGTATAATTTCGCGTAATGGACCTGTGAGCTGGCCTCCACGATCGTGTGATCTCACACCTATGGATTACTTTCTTTGGGGATATGTGAAGTCACACGTCTACGCAGATAAACCACAGACGTTGGACCACTTGGAAGCCAACATTTGCAGCGTTATTACCATAGAAATATAAAAAACAAACTTCTTTCATATATCTATGGTTATTACCGATATACGGCTCCAGTTGCTCGAAAAAGTGGTCGAAAATTAGACTTCCCAATTACGCTTCATTCGAGCCAGCGGTAGCGCCCATATGCCCGAAATCATTTTTAAATACTAATGGCATAAGAATATCTTTTAAATAAAACCAATACCATGATAATTAAATTTATTTTTAGGTGTTTCATTTCAAAAATGAAATAAAACACCTAAAAATTTTTTTTTTTTTTTAATACAAAATCAAAAGAATTTGTATACCTCTAAAAAAAACACCCATTATAAGCCTGATGTCAAGTAGGTAACATTCAATCGATGACCAGTGGGCCTAGTGCGAGTTTTTATTACCTAGGATACCTACTAACTTCAATTTGTACTGAAACTGAAGAAGCGACGTCTGGTGACAATAATGGGAACTACAAATGTTCCGTACAAATTGACGTACGTAAACGTCACGATTGAAATCGAATAGAAACTCGCACTACGCCCTCTGGACTTTTCAGCCGGCAGCAGCAGTCTATTCGAGTCCCTCAGAGATTCGAAAATGACCGAAGAGTTTGAGGAGTTCCTGCTGAACTTTGAAGGATGGCATGCGTCGGCCGTGGTCTTCGTCGTAGTGATGTTCTGTAAAACACTCACGGAGTTCGCGCCCAACTTCTGTGTGGTGTATGCATTGTTGCCTAGCATTGCTAAAGTGGTAAGGAGATCCTATCTAGAATATAAGAGTATAATTTATTTCATAACTAGCTTTGCCCGCGTGGATGTCGGTGATTATCCCACGGGAAGTTACCTACTACGTACTGGGATAAAAAGCAGGTCAAAAATTGAGGTACATGTACTAAAGTTAATACATAGTATCTACCAATGTCAGACGCACCCCATGTGTGCATAAGAAAAAATCAATAAAAACCCTTTATATAATAATAGGTGTACAAGCGTATATCATACCTATATAGGGTGACTGGTAATTAGTGACTGAAACTTAAACACTTGATTCTGCTCATGATAACAAGCAACTTTTACTATGGGGCCAAATCGCAACTACTGGGGGTACACATTGACATTTGACATGAACCTATGGGGTTCATAAATTAATACATTGCGGCTTAGAACGGATTGTATAACGATTTATTTTATGTTGTTTAGAGTGTGTTCTGCAATATAAATCCACACTACCTGATGATGGCAGCGACCCTGGCCAGCTCTTTGCCGTTCCACCTGATGACTGGATCTCCAGTAAACGCGATGGTATGCGCATATGTGCACATTCCGCCTTGGAAAATGGTTAGTCTGTTCATAGCTGACTTTGTATTTACCTCCTATTAGCTATTTTTAACCGACGAAAAAAAAGGAGGAGGTTCTCAATTCGACACGTATATTTTATTTTTTTTATGTATGACCACGCATAACTTTTTACAGTCGTCCGATTTGAAAAAATTTTGTTTTATTCGAGAGGCTATACATCAAAGTTGGTTCCATATAAAAATGATTAACTTTGCTTGGGTAGTTTTTGAGTTAGCTTCATACGTATTTTATCCCCACTTTTATATGGATGATGTTCTAGTTTGTTTTGCAGGTAGTGGTATTAGAATTTGTGTGGGGTAGGTACCACAACTAAGAAGTGAAAATAAAAACTTTTTAACAAAAAAATACAACCGACTTCCAAAAACAACACTACAAAGTAAAAAATAACTTTAATTTCGGAAGTCGGTGGCAAAAAACGAAAATACATTTAACCAGACACCGACTTCCGAAATTAAAGTTATTTTTTACTTTGTAGTGTTGTTTTTGGAAGTCGGTTGTATTTTTTTGTTAATGTTAAGAAAACGGTTTTAACCAAAGTTTGGGTTTGCATTTCGAGCGAGAAATATCTATTATTATGGTTTGGACGGAAAAAAAATGCACACTGGTCTACACGCCATTTAGTTCGCTTTGCTTCTGTATCATTGGTCACGTCATCTAAAACTGTTACAAATTTCAAGTTGATAGCATTAGTAGTTCTTGAGATATCCAGCTGTGACAGACAGACAGACAGACTGAGTCACACCATAAGGGTTCCTTTTTACCATTTTGGTACGGAACCACAGAAATCTAAATAATAAGGCTATTATTTAGATTTCTGTGTACGGAACCCTATAAAGATCAGGTACAATCAACTAATTAATGATCATGACTAAAACCGCACAGAAACAAAGTTACGGTAGCCGCAACAACGGCCGCAGTGACGGCGGTCATGAAAATGATGGTGATGATGATGACTATACGGTGTTAAAAAATACTCTTTAGGAAACTTTCATAACGTTTCAGTGACGTCATCATTCGCCGGTAAATTGCAGACGCTATGACAGCTTCTAGGCAACGGTAGCTTTGCGCAGAAGCCAATCTTTCACACTCCGCTTAACGTAATTTATCAACTTGACGTCAAAGATAAAATAGAATATTAAAGTATTATGTAGTAGAATGAACAGCACCATCTGCATTTTGCCAGGGTCTCTACCTATGGGCTTTGATGGTAAAATATATTACATTCAAGCTGTTCTTGTTGAATCTTGAATTCTTGACAGATGTACGCCGGCATCGGACCGTCCGTGATAGCGATAGTGGTGGTCTGGTTCACAGTGACGGTGTGGTCCACAGCCATATGGACGGACATCACGCTCGACGCGGAGTGGGCAGACATCAACGTCTTCAAGATATTTAGGAAAAAGGTTTAGATAGAATTAATAGATTAATAAAGTATAAGTAGGTACGTAATGCTTGCATGGATTTTCATTTCAATGGTTGGTGTAGCACTGATTAGGTTCTCAGCCAAAATAGTTTGATGTATCTATACCATTTTTTTTTTTTTTTTGTGGATGGGAAATCATCAAATGACTTCTCCCGCTCTGGGCAGAGCGGGAGCGCGTGTCAGACTTTTACTCCATTCTAAAAATGAACGCCCCTCCACAATACGTCATTATTTCAATGTGTAAGAGGAAATACTTATTGCAACACTTTACTTGTGTGCGTGCGGCGACTTTACTGTCAACATGGACTCGTCGCCGCACTTGAGGTCAACTAATGGTGGGATCAGTCCAGGTAACAACATTGACGGCGTCCAGCATGCGCTTTGTTATGGTTCGCTATGTCGCGCTCGTGTCTTTTATACAATCCGGCTGGTTGACGTTTGGGGTTTGGGCAAGTCATGTAGGTACCGTTTGCATAACAAAAATCAGTGTCATTGTGTATATTTTTATGTATGTTAGTCTGTAAGGTATTTATTTACTTTAGTTGTTCACCGTACTCGCCGGTCACTGAGAAACCAATGACAAAGACCAATTATGTGTATTGCGTCTACACACTTCTTTGCATGTGACGTAACCGCTGTGGAGGGGCGTTTATTTTTAGAATGGTTTATCTCTACTTTGTTATCTTCACTGATTCTTAGGACTTCAACGCACTACCGGCTAGCTGAATGTCTATTTTATATTAAACTAGCTGCGCCCCGCGGTTTCACCCGCGTAGACCGGGATAAAAAGTAGCGGTATGAAAAATAGATGTTAGCCGATTCTCAGACCTACTCAATATGCTCACAAAATTTCATGAGAATCGGTCAAGCCGTTTCGGAGGAGTACGGGAACGAACATTGTGACACGAGAATTTCATATATAAGATTGTATAATTCCAACACATTGACTTGTGGCTGGCCGTCAACCACTCCGGTTGGCTTGAGACCTATAACCGGTTTTATGAAACAAAAACGATGAATTGTTTGCAACATATATTATTTATTTAACAACACACTCCGTCGATCCACTATTTACAAAATGAGCACATTACGTACATTTACATTTTAGTTTTGCATGACACTGAAATATTTTCTAAGTACTTACAAGAAAATATCATCAATTCATCACCATAAAAACACGGTATTTGGTTTATTGCAGTAACATGTGACGTAATGAAAATAAAATAAACATTTGTGGCAGAAATAAGAATCACAACCAATTTAAAATTTGGAAAAAGGTTATTTTAGATAATAAAATTTTTATTAAGTAACTGACATATCATGGATAATATTTTTTAGGTACATAAAAGCTTTTTAAACATGCTGTAAAAAGCGCACTTTAATAGTATTTTGGTACATTGGCATTTCTTATATTAAACTTTAAAAATATCAAAAAAGCTACAGTACACATGCTTTCAATTTACAGAAAAGGCTTCAATATAAAATTTAAAAAAATATTTGCATCTACTACAGGTTGTTATATGTGGTACAGATTGCGGCACGTAAGTAGAACCAAAATGGCGGTCGTCGGCGATCTGTAGTACATACAAATACAATGGTGCCGATTCTCTTGTGAACGCACTAAACTAAAATTAGAGAATCGCTATCGTTTACTAACAGGCAGCGCGAGAAAAGGACGGCTATAGCTATGAACTAAATTGGAGATGTCAAACTAGTTCACGCCTTACGCTTCACCGTGTTTTTTAGTCGACATGTTTTTACGTGTCGTCTAAATGTCTATAGAAAAATTAGTTCTAACTAATTTGACAGCTCTAATTTACTTCCGTCCCTTTCTTGTCATAATAGAGAGAAAAAGTTAGCAATAGCCTAAATAAAGTTAAGTTTGTGCACAACAGAATCGGCACCAATTTTCTGTACAACCGGTAACAGGTCATAGTACAACTTACGTGCCACGATCTGTACGGTAATTTGTATTTGTATGTGTAATAAAAAGTGAACTACAGATCGCCGACGACCACCATTTTGACTTACGTGCCCCGAGCTATACACGCGTACGTACAATTACGCATATATTTTTCATAAACAGGCATAATTTGCATATCAAAATTGGACATAACATCATTGTAATCATTAGAATAATTATATGAACACATCGATTTAAAAGCCATTGATAATAATTATCATAGAGTATTTTAATGACCATACACCATGACCATTAGATTCAAGATATAAATGTATAAACACGTAGAAAAAACGGCATTACCCAGTGACGTCACTAAGGGAGTAGTTGCTACAAAACAAAAAAAACTATTCGTAGTTTATACAAATTGGACAATCATCATTGAATTTTGTTTTGATATTTATGTACGCAATAAACATTCAAACACACATTACTAATAATAATTACGACTAATTTGCACTTTTTCACACACTTATATAAAATGCATCACAATATTATTTGTCTCACAACAAAAGCACACTTTGTTCTTTATGGACTTAACATTAAGGCACCTTATTCAAGCTTGATTAAATAAGGAAGCCTGTACATGGAATATGTTACATAGGAAAGGGTCCATAAAAATAAATATTTTTTTAAAATAAAGACTTCGTCTATACTTAATTGGGTTCATTCTTCAAAGTCACACACAAAATCCGATTCACACACCACACATAATATTTTACACGATATTAAAACTAGGAACCCCTTACATATGGATGATTAAATACATAAGATATTTGAAATACACCTTCACATAAACACTATATAAAATATATTTTTGTTGCTTACACACTCGCAAACGTATTTGGTAAGTAAAACGTTTTATGAGAAATGGCTCACTAATTGATACCCGACTGTGGCGAAGCCCAAAAGGAGGGTAATGTTTTTGGTATAATATCTATTGAGATTCTTAATTTCTTGATTGCTTTTAAATAAACCGCACAAACAATTTTGCTTCACATCTCACATTTACATTTTTTTAAGCCAAAGATCTCTATAATAAGTTAGAGACAGATTCATATCTTGAATTGCCGCTTTCACCCTGTCTCTACCTCTACCATGTGCCACGCGAAAGTAATCTTTAGACCATTGACATAAGACATACCGTCATATTAAACATTTTTTCGACTACATTTCTCATAAAATCCGTTGCAAGTGTAAAAAAGCATAAGTTTATATAAATCCTCACCCGCTTTATTCCGTTACAATATATAATTATGTCCTATAATAATAATAATATATTTATTATTTATTTAAGCATTATTATTGTCCCAGTAGGCTGGATTATGTAGACACTAGGTTTTGGCCACGATTTCGTTTAGTCTAAAATTAAATAATTTTAGACTGTAAGAGCAAGTTTTACGATTGTGTAATTTGCACGAACAGGGAAATCTACAGGATGGTGTTTTTGTTCAAACTGTTACTTAGATAATTCTATCCCACTAAGTAATAAATAGCCCTATACAGAATGTACCAGAAAGGTGTGGTCAAAAAGGGCGTAGTGCTGACCATCAAACTGAACAACTTTCTCCATGGAACCATCATCGTAATCGCGAAAAAAAAATAATCAGCCGTCCCATACATTTGGGTCCACTAGGTATTAAGTTTTGTATGGGAAAGTTGGTAAGTTTTTCGCGATTACGATGTTGGTACCATGGAGAAAGTTGTTTAGTTTGATGGTCTGTACTTTGTACCACACCTTTCTGGTACATCCTGTATTAATTTCCTCTACTGTCATGCCAATTGACGTACTTATAAAATCCGTTTCGTGTAGAGATCTCTTATTTTCCATCATATAATTTATCTCTCTCTGTATCTTTGCTCATTATTTTGAATTATGTTCAACTGTATTTAAAAAATATATATTTTATTTATTATGTATATATTTTGGCAATGTACTAAGTCGGTGGGGCGACTATCATACTCCACATACATACATAAATGCTGTTTTAATATTATTTATCATTTAAAATGCTTTTATACTGTAGAAAATACGAAAATATTATTTTAATTTATCAATGACTTATTGGCGAAGTTGCTAAATAAAATGGTTTAAAAAAAATTACAAAATAGCACTCTTTTGGAATAAGCATTGCCGATTTTTGGGAACCTAGATAATAAATAAATAAACAATCTTAGTAATAAGCAATCACTGCAGGATTGCAAAAAGAATTTTTCAATAATTTTAAGTACGTAAAAATAAGTAGGTACTTATCATAAATTCAAACCAAAAATATTAAGCGACCTCGCCAAATGTCTATGATTTTTAATTATCATTACGTTGGCAATATTGAATTATAAATACAGATAATATAGGCCAACCGACTCCCTTCAAAACTGAATTCTCTTGTCACAAAACAAGACTAATAAAAAAATATTTGAAGAAATATTTTCACACTGAGATTGCATTAAATAAATCTAAGGAATTTCCCTTAGTTTGAAAATGGTACAAAATGGCACATACCTTTACATCTTTCTATCTTTGTAGATACTTTTAACACATAGCCATTAAAATCCCTTCACATATTACCGATTAAATTACCTACATTAAATTGGATTTAGCTTTTAAAAGGTAGGTAATTGCATGTAATACTACCCGTATTATTGCTTAGTAATGCGGGTAGTGTACAATTGAAGTTCGGACGGGTAGTCAGAGCGCTGTATGACGTATTGCAGTCTAAAGTCACGTTATTGTTGGCTAACAATGCTGTGGTGTTGGTAAGGTGCGTCTCTGGGGCTATGAAGGGGAAGATAACTGAGCCCCATGTGGGGTAGGCGCCCCATACGATGAGGGTAGTGATGATTTTCGGGCCTATACCGCCGACAGCCTGAAAAAAAAAAAAAAAACAGTTGAATTTAGATTATTCTTCTTTTGTCGTCGTCTTTCACAATGTAGCATACTACATGTACAAGGGATTGAAAGGAAGGGTGCATCTCTCAGACAGTATAAAAATGACCTTCTCTTTGTAGGACTTTATCCGTGGGAGTAATATAAACAGGCCAGGCGCACTCCGCATGTTAGGTATGAAGCTACAAGTACGCGGCGGGCTCGACTTGTCGAGCTAATTCAGTGTCGGCTGCCGCGCGCCACCCGGCTCTCACGTTATTTCTATACTCACACATGCGCCGCGTCGTAAAAGAAGTCAACCCTAACGAGTCCAAAGGTACAAGAGTTACGCGATAGAAAGAGTGGAAACTTCTAGGTGAATATAACTGTAGGTAATTAACGCTATGCGACCCGAATTGCACTTTATTGTGTCGTAGCAAGAGTCGCTATTTATTTAAATGATTTTGCGGAGTGAATCTTCTCTAAATGTACTATTGTTATGTATTCTGTGATTTAGTTTAGTTACCCTTATCACAAGTAAAGCGCGCGTCGCTTCGTGAGGTAAAAATACTGTACCACAAATCGATGGCTAAGTTAGATGGCATGGTCCAGGCGCTTACTACACCTGGACAGAACCGGCCTGCGCCTGCCGCCATAAATAAACACTTCCACACAATAGGCATAACGGACAGTCCTCTGTGCAGAGCGTGAAAAGGCTAAAGAAACCGTTGCGCATGTGCTGTTTGAATGCACAGGCGTTACCCAGATTAGAACAGAAACCCTCGGAACACCCAGATCTTTTGCAGATGTTCTGAACAGACCAGGGGACGTAATCAACTTCTGGTTGGAATAACCACCCACGGCCGCCATGGCTCACGCACAATGGTCCACTCAAAGGACTATGTGTGAAAAACAAACACTATAGAACATAGTAGTAACTTAGCTACTAGTGTGTTCTACTTGGTTGTCTACCTATGTATTTTTGTATCATCTAATAATGTCAAAACCAGTATCTTTTCTTTATGTGCTTCTACTTTACTGACCATAATAGAGGAATGATTTATTTATGTCAACAAAGTACTCACCATCTTAGAAGTAGGTATATGCGCGACGCCAGCGACGATCGCGTTGGGCGGAGTGCCGACCGGCATGTGGAACGCCATCGAGCATGCCAGCGTGGCGGGGATCATCAGGTAGCGGGGGTCGATGTGGAGTACTCGAGCCTGTAGCGGAAAGAGATGGTTGAAGATTTTGTCATCAGGTCCCCAATGTTATTAGTAGATACATTATGTATATTATTATTTTTAAGAGAAGATTGGGCAATTTTGTCTTTGAACCGGGGTAACATTTTTATTAACATAATTACACATACATATAATATACAGGATGTATGAGAAAGGTGTGGTCAAACCGAAGGGTGTGCTTCAGACTATCAAACTGAACAATTTTCTCCATAGGACCAACATCGTAACGAAGAAAAATTATCAGCTGTACCGTAGAAAACTTCAATATCTACTAGATCCAAATGTATGGTGAATGATACACTGATGTTTTGAAATGACGCAATATCCGTCCCGAGTGGCTTATTTGGGATCAGAATTACATAGTAGATGCTGGTTAAATGTAACAATAGGGAATATGCATCTGATTCAAAGAAGGAAGGATCAAATATTTTTTGAAATTAACTGTATTATTTACTTAAGATTTTTACCCCATCAATATTTTTGATTATAATTTCTTATTGAGCATGAAATTAATTTTTAAAAACTGAAAAAAAAAACTGGGAAATTCAAATATTTGAAATGCGACGCCATTGTTCAGAGCGAATGTGACGTCTATGACAACAATAAATGTCAATTGATGTGTTTTGTTCCTACAAAAGTGTTTGGGATTTCTTCCTTGTGTGTCATAGACTATGATGTCACACCAAGCGCGCCAAAATGGAGGGCGTTTAAGGTGCCTGTGTCGGTTGGTTTTTTTGTAACTTTTTTAATGTACTTTCAATTACTTTTTTGGCGTTGAATATTTTTTTACTATTATCTGGCGCTGTAAACTATCGAATAAAAATACTTCAAAAATACATCCATATTCCCTATTATTGACTTCTGCAGGCACACAAAGCGTGCGTTGCTGCTTATACTAACCAGTTTGTGTTGAGCTCTTTACATACATAAACGCACGCATTCTTCCCACGAACTACAGAATGCCACTTACTATTACGATCTTTACATACTCCTTTTGCCTCATTTACGTTCATACATCTGGTCATACCACGCACGCCGGTTGCGAGTACTACTTGAACTCGTTAGACTCTTAAAATTCAGCTAAAAATATGATCACTCTTTCTTTGTATAACTTACCATGTTAGCCAGAACAGGCAGTATAAGATTAGCGATGGCGACGTTAGAGGTGAACTCAGTGATGAACTGGGTCACTAACACCACAACCAGCAACACCACGGCGTGGTTCAAACCCTGCAGGCCTTCTAACGAGGAGCCGATCATAGCGGACAGGCCAGTGGCCTTGCTGCCTTCGGCGAGGGCGAAGCCACCACCTGTTGGAGGAGAGATTAATTAGATACATCATCATCTTATCATCTGCCTAGCCATTTTACAACTATGTTGGGGTCGGCTTGCAGTCTAACTGGATGCAGCTGAGTACCAGTATTTTACATGAAGCGACTGCCTATGACCTCCACAACCCAGTTACTGGGTTATAAGATAATCTTTTTTTATATTTATAACAATTTAAATTGTTTCTAAGAACCTATCTATTGTTAACATCTCCAAAATTCTACACTTGGTTCGCAATAAAGAATTTGAATTTGAAGCGGTTAATAAGGCTGGTTGTCAGACTTTCGGGATTCTGACAACCCGTGACGACTGTCAAAGATCCACGAATGACAGCCAAGTCTTGTGATGATTTTAGATCCATCGATAGCAACTTATGTTATAAGATTGTGTACTCACCAAGCAAGAACAGTAGTCCCCAGGGGATCTTTTCCTTGAGTATACCCCAGGTCACTATGCTGGGTGAAGGCTTCGATGCTTTTAGTTCTTCGTCTGTAAACAATGGAATAAAACATTTACTAACTATAGTGGTACTGTGTAAAGTTACTTAAAAATCTCGAGATGTGTAGTATAAGCCGAAATAATCAGGAAGAGAAAAAGTCTACACAATCTCATATTTATTTACTCATCCGGGACTTCATCTTAATCAGCCTATAATGTTCCCACTGCTGGGATACAGGCCCGCTCTCTGTGAGAGGGAGTGAGCCGTAATCCACCATGCGAGCCCAGTGCGGGTTGGTAGATGACACATGTCTTCGAATTTTTGGTTCTATTTATTTACTTATTTATTTATTCAATTGGTCTTACGAGCTAACAGACATAACATCCAAAACGCTCATAAGATTAACCAACAATTCAATTGTGGCTACATACACTCGTCTCCTTATACAATAAATTTACTTAAAATAGCAATATGACATGCTGGTTTTCTTACGATGTTTTTCTTCACCGTTTTGAGAGCAGTGGTGAAAAAACAATTTAGACAAAGTATAGCACCTGCCTGGGTTCGAACCTACGACCTACAACTCGTAAGTCGCTGCCGTTACCCCTGGGCTACCACTGCTTTTCCGGGACTCGATGGAGCTAGAAACAGATTAATACAGATGGGACACTCCGCAGTTTAGGTATGAAGCTACAAGTACGCGGCGGGCTCATCTCACTGGGTCAACTCAGTGTGGGCTGCCGCGCACCGGCCGGCTCGCACGTTAGTTCGATACTCACTCACGCGCCGCGTCGTAAAAGAAGACAACCCTAACGAGTCAGAAGGTTTAAGAGTTACGCGATAGAAAGAGAAGCAACTTATAGGTGAATAAAACTGTAGGTAATGAGTTAGTTTCTTCAACAATGTTGTGGTCAGGCTTTATGATACCCATGCTCCTATCAAGAAAGTCAAGTTGAAGCGTCCGCCTGCGCCTTGGATGAACAGAGGAGTTCGAATGGCAATGCGACGGAGGGACCGCGCGTTTCGGAAATTTAGAAGGGATCGCTCGGAGGAAAATTGGACATTCTTTAAGGCTGCTAGGAATCGGTGTAATCAGATGGTACGCAACGCTAAACGCCGCCACATCTTAAATAATATCACTTCTTCTTCTCCTGCCGATGTTTGGAAGTTCCTTGGAACTTTAGGTATCGGCAAATCGCGACATTTGGACCTTCCTAACACAATTGGCTTGGACGATCTAAATCGCCATTTCTCCACTGTTCCCACTCTAGATAGTCTAACCCAATGTCAAACCCTCGACTACCTTGCTGGTCTGATGCGTCCCAAAATTAACCCCTTTGTCTTCACCCCAGTCGACCCAGGCGAGATCAGAAAGATTATCCTTTCCATTAAATCAAAAGCCGTTGGCTGCGATAATATCAACCGCCATATGATCGTCACGGCTCTTGACCAACTACTTCCTGCAATCTCCCACATAATAAACTTCTCCCTTTACACCGGTGTTTTCCCCTCCCTGTGGCGAAAAGCCCTTGTTCGGCCCCTGCCTAAGATACCCACCTGCTCTCTTCCTAGTCACTTTCGCCCAATTTCCATCCTTCCCTTTTTGTCTAAAGTGCTCGAGGCCTGTGTTCATAAACAATTCTCCCACTTTATTCACCACAATTCCCTCATTAGTCCCTTTCAATCCGGTTTCAGGCCCGGGCACAGTACCGTTTCAGCTCTCCTTAAAGTGACTGACGATATAAGGCGGGGAATGGAAGACACTAAAGTTACAGTCTTAGTGTTAATTGACTTCTCCAATGCTTTTAATACCGTCAGTCACGAAGTCCTTTTGTCCATCCTTTCCTATTTTATGGTCTCTCCGGAGGTATTACAATGGTTTTCCTCTTATCTTCGAGGGCGTCAGCAGTCTGTTCATGCTGGGGACTCTTCGTCAAGTTGGTGTGATCTTGTAGCTGGCGTCCCTCAAGGCGGTATACTGTCTCCTCTTTTGTTTTCCATTTTTATTAATCTCATAACTACCGTGCTTCGCACTGCGTATCATCTTTATGCCGACGATTTGCAGCTTTACAGCCAGACAAGTGTTGATAACATTTCAGATGCGATTGAGGAGTTAAACCGGAGTTTGGGTGTGGTTAAGGACTGGTCTGACCGATTTGGAGTGGCGGTTAACCCTACCAAGTGTCAGGCTATTATAATAGGGAGCCCCTACAGTATAAGAAAGCTGGATGACTTAACTGTACCACCTATAATCTTTGACGGCTCTATCATTCCGTTTAGCTCCGATGTTAAGGATCTTGGTCTGCATGTCGACACTCGTCTTGACTGGCGAAAGCAGGTCACTACTGTTAGTAAAAGTCACCGGAACGTTGCGGTCGCTCTGTCGGTTGAAAAACCTTCTCCCATCATACATAAAGGCAATGCTTGTACAGTCCCTAATCTTTCCCATAATTGACTATGGTGATGTGTGTTACTATGACCTGAATGCAGATCTCCTCAATAAACTTGACCGCCTTCTCAATAATTGCATTCGATTCGTCTTCAATCTTCGTAAGTATGACCATGTATCTGCGCACCGATTGCTGTTAAAATGGTCACCCATTCGTCAACGCAGGGAGCTGAGGGCTCTGTCTATGTTGTTTTCTATTCTCCACAATCCCACTTCTCCTTCTTATCTGACTTCCCATATTCAATACTTATGCTCTGCCCATAGTAAAAACCTTAGGTCCTCCAATAATCGTCTTCTACGATGTCCTTCTCACCGCTCTGGATTCATTCACTCATCTTTCTTTGTCCAGGCGGTCTTTCTTTGGAACGCGCTCCCTCTGAACATCAGGATGGCAACCAATCGGTTGTCTTTTAAAGTGATGACACGTGAGTATATACGTAATAAGTTGGCAGAAGCATCCCAGCGCTGATTTGCTGGCTTCATTTTCTCCTCTACTGATCGTTGTTTCTCCTCTACCGATCGTTATTTCTCCTTACAAAGTTTATTCCGTATATATATATATATATATATGTATGTATTTGTGTAATTATATAATATCTATGTATTTATTCTTATATTTTATAGTTATTTTCTTGTTATCTATCCTTTATGTTGCACCTGCCATGTCTTCTCTCTGCACCACCCTAAGGTTGGCTGGTAGAAAATGCCTCAGGCATTAAGTCCGCCTTTGTACGGTATTTTTTTTTTACTTGTGCATAAAGTTTTAATAAATAATGAAGCGCTGTCCGACCTGAACTGCACTTTATTGTGTCGTAGCAAGAGTCGCTTTTTATTTAAATTATTTTGCGGAGTGTCCATCTGTATTAATCTGTGGCTAGAAACAGACTTTTTATACAATGTACTACCATAAAGGTGGCTCTGTAGATACTTACATGAGGAAGAAGCGGAGAAGAACTTGAGGAAGTCGCAGCACATTGGCAGAATGAACATCAGAATGACGATAAACATTGACGTCACACCGTCCTTTACTTTCCTGCAATGATTAAAAACAAAAGGTTGTGATTTCAATGAAACCATTCTAAATAGAGATGGATGTCTGATTCAGGCATTTTAGACAATTTGGACATGTCTATCAATATATGTAATTTTATATTAGCCAGCTAAACTTCACAGACGTGATGAGTATCCATACCTAATTAAACAAAACTAAAAAAAAATCATGTTTACTTATGGATATCTGTGGAGTTTTCCTAGCTAATTTAATTTGATCACGTATAATGCCATTATGGCAAAATGGGCACGATCATCATTCCCTTGCCCTTATTGAAAACCGACATAACCCCAACACTAATACAAAAAATACGGTTGTAGCAGAGTAGAAAAACAATCAGAACCAGCAAAAAACCTATTTCGACAACCTTGTCTGATTTCTACATAGTTTTTTACTAAATAAATAACTTACATGTCGGTAATGACGTTAGCCCAGCCGGGCATGAATCCAGGGCTACGGAAGATGTACAGGAACACAGCCAGGATGAACAGGAGACCGGAAGCCTGTCACAAAATACATTATGTATTAATTTTGTGGTCCATGGAATAGAGAGAGGCTCATAGACACGAGACGATCTTCTAAACCAAGGACTCGTACGTTAACTTGCCAGGCAATTATCGCACTTATATCTTTCGACATGTTTGTTTTTAATTTTAGTATTTTTATTTTTAGCCTTTTCCCAACTATGTTGGAATCGGCTACCTGTCTAACCGGATGCAGCTAGTGTTTTTTTTTTTTGTAGAACGGTAAAAAAAGGTAAATAAAGTTTTAATCTTCTTTTGCTAACAAATGTCTGGTCGAGGCGACGGCTCATACACTAAACCTTCCGGAATAAATTACAGATGGGACACTCCGCAGTTTAGGTGTGAAGCTACAAGTACGCGGCGGGCTCATCTCACTGGGTCAACTCAGTGTGGGCTGCCGCGCACCGGCCGGCTCGCACGTTAGTTCGATGCTCACTCACGCGCCGCGTCGTAAAAGAAGACAACCCTAACGAGTCAGAAGGTATAAGGGTTACGCGATAGAAAGAGAGGTAACTTACAGGTGAATATAACTGTAGGCAATGAAGCGTTGTGCGACCTGAATTACACTTTATTGTGTCGAAGCAAGAGTCGCTTTTTATTTAAATGATTTTGCGGAGTGTCCCATCTGTATTAATCTGTGGTGATAGTGAAAACCGCATCAAAATCCGTTGCGTAGTTTAGAAGATCAACGCGGCCACACAGACACACACGATTTTATAAAAATAAATATATTTTTTTTTTTTATTAAAAACTCACCCTTTCGTGGAAAGTGATAGGTCCAAGGTTCCTGTACTGTTCTTTGATGACCTTCATTGTAGTCAAGGATCCTGACGACGCCATGTTTACTTTCTTAGCGGCTGGGCTGTTTGGTCTGCAGAAATGAATATCGTAGATAGCTATATAAGTTTTTTGCCTTCAGACAAAGCTCGATTCGCGTAAAAATACTGAGATTTTACGTCAGACCAACCCGCAGTACGGAAAAAAGAAAAACCGGCCAAGTGCGTGTCGGACCACGCACAATGAAGGGTTCCGTAGTTGGGATGAACTTATCTTAAGAACAAACTTAACATTGTAGTTGAAAAACATGTTCTCCCATACATTCCAACTGTAAATGTAAGTTTGTACTCACAATATTGATAGTTTTAAAATAACATTATTTTAAGACCACAGACTTCCTATAGGTTTTCCTAAAATCTACAGGGTAAAGATCTACTTTCTGTATTTTTTTCAAAATTTTAGGCTCAGTAGTTTCGGAGATAAGGGGGGGTGGAATGGTCAATTTTCGTCTATTTTCTTAAATAACTTTAAAACAATTTATTTTAAAATAATTAAAAAAAATATATTTGAGACCCTCGTAGTAAGCCTTTTCATTTGACATGCCACATGGTGTAGTTTGCAAAACTTTTTTTTTTATTTTCTTATTTGCCCCCCAAATGTGACCTCTGTATTCAAAATTCATTTATTTACTTTATCCGTCCGTGTTTGGGTCACAGAAATTCATATGTGTACCAAATTTCAACTTAATCGGTCCATTAGATTCGGAGCAAATTGGCTGTGACAGACGGACAGACAGACAGACAGACAGACAGACGGACAGACAGACAGACACACGAGTGATCCTATAAGGGTTCCGTTTTTTCCTTTTGAGATACGGAACCCTAAAAAGCACATATTACTGCCGCAACGGGCCGTATCGCACCGCATTCCAATACAAAATAAAAAAAACCGACCAAGTGCGTGTCGGAACACGCACAATGAAGGGTTCCGTAGTTGAAAATAATATTTCCCAAAAACAAACTTAACAATGAATCCCAAAAAAAAATTTTTTTATGTCATAAAACTACAAATTAACAATTTTCGGACTTTTTCCTTTACTTGTAATGGGAGACCTTGCTTCTTGCCAAATTTCATTATTCTATGTCAACGGGAAGCACCCTATAGGTTTTGATTTACCTACTTACGACAGTTGCGAGTACCAAAATGTGTCATAAAATGGCCGTATTTTTTTATTGCGTTGACTTAGAAGCTTGATTTTTTTAGAACTCTAAAGGACCATAGACTTACGTATTCCATATTAATTTCAACTTGATATCTCCACGCATCCTTGAGAAAAAGGATCTTGACAGACTGACAGACTTCAATTTTTTTTTTATGCGATAGAATTATAAATTAACATTTTTCAGACTTTTTCCTTTACTTGTGCTGTGAGACCTTGCTTCTTGCTAAATTTCATTATTCTAGGTCAACGGGAAGTATCCTGTAGGTTTTGATTTACTTGCGACAATTGCGAGTATCAAAATGTGTCGCAAAATGCCCGTATTTTTTTATGGCGTTGACTTAGAAGCTTGATTTTTTTAGAACTCTAATGGCCTATAGATTTACGTATTTGATATTAATTTCAACTTGATATCTCAACGTATTTTTGAGAAAAAGGGTCATGACAGACTGACAGAGTTGAATTTTTTTTTATATGATAGAATTACAAATTAACAATTTTCGGACTTTTTCCTTTATTTGTGCTGTAAGAGCTTGCTTCTTGCCAAATTTCATGATTCTAGAACAACGGGAAGTACCCTATAGGTTTTGATTTACTTGCGAGTATCAAAATATGTCGCATAAATGGCCGTATGTTTTTATTGCGTTGACTTAGAAGCTTGATATTTTTATGACTCCAAGAGACCATAGACTTACGTATTTGATATTAATTTCAACTTGATATCTCCACGCGTTCCTGAGAAAAAGGGTCTTGACAGACTGACAGACAGACAGACGGACAACGAAGTGATCCTATAAGGGTTCCGTTTTTTCCTTTTGAGGTACGGAACCCTACTCACTGTCCATTCTATGGTTGCCTGGAAGAGATTGCAGAAAGCGATAAGGCCGCCCATTGTATATTTTGTAGTTTGTGTCTTTTTTTTTGTTATGTATTTTTGTGGTGTACAATAAAGTATATATAAATAAATAAATAACCCTAAAAACCGGCCAAAGTCGTGTCGGGCCGGGCAACGCACAATGCAGGATTCCGTAGTTGGGATGAGTTTATCCCAAAAACAAACTTAACATTGTAGTTGAAAAATATGGTCTGTCATACATTCCAACTGAAAATGTAAGTTGGCCCACTATTACTCGTTATCTTGTAGAGCCTACTTAGCTGTGATAATTTTCCTTGTAACTTCGTTATATTATAATGCTATTGATGTGAATTTTTTCAGATACCCGAAAACAACCATTTAGCTTGCAGGGGGGAGGGGGGGGGACCTCTAGACTCACAAAAATTTGCACTTAGTTTAATATTTCTCAAACGGATCCCTGAATCAAAAAATGGTTTTCATACACCCACAATATTTTTGAACGGCTTAATTAATGATACACCATGGGATAGATAAGAAAAAAATTATACAGGCATGAGGAACAGGGAGTAAAGTTCACTCATCCTGTGTTGAAAAGGGAGGATCCTCCGACCAGACGGGTGTTGTGTTTGGTGGGCTACTGCCCAACGGTTGATGTCGGGACGTTGTATATATGCTAGTCGCGCGGTAAACGCTGATTGCACGATGCAGGATTGCGTGACGTCATGTCATTGGATGCGTAGTTCAATCATCCGCATTTTACGTGTACGGAAGGCACACTAAAAAAAATTTTTTTTTTCAACATTTGTTGTACTTACCACTTAGTCGGCGTGATTAATGTACAAGACAGACAGACGGACATGGCAAAACTATACTTGTCGACTACGGAACCCTAAAAAAGCGCGGTGCGGCCCGTCTGTATTCTGCGATAGTTTATACAAAATGTACTAGAGATGTAGTAGGATTTTAACGTGGCGGTGCGGCCCGCTTGTGCAATTACTGGTAAGTACCTAATGGTACTTCATGTCTGTAAGGGCGAAAATACACGTAATATGTCTGTAGCTGGTACAATACTATGCAAGTAGCTGGCATGCCATTGTGACATTCACCAATCAGAAGTTGGTATGTCACTCGGAATGCCAGCTACTTGCATAGTTTTGTACCATCTAAAGTCATGAGTTTAATTTGGCCCTGCTCTAGAGCTCTAGCGATGCCTAACCTTTTCCCAACGATGTCACGGTCGGCTTCCAGTCTTAC
The DNA here is from genome assembly GCA_946251885.1 of Cosmia pyralina. Lineage (NCBI taxonomy): Eukaryota > Metazoa > Arthropoda > Insecta > Lepidoptera > Noctuidae > Cosmia > Cosmia pyralina. Next base: position 12,202,174 of record OX276361.1, read on the forward strand.
TGCATGCAGCTGAATACCAGTATTTTACATGGAGCGACTGCCTATCCACAACCCAGTTACTGGGTAACACGGTACGCCTTGATAAGAAAGGTTGCCAGACCTTCGGGCTTCTGACGATCCGTAACGACTGTTATCCATGAATCCACGAATGACAGCTGGGACCAACGGCTTAACGTGCTTTCCGAGGCACGGTCGGGTCTTGGTATGTAAAGATGGTCATCCATCCACGGACCAACCGCGGCAAGCGTAGCTTAACCTGATCGATCGACCTGTGCGGCTGTTATTACTTAGCCACTTAGCCAGCGATCAAGGGTGAAATAATAAGCTGGTAATTATTGCATACATGAGGGTTACATACCTGAACAAGCCCATGAAGGTGACCTGGAGAGCTACCCACACAAGAATCTGCATGATCAGCATGGGGGGCGTACTATATGCCATGAACCAGAAGAAGTTCACTGAGCTTCCGTATTCGGGGAACTCGCTATAAAAGAAACATAATATTTTATTACCTTCATTTATTTAAATCGGCGAGACATAGATTCAAATATTTGAAGACTTTGCGAGTTGAGAAGTCAAAGTGCAAACTAAAAAATACATGTTTACACTTTGCACATGTATTAGGTTGGGGAAAAAGTCTTTTCGCATTATAGTATGTATGAACTTAAAATAAAATCTCTTTGGCTATACTATTTGTATCTGGCTGGTTTTGGTATCATTGAGAGTTTAAATTTTAAAGAACATAATTCCAAATTCAAATTAGGAAAATGTGTGATTTTCATTTGTTTTTCGTACTGTCAAGATGAGTGAATCTAATGAAGATATTCGGTACATTTTAAAAATTTACTACAAAAAAGGTAAAAATGCAACGCAAGCCGCGAAAAAAAATTGCGATGTTTATGGACCCAGTGCAGTGTCTGTGAGTGTAGCACAAATTTGGTTTAAGCGTTTTCAATCCGGAAATTTTGATGTCAAAGATGCACGTCGCTCTGGTCGCCCTATTACGGATAAAATGGATGCCATTTTTGAAAAAGTGGAGTAAGATCGGCATATCAGTACTTACGACGTAGCTGAAGAACTGGGAATTGACCACAAAACAGTTTTGGCGCATTTGAAAAAAACTGGGTACACAAAAAAGCTCGATATTTGGGTACCTCACGACCTCACTGAAAGAAACCTAATGAACCGTGTACTCATTTGTGATTCTTTATTACGACGTAATGAAACCGAACCATTTTTGAAGAAGCTGATAACTGGTGATGAAAAGTGGATCACGTACGACATGAACGTGCGAAAAAGGTCGTGGTCAAAGGCCGGTCAGGCTTCACAGACTGTGGCGAAACCCGGGTTAACTCGCAACAAGGTGATGCTGTGTGTGTGGTGGGATTGGAAGGGCATTATTCATTATGAGCTGTTACCACCAGGCAGGACCATCGATTCTGAACTCTGCTGCGAACAACTGATGAGATTAAAGCAAGAAGTTGAGAGAAAGCGGCCGGAATTAATCAACAGAAGGGGTGTGGTTTTTCATCATGATAACGCTAGACCTCACACATCTTTAACCACTCAGCAAAAATTAAGAGAGTTTGGCTGGGAGGTGTAAATGCATCCGCCGTATAGTCCTGACCTTGCACCTTCAGGTTTCCACCTGTTTCGGTCTCTTCAAAATTCTTTAGGCAGTGTCAGGTTAACATCACGAGAGGACTGCCAAAACCACTTGTCGCGGTATTTTGATCAGAAGTCCCAAAATTTCTATAGCAATGGGATCATGTCCCTACCTACAAGATGGCAAAAAGTTATCGAACAAAATGGTACCTACATACTTTAGATAAATGTAAATAACGTATATTAAAAAATGTTTTGAATTTTCTTAAAAAATGCGAAGAAACTTTTTCCCCAACCTATTATGTACATCCGTGCCACACATCGCGACTTTGTAGGCCGTGTTTGCGTATTTGAACTTGTCTTATTATGGACGGTTACATCTTCATACAGACTTTCGAGTTGTAAGTTTGCACAGGTAATGTAATCGATCGAGTTAGGCCTTCCTGAACTCGACAATCGGCATACCCAACGTTTTTTCTGTAGCCGAGAAATGTGTGTATATTTCATCACACGCTTTTATGACAATTTGATGTAGTAATGTCGATCAGCGAGATTTGAAGAAGTTGTATATCTTCAAAAAAAAAGAAATAATTATACTTACGAATCAAAGATTCCTTTGAAGGCGGAGTTGGTAGCAGTTCCAACGAGGGTACCGCAGCCTCCCAGGGTGGAAGCGTACGCTATACTCAAGTAGTAGCAGACGGTTATGTCACTCGGCATTGGGGCTCTAAAAAGAGACAATTTCATAATCTTCATAAATTATGAGAGTTTTTCTTGTAATCCATGATATCTAATAGGTAATTAAAGGGAGCAGTACCCAAACGTACACATAGCCTTTTTTTTATCGTGGAGAAATGCTCATGCATACTGCACTACCACGGGGAGATAGTGCAGTTATGTGGGACTCTAACCCACTAAAATTCCACGGTGCCCTCCTCTGCCGCTTACGGCAGGAACACGGGTGTGCATTAGCACTCATCCGTGGACCCGCCGCGGCTGTCCGTCACCGGACCCTCCTCTGGGGAGTACTCCCCATCACCGCCGCACCAGAACACATTGCACGCCGTGACCACCCCAGGGACCAAACCAGCCCATGGGCGCCAGACGACCCCGTGTCTGGGCACCCTTGGTCCCTCTACGGCGGGTCAGGTTATTGGCCCCGCCGCCTGCCAATTTTCGGCCGCAGAGGATAGGGAGAGCGGCCAGCCGTACACATAGCCTGCGAGGTAATTGCGTAACACACTAACAGTACACTACGGCCAATTTATCTTGGCAGGTCCGGAAATAGGCACTAAAAGTTTCGGGCATGCTCTCACTCACACTCGCCTCGCCATGTCACCTTTTGGTTCCCAAAAAGTCGAATCGAAGACGAAATAAATTGAGTGTGGGTGAATCCACGACCAGAAACTAATTTGGCAGAAAAACATCCATCATGCGCCAATTTTTTAATGAGCGTGTTGCTTCTGTGATTTATTCTATTCTTTCCACCGATTGTTTATTTTTTTGTGACTACCTATATTAATTTTTTGAATACATAATTAGTTTTCTTGAGATTAGTTACTCAAGAAAACAACATTAAATTAAAAAGTTATTTATAAATAACATTTTGATAGCATTAATTATAATGTTTTAAACAATACATTAGTAAGTTAATTGTTACAACTACTAATGTAAAGCAATTAAATTGTTATTTAATAATAACATTTTAATTGCATTGCATTAGTAAGTTGTTCACAATGGATTTTCCGTCCAGCAAAATGTACAATTGGCCAATTGTACTATGATCTGTTACATGTGAATTCTCGAGTTTGTAGCCTCATCATTTTATTCATCATCAACCTTTATCTGTTTTAAAATTGTTCAAACGCCATTTTTACTCCTTAATTCGTATTTTGAATTTACCAGCATTAAGTACAGACACGCCGGTACATCAAGCCACGTGTAACTATCAAATTTACCCAATCAACCTTGAACCTAATGCTTTAGCAATAGAGATGAAAATCTATTCAAGAAATTTGACAGATTATAGTAGCTAGATGTGCTGGCGTCTGTACATTGTGTCAAAAAGACCTAGATTTTGAGACAATAATTACCGTGTAGTGCTGAGTATTATGATAAAATGGAAAATTACATTTGAAATCCTTAAAATCATCCTTTAAATTAAGAGGATACATCGAAGCGTAGTATCAATACATCTTTCCAGATTTCCTGCGCATTCGTCTAATTTCCGAAATCAGCCGAATACGCAGGAAATCGAACTAAGAAAGATGTTTTGGCGATTTTTGTTTTTAAAATTATGTAAATACATATTTGTTATAACCGCGTATCATATTTTTATCAACATACAACCTGAAACTGACCTGCAAATTGCAAAAAACGTAAGAAAATTTGAATTTCGCGGCTACTACTGCGCAATCACCTTAACACGGCACGTCACGTTTCAGAAAAAAAAAAACAGCTCTGTAGAGCATCGTGTCCAGTTTCCTAGAAAAGCGGTGGCCGCCACATAGTGTCCGCAATTTACGGGTGAATGACGTCACTGAAACGATATTTATGAAAGTAAGTTGGTGTGTTTTCCTAGAGAGCGCTCTTGACACCGTTATAAAGTCAAACCTCGCTGCCCAAAGATTTAAATCGCTAGATTTATCCTCACCGTACTTTGGCCTTTACAACCAGTTTGGCCTAGGACAAACTAGTTTGGCCTGAAATCGGGTTTGGCCGGTAACATCCATACTGAAAAGAGTGTGCTCACACATTATTAAAAAGGCGTGTCCATGACAATCAAGTCACAGCGTCATTGTGTTGTGTGTCAAAACGAAACGCGACTATCTTTTGTTTGACGCGGTAGGGCGAATCTAACGATTTAAATCTTTGCCGCTGTCATAATTTTGATGACAGCCGTCACTACGGCCGTTAAGTGCGGCCACCGCTCTTCTAGGAAACCGTAGCTTTACTCGAACCTGTGTGACCATCTCTTTCTAAAGCTCAATGAGTCATATTTATGACTACTGTATGAGTTTACATTGTAGTTTGATGCGGAGCGCGATTATTATGTGGATCCGTTCGATTTCTAGATTTTATGAACTACAACAACGTTTGAGTTCAACTAGAAGTCAACTATTTGTGATCCTTTATTTTCATTGATTTAAGGAAATCTTGATTAAGACATAAGGCGGGTAAAACCTGGATGATGCTGCCACAGGAGCATGGGGATTGGCACAAGAAAAGAGAGGCCTATGCCCAGCAGTGGGTCAAGTCGAGCTGCGGATAATGATGATGACATATTGTTGTCATTTGTCAAAATTGAATGACTTTATAATGTGACTTACTCTTCTTCACCAGTCTTAGCGACCGCCTTGATTTCTTTGCCATTCTCTGCTGGTGGGTTTTTCTTCTTGTTTATATATACATCTCCAAGGCCTTGCTGTGAATTAAATTATAATCTAATTAATATGGATTAATTAATAATATGAGGTTATTGATGAAAATCAATCTTTACCACAGTTGACAAAGACAAGACTGCGACGGTATTTTTTTATTTTTATTTATTTGATTGGCATCACTGTTATTTTAAATTTAGAAAGGGGGACTGCCGACTAATAGAGAAGTATGGGAGAAAAAGACGTGTTGCGTGGACCCCAAATAAATTGGGATAAGGGCAAGAGAATGATGATACTGTTATTTTAAAACCAAGATTAACTTTAACACTTAGGTATTTGATATAGAGGCAGTGTAGTCAAATCACGATAATTCTTTTTTAGTTGTTTTTAATTTGATCAACCAATAGGGATGATGACAAAAAAATTTTTTTGCCCATTTTGTAGATTATTAATAAATATTGGACACGTATTTTTTTCTTTTTTTACGTAATCAAAAGATACGGCGCTACATTGAGTTAAAATGTGGCATGACGTCACTCCTTGCTAGATTTTACACGTAGTTTATTATAGTCTCCCCAATTTTCATGCGTTTTATCCAATTAACTTTTTATTAATACAATAAAGCAAAAAATTGTGTCTAATTTTTTTATTATCTGACTAAATACAATTTCTTTTTTTTACCCAGGAAACATACCTATTACAACAACTAACATGAGATTTCACAACAGATTTATAGATCATTGGCTTGATCAGTCCTTTCTGTTACATTGATGGCTTTACTAAATTTTGTTTCTAAAAAAAAAAAAAAAAAAAATTTACCTGTTCTAATACTTCTAATATGGCTTCAACAATGGGAACCATCATTGTAGTGGCAGCAGCATTCGACACCCACATGGATATGAACATAGTCACGAATGTTAGGCCGAAATTCAGTCTGGAAAAAAGAAAATATACTAAGTTTGGCCGACACGTTTTGAGCGCAGTTACACATTTTTGCTTTCAACTTGCATTAGACGCATGCTTCGCTGATAATGCGTATTACAGCGTGCTTGAAACGTAAGTACCTAGCACGCGAAATCACATTATTAGTGTGGTAAAAGCTATGAAATTAAATGATTACCGTGTCGAGGCTGCTCCATAGTGCATAGTTACAAACAACATGGGGTGAGGGTAAGGTACAAAGACGAAACTCAGTGTAAAATTACATTTTGATCAGTCAAATGATTTTGACAGATTGTAGCGTAAGTTTCATTTACATCATCTTTTAGTGCTAAATAAAGATAAAAGTAACAAACCTTCTATGAGAGCACCCAACAACTTGCACAGTCCACAGGGCAACTCTCTTTGGTAACTTCGAATGCTGTACTCCTGCGGCTATCATCAGACCACCCATGAACATCATATTCGTCTCCTTCATGTACGCTGCACAGGTCTTGTCAGAGTCTAAGATACCCATGGTGGGGAACAAGACGATGGGTAGCATAGATGTGACGGGTAATGGAAGGAGTTCCAACACCCAGTATATTGCCATTATTAGGACTACGTACATGCATCTGTATGCCTGAAAAGAAAAGGTGTTTTTAATTTAATTATTTTGATTTAGACTTGGCCTATTTGTCTTCAAGCTATAAATAAAATAGACAAAATAGTGTTGAAGCTGTGTTATCTGATGTAGCTATAAAATTACAACAAGGACAGGTAGTGTTTATATGAACAAAAGGGAGTGTCTAGCTCACCTTGTCATGTGGAAAGAAGTATTCAATTTGAGTGCCACTTCAAAATTATTATGTAGTAAAGGTTACAATGATTCATAATTATTACAAGTAGTGTGTCTGCTGGTTAAGTCGCCATTTCTGAGAGCTGATCCAAGGTTTTAGCATGATCAGTTTACTTAGCAAGACAGCTTGGTTGGATCAATGGCAGAATATCACAAATATTATGTGCATACCAATCCATTTATTTATTTTTATTTATGGTTTCCTTATTTATAGAGAGATCCCTCAATCTGCCTAGCCTTTATGTTGGGGACGGCTTCCAGTCTAACCAGATGCAGCTGAATACCAGTATTTTACATGGAGCAACTGCCTATCTGACATCCACAACCCTTTAACTGGGTAATACAATGTCCCTTGATGAGACTGGTTGTCAGACTTTCGGACTTCTGACGACCCGTAACAACTGTCAAAGATCCACAAATGACAGCCGGGACCAACGGCTTAACATGCTTTCCGAGGCACTGAGGAGTCTCGGTATGTAAAGATGGTCACCCATCCACAGACCGACCCCGGCCAGCGTAGCTTAACCTCATGGATCGACCTGTGCGGCTGACATTACTTAGCCACAAGCTCCTCTTTTTTTCCTATCCCTATTTCTTTTATTGTATTTTAGTTTCTAACTTATAAGATAGAGTTTGTTTTTACTTAATTCTTCCTGTAGGTATGTGCTTCCTTTGTCTATTGTTGGTACATAATTAGTAAATTACCTGATATATAACAGAAAAAAGATGTTACTTACAGGGTCATGGTTCAAAATAGGTATAGGCAGCAGTATCAGTGGAGTCAGCACCACAATGAGTGCCTTCCAGTATATGGACACAAATAGACTCAGTCTCTGCCATAGTGTAGCATTGGAACCAGTCTTTGGGAAGTAATATGTTGTGGAACTGAAACATAAATTGAACAAATATAAATAGACTGTGGCATACACATATACAGTCTGAGTATCTACATCAAATAAAAATAGTATGATTGAAATGTTTTAAGTAAGGAATTTAGCATATGGCATTTTGTAATTTCAACCTTTGCTACATTTGGGGTTTAATTAATAATTATATTATACCATATACATGCTGGCTATTTTCTATACATATATTGAATTTGAAATACCTAATTAGCTGGCCATTTATTTGTAAAGCTTCGGAATAAGTAATTAGTCTTGCTTGCTGGATACTTTTATTTTTAAATATTACCATGCTTCCAAGCTATTTTTATACTAACATAGAAGTGATGCAACAAGCCAACAATAATACAAACGCAAGCTGTTTTGGAGGAAAATATGATAATGTATGTCTAGCTAGGCTATTGAATATTTTGAAATGCCTACCGAATTATACATTTTATACATAAGTCCAGTGCAATGTAAAGTGACGCTATTTTGGATGCACCTCCTCAAATTTTGGGTGTTTTAAACAAATTAATAACTTACCGTTCTTCGGGCACCCCGTTTTCTATTACCGGGTTCGACATCGTGATTTATTGTTTTTTAGCTCTCCAAAAATATATAATATTTATTAAGTTTCACAATTTCCACATTCTTGGCACCATCTGAAAGAGAAGCCGGGATTTAGCTGCTATAACAGTCACATTCGACTATATACTAAATTAATTAATTAGCAAAGTTAAAATTACCCGCTAAAATTATTTAAAATTTCAAACAAATCGTGAAGTCATTAATTAAACAACACGCATCTCCAATCAAAACCAACTGACAACTGCTGACAACTAAAATCTATAACTATACTCTAAGCAACTAAATTTCGCAATTCGGTCGGAGTAATCGAGATCTTTTGCCTGTCAGTATTTTACAGGTAAAAAATTATGGTAGTTTTAGCTAATAATAAAACGTTTAAGCTCTCATGTTCCTTGTAAATGGAACACAAAAAATATGCCAAACTTATTTTTACTTTCTTTAATTTTTATTTTTAATTCAAACATTATTAAAATTGCAAACATCATTAATTAATTATGTGATTACAAATGCGCGAAACATAACGAAACGTAAACCTGCTACAAGCTACAAGACGAAGCAATAACAGAACAGGCAACATTTAAGAAAATGTCAATGTCACTGAAACCAAAACAAGTTTTGATAATCAAAAAATATCTTCCACAACAAAAGCCTTTTTATTGGTTTAATTTATAATTAAAACCTTAAATTCGAACTGTAATCTATTATTTGGTGTCTTTGAATGTGATATTAGTGTCTACAATGACGAAGCCCGAGACTAAAGGCGAGGTAGAAGGTATGTCTAAGCTCAGCAGTATTATCGAGTTCAAGCTCGTTATATTATTGTATGTATCCTAGCATTAAGGTAAAACTATAAGTAGGTATTCGGTCCCTCGGAATGTTGCATAAGTTTGTGTTTTACTGTAATTTCTTTCTCATTTCTTTCATGTCGGTTCCTGTTATCAATTTGAGGTTATAATTTTATGATTATGATCAATCTATAGAGTACTCAAAACCTGCAATAAATGCTATTAATCTTTAATAATATCTTAGATTGGAACATCATGTTATCAACATAACCTCTTAAATCTGTAATACATCATTCTTGAAACAGTTTTAAATTAAGTAAATAATGACTATTAGTATAATATTTACTATTGTCACAACAAACACAGCTTCTCAATGAAGTTGTGTTTGTTGTGACAATATATGAGACAGTAGAAATATTGTTTTAAAAATATTGGCGCCCAGTTTGCATGGCTTTATTTTATTTGTTAATGACCCCATGATACGGTCACTTATTGTTCTCGAGCACCCAGCTCTGGACTATTCTGCAAACCCATACTTACAGCTTTGTAAAGTTTATTTAGGTATATTTCATTGTTAGTCCAAATAGTTCTTTAAACACTACACACTCAATCTGCCTAGCCTTTTCCCAACTATGTTGGGGTCGGCTTCCAGTCTTAACCGGATACAGCTGAATACCAGTATTTTACATGGAGCGACTGCCTATCTGACCTCCACAACCCAGTTACTGGGTAATACAATACCCCTTGGTAAGACTGGTTATCAGACTTTCGGGCTTCTGACAACCCATAACGACTGTCAAAGATCCACGAATGACAGCCAGGACCAACGGCTTAACATGTTTTCCGAGGCACGGAGGAATAGCGGCACATAAAGATGGTCACCCATCCACGGACCAACCCTGGCAAGCATAGCTTAACCCGATGGATCGACCCATGCGGCTGTTATTACTTAGCCACAAGCTCCTCTTTAAACACTACACACTATTACATATAATTGCATACCATAGAAATTAACCATTTCTAAAGGTCTTCTGTCAAAATTACATAGTTTGCAACCACATTTCAAATTGTTTGTGTATGCATTATTGTAATCAACATCGTCCTGCTCTTTTCCCATTTTACTTGGGGTTGACGCAACACATTTTCTTCTTACATTATCTCCTGTCAACAGTCATGTTATCATTCACTCCCTTCTCTTTCATTTCATTTCACTCCTCACGCAATCCATCCATATTTTCATTTATGCAATATTATAATCAAATTGCTGTTATTGTTTATCATGAAAACACTGAATAACATCATCGATATTCATTCAGTATCACAAAATAACTGCAAATTGTAAGAAGTAAACAACTTGTAATGCTATACCTAACTGAGGTAAGAAACCACAAAGGTTGGTAAACAACACAGTTTCCTATGAACATTTTTGTGTTGGGTTTTTTTAAAAGGGTGGCTCGTTCTTTGGCCAAAGAAACGTGGCAATGATGCCAGTCTTCTAGGTACGTTTCCGGATAAAAGCAATGAGGACAAGTACTTCAATGACCAAGTGTCCTTTTGTTTATAACCAACTAAAGGAAGCGGTTCTCAAGTCGAGGCTTCTATACATCATCATCTGCGTAGCCTTTTCCCAACTATGTTGGGGTCAGCTTCCAGTCTAACCGGATGCAGCTGATTACCAGTATTTTACATGGAGTGACTGCCTATCTGACCTTGTCAGACTTTCGGGCTTCTGATAACTCGTTACGACTGTCAAAGATCCACGAATGACAGCCAGGACCATGGTTAATGGCTTAACGTGCATTCCAAGGCACGGAGGGTTCTTGATATGTAAAGATGGTCACTCATCCACGGAGCAACCGCGGCAAGCGTAGCTTAACCTGAACGACCAACCCGTTTCTTGTTTTGTTCGGGAGGGTTTACCTTGGAGCTGGTCATGGGACCAGCTTCGTCCATCTTTTTCTAATTTCAGGTGAGAATATTTTCTTGTTTCTAGAGCTTACTATTTAGAGCGTGATTTTTCAGTAGGTAGGCTAGGGTTGGTGGTTGTAAGCTTTTAGTTTTTAAGCTTACTTTTTATTTCCTAATCATTGGCCAGAAACAACAGAAGATTTGCCCTGCAGTGGGTCACAAACAGTTGATCTTAATAACACCTAACTATATGGTTTACTGATTACATACAAAGACTGACACCTTTTCCCATGGCCGTCTGATTTTTCACTCAACAGTGAAATATAGACAAGCCCAGTATTTCTGCCTATTTTAATCTGCAAATAAATATTATTAAATTCATCCCAACTACGGAACCCTTCATTGTGCGTGACCCGACACGCACTTGACCGGTTTTTTATTTATATTCATTTGCCACGCCTTCACATACCTGCTTATTATGATAAGCAATTTAACTTTAAACTGTCAATAATATTTACATAATCGCCATTGATAACATTGGCATTCATGGGCGATCTATGTAAGTACTACTCGTACAATGCACTCATCACACGTGACATGTCGTGGTTGACTAACAGCACGTTAACGTTACGTTTACGTTACAGTGGAGTGGTAACCCGCGAAATTAAAATTTTCTTGCATTTTTGCAATTTGCATGTAGTGTCAGGTTGTACCTTGATCAAAATATGATTCGCGACTATAACAAATATGTATTTACATAATTTATAACCATAAGATTCATCAATATACTTATCTCTCTAAGTTAGGTTTAGTTTTCTTTTAATCTGATTTCGGAAATCAGATCAAAATAGAAAACATTTTACTGTACGAAATTATAACATCTCTACATCAATAAAATAACACATAATAACCAGACATGCTGTCTCCATCCTTATCTCCGTAATGTTTGAAGAACGATTCAAAATATCTTAATTAAATAATCACAATGATATCAATATCAATCAATATCAATTTTGTATGTTCCTGCAAAACTAAGTAGGTACCGTAAGGTCGGGTTACTTTGACTCTAGGGCATAACTTTGGCCCAAATCGAGACAACTGTATAAACTGCCCGAAGTGTCACGACCACACAACCGAACGTCGTCGTATGTCCTTCGGTAACTATTAGATGGTGATATAGACGCGTACTTGCGGAACCTTGTGTGGATTTAATGACAGTAAACATCTGTCTCGATTTGGGCCAAAGTTATGGCCTAGAGTCAAAGTAACCCGCACTTACTGTACTCAATGAAAATTATTTGGCGAAAATGAAAACTTTGATGCAATGTAGATACGGTCAAAGGGGAAATTATCATGATACGCTGGACAGACAAAAACGTAATTGAAAACAGAAAAATAATGCTATCTATCTCCTTGATGACATAGCTGGGTAAAAATAAAAACGATGACTATTGAGTAATGAACAACACCAAATAAATTCATATAATGCAACTATTGCGTGCTCTCTTTCATATTGCTAGACATTCCTTCCGTTATCTAAGATATGCATGCCACATTCACACTCCATTCGTGATCAGAATAGTGTCACAGACTGGGATGAAACAGTTTATTAATTTATTCAACTGTCATCGTCAACTTTTATTAGGATAGATCTCAATCTCTGCTCTCAATTTAATTTGTTCTTGACCGTTTAGCGTCAGAGCTTTATTGCTTTTATTTCAGATGTGACATTGATCATAATGTAGTGACAGCAATATCAACGCTATTATCTCATTAGAAGCTTTAGCACTTCTTTTGAGCTACTGGTTGGCAAAGCAATCAAAGGTCGAACTGATGGAAAGTAGTTCCTTACCTACCGCTGAACGTTTGCCGATGTGCCAACTTTGGAGGCAAAATTGGAAGTTGTCTGTACTTTTAATCTAACCGGAATACAGCAAATCTTATTTGGCTTAGATACTAAATGAGGATCATGGATTTGGAACAATTCCAAGTAGGTACTATAATGCTATCATCCTAAACGTTCATCAATAAATATGTAGATAGGACTCTCACCCCCTGTGATTCACGTCTAGATCATAATTTTAGTTTTCCTCATTTCATGTTGGCTAAAACAAGTCGATACTGTTTTTTACATTAGTAAACTTTAAAGCATCTGACGTAACATAGTTTAGCAATAATATTTTCAGTCCGTGGTCCGTCTTCCTGTCACGTTAACCACAATCGTTCTTATCAGATCCATAGTTTCCGTCACTGTTGTACTGCTAAAGCCCGTTGCTTTATTCTACTTATCTTTAAAAATGCCGTTTTAAAATCGAATAAAATAAGTTATGTAAGTGCATTTGCACTCCGCCATAGGAATCGGTTCAGTAATATTTTAAATTATAGTACGAGTTTTCTTGTGTATTCAGTACAATAAGAGTGTGTCTGTCGACGTCGCTAATTTTAGATTACTTACAGTTAAAAATATGACGTCATTTGTTATGTGCCAGAACCCGGAGCCTAGCCAACCGATAGATTTTCGTCAAATTGCCCATTTCTCATCCATTCCAATGTATATGATTTTCCAAAAACCAATGCCCTTCCAATTCCAAATAATATAAGTCACTATTCTTATGCGCCTAACTATTTCAGTAGAGTTGAGTAAGCCCACGGTAATGACAGAATGCAATTTAAAAGGAAAAAGCATGAAATACCTGAAATACTTTACTTGTATGTAAATAAACACATACAGATAGTCACGTAGTCACCTTTTATGTACTCCTATCATAGATTGCTAATTATATTTTGGCATAAGGATAATATCTAAACAAGATGTGGCTTGCGAGTTCGACATCTTTCGTTTTATCCACTCGGAGCTGCATTTTCGAAAATTGTTTACGTATTAGAGGATTTCTTCATAGACGAAAAATCTACGCCTTGACCTTCTGTGAAACATCTTTTCTTGTTTTTAGGCTCCGGCGTGAAGTCTGACAGTCAGGGAATTGTTTCGTAAAGACAGTGCTACTACTGTTTTGTATAAATTATAGGTTTGTTAATCAATAATTAAGTACCTACCCACAATATCTGCAGCGAACGTGTCAGGATGTATTAACAAATTGTGCCAATCTCCATATTTCAAATCAATATAATTTAAACATAAGAGTCATGTTAAATCGTCAGTCACGAGTTTCACTCTAAAATGAGAAAAACGTGACGAAATAATTACGAAGTCTTCCCAATATTGCACATATTGTAGAAATATACTCGGCGAGCTTAAAAATTTTTCAGAATATCAAATTTTCACAATAAGATTTTTGTCACAAAATATTTCTAATCTTAAGTGTATAAAACGACATTGAAATGAAAAGGATGTGTTTACATCAGAAAATCTTCTGCGTTTTCGTAATTGCATGTTTTCAAACGCGTGATTGTGTATGACGACAATTCTAATGTGTATTCTCACGTTTGTATTACATGGAAGTAAAAGTTTTTTAGCATACGTACCATTTGCTTCACTTTCAGTAAGTTAAAAATATAGATTTGATTGTGAATTTTACAGTAGGTACTATGGACAAAACTTAAGCATGCTCACTTAAGAAAATATTCCTGTGAGAGCGCAGCTAGTGCCAAACGAACATTGTGCGATCGAGTCGTGAGCCGTGCATGCGATTATCGCCTTTGAGGTGATCATGCGGAACTTTGGCCCATAGTACACGATGTGCAATTGTACACATAATTATGATGACAGTACACTATTGACGGTACAATATAAGTAGTTAAACTATGCAAAAGCAACTGTTCTGAACTGATTTATCTGGAGTTTCTTGCCGGCTCTTCTCCATAGGAAACGACCAATTTGGAACCGTGCACGTAGCTTCTGACGTTTCATAAGTGCCCATTATGTGAAATAAAATAAGAGGAGCTAGTGGCTAAGTAATAACAGCCGCACGGGTCGATCCATCAGGTTAAGCTACGCTTGCCGGGGTTGGTCCGTGGATGGGTGACCAACTTTATATACCGAGATTCCTCCGTGCCTCGGAAAGCACGTTAAGCCGTTGGTCCCGGCTGTCATTCGTGGATCTTTGACAGTCGTTACGGGTCAGAAGCCCGCAAGTCTGACAACCAGTCTTACCAAGGGGTATCGTATTACCCAGTTACTGGGTTGTGGAGGTCAGATAGGCAGTCGCTCCATGTAAAATACTGGTATTCAGCTGCATCCGGTTAGACTGGAAGCCGCCCCCAACATAGTTGGGAAAAGGCTAGGCAGATTGATTTTGGATTGATTGATTTTGATAGGATTCTAAAAGGAGTCAAAAATATCAATGCTGATAATATGACAAGCTTATAGTGAAATAAACATTTTATCTATTTTAATGGATTCATTATGGGCAGATTTATCAATCGTCAGATTACCTGGGGAATATGTTTGACGTTTGACAGCTTTTGTATAGAAATGTCAAACCGCCTTATTTATTCCTCAGAAACAAGTTATCTGACGATTGAAAAATCCATAGTTTTCAGATGATTCGTGTTGATTGATAAGAAATCCTAAGTAATCAATATATTATAAATGCGAAAGTGAATTTGTTTGTTGGTTACGCTTTCACACTAAAACGGCTGAACGGATTTGTATGAAATTTGGCACACGGGTAGACCATGACCTGGATTAGGACACAGGATACTTTTTATCCCGGTAGAATGTTCCCGTGGGATAACTTTTGACCGACTCGCGGGCGAAGCCGCGGGCAAAAGCTAGTTAATACAACACAATAGCTACATTTATTATTATTAATAATTATTAATTTTTAATTGGCATAAAAATTTACATAAAAAAGTACACAGATACAGGTTGATACTTAGATTTAACATTAGCCAGACCAGGTACAAAATAAAAGATCCATGACCCCCATGCTAGGAAAAAACCTGTGTTACAGAGGTCATCCATCCGTCCATATTATATGTTATGATGGTTTACAAATTAGTAAAATGCACTTTTGTACAAATAGAAGAGAAAAGAAAAAAAATATAATAAAATAAATAATAAATAAAATAATAAACTAGACTAAAACAAATTAATTTTGATCCAAAGAAACGTGGGGAATAAAGCAAAAAGGGATTCAAATTAATTAATAACAACAAAAAAAAGGGAGTATCTATTTATATGCCAGGTGTGAAGGAGAGTGCCCGAGTATGTGTGTGTAGATATGTAAGGGTGAGTGTAGGTGTGTATGTGTGAGTGGGTGCCTGATTAGTTTAAGTAACTATGGTTTGAGTAATTCTTCCGTATTGTGATACTTTAGAGTAGGCTGATTTTTTTTAATTTTTTGTTTGCATTGGAACTTGTTCAAACAATGAATGTTTAACGTGTTGTGCAGTTTATTGTTTAATAGTGTACTTAAATAACGGTTAAAGTTAATATATCTATATTTTTGACAGCCAACGAATAGCTATCTATAGGGTCAGCTGATTCTTGAAGTCCAAGGTTAATCATAGACGCCTACACGTTAGTAAGAATTCACGTTTCTCTATGACGCAAATCCTTTGGGAGTTTATTAGTAAATCGAGAGGCGTGCCTTTTTACGTCAAACCGGCTGTTTTTCCGAACTGAAGATAGAATCTGTTCGTGGTAACAACTTGATAGGTTTTCAAACATCGAGTTATTTTGCAGGTGGCACGTTGAAAAGGCCGTGCTACTGCGCAACTTGAGACGCAAAACATTATGTCAATCAATCTGCCTAGCCTTTTCCCAACTATGTTGGAGGCGGCTTCCAGTCTGCAGCTGAATACCAGTATTTTACATGGAACGGCTGCCTATCTGATCTCCACAACCCAGTAACTGGGTAATACGATACCCCTTGGTAAGACTGGTTGACAGACTTTTGGGCTTCTGACCCGTAACGACTGTCAAAGATCCACGAATGACAGCCGGGACCAACGGCTGAACGTGCATTCCGAGACACGGAGGAGTCTCGGTATGGTCACCAATCCACGGACCAACCCCGGCAAGCGTAGCTTAACCTGATGGATCGACCCGTGCGGCTGTTATTACTTAGCCTCGAGCTCCTCAATGTAAACACACTTGTGAAAATGTTATTGGGTTTTTCCATCCAGAATTACTCTGTAACAGCCCGGAGTCTGGATTTGTACCTACCCATACCTAATAAGCCTATAATGTTCCCACTGCTGGGACACACGCCCTCTCGGTAAGAGGATTAAAAATCAGCTGTTCCCTTCATTTATGTTCGCATAACTCGTCAAATTTTTTTCGCGATTTCAGGTTTAGTCCCATAGTAAAAGTTGTTCATAATGATGAGTACAACACTACCGTGGCAGCTCCCTAGCCAATAGAAACGCAGCGTGTAACTAGGTAACTGCATAATCAGCCTACAATGTACCCACCTATGGTAGATGTCACATGTCTTCGATTTTTTGGTTCTAGGACATGCCGGTTTCCTTCACCGTTTTGAGAGCAGTTGTGATGAAATTATTTACACAGCGCCTGTCAGGGTTCGAAACCGGCACCCTAATTGCGTAACACACTATCAATCTGAATCATTTTGGAGCTAATTACTAATTCATTGCTTCATGTGGTTGAAAAATTTGTCTGCTCAACAATGTAAATAACGCATCGAATGTTGTTGAACTCTCAAAATTAAATCGATTCCGATTGATAGTGTGTTACGCAACTAGGGTGCAGGCTGGCAACGAATGAACGAACTAACTGTATAGGTACCTACTAGGTAAAATACGAGTACACGGCGAGTATGTAGTAATAGTTATTTTCGTGATTATACTTTTTGAATAGTGATCACTGGTCAGCAATGCCAATCACTATTAAGTTGTTGACATTTAAACCCTTTGAATTTATAAATAGCCATTGTAGTCTCCAAACTACGATTTTAGTAGTCATTTTCAAATAACCAAACAAACGATGAGGGCGCCACTGCGCGCTCGGTAACCTCTTAGCATTTATATTATTCTATTCTGGTTCAAAAACCTTTAAACTAGTTGTAATTTCTGGTACCTACGACGATATACCTTAATTGACCGATCATCCTGCCTATGTAATTACCACTAATATTGTTTTTAATTGATTCGTCGACGTTTGAAACTCCTGCGCAACAAGACGTAGCGTCAAACACTGTTTTTCGATCAATTGCACTCTTAATTGTGCGTAATGACTTAAACGCCGCAGAACTTGATACGCAAACAACTAGGTACTTAGTAATTGTAGGAAGTCGTCAAGGACATGTTTTTATAGGCCTTGTCTTACGATGAATAAGAATACAGGCTAAGAAAATTAATTAAATGGAATAATACTTGAAGATGAGCCATGAAGATTTTCATTAGTTTTTACTGCCGCGAAATTCAAATTTTCTTGCGTTTTTTACAATTTGCAGATCAGTGTCAGGTTGTATATTAATCAACATATGATTCGCGACAATAACAAATATGTTTTTACATAATCCTCTAAGTTAGATTTGCCATGTTTCAGATCAGATCGAAACTCGGAAAATTTGAATTTCGCGGGCTACCCTACCACTGCGCATTCCCTATTAATTTAGTTATAAAAGAAGATATTCCATTCTCATTAATTAAACAACAAGCAATCTTAAAGCCAAGCCAATAAAGTGCCTTTTTTATATATTTTAAATTGCTATCTAACCCTCAAGTCTCGATAGATTTACTGGACAGTTGCTTATAGGCAAAGACAGTACATTCGCAAGGTCAAGAGTAGAGACAAGGTTGAGGTTGCCTTGTTGGCTGTCTATGGTCGATATCTGTTTACCGGTTATCAATCTTGTATACATAATTATATAGGTTTTACCGTTTTACATCCTTTTCTGTAAGGCGTAATAAATCTCTCCTTATGAGATTACAGGTTATTATTGCTAGGTGCGGTTTCTAAATTGAGATTTTAAATTTCGCGAGCGTCACCGAAAATAGAATTTGACAAATTCTCAACTTCACATTCTCAATTCAGAAACTGGTCATAAATGTTTCAGAGGTGAATTCCATTTCCATCCACTTATTGTACTGATAGATTAAACACACTTAAATCGCAGTGTCATTTGTAATAATAATCAAAATTCACACGAATGACGTAAGTGTTATACGATCTTTGAATACCTGTATTAGGTTTTCGGCATCCATGTAGAGGCGTTAATTAAAATGGCCTTTTACCTCATAAATATGCTTTTGTCACTATGTCATAGTCTGGTAGTGTTGGTTGTCTCTCCTCCCTTTAAATCCACCCAAAGGTTGTCTTTAAAAGATCGCTTAAGCGAAAAGACCGCTCATTGTGTCATTGTCACCCTATGTAAAATTTATACTTTTATATCAATAAAAGTAGAAATTTTTAATTTGTAGTTCATTTAGGGTTAATTTTTCTATAGTCAGATAATTTTTATCTGAAGAGTACCTAAATATGACAGTTTGACATATATTCTATACAAAAGCTGTCAAACCGCGATATTTATGGAATAAATAAAAGTTATGTGGCGATTGAAAAATTAGCCCTTAATATTGTAAATGAGTATTCTATTCTATAGTATGAGTAAGTGAGTTCGTGTTCTGTAACAATATTGAAGCAGCATTTGCTTAAATCCTTAGTCTTTGATATTAGTTGCACGTGTAGACAACGTGTGACTGTGATGATCACACATTTGGCAAGGCATACTTTGCTTTCTTTTTTACAAAGGAGTGGTACCAAATTCATGCAGGCAATGTCTCGTGTTCTGTGACAATATTGAAGCAGCATTTGCTTAAATCCTTAGTCTTTGATATTAGTTGCACGTGTATACAATGTGTGACTGTGATGATCACACATTTGGCAAGGCATACTATGATTTCTTTTTTACAAAGGAGTGGTACCAAATTCATGCAGGCAATGTCCTCTTATTAAAGTGA
Source organism: Cosmia pyralina (assembly GCA_946251885.1). Lineage (NCBI taxonomy): Eukaryota > Metazoa > Arthropoda > Insecta > Lepidoptera > Noctuidae > Cosmia > Cosmia pyralina. Next base: position 12,221,990 of record OX276361.1, read on the forward strand.
AAATTTCTTAAGGCGCGTTGAGCAATTTTTGGCATGGGTTCGCATCTTGACATGCTGATGTCAACAGTATATCTGTAGCTATGGCTATGACGTGTTGCGCTTGGCCGGCACTGAAAGCATTTCATTGTTTTAAGTTTTCACTTCTAATAGGTTGGGGAAAAAGTTTATTCGCATTTTTTAATAAAATTCAAAACATTTTTTAATATACATTATCATCAACATCATTATCATTTATCTAAAGTATGTAGGTACCATTTTGTTCGATAACTTTTTGCCATCTTGTAGGTAGGGTCCCATGATCCCATTGCTATAGAAATTTTGGGACTTCTTCTGATCAAAATACCGCGACAAGTGGTTTTGGCAGTCCTCTCGTGATGTTAACCTGACACTGCCTAAACAATTCTGAAGAGACCGAAACAGGTGGAAATCTGAAGGTGCAAGGTCAGGACTATACGGCGGATGCATTAACACCTCCCAGCCAAACTCTCTTAATTTTGCTGAGTGGCTAAAGAGGTCTAGCGTTATCATGATGAAAAACCACACCCCTTCTGTTGATTAATTCCGGCCGCTTTCTCTCAACTTCTTGCTTTAATCTCATCAGTTGTTCGCAGTAGAGTTCAGAATCGATGGTCCTGCCTGGTGCTCATAATGAATAATGCCCTTCCAATCCCACCACACACACAGCATCACCTTGTTGCGAGTTAACTCGGGTTTCGCCACAGTCTGTGAAGCCTGACCGGCCTTTGACCACGACCTTTTTCGCACGTTCTTGTCGTACGTGATCCACTTTTCATCACCAGTTATCAGCTTCTTCAAAAATGGTTCGGTTTCATTACGTCGTAATAAAGAATCACAAATGAGTACACGGTTCATTAGGTTTCTTTCAGTGAGCTCGTGAGGTACCCAAATATCGAGCTTTTTTGTGTACCCAGTTTCTTTCAAATGCGCCAAAACCGGTTTGTGGTCAATTTCCAGTTCTTCAGGTACGTCGTAACTACTGATATGCCGATCTTGCTCCACTTTTTCAAAAATGGCATCCATTTTATCCGTAATAGGACGACCAGAGCGACGTGCATCTTTGACATCAAAATTTCCGGATTGAAAACGCTTAAACCAAATTTGTGCTACTCTCACAGACACTGCACTGGGTCCATAAACATCGCAAATTTTTTTCGCGGCTTGCGTTGCATGTTTGCCTTTTTTGTAGTAAAATTTTAAAATGTAATCGAATTTCTTCACTAGATTCACTCATCTTGACAGTACGAAAAACAAATGAAAATCACACATTTTCCTAATTTGAATTTGGAATTATGTCCTTTAAAATTTAAACTTTCAATGATACCAAAACCAGCCAGATACAAATAGTATAGCCAAAGAGATTTTATTTTAAGTTCATACATACTATAATGCGAAAAGACTTTTTCCCCAACCTAATATGTTTTTTAATCCCTTTAGAATCAAATAACTCGTAGTGATATATATAGTTACCTATATACAGGGTGAATTTTTCAAGTGGGCGTGGATGGCCAAATTCGAAAGTATGAAGAATATTGTAATGCTGAATCCAGTACAATTCTTGAGACGTCGAATCCAGCTATGTATTGAAAACAATGGTCATCATTTTGAACAATTAATCAGTTAAGGTTTAATAGGTAACATAAGGAAAATAAAAAAAGTATTTTGTTAAAAATGAGCTCTTTCCTTTAGTTTGCCGTATTACTTCCCAGAATTCGATTCTTAACTCTTAAAATGTCGATTGCACACCATGTGTACAGATAACAATAGAATTTCAATTGTGTCTGCTAATTAGCGCGCGACGGGATAATAGCGAAACTATTGAATGGTGTAATAATAGTGTTGTTTTTTTTTTTCAAAATCAACTGGTTCTATTGATTTTTTAAAAATCCAATGATGCAGTTTTAGTTTTCATCAATATCGAGCCCGTGACTCCTTTGAGTACTTTTCGCTATTCCTCATAGTTTCAGAGTTGGCCATCTACGCCTAGGTGTTGGTATAGTTGAGTTCAGGAACCAATATCTATACTATAAGCATTTACTGCAATTACATACATCATTTGTTTCACTTATGTGTCGATTTTAATAAGCAAGAAGTCTATACAATCTACTGTTAAATTAAATTACGGCTGTTTGAAAACAAATTGATTACCTACTGTTATTTTAGTGTTATTGTGATTGAAGATGTGTCGTTAGTTTTAGCGCGGATTTCACCAATGAAACTGAACGCGGTCAGCACATCTAAACCGAGCTCAAGAGCTGTCAGTGTCAATATTCCAAAGAAAATAATGACACTGACAGCTCTTAAGCTTGGTTTAAGTGCTGATCACGTTCAGTTTCATTGGTGAAATCCGCGCTAAAACTAACGACACATCTTCAATCACAATAACACTAAAATAACAGTAGGTAATCAATTTGTTTTCAAACAGCCGTAATATGCTTCCGTATTCACGTAACATTATTTAAAATCCAGTTTGGCAGAAGAAACAAGACGTTTGGCCGTATCAATACCGTGTCGAGTCGAGTCGTCATAAATTTTTTTTTAGTAGCGCCACTCGCATATGTTTTTGTTTTTAACCTTCGGACGCGTGCGGCCATAGATATTATATTTCTGTGCGTGTGGCCCACTATGATATGTATCGCATCTTCTACATATAGCTAGCTGTACATAAATTATAAATGAAAGTAGCTTTTCTTGTCTGTCTGTGTAGCCGCGTTGTTCTTCTAAATCTAAACTATGCAACGGATATGGATGCGGTTTTCACCATCATTGAGGCCGGCGGCTACATACAGTCGAAATTCCGTTTCGAAGGCAGCAAATCCATACAAAATCACCATGCAGAATTTCGAATCGGAGAAAATTTCGAACAGAGAACTTTGAATGGATTTGCTGCCTTCGAAACGGAATTCTGACCGGCCTGGAATCTGGCCAGCCTTAGAAATTGATTCCGGAAGGTATAAAGAAATGTCGATGTTTTGATGAGTTGTAAAAACCGTGCGAAGCAGTGGCGGGTATTTTACATGGAGCGACTGCTGAGCTGATCTTCACAACCCAATTACTGGGTAATACGATACCCCTTGGTGAGACTAATTGTCAGACTTTCGGACTTCTTACGACCCGTAACGACTATCCAAAATCCACGAATATATAGGTATGTATATAAGTTACAAATATTGCTCATTTAATAGTTTAGGATTTCAAAATGACAGACACCTAAGGTATACATTATGAATGAATAATTATTTATCTTGCCGTATCGAGTTGTAAATATACAGTGTGGAGCTCACATATATGCAATAAATCCAAATACATACTTGATATCGCCTTTGCTAATGATATACAAAAAAATAACGAAATCGATCAAAAAGAGTTTTAACTATGAGTAAATTTGAACACTGTAGAATTGGATCACTAGGTCTATGAGTCAATGAACTTGTATCCTTGAACATGTGTGCAAACCAAAAAAAAACCGGTGTACTTAATTACTTATTGTTGCAAAAATATTGATTCATTTCATTTAGTCCTATTAATTTATTGTATCCCATGTGCCATGTGCACATTGTGCAAATAAGCAGAAAATAAACTTAAAACCTATTCATTCGTGCAATGTTTAGGAATCCACCTACCCATCCTACTATAACATAATCCTACTAATATTATAAATACGAAAGTTTGGATGGATGGATGTTTGTTACTCAATCACGCAAAAACAACTGAACGAATTTGAATGATATTTGGCACACAGATAGTTTATAACCTGTATTACACATAGGATACTTATTATCCTGATTTTCCCACAGCATCGAGACTTATACGGGTGAAACCGCGGGAAGCAGCAATTATAAAAATTTGTATGTTTAGATGTTTGTTACTCAATCAAACAAAAACGACTGAACGCATTTGGATGAAATTTGGCACATGGGTAGACCATGACCTGAATTAGGACATAAGATACTTTTTATCCTGGTATTACGTTCCCGTGGGATAATCTCCGACCTCCACGCGGCTGAAGCCGCGGGCAAAAGCTATTCATTCATATTTTCCATGATAAATAATAATTATTTTATCTGTTCCATACTTACATCAACAAATTATTTAACCTACTCCTTGCACTTATTGACTGAGGTTCTCTACCTTAGGTACCATTTGATAGATAACTGTGTTTGAACTAATTACTCATACATAGCCACATGAGCTATTGAATGTGACCTACATATCAGTAACGGAAGGACCAGTACTAGAGATGAGATAAGACCAGAAACGTCCTCGACAGTTAGTTGATACTCAACTACTCATACAGTAGAATGCACGTCATTGGTTACTTAACCAGTATAAGCTGGCCTCTTGTTTATCTACGCTAGGGCAGCGCAAGGTCAAAGTGACGTGACCACTGACGTGCGGTCGACACTACTGCCCTAGTGCGTAAGGGGTGCTACACAACTCTGGCGGAAAAATCGAATGTATCAAGCTCCATTTACACGGTACAAGTTTATTGCCGGTGGCATACTATAAAATTGAAGGGCAATTAACTGGCACCGTTTAAAAACAAGTAAAACAAAAACAAAACTTGCATTTAATTATTTGGTATGCCATTTTATGGAATCGCACGCGTATAAACACTTGCATGCAATTCTTGAATGGCAATAAAATTTATCGTGCTTTATGGCATGCGATTATTGCTCTTGAACGTTCCAGAAATTTGCATCGTGTAAACGGAGCTTTAGGGTGAAATTAAATTAGCTAGCAAAACTCCGCAGACGTGGTGGGTATCGATATCTAAACATGATAATATAACAAACAAGAAATTAATTTGATGTGTTTTTGGGTCTTCAACCGCCTGTTGTGTAGTCGCCTAAAATATTAGTTTAAAAGTCAGTTTTTTTTTTTTTTTTGTTTAAACTTCACACTTTCACGGACATAATGGGCATCGATATCTCAACATCATAAAACAGATTTTATCAACTTACACTTTAAATAACATCACTACCAGCGGTCCCAAAAAAAAAAAAAATCATCTAAGTAATCTTATTTATTTTTAGTTTGTCATATTTACCCTATTAAATCGTCGTATCTACTGGCGCCCGGCTGTGTCGAATCATGCCAACTCGAACGTGTGTATCACTCCTTACGCAGGGTAATCATGGAGTTTCTCAATATAACGTTACTTCGTAAGGAAACCAGGAAAACGTGCCATCAACAAAGATTTTCTCGTAAAGAATGCGGCAAGAACCACCAATCTCTCTCTATAAATACAACTGGCAGAGGTAGTACTAAATCGGTGGCTGTTTGGACGAGAGGCCCGAAATAACCCGACAAAATCAAGGTTCCCACGTAATGTAGGCGTGTATATCTGGATGCATCACGTTTCAATTTAGCATCCGTATCTGAGGAGATAGCTTTTACTATCAGTAGTCACTTCTGTAGGTAAAGGATCTTGCTTTGAAAAGGAAAAATCCCCAATTTGAATGAGTACTAGGCTGATATTCCCTCAATGAGAAACGTACCTATAATGCGACATCAATGTTTCAAGTTGAAGTATGAAAATGTAGTTACTTATTTAGTACAGCTTTTACGATGAATCCGTCATCTTGTTTGCTACAATTTTATTACTGCCAGTAGCCATGTCAATACGCATTGTATCCAAATTATGTTCAGTATACTTTGCAAATGCCAAATTTTCTGCGGAATTGAGTATCACCTGTCATTGTATCGAGTCTCTTTCCTACCATATTCAGCATAATAAACTTGATTCAATTTACCAGTAACAACCGGTTAAAAACCAGTTTAATCTACTCTTCATCTGGTACCTATTAAATAAATAACATTGCCTTTTTTAATGTCAACAATAAAATATCAATAAACTCTGTAACCTATGAATTGAAATAATCAGCGCATTTTCAAGGGCGTCGATTTGCGATAAATAAAAATTTCTGGTTTAAATTCAGTTTTATTTATAAACTTTTAATCGTGCTTTGTTAAAAGTACTCGTTCATGCTAATCTGTAATAGCACGAACATAATTATAATAACAATAATTTGACCACGTATGCCCGAAAACGTGGACCCGAAACACAACGCATATTAGAACAAGCCAATTTCATCTTTGACGAAAGAAAATTAATGGTCACGAAAAGGTCACGGTACTTAATCGAAATTTACCATGTGTTTAAAAAAAAACTCGTAACATTTATATTTATCACGCACTTGAACGTGAAAGAAAACATCACGTGGAAATCTCGCTAGTTTAATAATAAATGCGAAATGATACTAGAAACAGAGAAAGAAATAACCTTGGGATAACTGACGTAACTTGGTATGAAATGGCACACATTTCTGCTCCTAATCCTCAAGAAAATAATGGTGAAAGTGTTGATAATGGTGGAGACCTTAATGATTCATCATAAGACACGTCACCAAGTTCCAAGGTGACAAGGGTATATTGCACTTCAGCTGGCAGAGTTCCAAGTGGAGCTTATAACTGAGAATTTTGTAATAGAAATCTCGGATCACGCTATTAAGCATGATCTTCTAAAAATAATGATCTCTAAGCCACCGGTGATTTGCTCTAAAACATATAAATTAATTGGAGAATCTAGTCTGCTAATCTTTGTGAAATTCCTACTGCATGAGTGCATGTATCTTGCTTTGTGTTGCTAGGAGTAATGTTGGGAATATAAGTTAATTTAACTTTGAAAAAAAAGACTAGAAACTAAGTTGAATCGGGGAGATTCCAGATTACATAATCCAAATAAACAGACCTTATCGTTTAAGCATATTATAAGTAGACAATATTTGTGGCATGCAAACTGTAGTTATCGTCAGAAAACACATTCAGTTAAATTGTTGTTTTTCCTGTACAATACTTAAATTGTAACTAGGTTTTGCTCCGTATAATGCAATGGCCTCCTTTTTGTCGTCATCACGAATGACCTCAGTATCGTATAGAGGTTTCATGCTTTTAATTACTGTCATAAATATGGGTTTCTATAAATGAGAAGATATTGTCATGATTTTCATGACGACTTTTGTGGTTGCAATGCTACAGCTGTTTTAGGTTCTTGAACTAGGTACCTTCATAAATATGCCATAGATAATCGGAAGTATACATCTACTATCTTATTGATATATTTTTATAGCTGACGCTTCTTTCACAAATATTGCCTCATGTAGTTAGTCATTGTCTCAAAAAAGCAGTTGTCACCAAATCGCATCAAATCAGTCAAAATAACAAGACATTCTACTGAATTCTACTATCTTATCCATCATCAGATCTACTACCTTATCGTAGTAATACATGACGTCAGGGCATCTGCAACGCAATTCAGGCATTATGTGTCAAGGGCAGACGACTTCCATGGCTAGATGACTTGCGTATTTTTTCCGAGAAAATATTACTATTTTCGCTGTGTGAAATATTCTAAGTTCTGTCACAAGTAGGTCATCCTCTTTCTTCTTTTTAATGCTAACAGATCAATTCTAATGGATTATGACAAGGTGGAAATCTCGTGTGTGTTCACTGGGATCATTCATCAATTTCCCAAGAATCTTAGTGTTTCTTTCTTTCGAAATGTATGAGGTAGCCTACGCCGATAAATCCCCTAAAACGGGGGAATATCTCCCGCACCCATACCGATGGCTAGTCTCCGCTATGCCGTGAATTTCGGCCGCCATGGCCGAAATTCGGTCTGGAGAACTATTATTATTGTGTGTATAGTATACTCGTATATAAGGATACATAATATTATGTGTCATTTGATGTCACGTTCCTGAAATAAGTACATTAAAATGACGTCAGTGTAACACAGCACGTGTATTCATAGTCGGGTTAACGTTACGTCAAAACTCGAAACACACCTCCAACGTAGGTGCACCCGGTGCTTTCTGATTGGTCAAATATAATATGTGGCGATATGGTGTGGCGTCGTCTGATTACATTTTCATTCGCACGTTCCGCTTACGAATCGTGCGTTTGTTTAATATTAAATAATAGCATTTTAGTTTTTGTGAAGACTAAACGAGATTTATGTTTCTGCATTATTTAATTAATAAGGACATAACATGTCATAGTGCCTTTGGTGATGACAAGGGATTTCGAATAGCAAAAGACCTTGTTGCAGTATTCTATCGGTATTATATCCACAAACATTATAAGTGAACACATTTACAGCTTAGTTGAGCAAATAGGTTTACTGTACATAGCCAATACGATATCATAGAATTTGGTAACCATTACAAATGCATACAGAGGTGACTTCGTAACTATTTTGTTTATTAAATTCCAATTGTAATTTGGGAAACCTTAGTAACAAACAATAACAGAATTTTAGACTACCTTTACATTAATATGACATTATTGGTTTCAACGTGTATAAACATATTTCCACGATTATAGCCAAACATATTTTGTATTTGATTGTAAAAACGAATTCAAGTGATTATGCGATCACCTGTAGTAAATTACCAAAACAATGGCGTAATAGCATTACATTAAGATGTCACATTCACATAAAACTACCTGACGTCGGGTACTTAGATGAATAATAAACAGCAGCGCCAGACGTTCAACACTAAAATCAACATTAATTAATACAGAAATCAGGACGTCTGGCAAATGCGCAACATGTGGCAAGACTATATAGGCAAATCTTACCATTAATGTATAAGAAACTTTGATATAAATAGATAATCTTAATAAAAGGGAAAGCTTGACAGCACTCATGAACTCTTCAACCAGTAAACAACATATGGCAGGTCAGAAACCCTGATGCATCGGATTAACAAAGAGCTTAAAATAATGAACGTAAAATAGTAAAAACTACGTCATAAAATTTTAATGGAGTATTTTTCATGGAACTCTCAAGCCAGATGAAACTTTCGAAGCCAATCCCCCAAAATACTTAAAACCGACATTTAAGTAAATCCATTATCAAATTATGCAACTGACACTACACTGTCGATACTCAATACCCGTCAAGCAACTTTTTTGTTACACGCGCCCAGGGCGGGTCAATCAACTTTTCATCTAATTTTTAACCGCTTCATAATATTATGCATTCAAAATTAGCCTTCCTCATGGACATTTCCAAAATTAGCCAGGTCTTTACAAAATGCCATGCAAGGCCCATTTAGCAGCACCTATGTGTTTAACGAATCATTATTACTGTGTCTTTAGTCTTAACTATTAATCATTAAGCCGCATTCTCGTATAGCTACGTCATCGTCATCACCTTGTCAAGTATTGTTAGTTCACCGCTCTTTACTGCAGATGCATAAAATACGAATAAATTCTACAAGAATTATTATTGTCCTTGAGATTTTATTCTAAGGACATATTGTCTTATAAGGTCTACTGACTTCGAGGGCATCAGAAAAAGGTAAGAAATTCAGATTCTAAAAAGTGCAATGTATTTTTAAAGTGATTTCGAAACATTCAAAAGTAATGACGATATGCAACGCATTGTTACATCAGCTGCGTCTCGTCCCGAATTTGTTCAGTGTATATTTATACACGTGGTAATAAAACGTAGTTTACCTTTTAATTTTACTTACAACTACATCCCGATTAAAACGAGGCCTTGTCTATTGTAAATGTCATTGCAGTGTCAAATTGCAATGCATTTAACTATCAGGCTAGTTGAAATAAATATAGATGTACAGTGGGCTGCATCAGTTGGGTACCCCAGTCGCATTAACATTTTAATACAACTGGGGTACCCAATTGATGCTGCCCACTGTACACGAAGAAATCTGACACCTGCTATTTATTGAAACTATTGTCTTAGCTTGTCAAGGCTATTACTGACTTTTATCTATTGTTCGGTTAAAACCTATGGATGGTATTAATGGAAACTGCAGAGGAAGATTGGAAAATATTTCCGGATTTTCCTCTGCAACCTCTGCACGTGATAAAATGCACTTTCACACCTTATGGTAAGTGTCAAAACTTCCTTATTACTGCAATATATTCAGTTTAGCAATATTCAAAACAGGTAGTTGTCCTTGCTTCAATTTTGCCGCCTCTCTTTTCCTGGTCTCGGATATTACTATCACCTAGTCGGAACAGGGTCGTTTTAGTGCCTATTCCATCTTATTTCTATTTTGTTTTGTCGTTTTTATTTACTTCCTGCTTCGGCTTAAGCTACCACGTTTCTGATTCGAGTGCTTCCTGTTTCATTATTATAGTCTTATATACTATAACTATTCCTTAAGCATCGTCAAGGCAAACAATTCTTATCAAAAGCAGCTTTACCTTAACTTCTTATCGCTGTTTACAAAAGTGCAATATTACCTGTTCTGCTTGCTCGTAGTTTGGAAATATTTAATACAGGACCGGTGAGAACTGGTGGACTCTTAATGTCATGTATATTAGGGGTTAAAGTATGAAATTGCCAATTTGTACTGGAAAATTGAAATTCGTTTTTTTTTTTAATTTAACATATTTTTTTAATCAAAATAATTACCATTATTATCTATACATTGCTGCCATCTAATAGGAAGGTCATATAAGCCTTTGCGATAGAACTCTTGTGATCTAGATTCGACAAACTGTGTGAAAGCAATTTGTACTGCCTCCTGAGAAGAAAACTTTTTATTACGTAGAAAATTGTCCAAATCACGAAAAAAATGGTAGTCCGTTGGAGCAAGGTCTGGCGAATACGGAGGGTGACGAATGGTTTCTATTTGCAGTTCTTGTAGAGTTAAAACGGTTTCTCGTGCTGTATGAGGTCTCACGTTATCATGCAACAATAATGGTGAAGATCGATTCATAAGTCGGGGCTGTTTCACTGCTAGTTTTGCTATCATTGTTCGGAGTTCGGCACAGTAGACATCTGCCGTTATTGCTTGACCAGATCGGAGAAAGCTATAGTGAATAACACCATGCTGAGACCACCAAACAGGTACCATTACCTTTTTATTGGTAAGCTTTGCTTTAGGACACTGTTGCGGCGTTTGACCTGGGGTCAGCCATTGCATTTTTCGCTTACGGCTATCGTAAAGAATCCACTTTTCACCACATGTCACAATTCGATCCAATATTCCTTCATTTCTGTATCGATCCAACAAGGCAACACAAGTTTCAACACGCGTTTCTTTCTGCAGATCAGTCAAATCATGAGGCACCCATTTCTCATATTTTTTTTTATTTTATTGATTTGACGCAAATGAGTCAATATTGTTGGTAAGGTAGCGTTAAACCATGCCGCTAATTCCTGGGTAGTTTGGCTCGGATCGGCTTCCACCATCTCTTTCAATTCATTGTTATTCACCGTTATTCACCTGTGTGGGCGGTCTTCCACGTGGTTCGTTCTTCAAATCAAAGTTTCCATCACGAAACCAAAATCGCACGGTGCGTTCATTAGCAGTCCACTCTCCAAACGCAACATTGATATTGCGAGCTGTTTCTGCCGCGTTAGTTCCGCGTCGGAACTCGTATTCAAAAATAACTCGAATTTTCAAACTATCCATCTTTCTTGTCTAAGCTGAATAAAAAAAACAACTGAAAGTCGATAATCGAATGTTGCACATTTTTTAAAAGAAGAACTTCATAGGTACCATGTGAAAAAAGTTTCACTCAAAAATCTCAAACCATGAAGGTTCTATGTCAATTCAAAGTTCCTAATACAATAAACGGCAATTTCATACTTTAACCCCTATTATTTACGAAGTGTTTGATGTCAATTTTCAAAGAAGCCATTTTAATTAAGGCTTATCTAAATCGAACTCTGGTGCGATAGGTTGTCTTGTCACGTTAATAAATTCAATAGATTCGTGTCTTATCATTCCCATTTAACCTATTAAAATGAAGTTAATTTTTATCTTACTAATTTTTTTGGGGTTATCATATCGCCTGCGAGACGACCCTTGATCCCCAATCATGAAAACATCACGTTTTGCATTGTGCGATAATTCTACCTTGCACTTTGCCTTATAATATTTACTTTACTACATTGATTTTTACTTCAAAAGCTCTTGCAGGTAAAAAAAATATTGTTTCTTCTCATCAATTACAAATGCTTCTTTTGCGAATTGCTACTTTCTTTGCTATTCGTCCTAAGTCGTTATATTTTTCAAGTCATAAATATGTTTCAACACCTTTAACTACTATTTGTGTTAGGTAAAGTCACGTTTAGCAATAACCGGCTAAGTTGTAGATCGTAGTTACAGATTATTTGAAGATTTACTAGGTCGTTTAACAACCACTACAACTACTCGTTTCGGCTAGATTACTGTAGAAATAACGAGATGATTAGACAGATTCTAACCTCGGCATGTCAGACTTCTATCATTTGCTATACCAGAGTTAACTTTGGCTTTATTCATGTTCCCATAGACAGACATTAGAATTCATGACGTGAGAACTTTTACCTCGCCTACTTTATTTAAACTGATAATTTTCGCTTGTGCCATTTTTGTTAAAAATACAGTAAAAAATCAGTTGAACTCTTAAATTCATTTATCTGAATGAACTTAAAGAGTCTCCAAGAGACTGTCGTCACATCTTGTTCTGTTTCATCGCAAATTCATGTCGTCAAGTTTGGGGCGAGCACGCAAATTGATTACTATATCAATGCCTATTGTCTTCAATCATAGCCAAGCCAAGGTCGTCTCTGTGTCCAGTATTACTATTTATTGTGAAATCGAAACTAGATCTTACTGCGTCTATTTATTGTCCATGTGTAATGTATAATTTCTTGCGATATAAACAATGTCCATTGTGCATTTTCCTATAATAAGTACATTTTCAAAATAGGTATGTAAGTACTTGCATCTTCTTTTGGACTTCCTGACGTTTTATTTCGATTCATTAAAGTGTGGAGTAGTAAAGTATCTGTTACCAAAAATATCAAGCAGTCTTCCAAAAATAACTTTATATTATTTGTCGCCATTATGCAACCGGTTTCGATCGATTTACGACTCGACTTTTTGTGAAAAAAGACTTGCCGGAGTAAGGACCTCTAATATAAAACTATAGTGATCAAAACTGATGGCTGTGTCTACTAAAATACCTCACTGTATTGAATCCTTTGACCAAAAATATAGGTCAGCTTTTTATAAATCTGACTTGCTTAGATATTGCTATAATAAAAAACTATGAAAAAAAAAAAACTTGAGACTTGAGATGCCGATGCATTCCACCAGCTTTTATGACAAGTCTTTTACAGTTCAAGCAGTACGATTATGGAATGCCTTGCCAGTGTTGATAAGGCGAGCTCAAACTTTGGCCACTTTTAAAATTCTGGTAAAAAACACTTCCTCTCTCTTTAAACGTCATTATTACATATATAGTTCCTTGCTCTTGTTTCATGTTTATTATTGTATAAGTATATATATATATATATATATAAATTTATTAATGTATGTATATGTTGTATATGTATATGGTACACCACGGACTACCTACAGAATTGTCTCTCCTTGTCCCCATACTCCATCCAAAGGTTGTCTGTAAAAGATCGCTTTTAGCGATAAGACCGCCCATTGTGTCACTCGTATGTAAAATTTCAACATTGTAAAATTGTAACAGTAATTTAAATGGTGTGCATAATAAAGAGTATTCTATTCTATTCTATTCTATGATAACCTCTGACCAAACCATTAACATGATCACATGCTAATCACACCTTTTGGGGTCGTGTCACCTCTCGATACCACAAATTATAATGTTGCTGTTGAGATAGTAGGTAATAGAATATCACCTACCGTACAATGATAAATCACGACTGTGACATGATATTCAGATAAAGGCAAGTCAAAGGGTCAGATTAAAAAGTACTTAAGTAATCACAAGACAAAAATTATACAGTACCTACTAACGGAAATCTTGTAGAAGTGTCCATATACCATGCAGGCGGACAGAAGTAATAATGCATGACTCTTCAAAATACTGAAGGATTGACAATCAAGGAAGACCCCCTAACTACAGCTATGTGACTATTGTGACGAAGGCAAGGCACATTCAAAACATTAACGAACTAGAAAACTCACAAACAATTTCTAATGGCCGTGCCTTTGAATGGCATAGTGAAGAAGGCACGCCTAGAACCCTAATGGAAAGTAATCATAAGGTATAGAAAATCATAGATTGCACCTGTTGCAAGAATGACATCGCTATAACTAAGATATAGGAAACAAAAAGATAGGTTTGCTTGCATTGCCATTAGTGAGAAGATTCTAATGATCATCATTGCAAATCTTAAAGAAAATCCATTGCATGTCAGTCTGTAGTACCTAGGACAATATAATGTCGACACGTTGCAAGGCCATCTTTTATTAATCATTCCTAAAACACTTCACTATTATACATTTTTAAATACAAAGATTGCATTCCAAATTAATCGCTTAATTGTATGAACTTGCATTTATGCATAAGGTCAGTAATTTAAGTTACATATTTATTATGTAACTATCAGTTGCCTGTGGTATCACGATTCACATTCTTATCTTAATTGAGATTATGACTATATATACACGCATGTTTTTGACAGTGACATTCGGTTTTCCCTTTCGTTTTCTATATATCAGTAGCTATAAGTAGTACGATCATCCGTCACTGCCGATCATTGATGATTAAAGTTGTTATTATGCTATTATGCTAGAATTCTATTAATTAGTACAATTATTAATTCAATACAACTTATTTTTACGCGATGTTCTTTCCAAGGTCTTTTCGCTCGTCGGAATACATTTTGTTTTAATTATAGTAAACATCATAATGATATATCTTTCGAACACATGTGTATGCATTTATTCCTTAAGCTTTGCCAGACTTGGTAAAGACAAGGAAAATGTCCTCGCATATTATCATCCAAATAGTGCACTTGACTTGCATGATATTTAATAACTGTATTATCATAAAAGGTTATCATCACATTTTGATGAATCATAAAACTTTGATCCTCAAACAGTGATTCTTGATATCAGGCCAGAGATAACGGGCTTTAAATGAGAACGTATCCGCAGGCTTGACCTGGGGCCAATACGCGGTTCTCGTACCAAGATATGCTTTTTAGATCAAGTTCGTGAAGACACTTGGGTTGAATTTCTTATCTCTAATTCCCAAAGAATCTGCGCATAGTTGCAATATAATATCCCGACTAAGTAATTGCCTGATCTGTGAGAGTATAAGATGGCAATAAGATGTGAATTCCTACTCTTTCCATATTTCTGTAGCACTATTTTCCTTAATAATAACTTTGTTACGAGAATGGCTGAAGCAATCACCACTGGGTTTTTGGCTCAATTATAATATTGGTAAGTTTTGTTAGTTATTTATTTTTGAGGAGCTCGTGGCTAAGTAATAACAGCCGTACGGGTCCATCCATCACATTAAGCTACGCTTGCCGGGTTTGTTCCATGGATGGGTGACCATCTATACATACCGACACCCCTCAGTGCCTCGGAAAGCACGTCAAACTGTTGGTCCCGGCTGTCATTCGTGGATCCTTGACAGTCGTTACGGGTCGTCAGAAGCCCGAAAGTCTGACAACCAGTCTTACCAAGGGGTATCGTATTATCTAGTAATTGGGTTGTGGAGGTCAGATAGGCAGTCGCTCTATATAAAATACTGGTTTTCAGCTGCATCCGGTTAGACTGGAAACCGACCCTAATATGGTCGGGAAAAGGCTAGGCAGATTGAAGTAAGTTATGTTAGTGCGTCGTCTGTTTTGTTTCCTTGTCTAATAACTACTATTGTTTGCTGTATTTAGTAATTTAGCTGCATATTCAGATGGTTATTCAGCATCTCTTTATGTTCTGTGCGGCCTGGGCCCAATTCTTTGTTCTGCATTCGTGAATCACAACTTTATATTTAACATTTCAGTAAATGCATGACCAGTTTTATTCACATTATATTCTGTGTCTTTAAACAAAATGGGTATTTATTGAAAACTGAAATTCTTGGACTGCCTCAAGGCACTCTTCAAAATTCAAAAGTTTAACCTGTCAGCCACCGATTTCTAACCTTAACAAGTACAACACTTCCAAATATTTTATATAAATTCTCAGAATTTTATTTTCCACCTTGGAGTTCAATACCTTTGTGAGTTCAATATCTACATACAATTGCACAAAAGGTTGAATAATATAATATCTGGCTTCTCTTCCACCGTCTGCCTGTGAGTCAGCTTCGGAAGATTTAGCCCAAACTTAATTTATATCCTTCAACAAAATAAATTAAATGATCATAATTCATAACGTATGCACTCGTCGTCCAGTATTCGTTGCTAGCTGTGCCCCCTGACTTCGTTCGTGCGTGGATGTCGTCACAAATAAAACTCCCTCGTCCCCCGACCCGCTCACTGCGTTGCATCGCCCTCCCGCGCTATTACTTCGTTTTCGCTTAGCGTTCTTTCAGACTTTTTTCTTTTTGCTCGGCTCCTAAAGGTCGTAGCGTGATATTAAATAGCTTATAACCATCCTCGAGAACTGGGCTACCAAATGCAGAAAGAATTTTTCAAATCCGACTTTTTCTTCACAATTTCATGGGTATTTTTTTTGCGCGGATCCCTAATTCTTTTTTCCAAAATAAAAGTAGCCTAAGTTACTCCTTATAACATCAGCTACCTGCCAGTGAAAGTCCCGTCAAAATCGGTTCAGCCGCTCCGGAGATTAGCCGGAACAAACAGACAGACAGACAAACAAAAATTTAAAAAACTGTTTTTTGTTAGGAGTACCGTATATACCTTCATATGCATTTAGTAAAAAGCTGTTATTTTGACATTACAAACAGACACTTCAATTTTATTTATTTGTATAGATAGATATGCAGTTAGTGCAGCTTGTATATTTTACGGTGTAATTCCTTGTTTAACAATGTAGGTATGTTCTGAATAGTAATCCCGAAACTTTCCATTTCTACGATTAACATAATCTTTAGTAGTTGAACCTGTATTGAAAAACAAAATAGTTCATACAAATATTCCTATCTTAAATTAAACCGGAGCAAATCTATTTACTATAGAGTTTCGAATCAATGAAGTCGCCAACCAAACTATTGTAGATCGTACAATGTAAGTTCTGACCCCTAACATTTCATGCAAATGCACTAAAATCAGTGCACAGACTTCTTGTAAAATGGGAGCAATGTATCGTATTGACCTTTGCCGGACCACCTGCACGCATTGTGTTTCATTCACCATAGCAAGGAAGTGTTATATACAGGAATGTAAATATATACGAATGGAAAAGTATGGGAGAGACCTTTGCAGAAGTGGGACAAGGGAAAAACGTTGTTTCTTTGAAGTTTTAAAATCAAGTGTCAATTAACCTGGTGATAAGTGTGTAGATATACAATGCTTTAGATTCATTATTAACCCTACTTTGGGACTGTTCATAATATTCTTGATGAGTTCTTTATTTAGTCATAAGAATCTTTCATTTCCCGTTTAGATTGATAATTTAATTTGTATTATTGTTCCACTCTCCATTACTTTTTCGGAAACTTGGCATAGATGAGAAATTGGTTGGGTTATTATAGTCAACTATTGGTTAAATTATAGTCAACCATTTAACTACTGTTCTGGCGTTCCTTAACATTAAGTACACTTATGGCGAAGCAAATATTTTTCTTGGAGATAATTCGTTCTGCAATCCTCACGTTGGCATAATTATATTGTAATGATGACGGCTAAATAAAAAGACTATTGAGCAGTAAGATAAAGTTTATGATAATATCTTTGAATTGTGTTTTCAATGCCATTTTGACACACCTCCTTTCAACACCTTTCAGTCTTCCGGTTTACGTCATGCGCTCATGAACACGAAATAAATAAAAGTGCTTAACGTAAAATATTGACTCCATTAAGAATTGTCTGGTATTTTTGAACAATGCTGAATGTCCCGTGGATTCATTTTAAAATATTGCTGCAATTAAAATCAGAAGCTTCATTCTATGGCCACACAGTCAATGAATTGATTATTTTTCAACAAATACGTTATATTTGTTCAGATGATATCGACTTGGAAGGTAAAACAGGGCATCCAGTCATTGTCTGCTTATTGGGTCAGCGTATGTCATTCGGTCTAAGCGCCTCTATTTTTCACTTCTTTGTTAAATCGAAGTAAATAAAAGTTACAATTGTAATGGAGATATCTTATAACCTTGATTCTGTGTAGTGGTGTAAAAAAACTCGTAAAGATACTGGAATTAAGATTTGAGTTAAACTCTATTTGAACAACAGATAACATTGTCTGAAATCTGAATCAGTAGAAAAGATGAGTTGATATAAGAAATTGTAATTGGACATTGTCGAAGACAGATTGTAATCCGGAATTCAAGTGGAAAGATGTCAATCGTGTAATTTTAATAATACGCGATGTAATGTTGATACTACATTCGATATCATCTCTAAACACGACACACTGCTCACAAAGCAAAACATTATAAATGTTATTCCTTTTTGCTTCAATTTCCACATTGTTATGAATAGGTATGTTTACAATGAGGTACTAAGTTCTATCATAACTTTTCACCATAGCAATTATTGTTCTTTCTACTATAGCAATATCTTCCTAATCATTCAGGTTGTTATTGTATATTTCGGAATCTTTCTCAAATTCAGCTGAAAACAGCAGCTTTCCTCCCATTTCCTCCGCATGTTTACGCAGTCTTGGCTGAAGCCCGACCTAGATTTTATTTTATTTGTTTATCAATACTGCAGAAGTGTGAAGACTGTTAATCCCGAGAATTACGGCTTTTGGGGCTTCTTCTAATCTTAGTCACGTTATTTTTTGACACTTGCACTGCGGTTAGAATTTGTAAGGTTTGAAACCTCTTGTTATTGCAGACAAGAAACAATAACAAGATCAAGATTGTTGTTCTCTTGTTTGGTTTGATGATTAACTGATTTCTTTACATGTAATTTGAACCAGATTAGATTTTTTCTGAGATTGGTTTTATTTGTCGAAATATTAATCTTCCTCAAAAAGTGCAATGACAGATAAGAATCAGACATTTAGAGTATAAATACAAACACTAGGGCAAAAATATATGCTTTTTTACTGATTTATTATCAAAGAGATAAAAGCTTTAAAATTAGGCACGCACATAATACGCCTACGCTACTTCGCTGATAATTTTAATAAAGTTGGAACTTTATCTATTAAAATGTGATAAAATGATCTTGAATACATTCTGTTCAAAACAACTTTATAACTGCAACGACTATTATAAAGTTGTCTATAATTAATGGCATCACGATAAGGTTCACTATTATCGTGTTAATACGTAGTAAAAGTTTCTATAAGGATAATATGACGTATACAATGTCAGGGCCTTCATTATTTACATTAAAATGCAAACATATAACATTAAAACGTTTGCCTTATTCAGTTGCCAATTATACGACTGGCAACTGAATAAGGCAATCATTTTTTCGATAATTGAATAGGTTTTCCGTTTATGCGTAATATCGTCAAGGATTATTTTAAGACTCTGGTTCTGATATATTAACCGGTAGTTTGTGGTTTTGATCATTTTCATCAGGATAAGTTCTGGCTTTGATTTTGAAGGTAAAAATCTAAGAGCCTACAATACTTTGTACACTCTTCATTACCAAATGTCAGTAGGTATATTTATTCCATTGCCACAGAGTATATTGATGTATTTATATATTCAACATATTTAAATAATGTGTGGAATTATTTATCTAGTTTTTACGTCTTTGTCTGTTGAATATTAAATAGAGTTTGACGTTATTTTGAATAAAAAAATATCGAAGTCATGCATGATTGATTGTATGTAAAGTGATTTTGTACATTCTTTTGTTTTTCTTCACACTCAAGTAGTTTTCGTTAAAGCCAGTAGCAGTTATAACTGGATGGAGTTTGTTTTGCAATTTGAACGATATTCTTTGACTTTTAACTTTTGCGTCGTTTACCATTGATAAAGCGGTCTTGATTGGAGAATATAATTATGGCGTTTTTATCATTGTTTTATTTCACTGTTATCCATTCGTAAAAAAAATTGTTTCCATCTACATTCTTACTCCTCGCTAAGATTACACTCACTAGGGTTTTTAGTATGTTGTATTAAAATAATTATAATGCGTGTCACTACACTAGAACTTACACGTAGAATTTTGAATTTAAGTGAATAGCTTTTGCTAGTACGAGTATTAATAATGTAGGTAATAATTTTTCATTGCATAGAAATAAGTGTGAGAATCCGAAAATAAATTAAGTAAAATAAATTCAGTCTCACCTATACGGAATTGAGAAATCCTTTGTATATTCACGGAATCAGGCACCAGGCGCCGCAGACAAAAATTATCACCACACGTATGTTATTATTAAAAGTTTTCACAGTACGAAAATATTATTTAATCGCGTAAATACGACGAAGAGGCGTGTATCCCCAACAAACCGCGGGCACACACTGACCCGCCCGTTGGTTGGTTAGGTTAGACTGACTGAACGCCGAACGCTCCCGCGCTTTTTTCTGCGACAGTGCTGCGTGTCGGGCAAAGCGAACGCGTCGTATTCAGCCTATTTATTTTTAATTTCAATCAGGAGAGTGAACCTTCGAGCACGTGACAATGGCAGGTCAGTATTTTTCGGACAAAAAATGTTTGGCTAGACAGTTTTATCATTTATGAATGTTTGTCTACCTGCGGAGGTTTAATCTCTTTATTCTCTATTCCTGAGACTTTCTGTCAGTGTTGCCAGATTGTCTTTGATTTGTTACTATTATTTATGCACCTGTCTTCGTTCATGGAAGCCGACCCATATAATTACGGAACTAGTCTTGCCAGTAATGTTAGGGCCGCGCCTTTTATAAAATGTCTACATTTGAGTTGAGTACCGACATTTTTCTTGGGAGCAAATTACGGTCATCCGTTGCCAACCCAACCCATGATTAGGCCCGATTTTACATTATTAATGAAAAAAGTTACATGAGTAGGTACTGTTTCCTTTCATATGATATTAGCTGTTCATTTTCCTGTTTAACTTTATGTGTATATACAAATTATTTATCCTGTTTAAACCCATTTTTTTACATATATCAACAAACGTTTTTTAACAACGAAAATCGTCGTGAGAATGTGAAATGTGAATATGTCGTGAAGAATGTTTTAAGTTTGAATGTCGATGGCTATAAAAGTAAGGGAAGACCAAAGAAACGATGGATGGTCTGCGTGAAAGGTGCTATGGCTAGAAAGGGAGTGACTACCGAGATGGTGATTAATAGAGAAATATGGAAAAAGGGACATGTTGCGCCGACCCCAAATTAATTGGGATAAGGGCAGGAGAATAAAAAAACTACATTTAATTCTAGCAATTTTAACTCATATGTGAAAAACAATAAAAAGGATAATACACATAAAAATAAAATAAAAACAAACTAAAAGACTTAATAACTATCCGGCCCTGCTGACGGCAACATGCCTATCACATTCACAGCAGTGCCGTATGTACAAGCAGTCCAGAATGATGATATACCTAAGTAGGTACAACAACGAATCGAGAAATATTATTTATTTAGGTAGGTACATCTCCCAAAGCAAACGTTGTTACACCGTTTTTGTCTAGGCAGTGTAAGTGTTGAAAAGTTCAATTTTCCAGCGCAAATACCCTCTGTGTCAAAATTAGATACTTCAACGCATTTAAACCAAGAAGACCTGCGTACCCACAGAAAAGATACGAGGTGTGCGTACCCGAGGGCTCTAACAGGTTTTTCGTGTTTTTTTGATCATCCATCACGAAAACCAGTTGTCATTAAAAATGTAAATTAAATAGCTGGTAGGTACTTAACTGTATTCAACTTTTTTTTAATTTAATTATGTGTTTTTGTTTATGGTTCTCAAAAACAATGGCCGATTTAGACACAACGTTCACAGATTACTAACTACTTTATTAGTGTTACTGTCTATACGTTATTTGCATGGCTTCCATCATGGGCCATTGTTGGCAAGTGACATAAAGGGTCAAGGTCACTGGCCGAAGATACCTACTTAAAAATTAAAATAAAACCTATTTGAATACAGCTATAACGGAAATAGTTTTTATACGCAAAATATTATGCACGGAAGTAATTTTGAGCTTTGAGCCTGCACGATAAAACTGGTTTTAACTAAAAGGAACTATGACTGCACGCTTTGACTTGTTTCAGTGATAGTTAAAACAAGAATTCTAAAATGGCGGCCGTGAAAATCATCATGAAATTGAGATTGTTTTGAGTTCCATCACTGTATGCGAAAAGGACTTGAAAACATCATATTTTTTTATTTGTCAAAATTATTTACGGTTTATGAGATACACTGCTTTAAAAAACCACCTTTTTGACCGTTTTCAAGAAATCTCCGCCTTAATAGAGTTCGTCACAAATTACTTATTAATTACTTTATTTGTCTTTATTAAAATTGTTTATTATTTTACCTTGTTTAAGACAGATTGCATGCCGATAAAAATGGGTTCATTAGAATGCAACAAGCACGATCTCAATCGTTAAAGATTGTACGAAAAATAAAACGCTATCTTCACCCGACTCCCAACATTCCGACAGAACTTTCAATCTATAGAGCATTCATAATCAAAATATCTATAGACATAGCTACATTTTTCTAACTTATTATAAGTACCTTTTTCACTCAAGTAACCAAATTCATTTGAACTACGTTTTATTTAACCCTATCATGCATTTCATCATTCTCCTGCCTTTATCCCAATTTATTCGGGGTCGGCCCAACATGTCTTTTTCTTCCACACATCTCTATTAGCCTTTTCTCGGTAGTCACTCTCTTTCTAGCCATACCATCTTTCACACAGTCCATCCATCCTTTCTTTGGTATTTCCCTACTCCATCCACATTTTCACATTCTCACTCAATACATTCCTTACGACATTTTCCTCACTCCTCCACATTACATAATACGACATTCGATTTCCATTCCATTTTCCGAAAATTATAATTTGTATGTCTCTAATTTTGATGCGTAATTCACATTCATGTAACCGCTTTAGTTTTATTTATAAACCAGAAGTAATAAAAATATGAAGTAGCAGATGATGAAGTAATAAGAATATTATTATAAGAATGACATCATTAATCTGTATTACTGTATGGGTACTCACTGATAGCAAAATACCAAGGGGAATAAAATATGCTGAAATATAACCAAAACAACATAACATCTCTCCTGAATTCTCCGAAGGGTTGAGCAGAGGTGTACACCCACTTCGCCAGTTATGTCCCATGTAATAGGGGGCGAGCCTATTGCCACCAACCGGGCACAAATCCAAAATCCGGGCTGCTAGTTATGGAATGGATGGTGGAAAATTTAGAAGTGCTAAAATATTGTAAGAATATCGTACTTTTGACAGCAAATGTTACCTATTCAGCATCTTAATTAATAAGCTATGAATCAAATCTATCCTTAAAAGAGATCCCGTAAAATGCGAGTGATTAAAACAAGCCTTCGTGTCCTGTCATCTGCACGTTACAGGAACTGATGGACGCTAGTGATGGCACCAAACATGTAGCCGAATTCTGGCCGAGTCCATTTATATTACCATCGACACGCTAAGAAGAAGAAGCTGATATAGTTAAATTATCTCATGAAGTCGTGTCTTAAAGCCTTTATGTTGTTAATCGTAAGATTTAAATTGCAGTAACAAGCAGTGCAGTAACAAAATTGCAGTGACTTCGTGAAGTAGTTTAACTATACTACATTTTCTTCACCACGACCAGAGAGTTTTTTGCCCAAATTGCTAATTCTAACTGGCTACTAAGTGTCTATCTACTTAAAACAATTAGAGTGAGACGCCCCACAACTCCACAACTAGAGTCGAATACGTAACAGTTCATGTTGTATCATTCAGCTTATTAGCTGACCTACGACTCGACTGGCACAAAAGTCCAATCTTGGTATGCAATCCGTATAGGACGTAGGGAAAGTGACGTGGAAGTCTATGGGAGTATTCTTCGGGATGAACCCCCTGGGGAAAAATATTATAGAAGTTTTATAAGTAACGGCTTTTCGACAGCAAGGCTTGTAGGGCTACTCATGGACATGTTATAAGGTGACGGTAGGTGCTGTAGTGACCTTGTGTGACAGGGCGGTGCGTTTTCGCCGCATTTGTTCGGCTTCATAGGGATTATTTATTTTTTGTAACGATAATATGAATATTTGAAAAAAAAAAAACAAACATATCACACTAATATTATAAAGGCGAAAGTTGGTGAATGTGTGTGTGTATGTGTGTGTGTTTGTATGTTTGTTACTTCTTCACGCTCAAACGGCTGAACCGATATGGATGAAGTTTGGTATGTAGATAGCTTATACCCTGGATTAACACATAGGCTACTTTTCATCCCGGTCTATCCCGTGGCGCAGCTAGTTACAGATAATAAAATAGTCTGCTCATACAAAAAAAAAATATGAAAATATCTTGAGTACGTACATAGTTTGAAAGTAATATCGTTTTTATATTTGGGGTTGACATTTTTTGTCCTGAACTTATTTCATAAAGTATTTTACTACATAAACAATACTTAAATATTCTCATATAGAATTGTGTTTTGTGTGTTGTTTTTGTCTAAATTATTTGCTTTATTTGAAGGCGTAGTAATAACAAATTTAATAAAAGATACTAAAATCATATATCTCATGCGTCAGACATTGTAACATGGGGCCGGAATCTTCCTTTTCGTACATATAGGATTTAAATTGGTAGTAAATAGGGTTTTGAGATCCCTTTTTTCATAATGTTTTTTTTTTCTAATCTAATATACTTACTTTGGCATAATGCAAAGGTTAGCATAACTATCATTTGGTCTAATTTGTTTTGGCATAATTTGGAATTGCATAAATTTTTAAGGCATAATAATTTATTCGTCTAATATTCATGACATCATGAGCCATCCTGATTTCAATTCAAAAGCAATTAAAAATTACAGAAAACAACAAGAAAAACCATTACGCGAATTTAGCAATGCTATTGACACGAAAATAGTTGACTAGCTGTGACTGTGACCCTGAATCTCTTCCCGGTTCCCTATGAAAAAACATCGGATAAATATAAACTCCTGCGCATCGTTATACAATCGTTTGATATGACGCGAAAAAAATACGTCGCGACGTAAAACCATTTGTTGTATTTCCTCATGATTTTAGTGGACAAGTGGCCTTGTATATATGACCTTGCCTGTGTTATATCAAAAAACTTGAAGGAGATACTACTACGGAAAAAGCGGAACCCTGAGAGGACCCTCTGCCAAGACCCTTTTTCTCAGGAACGTGTAGGGGTTTCAAGCTGAAATTAATATTGTACGGTGAAACCAAACACTACCGACGACTAAGCATTTTTACGTAACTTCATTAAGTTACGTAAAAATGCTTAATTCATTGAGCAATTAGTACACGATTAGCGGTCATCGCGTGTGCTCCCTCGCTCCTTTATATAACCTGTGGTCCGTTAAATACATTTATTTTACCTCATCCGCAGCAGTATCATTGACTATAATTCCAATCTTCTACAAATATCAAATACGTTAGTCTATGGTCCATTCGGCTGTCATGGTATGGGCATGTGATGCGGAGGAGTGAGGAAAATGTCGTGAGGAAAGTTTTGAGTATGAATGTCGATGGCTATAAGAGTAGAGGAAGACCAAAGAAACGATGGATGGATTGTGTGAAAGATGACATGGCTAGAAAGGGGGTGACTACCGAGATGACGAATAATAGAGAAGTATGGAAAAAAAGGACATGTTGCGCCGACCCCAAATAGATTGGGATAAGGGCAGGAGAATGATAATGAGTCTATGGTCCCTTGGAGCTCTAAAAAAATCAAGATTCTAAGTCAACGCAATAAAAAAATACGGTCATTTAGGTATGCGACCAATTTTGATACTCGCAAGTAAATCAAAACCTATACTTAACCTTAAATACTACCTATGCTAACCGTTGATCTAGATTCTAGAATCGTGCAATTTGACAAGAAGCAAGGTCTTACAGCACAAGTGAAGGAAAAAGTCTGAAAATCGTTAATTTGTAATTTTATCACATAGAAAAATATTTTTTTGGAATTACAAACTTAAATATGCAGCTGGAGAATGACTGTGACGTATATTCAATGTATTGGAAAACATGTTTTTCAACTACAATGTTATGTTTGTTTTTGGAATAAATTCTTTTCAACTATTGTTGTCATAACTGTTGTCAAATTGTAAAAATCTGGCCAAGTGCGTGTCAGACCACGTTTTTTTTACAATTCGACAACATTCATTGATTGCTTCATTTACGTTGTCGAGCAGACGAATTTACTAAGTAATAGCAGCCGCGCGGGTCGGGTCGCATCGATCAGCACCCTAATTGCGTAACACATTATCGATCAGAGTTGGTTTCATTTTGAAACAAATTGCTAATCCATTGCTTTTTATGTTCGAAAAATTTGTCTGCTCGACAACGTAAATAACGCAATGAATGTTGTTGAATTGTCAAAATGAAACCAACTCCGATTGATAATGTGTTACGCAATTAGGGTGCAGGTTACGCTACGCTTGCCGCGGTTGGTCTGTGGAAGGGTGACCGACCACCTTTACATACCAAGACCTCTCCGTGTCTCGAAGTTGATCCCGGCTGTCATTCGTGGATCTTTGACAGTCATTACGGAAGGGAATAAATGGCTTGTGGAGGTCAGACAGGCAGTCACTCCATGCAAAATACTTGTATTCATCCTGTTAGACTGGAAGCCGATCCCAACATAGTTGGGAAAAAGTTAGGCAGATTGATTTAGATTGATTGCATTTATACAAGGTCAAATTAAATTAGCTAGTGAAACTCCGCAGACGTGATGGGTACTTATGTCTAAAAAAGATAATTAAAGCAAACAATTAATTAATTTGATGATTTTTTTGGGGTCATCAACCGCGGTGTAGTTGTTAGTTGAAACATCACTTTAAAAAATCGTTTTTTTATTTTTTGTAAACTTTTCAGACGAGACTTGATGGTATCGATATCTAAACACGTTAATCAATATCAACCTGCCTAGCCTTTTCCCAACTATGTTGGGGTCGGAGTCTAACCGGATGCAGCTGAACACCAGTATTTTACATGGAGCGACTGCCTATCTGACCTCCACAACCCGGTAACTGGGTAATACGATACCCCTTGGTAAGACTGGTTGTCAGACTTTCGGGCTTCTGACGACCCGTATCGACTGTCAAAGATCCACGAATGACAGTTGGGACCAACGGCTTAACGTGCTTTCCGAGGCACGGAGGAGTCTCGATATGTAAAGATGGTCACCCATCCACGGACAATCCCGGCAAGCGTAGCTTAACCTGATGGATCGACCCGTGCGGCTGTTATTACTTAGCCACGAGCTTAATATAAAAACATTTTTATAAAAAATACAACCGACTTCCAAAAACAACACTACAAAGTGAAAAATAACTTTAATTTCGAAAGTCGGTGTCTAGTTAAATGTATTTTCGTTTTTTGCCACCGACTTCCGAAATTAAAGTTATTTTTCACTTTGTAGTGTTGCTTTTGTAAGTCGGTTGTAGTTTTTGTAAAAATGTTTTTATTTTTCACTTATTAGTTGTGGTACCTACCCCACACAAATTCTAATACCACTACCTGCAAAACATACTAGAACATCATCCATATAATAGTGGGGAAAAAGTACGTATTATTGAAGCTAACTCAAAAACTACCGAAGCAAAGTTAATCAATTTTATATGGGACCAACTGTGATGTATACCCTCTCGAATAAAACAAAAAAAAATCCAAATCGGTCCAGCCATCTTCGAGTAATCGGGGAACATACATAAAAAAAAAAGGTTCCGACGAATTGAGAACCTCCTCCTTTTTGAAGTCGGTTAAAAAAGAAACTGACTTCTCAACTCATACTTCAAGTAACACTACCAGACAACCAGCGGTCGTTGACCCCAAAAAAAGTTATCAAATGATTTTTATTTTGTCGTGTTTAGTTATCGACGATAACCATTACGTCTGCGGAGTTTCGCTACCTAATTTAATTTGACCCTGTACAATGACTGTTTTTAGGGTTCCGTAGCCAAATGGTAAAAAACGGAACCCTCATGGATTCGTTGTCTGTCTGTCTGTCCGTCTGTATGTCACAGCCACTTTTTTCCGTAACTATAAGAACTATACTGTTGAAACTTGGTAAGTAGATGTATTCCGTGAACTGCATTAAGATTTTCACACAAAAATAGAAAAAAATCAATAAATTTTGGGGGTTCCCCATACTTAGAACTGAAACTCGAAAATTTTTTTTCATCAAACCCATACGTGGATCTGGATAGGTCTTCAAAAATGATTTTGAGGTTTCTAATATAATTTTTTTCTAAACTGAATAGTTTGCGCGAAAGACACTTCTAAAGTGGTAAAATGTGTCCCCCCCCCCCTGTAACTTATAAAATAAGAGAATGATAAGACTAAAAAAAATATATGATGTACATTACCATGTAAACTTCCTCCGAAAATTGGTTTGAACGAGATCTAGTAAGTAGTTTTTTTTTAATACGTCATAAATCGTAAACCGCAATTTACCTTTCATTCAATCAACTCAAACATAAAAATAAAATAAAAAACATTTAATTTCATAAACATAAACCTTATGCATAAACCGTGAACTATTATTTTCTAATAATGAATCTGTAATAGGTGTATAAGATTTAAAAAAAATACACTATTATTAAAACATCGATCAAAGTTACAACGAACTAAGTACAAGAACTTTTATATTATGTTACTTGCTGCTACGGAACCCTTCATGGGCGAGTCCGACTCGCACTTGGCTGCTTTTTTATTTATTTATATTTCAATGTAAAATGGTAGAACACAAAGGTGGACTCGGCTCGGTGCCACAAGAATATTCCCTGACAAACAAGCTTTGGGAATTGGGATAGAAAAGAATAATCTACACTTCCTACTGCTTTGAATGTACTTATCACAAATATATTTTGTTTTTGATAATGGTAAAGAGGGCTAGGACTTTTGCCAAGGCGGTTTTAAATAATATAAATGAAATTTAGTGAATCGGACACAGCAGGATACTTTCCCCGTCTGCCCAGTATCTGTCGTTAGACTCTTAAGTTGACAGTTTTGTATAAAGAACTGTATTTCTATCACAGCTAGGTTCTTATTACAAAAACTAGCTCGATGGTTTAAACCATGACAGAAGAAAAAGCTCGTTTTGTAATAAGACCGCTAATGTTAGTTTCAGGGATTGCAATATTTTTACCTAAGAGGTAAGCCCCACAATTAAAATATTGGACTGAAATAGTGAAGGTCATTACTCATTAGTGATCAAAAATTTTTCCTCATGGAATTCCAATCCGAACAGTTTTCAAACAAAGTATTTATACAAACGCAGTAATGCCGAGTACTTGCAAAGGTCACGTTCGCTTGTTATGCTGACGTAACGAGGGCGGGTCAACCACACCCACGGCTACGCAGCTCGACTGCGAATCCGCAGCGGGCGGCGGTGGCGGGTTAAGCAACAGCTGGGGGCTTGGCTGCCATACTATCTTGCATATCGGATGTTCTAGAACTGAAGAGAATGTTTTGAATAATTTAAAAGTGCGCGTTGTGACGTTAACGTTTACTGTTCGAGTTGTGGCGTAATTTGAAATTTAAATTAGGAATATCGTTGTTCTTTTATTTTTTTAATTTGCTGTGGTGCCTTGATGTTCAGGCAGAAGTGGCAATACGTCGATACATCCACACATCCACACATCGCTACTTTGTTTGAACTACGGGTAAAAGAATTCTCATGGAGTGATAATTGCAACTAGCAATTTATGCAATTAAGTATGTAGGTAATGGGCTAATACATAAGTATATTTAGATTTACATCACTTACATAAATAATTATGCTTAGCTAATTGACATCATCTAAATAAACATACCAAGGAAAATAACTATTGCATCGAAATGGCTTGGTAAATAGATATCTACTAAGTACTAAGTTACTTAGTAAATTATATAATAATTAAATAAGTATAGACACTAAAAAGTTTTCCTTTCGGTTGTACCTATTTCATTGGCTTTTAGGGTCCTACTCTAGTGCGGACACCATGGTGGCGCAACGCACAGAACAGATAACTTCTGTGGCCGCAAGCAGTCGCGCTGCCAGCAAAGTAAACTTACAGGTTTTTTTTTTCACATTTAGCGGGTTCGATTCCCGGTTCGTATTGTTTCTTTTCCCAACTATGTTAGGGTCGGTTTCCAGTCTAACCGGATGCTGCTGAATACCAATATTTTACATGGAGCGACTGCCTATCTGACCTCCATAACCCAATTACTGGGTAATACGATACCCCTTGGTAAGATTGGTTGTCAGACGTTCGGGCTTCTGACGACCCGTAACGACTGTCAAAGATCCACGAATGACAGCCGGGACCAACGGCTTAACGTGCTTCCCGAGGCACGGAGGAGTCTCGGTATGTAAAGATGGTCACCCATCTACGGACCAACCCCGGCAAGCGTAGCTTAACCTGATGGATCGATCCGCGCGGCTGTTATAACTTAGCCACGAGCTCCTCTGAAAAAAATGAAGTCTTCTTGCAGTAAATTTTTCTCTACAGTATTTAAGTTACTTTTCCTCCATGTGGCAGTCGTGGGACGCTCTGTATACTTTTACTGTCGCGAATCATAATTTGAACAACATATAACCTATACATAATAATAAAAAAATATAAAAAATATTGACTTGCAAATTGCAAAAAACGTAAGAGAATTTGAATTTTAGAGGCTACCCTGGCGCTTTCGCCGTAAGCTGTGTATATTTTGCTGGCAGCGCGACCATGGTTGCGCCATCATACGTATAGTGCCTTAGCCTTAGTATTTCAAATTGAGGTCTTGCCTCAAACTGCAAATGTGCAGTGCTAGCTAGCAAAGTTTCAACGGTACATTAAGTACATACTTTACTTTAATATCTGCTGTGTCATACAAAAATGAAAAGAGTTATGGTAAAAGTTGTTCATATACATAATAAGGTGCTTTCACTCCCTGAAAAATTACCTAGGAATCCAGTCAGTCTGTTACTGTACATTGCGTGGTTTTAGTCTACCTAGTACTTTTCTATGAAGAAGGATTTTTTGCTTTTGAAATCGGAAAATCGTGCAAGGAATCATTCAGATTTTTTTTATAAATGTTGTAGGTAGGTCTGTCTCAACCTTGTCTCAACAAGCATATTGAATATAAATTCTCCATTTAAAATAACGTCATTAAAAACATTCACCGTGTCACTTGACATTGCACGTGCGCCCCCTAGCGGAATATTTATTAAACAACTGCGTTTGATACTTCCTGCATTTTAATTTGTGTGGTCACATAATCAACGATTCAACCTTGACCACTCTGCGATCGTCGCAGGCGCACCAAAACGTGCTAATATTTTGTTATCAAAGCATTTTAAAGGTTCAAGGACTGGCTGTTATAAAAAAAATTATCAGAGTCAAAATTAATTTGTGAAAATGTTATGTTGGTTAAACAAATCAACTCGCTTATGTCACCACTGCAGTTTTCTCTTCCTCCTAAAGTTTCCTTGTAGTAATAGTCAGTGCGACGATGCGGCATAATGATAGTTTTCCTGTTAATTTCTTGTAAGTTTCTCAACTTCTAAGAAATCTATATCAGAATGTACCCACACATCTGCAGCGTTTTCATTTTAGTGTTTCAATGTAATAATTTAATTGGGTTGCGTTAAACCTCCACAAAGATCAGATAAGATCAGGTATATGTATTTATTTATTAGTATTTATACTTTTTCGAGTTATCTATCCCTTATGCTGCACCTGCCATGTCTTCTCTCTGCATTACCCTAAGGTTGACTGGTAGAAAATGCCTCAGGCATTAAGTCCGCCTTTGTACAGTATTTTTTTACTTGTGCATAAAGTTTTAATAAATAAATAAGCAGTCGCTGCACGTAAAATGCTGGTATTCAGCTGAATCCGGTTAGACTGGAAGCTGATCCCAACATAGTTTGACCAAAAAATATTTTTTTTTTAAACAAACCCTTAATAGTCTAGCTAGATATCATCTAGGACCAGAGTCCGTGTCAAGGCGAATCAAACGAGCCCAAACTCGATAGGGTTGTGTCGTTTTATTACTGAGTTCCCAAGGCCACCTTCCAGCTCCATCATCAGATCAGCTCCACTTCATAATAATATTGCATTGTCATCAGTTTTACTGTACGCATGTAAAATTTCAGCTCAATCGGAAACCGCGAAGTGGGTCAAATTAAACTTGCAAGATCAGATTACAGACAGACACCGGGATAGATGAAACTAATTAAAAGCTTGTAAAAAGGCTAGGCAGATGATTCTATTCTAATAATTTAAAGAGCTTTTAATGGCTGGTAGTGACAAGAGAGAGGATTTACTTGACACTTTGAAATAATCTACACAAGTGTTACAAAAGACAGTCTCATATTTCGAAATGTTCCTCATCTACTGCGTAGTGCGTCTAAACTCCATTACTCAATCATAATAAAATTATGATCTTTCGTTACACGAGCTAAATCATCATTACCTAACTACTCTTCTATCTACCGACTATATCTTTACGACATATAATATATTATAAATTATACATCGTAATGTTAATCCTTTTCTTGTTACTTTTGCTCATAAAATTAAATACAACACCACGAGTTATAAGAGAACTAAATGAAGTCAGTCACTGTAGGTAGTGACTAGTCACTACAGTCACTAGTCACTACCTATAGTATTAATTTGTAGCTTAACAAAAACCTTATACTTACTTAGCCAAAAAAAATAATTACATTTTCTAAAACAAAGTAAGATTGTACGAGTAACTACTAGATAGAATAAAGATACAACTATAGAGGCATGAGGAACAGGGTGTGAAGTCCACTCATCCTCCAGAGAAAAGGGAGGATCCTCCGACCAGACGGGTGTTGTGTCTGGTGGGCTACTGCCCACCGGCTGATGTCGGGACGTTGTGTATATGCTAGTCGCGCGGTAAACTCTAATTGCGCGATGCAGGATTGCGTGACGTCAGTGTGACGGGTATTTCGTATGTGGCGATGTGGATTCCGCCACATCACTCCACTCCGCAGACCGGAGGTCGATAGTGGGCTGAGTCGTGTATCTTGCGATGCTTGCCAGTGCCAGTTGTGGTTCCAGTGAGTCGGAATCGGGTGTCGCATAGTTCACGGTGAGTCGGAACTGTAGGCGGTGATACCCCAGTGAGTCGGGGTGGCGCTGCGTTATGCTCCAGTGAGTCGGAGTGTACAACGCCGGGTTGAGGTTGAGGCTGAATGTGATGACCACGAATGCGCGTCCGCTGCATGCTGGTGGTCAGGATAATCGTTGAAGCCGTGGATGCTGGCTGGCTGTGTGACTCGCCGCTCGAAAGCTTGAGAAAGTGATGCTGATGACGTCACGCTGAAGGAGTTGCACGAAGGCCGCGCTGACGTTCATGTTCGGGGTCACCAGCATAGAGGCATAAAAAACAGGGTGTAAAGTCCACTTATCTTCCATAGAAAAGGGAGGCTCCTCCGACCAGACGGGTGTTGTGTCTGGTGGGCTACTGCCCGACTGTTGATGTCGGGACGTTGTGTATATGCTAGTCGCGCAGTATACTCTGATTGCGCGATGCAGGATTGCGTGACGTCGGTGTGATGTGTATTTCGTATGTGGCGATGTGGATTCCGTCACACAGCTACGGCCGAAATAACTCCCAGTAACATTTTTTAAGAACCAAATGAGGTGAGTAAGAGAACATGTGGCGGAATCTACATCGCCACATGCAAACTACGCATCAAACTGACGTCACGCAAAATCTTAAATCCTGCATCGTGCAATCAGAGTTTACCGCGCGACTAGCATATAGGAATATCCCGACATCCACCGTCGGGCAGTTGCCCACCAGACACGTCACCCGTCATTCTATGGAGGATGAGTGAACTTTACACCCTGTTCCTCATGCCTCTATACTGGTGACCCCGAGTATGCGCCAAAGTTCGTAGTGCCTTTTTTCAGACTCGCCAAGATATTTCGGCTGTGATGGAGGTAGCTTCACTTTTCATCCGGTGTTTTCGGAGACTGGTTTGGCCTGGTCGAGTCTGATGAGCAAAATGTTGTGCCTTATGATGTTAGCTGCTAAACTAAATAGCACCGACCAGTAAGGCTTTACTGGTCGGTGCTATTTAGTTCAGGAGCTCATGGCTAAGTAATAGCAGCCGCACGGGTTGATCCATCAGGTTAAGCTACACTTGCCAGGGTTGGTCCATGGATGGGTGACCATCTTTACATACCGAGAATCCTCCGTGCCTCGGAAAGCACGTTAAGCCGTTGGTCCCGGCTGTCATTTGTGGATATTTGAAAGTCGTTACGGGTCGTCAGAAGGAAAGTGACAACCAGTCTTACCAAGGGGATTATTATTAGTATTACCCAGTTACTGGGTTGTGGAGGTCAGATAGGCAGCCGCTCCATGTAAAATATTGGTATTCAGCTGCATCCGGTTAGACTGGAAGCCGACCCCAACATAGTTGGGAAATGGCTAGGCAGATTGATTGCTATTTAGTTCAGCTTGACAAAATTAGATTTGAGAACATTGGGGGTTAGTCATTCTGGAAGACTGGAAATATCGATCTTTCTAAATAAAGGGCGAAGGACTTAAGTACAAAGAGTACGTACCTAATACCTATACAAGGTGCAATTTAATTAAATAACGCGCAACCTCTTAACGGGTAATTTTTCTCATCATTATGAACAACTTTTATTATGAGAACAAACATGAAATCGCGAAAAAAAACTGCTGTTCCCTACATTTATGTTCGCAAAACTCGTCAAAATGTAGGGAACAGCAGTTTTTTTTTGTCGATTTCAAGTTTGGCCCCATAGTCAAAGTTATTCATTATGATGAGTACAATGACCCCTTAAGAGGTTGTGCGTTATTTAATTAAATTACACCTTGTATAGCAGCACTAGGAAGGCTGCAGGTTCAAATGCTATTGGGCGGGTCAAGTCAGCGGCATGCACGTTGACCGCTGGGCAAAGTCTCTACACAATGGGTACCTGAAGTAGGACGGCTCCGCCGAGGCCGGCCCAGCAAGATGTGGTGGGATGACCTGGACGCATACCGTGAGGGCTGGTTCGAAGTGGCGTGGGAAAAGAGTTCCTGGAAGGACTTGGGGGAAGCCTTTGCCCAGCAGAGGGACAGTACAGGCCAAGTAGAAAAAAAAATTGCACGTGTTGTATTACTAACATGTAGTTAGCTAACGAAGTTTTTAAACAATGAGTGATGAGTTTGAACTGTGAGACCATAGGTCTAGTTGGATTTCCTTGCCAAACCCTTCCGCTTCAGGAAATAACCAATTGGAACTGTGCACCTAGCTTCTGACGTTTCGTAAGACATGAAGGTTTATGTGAAATAAAATATTTTGAATTTGTTCTGAGCGTCCGTCGTCCCCAATGAGCAACATAACTGATGAAAGAAACTCGACACGTTACCAACGCAAATATTTTCCAGCGGCGCTTACGCAAGAGCATCGATTTCAGTTGGACTTTGAACATCAACAGCGTAAGGACACAGAAGGTTATACCTACTAACTTTATGCCTTGGTATTTATAGTTGAAGTGAGTTACGATTTCAATACAAAAAGTTGCATAGGAACTCCCAAAATACATTTACCCACGCCAAGTAGTCACAAGGCAAAATACACATGCACAGCCATCTTTCGAATTTCATCGGATATTGATTGATTAGGTGTTAAAATATACTAACTTTATGCCTTGGTATTTACAGTTGGAGTGAGTTACGATTTGAATTCAAAAAGTTGCATAGGAGCTCCCCCCAAAATACTTTTACCCACGCCAAGAGTCACAAGACAAAACACATTTGCACAGCCATCTTTCGAATTGATTGCTTGGGTGTTAAACTTGTAGGATTTCGGCTTACGGTTCCATTAATAGACAGATTGAATAGTGTTAAATCACTGAAGCAAGGTGATTGATCTAAACCTTTTCTTATTTTTATTTTCTTGTCGATTGAGGTAATTACATAAATTTTGTCCGACTAGCATGTCGCTACAGCTACTCCTTTTCTGACTATGGATCTCTCCTTCTCACAGAGAGAAGGCCTGTGGATGTGTCCCACCCAGCAAAAGCGTTTTTAGACTGATGATGCTCCATTATTTGTAAATAACTTGATTTAGACAAAGCCGAATTATTAACAGTATCATCATCTATAAATATACAGGGTTATTGGAAACATGTCACGATCCCTTTAAGGGGTGATAGTTGAGGTCATTAGGTCTCAAATCACTCATGGGCATACGGACCAAAAATTAAACACCTTCGAGATACTTATTTTATTTTTTCAAAAAACAATGGACATACAAAGAAAATTTATTTAAAAAATACAACTAATTATTTTTTTGCTTTTCTAATGGTTCATTTTTGACCCGTGTTCCCATGAGTGATATGATACCTAATGACCTCTACTATTACCTCTTAAAGGGATCGTGACATGTTTCTAGTAAGTATAACTTGTCCTGACTGACTGATTCATCAACGCAGAGCCTAAACCGCTGGGACTACAAACTTGAAATTTTGCACACGGCCTCCTTTTATAATGTAGGGGTTTTTATGAAGAGGTTTTTGGAATTTCGACCTTTAAGGGGTTCAAAAGGGGGAATTTTGGTTGTATGGAAAATCATATTTTTTGAGTTAATAAACTTAAAAATTAGCACGAATACTTATCTAAGTAAATTATGAAGTTTCTCATTTTTTAAACGACTTCAAAAAAGGAGGTTTCTCAATTCGACGGTATATATTTTTTTTTTTTTACTTTTTTTTATGTGTGTTCGTGGATAACTTCGTCGTTTATGAACCGATTTTAATGATTTTTTTTTTTTTGTTGTAAAGGAGATATCCCAAGGGTGGTACCAAGATAAGGAAACCAGGATCTGATGATGGCATCCCAGAAAAATCGAGGGGAACCTTCAAATATTATATTATTACTAAGCAATTTATGCTCGTCACAATACATATGTTGAAGTGGAGTCACCATCGACTTCACCATCAGTTCCAGTTCTCCTGGTTCCTTACTGGGAGCACTTTTCAACAATTAACGTCCATGTATCGGGAAAACCAATATCTTATAAAAGGTGATGAGCAGTTGACATTAGGCTATTTTAACTTGGATAAATTACAGACTCACCCAGTAAAAACTGAAAAATAAAAATCATTTTTACAAAAAAAAACAACCGACTTCTAAAAAAATACTACAAAGTGAA
The DNA here is from genome assembly GCA_946251885.1 of Cosmia pyralina. NCBI lineage: Eukaryota > Metazoa > Arthropoda > Insecta > Lepidoptera > Noctuidae > Cosmia > Cosmia pyralina. The sequence continues at coordinate 12,259,240 of OX276361.1, forward strand.
AAATAATTTTAATTTCGGAAGTCAGTGGCAAAAAGCTAAAATACAGATCCAAAGACACCGACTTCCAAAATTAAAATTATTTTTCACTTTGTAGTATTTTTTTGGAAGTCATTTGTTTTTATTTGTAAAAAAGTTTTTTTTTGTTTTTCTAAACTACCCCATATAGGGTAGGGGCATTGGGGGGTGTCAAAGTTTGTATAGAAGAACTTCAACGCGCGGTCTGATTTACTCGAAACTCAGTATTTAAACTTAGACCGAAAAATTAAGAATAACGTGTATCAGGGTTTTTTGAAAATCTTCCCCTAACGGGGTACTGAAGTACGAAATCCACGCGTACGAAGTCGCGCGGAAAGCGCTAGTATCACAGTCATACCTATCATGGTTGTGTGTGTACAGGAATTTCATGACACAGCGGTTTCATTTTTCTACTGCTGCGGGTGTATACGAGGGGGGATCAAAAAGTAGTGAGAATGAGATAGATTATAATGACTATTGATAACTTAATAATTTATTTTTCTACATAGTCTCCGAGTCTCTCTACGCACCGAGTCCAGCGCTTTTCCAAGACTTCAATCCCTTTAAAAAAAAAAGTTTTGTCTTGGTCCTGCAAAAAGCTCTCCACGGCATCCATCACCTCGTTATCGTCTTCGTACCTGTTTCCCTTAAGTATTCTTTCAATTTGGTGAACAGATAAAAATCTCTAGGCGCCAGATCTGGTGAATAAGGGGGGTGGTCAACCAATTCGAAGCCAGCTTGCTGAATGGCAGCCATCGCAACTGCCGACCTGTGCGCGGGTGCGTTGTCGTGATGAAACAGCACGGCCCTTCGAAGTTTCCCTCTTTTTCTCTTTGATGGCATTCCTCAACTTAGTAATTAAAGCTGCATAATATTAGCCTGTAATAGTGGTTCCACGCTCCAGGTAATCAATCAACAATATCCCTTCTGAATCCCAAAATATTGAGGCCATAACCTTGGCAGCCGATGCCACGGCACGAAACTTCTTCTGGGTCGGTGATGATGGCCGTTTCCATTGCAAAGATTGCTGTTTTGTCTCGGGATCAAAATGATGAAATGATGATGGTAGAGAATGCCTAAGGCATTAAGTCCGCCTTTGTACGTTTTAAGTGCGAAAAGTTTAAATAAATAAACCCATGTTTCGTCCATTGTTACTTAATGAGACAAAAAGTTTTCAGAATCTTCTTGAAACTTGTCCAACAATATCTTCGAAATGTCAAGTCGATTTTGTTTCTGACTGTCGGTTAACATTCTCGGCACCCATCTTGCGGAGACTTTTCTCATATTCAAAGATTGATTCAATATGGATTGAATACTTCCATATGAAATGCCCGTTTTTTGAATTAAGTATCGGATGGTAACTCTTCGATCGCTCAATACAATTTTCTCGACTTTCGCAACATTTTCTTGGGTGACTGACGTCGATGGACGGCCGCAACGATGTTCGTCTTCCGTGCTCGTTCTCCCTGCTCGTTTTGAGAAGCCCACCTTGCGACAGTAGAATAAGGCGGAGCAGACTCTCCTAATGTTGCCTCCAAATTGCAATGAATCTCTTGCGTCGTTAACTTTTTTAAACCAGAGGTATTTAATAACGGCTCGCACTTCGTTTTTCTCCATTTTCAAGAACACGTTCCGACACGAAGCAAACTAATGACTACATTCAGAAAAAAAAACAAAAGAGAATCGAAGATTTTTTTCTTTATTAATATTACAAATATGTATCTGAGCTATGCCTGCCAGTATTTATTTTTTTTCTTACCAAGGAGTATGTCGTTCTCACTACTTTTTGATCCCCCCTCGTATTATTATCCATTCTTTAGCAATATGTATAAGGATCAGATAACCTCACCAGCTACTCCTTAAAATTTCGGTCAGCTCATCTGTAAAATAAGTTATCTTCCGATGCTTACAGCCCAACTATCACATATTTATAGTTTTAAATATAGGAATTAACAAGCAATTTCAAGTTAAATTCTAAGCTAGCTAAAAACCTAGTAATTTCCTTGGTTTATTAGGTCAAGCTTGGTCATAATTCTAGGCTATTATGCTAGGTCGCAACGTAGCAATCATTCATATTATAATTATCGCTATCTATAGCGACAAGTTTAGCGATAATTGACACATGAAGGTACTTAGCACAAGACCTTCCTTGTCAGACCTAGTATCAAAGTGGCGTTTTGTAAGGATAATACTTATTTAATGTCTATGTAACGTTTCTATAAATACGCTGATCTAGATTGAAAAATAACCCTATAACGCACACATTAGTTACGAAGATACATCGAAGCGTGGTTTAGCTCGGTGTGTAAGTGAAATGTCGTTATGGCTGTCTAGTTTGACGCGCGAGATAGAAGACTCACGCGCACCGGAACTAAACACGCTCCGTCTTATTACAAAACAAGGTTCATCTTCAAACCCAGGTTTAAACCATGGACCCTTTTTTGAATTTCGAACTTTATTCCGACACATTAAGATGTCAGTTTTACAAACTGACAACTTAGTACCGGACTAAGTTGTCAGTTTTGTATAAAGAACTGTATTTCTATCACAGCTAGGTTCTTATTACAAAAACTGGCTCTATGGTTTAAACCATGACAGAAGAAAAACCTCGTTTTGTAATAAGACCGGCTTTGTTTAAATGTAGATTTTTTTTTGACAAATTGCTATACTTAAATAAATTTTTAGTTTACTAAGTTCTTAACATATTTAAATACCTTCGATATAAAGCAAATTTTACTGCACAATAAGGAATCGTATAAAACAGAAAATAGACGGTGCTACTTTGGATTTTGTTTTTCGAAAGTATTTAAAGTAATCATGTTCTAGTCTTAGTATCAACAGCAGTACACAATATATTCAAATAACACATATGGAAATCCAAATGATTTAACTATACAGGGTGTCCCGTAAATAATGGATCAAACGTAACGGGTAGGTAGCTTACCTAATTTCCAACAACTAATTTGAATATTAAAAAAAAAACCGTTACAGTAACCAGGATATTAATTTTTTTTCGAATTTTACGATTTTGTCTTCCAGAATTAAGCTTTTTTAATGCTGTCGCTGCAAATGATGACATTTTTAGGTATGATTTTTATTTAACATTTCTGAATAGCTTACTAATGTTATAAGATACCATTTTTTTTGAATACCGTTTTATTTGCCTTAGAAAAAAAATCTTGAGTTGAAAAGTTTTTTCTTTACGATGTTAGGACCAAAATTGAAAAAATTCTCCTGTAAAAAAAATGTATGACACCGAAGACCACCATTATTTTAAAAACTTGTACATTTAATAAGGTTTGCAAATTGGTATAAAACTTACGTCTAGTCCTTATCGTTACAAAGATATTGCTATGAATGTGATGAAGAAGACAGAAAATAAATTAAATTGGTACTATTCCATTTTTTCCTTTTCGTAATGGCTTATGCTTGAATGCTTGTAATCGAAGCAGGTAGTTAAGCGGATAGCATAATTCCGACCCGATGACGTCATCTGTCCGGAATTTGGGACCGCTACCTGTGGAGGAGTTGCACCTCAGTCAGTGTGAAAGGGATAGATAGCGCCGCTTTTTGGTAAATCGGTTAAATCGGTATGAAGTTGCGCAGGTTCTTTTGTTCTTTCCTGCGCCCTTCACTCGTACAGGCTTCATTGTTGCTTGATTTTATTAGTTTAGTTGTAACTAGTCTCTCTTCGAGTTGCTACGTCAGACAACTTTCGCTCCCGGTCAGTGGCTCGGTGTTTTCTTCTGTAAAATTTGACTTGTGCTGTGTTTTTGGACTTTGCTTTGCCTATCGATTTGGAACTCTTTGCGTATTGGACAAACGACTTGGCGATCCTACGGACTCCGAAAACATTCGTTTGTGTGTGCTTGTACGTGTGTGCAGTAGCGCTGAAACCTTATTCAGCCCAATGCCTCGTTATGAGTACACGCCACGGCAGTACGCCGAAATGCATTTTATCTACGGAGAAGCAAGAGGTAATGCCAGGGCGGCTGCAAGATTGTACCGTGAAAGATACCCGAACCTGGTTCGTTATCCCGATTATCGCGTCTTTATTAGAGTGCATAACGCGCTTCTTGAGGGAAGAATTCTTGGCACCGGAGTTGGTGGTACCCGTGAAGGACGACCGCGACAAGTTAATGACGAAGTCATTCTTCGAGAAATCGAGGAAGATCCGTCAGTCTCCGTTCGCGTCATAGCGCGACGCGTAGGAATTTCTAGATCGACGGTGCATCGAGTGCTACAACGGTGCCGATTGCACCCATATCACGTGCAACGTGTTCAAACGCTGACGTCGCGTGATTACCAGCCAAGAATAGAATTTTGCCAAAGGATGCTTAGAATGATTCGGGCGGACCCGCAGTTTTTTAACAAGATTTTATGGAGTGACGAGTCTTCATGCCGCCGAGATGGATATTTAAATTTGCATAATTTGCACAGTTGGCAGCTGATAAACCCATATTTGATGCGAGAGGACAGGAGACAACATCAATTTAAAATAAATTTATGGGCGGGAATAATCAATGGGCAAATAATAGGGCCCTTTGAACTACCAGCTACTCTAAACGCCGAATATTATCTCCATTTTTTAAGGAATGAGTTGCCAAGGTTATTAGAAAACGTTCCAGAAGACGTACGGCAAGCAATGTGGTTGCAAAATGATGGGTGCCCCGCTCACTATGCGACGGCAGTAAGGGCGCACCTTGATGAAAGTTATCCGGACAGATGGATCGGCCGATTAGGACCAATTTTGTGGCCTCCGCGATCTCCGGATTTAAATCCCCTAGATTTTTTTTACTGGGGATGTTTATAAGACAGGGTCTACAAGAATCCAATAACGTCGGAAGAAGAATTACGACAGCGCATCCAATCTGCTGTATCAGAAATAAACCAAAGCCGTTTTGTCCGTCGGATAAGAGCTTCCTTTATTAGGAGATGCAGACTTTGCATTCTTGTAGAGGGAAGGCAATTCGAACATTTATTGTAAAAACCAAATAAAACGATTTATTTGAACTAACTGTTTTTTTTAGTACGGCCTCCTAATTCTTTTCATACGCCTCAATAATTCAATGAACATTGCCTCTGAAATACTACAGTTACACATTTTAAAGAAAAAGTTTAAATGTACACACTTTTTTATTTTTTTTATTAACGTTGATTTGGAGCACCTCTCAGATTCATAGCAATTATCTTTGTAACGACAAGGACTAGAATGTACAACTTCATACCAATTTACCAAAAATACAAAAGCGGCGCTATCTATCCCCTTCACGCTGACTGAGGTGCAACTCCGCCACAGGTAGCGGTCCCAAATTCCGGACAGATGACGTCATCGGGTCGGAATATGCTAGCCGCTTAACTATCTGCTTCGATTACAAGCATTCAAGCATAAGCCATTACGAAAATGAAAAAATGGAATAGTACCAATTTAATTTATTTTCTGTCTTCATCACATTCATAGCAATATCTTTGTAACGATAAAGACTAGACGTAAGTTTTACACCAATTTGCAAACCTTATTAAATGTACAAGTTTTTAAAATAATGGTGGTTTTCGGTGTCATACATTTTTTTTACAGGAGAATTTTTTCAATTTTGGTCCTAACATCGTAAAGAAAAAACTTTTCAACTCAAGATTTTTTTTCTAAGGCAAATAAAACGGTATTCAAAAAAATGGTATCTTATAACATTAGTAAGCTATTCAGAAATGTTAAATAAAAATCATACCTAAAAATGTCATCATTTGCAGCGACAGCATTAAAAAAGCTTAATTCTGGAAGACAAAATCGTAAAATTCGAAAAAAAATTAATATCCTGGTTACTGTAACGGTTTTTTTTTTAATATTCAAATTAGTTGTTGGAAATTAGGTAAGCTACCTACCCGTTACGTTTGATCCATTATTTACGGGACACCCTGTATACATTTTGTTATATAGGAATTTTAAAATCACAAAATTTATCGATGTAACCCCTTAAATTTCTGATCATTTGAAAACCCGAAGTCCATCTTTCTCGTAGCACTTTAGAAAACACAAATTAAAATATGGATATAAAATGAGACATGAAACCAACTCATAACAGCATTTTCATTTCCATTGTTAACAATCCCCCCCATAACTTTGTATTGTTATAAATCAAAGCAATAAAACTGAATACAGACAGACGGATCGTTGAACAAAGTAGTATATCTAAAGTTTATCGCATTTCATGACGTCAGTAGAAAGCTTTCTGTGCACCAAATCAATGCAAACGCAGAAATAAATCTGACGAGCCCCATGCAAAGAAAACATCTTGAAATATTTTTATGAAGGTAATATCTGAAGGTGAAAAGTGTTAAAATGTGCGTCAGTAGGCGCAGATTACGTATGTTGTTGCGTATCATTGGGACTGCGGCACTAATCACTATTACTTACTAGCAAGACGCACTAACTAATGAAACTAGACTAATGAAATCATGAAATTAAAGTTTAAGTAAGGAGAACGTTTTATCTCCAGCTCGCCTAGCATGAATGACCACCATAGAAACGGGTTTTGTCGACGGAAGAATAGACAAATTGACAGATTGTAGAAATATTTCTACGCGTCTAACCATGACAATGTGTCATTTTGTCTATTCTTCCGTCGACAAAAGGTCGTCATGCTACGCGTGCAAGAGACTATTGCCTAAGTGGTTCTAAAGATTTTTCATTAATTTGGGTTATGAAAAGTTTTAGAAGTTTTACATGCTTAGTAAATATTTTATTCCAGTCAATTGAAAGAAAACTACAAACAAACCTCACTAAAGTTAGTCATTGTAAAGAAGCTAGACATAAAACCAAAAATCGCAAGTGCTGAAATGCATGTTTTTAATGAGATTCGACAGATAGAAGACAAATAATAATGCGTGATCATCGATAATCAAAAGAACAAGAAGAGACTGGCAGACACAAATAAGTTGACGTAATCTATCTATCCATTTGAAACCAGCTCCTAAACTTTATCAAAACTGAAAAGACATGAACTGCTGGTTGGACAAATTAATACAAACAAATTCAGTCAACATCAACACACCGTTTATGAGGACACGTCACGATTCTTGAAACTAAGTAAATATGACCATGAAGTTAGCTGATTTGTAAACGAATTTTGTAAAGGTCGATTGGATGGAATCAAGGATCTTTAAAAGTAATAGAAACAATATCTAGACTTAGCGTGTAAATGTCTTAAACGTCGTCACTCACTGGACACCTGAGGGAGGCATTGAGGTTCAGCAGCAGACACCGTGAACAAAATTGTAGCACAACATGTTGTTATTCGGGACAGCAAACGTCTCAATCTACCTACTATCTGAATACGCATACATCGCCGTTGTCACATTTGACATCCGCGGGTTGTTGCGCAAACATTTTGTTCGCAGTGTCCGCTCTAGTTTGCATTTGAACCTCAATGGACGGAGGACATCGCCGTCGAGGTAGACCACGCACGGCGAAGGTAATGTGACGATCAGATAATGTTTGCAGGGCCAACATGGCCAGAGATCGCACAAGACAGGGAGATTTGGAAGTAAAAATGGGAGGCCTTTGCCCAGCACGTAAATATAATGATCTAATCCTGATCCAACAGAATCAGCTTTATGTATGATTAATTATGGGACACAGACTAGTTCCTTTCCTATAGACATATTTTAGACAATTTGACGGAAGTTTGAATAAGTCATCAACAGACGTTTTGTAGGATAGCACTAAGACTGATCAATATCACCCACACTAAACCACTAAATCAAATAAATCTCTAAATCAAGATGAAGACGAAACAGCAAAAAATGCGGTGACAACCTTGTAGTTTTTCAGGGCCTGGAACTAAAAAGAAAGATGGTGAAACAAATTGTCATGAAGCAAAGACAGGTAGCATTTTGATTTGAACTTGAAAGCACTCTGGTTAGCTAGTTAAATTAACCTGATCGAAAGCATGACTGAAATATCCTAGTTCGTAATGACACCCAATGCTGAAACAAAATGTATGCCCTGTATTAAATTTTAAGACAGTTTGGCAGTTGAAGCGATTAAAACCAGTGCGTATGTGAATAACACTGCACTGTTATCAGATAAGAACTCGACTTCATCCGAGCGCGATGGCCCAAATTCTTGTTTATTTATTTTCTCATCATTTCGTATATCTATCCTAACACTTGTTGTTAGCTTGCCAAACAAATGTATGTGCGCACCTGTCGCGATAAAATATAATTTTAATGCTTCCTTCAATATTGTTTTGTTCTGTTTGCATTTATTATATTAGTTAGTGGTTCATCTTTTTTAGTAAAACGGATACAAGTGATAAGATCTTGAAAATTTTGTAGAGTTTGTCGCAAAAATTTTAGCTAACGTCGATTTCAGAATCTAGCTTTTTTTTACTCTGAATCCAAATTCTTACTGCACCAGCTTCAAGAAAAGTCCATGAACGACTGTAATAAGGCTAAAGGGATTCCTCAGGATTATGCTACATGCTGCCTTAAAAAAAGAGATGAGGGAAAGACTCTTACTCCACGAGGGGTTTTGGTACTCAGTAAAACAAGGCGTGTGCCTGATGGGATTTCCCATCGAAAAAATTATGTACTTCTACAAGTACCATATTCAACCTCTTTAAGGGATGGAGTTTCAAAAATCCTTCCTTAGTACTCAATTTCGATATAGAAACTCTTGTGCAAATTTTTCAACCCTTCTAAGCCCAGCGGTTTAGGCTGGGCGTTTGTCTGTCAGTGAGTGAAGTTAACATTTTTATTAAGTAGAAGATAAGTTTGGGGAGTCTGCTTACAAGGGATGGAAATATTGATAAAGATGTGGAAAGTGTTACGTATGTGTATCAGTCTTTATAAAATATATATTATCTGTGGTATTTCCGGATCCTGTTGTCTTGTCACCGACTCCGATCGCTCGTCATGCAATGGCTGAATACACGATACATAAAATAGTCTGGTCGTCTTATTTATTTATAATATCTGGCCACCCGTCGTAACATGGTGTCAGAAGATACAGAAGAAAAAAGAAGTCACAAAAAACCACAAAAGTAAGTGCCGCAAACAGTCAAAAAAAAAAAAAAAAATTTCGAGTAAAACGTCGCCGCGTGGTCCAGCCCTAAAATGCCGGAAAATAAAAACGCAAATAATACAAGTTATCCCCTGCCGCCGAGTAATTTCAGCTTAGATATCAACAACTCGAACATGCCATTGGCTTGGAGAAATTTCAACACAAGTCTAGAGATTTACATGATAGCCAACAATTTAGAAGAACAACCAGACAAACGAAAGGTAGCCATTTTACTACAAATCATAGGCCCAGACGCTCTTCAGATATTTTACTCGTTTAACATACAAATTGACAAGATCACCTATAAGGATTTACTCGCCAAATTTGAAGATTACTTCACACCACGTGTCAATATTTCCGTCGAAAGACATAAGCTGTTCAACAGAAAACAAGGTCCAGATGAAGAAATTGAGACATATGCCACGGATCTCAAGAATCTAAGTATCCAATGCAATTTTGAAGGTCTTGCCGATGATATAGTAAAGGACATATTCTCATGGAACTTAAATTCATCTTGCTCGTACATCAGAGAACGTATCCTGATCGAGAAACCATCAACATTTGATGCCGCCGTCAGTCTCGCTAAAACACTAAGAAATACTAGGTTACAGGCTAAAGCTTTATCAAGCCAAGAAGTAAGTGTCGTTGCCAGTCGTCAATCGCATCACAGTCGCCAAACACATCGTAGTCAAGAGAGTCGCAATCAAAAAAGTCACAGTCAAAGAAGTCACAGTCGTCAAAGAAGTCATAGCCGTCAAGAAAGTCAAAGTCATCAGTCTCAAACAAGTCAAAGTCGTCAATCAAGTAAAGCATCGTCCAGTCAAGAACCTCAATCCAAACAGTCAACCAAGAATTGTTCCAGATGTGGTCAAGTTCACCGAACAAAATGTCCAGCCATAGGAGTCATCTGTAACAACTGCCACAAGCCCAATCACTTTGCCAAGTGTTGCCGCAGCAAACATGTGAGATCCATAGAAGAAGAAGAAGAAAGTACGGGTACTGATACTTATTTTCTAAATAGTCTTTTCACTAATGAGATTTCTGTCAGCAAAAAAAAAAACCCTTATCATACAACTTTGTCCATAAATAGTAAGAATGTAGACTTTTTACTTGATACAGGTGCTGACACTAACATTTTATCATTTAACTCTTATAAAAAACTTAATTTGCCATTGAGTAGTTTAAAGAAAAGTAGTCACAAACTATCAACCTTTAGCGGTGAAATATTACCGACTGTAGGTCAATGCATTCTGTCTGTCACACATAACAACAAACTATACAATGTTAATTTCCACATTATAGATATACCCTGTAGGAATATTATTGGTCGCAACAGTTGTGAGAATTTAAAATTAGTTAAAAGAGTCCATAATGTCCAATTTCATGAGTCACTCAATGTATCACAGCTTGACAAATATAAAGATCTCTTCTCAGGAATAGGTTGTCTTAAAGATTATGAATGTCATTTGTCAATGAAGCCTGATGCTGTACCGTCTATAGATGCCTGTCGTAGAATTCCATTCAGTCTCTTAGAACAATTAAAAGAAGAATTAGCCATGTTAAAAAAAAAAATCAAATTATAGTCAAAGTCGAGGAACCTACTGAATGGGTAAGCTCAATTGTAATTGCATCAAAGAAAAATGGTAAACTACGCCTGTGCATTGATCCAAGAAAACTTAATAAAGCCATTATGCGTCCTCATTATCAATTTCCAATTATTGATGAAATTAAATCCAGCCTCTCTGGTTCACAATATTTCACTACCCTAGATGCAAACAAAGGTTTTTATATGCTAAAGTTAGATGAAGCTTCCTCAAAACTATGTACATTCATCACACCTCAAGGTAGATATAGATTCCTAAGACTTCCCTTCGGGATAAATGCAGCCCCAGAACTGTTTCATTCCATCATGACAAATAGATTCAGTGATATTCCAGGAGTCAAAATCATGATGGATGATTTCCTAATTTACGGTCAAACTAAACAAGAACATGATTTTAGGTTAAAACAAGTCTTAGATAGAGCTAGAGAAATAGGAATAAAATTTAATAAAGACAAGTCTAATATATGTAAAAGTGAAGTCAAGTACCTAGGACACATCTTTTCTAAAGATGGTGTGAGAGTTGATGAAAACAAAGTGAAAGCCATTTGCAGTATGCCACCACCAACAAATGTCACAGAATTACAAAGGTTTTTAGGTATGGTTACATACTTAGGCTCATACATAGAGAATTTGTCAGATAAAACTTCTAATTTAAGAACACTTCTGTCTAAAGATAATGAATGGTCTTGGCAAGAGAGACATAATGTAGAATTTAATGAATTAAAGGAATGTATAACAAAAGCCCCTGTCTTGACATATTATGATCAAAATAAACCAATTACACTGTCAGTTGATTCGTCTAAAGATGCCATGGGTGCAGTGATTTGCCATGATAAACACCCCATAGCATATGCTTCAGCTTCATTAAGCTCATGTCAACAGTCATACTCTCAGATTGAGAAAGAGCTGTTAGCAATCCTATTTGGTTGTACAAAGTTTCACCAATATGTCTATGGTCGCCACACTTTAGTTGAAACAGATCACAAACCAATAGTATCGCTGTATAAAAAACCAATTTATAACATTCCACCCCGTCTTCAAAGAATAATGCTAAGATTACAACCATATGACCTGAACGTAACTTACAAACCAGGTAAATATCTTTATGTAGCTGATACTCTGTCTAGAGCAGCTTTACCAGAACAGTCATTACATGATCTAGATTCTGATCTAGATTTACATGTCAATTTAGTCATTAGATCACTGTCAGTTAGTCCAAATAAACTTAAATCTATTCAAGAACAGACTTCCCAAGACAATGAATTGTCACTCTTAAGTAAATATTGCATAACAGGTTGGCCTGAACATAAAAAATTGCTTCCAGACATACTTAGGCCTTATTTTCCTTTAAAAACCGATATACATATAATTAATGGTATTGTCTTCAAAAACAACAGTGTCATTATACCAGTAGCCATGAGAAAAGACATTTTGAAACAGATACATGAAGGTCACCAAGGTATTCATAGTTGCCAAAGATTGGCAAGAAATCTAGTATACTGGCCCAATATGTACTCTGATATAGAAAAATATGTTAATAATTGTCATAACTGTCTCACTAACAGACGCAGCAATTCCAAAGAGTCACTACAGCCCCATGAGGTAAAACCAATCCCTTGGAATAAAGTCGGAGTTGATCTATTTGATTTCAATTCAAACAAGTATGTCATAGTCGTAGATTATTTTTCCCAATATGTCGAGCTTGTAAAGCTAGCAGGTGGTTCTACTAGTAAAATTGTCATTAGTCACCTAAAGTCTATATTTTCCAGACATGGAATACCCAACATTCTAATTTCAGACAATGGTCCCCCATTTAACTCAAAAGAGTTTAATCATTTTGCTTTAGATTGGCAAATACAACATATTACATCAAGTCCCTATTATCCACGGTCTAATGGTCTTGTAGAAAGAACCATAGCCACGGTTAAAAACATATTAAAGAAATGTCTTACTGATAATACAGACCCTCATCTAGGATTATTACAGTATAGGAATACACCTAAAGAAAATATGTATTCGCCTGCCCAATTACTAATGTCCAGGACACTCAGAACTAAACTTCCAGTCTTAGAACAAACTCTGAAACCTAAAATACCTAACTACAGGTCTCTAACAAATAAAACTCAAATAAAAGTGAACAAATCACAGATTTATTATAATAAACATACTAAACCGTTGTCTTCCCTAAACATTGGTGATAAAATTTACTTCCAGAAACAGCCAGACAGTATTTGGACACCTGGTACTGTGTCAGACATAGGTCCACAGCCTAGATCATATACTATTGTCTCCCCGGAAGGTACTTTTCGCCGTAATCGCCAACATATCCTACAGCCAAAACATTCACCAACTGAGTCCGCTCCTAGTAGAAGAAGTTCACTTCAATCCCCATCAGTTCCACTTGACACTGATCCACCGTCGCCTTCCAATATACTGCCGTCGTCATCTCCATCTAATTATCAATCTCCTTGTACAAGTAATCCTGTCCAAGAATCTGAAACAAAAACAAACACATCACATACACCAAATAAACAAACTCAACACACAACTTATTCTTCATTCGGTAGAGCAATAATAAAGCCCCGAAGATTTTGAAAATTGGTCTAGATTAAGTTCTTAATTTGTACTTAGTTTTAATTTAATATACTAAATGTATTGTTTGTTGTACAAGCATTGTCAAACCTAATTTTGTTTTGTTAGTAGCTGTCAAAACTTAGTTAAGTCAATTTGATAGACGTCACTGTCAGAACTGTCGCAATGTAAATGTCAGTCAAGTCAACTTGTCACTTCTTAGAGATGTTCCGTTCCACTTAGTCTACTAGTATATAAGAATTTTGTTAATGTTTAAAAAAAAAAAAAAAAAGAGTATACTTACGTACCATGTTCCACGTAATGATTCCATTTTCTTTTCTTAATAAGGGAGATGTTACGTATGTGTATCAGTCTTTATAAAATATATATTATCTGTGGTATTTCCGGATCCTGTTGTCTTGTCACCGACTCCGATCGCTCGTCATGCAATGGCTGAATACACGATACATAAAATAGTCTGGTCGTCTTATTTATTTATAATATCTGGCCACCCGTCGTAACAGAAAGGAGAGTAAATGCGGGAAATAAAGTGTATGGTGCTATACATTCGATTGTGACCAACCAGTTGATGCCCAAAAACGCTCGACTCGCTGTTCACAATGGTGTGCTGGTACCTACGCTTATGTATGGAAGTGAATGTTGGGTGTGGCAAAAGAAGCATGAAAGTAGAATAAACTCTGTGAAAATGCGTTCCTTGCGAAGCATGTGTGGTGTGACTTTGAATGATAGGCTTAAGGAATGATGTGATAAGGTAACGGTGCGGTTTAAAAGAAGATGTAGTGACAAAAATTGACTTGCTCGAGTTTCAAATTTCAGTAGCAGTTAATAGGGAAAACATAATAATGTATGATGCTGAGCTCAAACCAAATAAAAAACCAAGACAGCGCTGTCAACAGTGACGCGAGGCCGGTTTCTTAAACAAGTGTGCACTTAATGAGGGTGAGGTGTAGTTTATTTGTAGTTTGGTGTAAATGTGTGCGTGTGAGCGTGTTATATGCACAGAACGAGGTGTAGTTTTGCGCATGCTTCACTGTGTTTCTTGTTTTTTTTTTACTTTTTTTTATTTGGTACTAGTTCAGGAAAGAAAATGTCTCTATTATATTACAAAGTTAGCATTTCTATTAGCAGTATTTGTATCGTAGTCTTCGATTGCTGTCTGCATGTTGTATAACAAACTATTAATATTCATCGGAAATTTATAATACACGCGTTGCGTTTACACAAAGTTCAATGATGTTATGGATTGGTCGGTCTGTGAATATGGAAACAAAAGAACCAATGTACGGAACATTCACCTCATACTCAACAATCCCATCTTAATAATATATCCAAATATGGCATAAAACTCAGCGGTTATTGTACTCTCTCAGAAATCGCGTGATTTTGAATATTTGCATTTTACTTTGCAGTTAATCTTGATAAGACTGAGTCGACATTTTAAATTAAATGATGTCGCACAGTTTATTCAGTCTTTCTACCCTCAATTGTCATGTTAAATATTTATTTATAGTTTTTTTTTATATTACTTCCGTTTATAAAAGGCCTACTTTTAAAGTAAAGGATGATAGCGGCGTTAGAGCTTAGAGTGTTGAGAAGCCGTAACACTTCGGCAGTTGCTGATACGGTCGATGTGTTCTGTCAAGAAAGATTTACAAAAATGACAAAAAAATATTAGGTTCTTCTAAGGGTTTTTGAAACCCTCTCAATTACAAAACTTACAAAAGAGTTAAAGCGACGATAAAGGACTTTTAATGATTTTAAACTAAGATCACGTCTAAAATAGTGTTAATGATTTCGAAAAAATATATGATAAATTAGAGCATTTTCTTAATAACATATTATGTGAATATCTTAGATTATATTTTATATTACATAGTTAATTAATTTGTAAAGTTAATGTCTACGCGGATAAAAAACTGAGAATCACGCAAAAACTGTCAGCGTGTTTTTATAATTATTAATTTTTTATATTAGTATACGTGTTTTAATATATTACGAGTAATAAATTAATAATGCGTCTAATTTGGGACAGCACTCCTTGATGGGCGAGAGTCCTATTACTGGGTGGACGTACGACGCGTTGCGTGAGCTCGGCACAGAACACGCAAGCTATGCACTCAAGACCGTTGGCATATATCTATGTTCTGTTAAATATGATTCATCTGTCAACAACACAACACAACAAGTTTAGTGTATCGAACCCTAGTACTATTTAGCTACTGCCTCGTTGGTCTAGTGGCAGGTCCTGGGTTCGATTCCCAGGTCGGGCAAATCGTTAATGGGTTTTCCTATCTGGAATATCTCAGTAGCAGCCCGTATGGCACGTAGCTGGTTTAATAGATCCCGAAACTAGTAAAGGTAAGTGTTATTAGATGCATCACATTACAAAGTAGCCATCGATGGACAGCACCCTAATTGCGTAACACATTACCAATCGGGGTTGGTTTCATTTTGAAACAAATTGCTACTCCATTGCTTCATATGTTCGAAAAATTTTTCTGCTCGACAACGTAAATAACGCAATTAATGTTGTTGAACTGTCAAAATGAAACCAACTCCGATTGATAATGTGTTACGCAATTAGGCTGCCGATCTCTTTCATTCGACTTTCACATTGAGATAATTATATCTTTCACTCAAGCGCATGGAAGCTATCAACTAACAAACAGCGATTGTTTATAGTATCTAAATTCAGTGCTTCAAACATTATTTCAATTCAATTTGTGGGCGTGGCACATTAATGCATCCATGATCCAGTATAAATTGATCCCTCACTTCATACAATACCTACCCCCAGAAAACATGAGACACAGAGCTTTAGAAAGAGACAGTAAAGGTATGAGTCACAGAGACAACGCTCTACAAACCGAACCTTTTTAAAATTAGTAGTTCCATCTTTACGGCCAGATTCTGTAAACAGTTCACTAGTTCAGAGATCTGTTATCCTGGTATTTCATGGTGCCTAGTGGTGACGCGACGGTATCAATAACAAAGGTCAGGTGTTAAACAGGGGAATGAGTGGTAATTGAGGGCAATTTAACACGAAGTTTTTAATAGATGCGCACGCGTCACTTCTGCGTCGTATTGTTTTGATTTTCATTTACACAGACATTGATGTTGAGGACGCTTTCGGCTTTATTCATTTTTGGTAGACCTCAACTAGTTATTTATGGTTGGCTCTCATGACTGGTTTCAAGTTATTGGAGCGAATTTCTTTAACGCGGCTTGGGGTAGGAGTTGACTGGTAGAAATTGTCATACGCGTTCATACTTTAAAAGCGTACTACCTACGCAAAAAAAAAAAACATACGTGTTGAATTGAGAAACTTGAAGAGAGAGAGAAGAAAAATCAATTTTTGTCCTCAAAATTTTTTTTCATGGTTATTAAATATTCAAGGTTTTGTCCGTAACTCCGTACACCGTAGTCGTCCGCTGCGCGTCTTAGAGATCGTATGTATCTCAAATGATTTAGTCTTTGTAACTCAAACAAACTATACTTAACTAGAATTTCAACAAAAAGCAGACTCTGTATTTAAACACTAGCTTCTGCCCGCGACTTCGTCCGCGTAAGATTTCTTGTTCCCCGACCCACCCCGTCGCTTCACATCACCTGCCCACGCTATTACTTCGTTTTCGCTTAGCGTTCATTCTGACTTTTTTCCTTTAGCTGAGCTCCTAAAAGTCATAGCGTGATGTTAAATAGCCTATATACAGGCTTCCTCAAATGGGCTATCAAATGCATAAAGAATTTTTCAAATCCGACTGTTGATTCCAGAAATTGATAAAGGAAAATATGGACCAAAGCTTCTGCAACGACATGTTATTATTTTATATATCCTTATGACAAACGACACTGAAGGTTAGCGCACTTTCCAAGGCTGCTAAAAACTGTGACGTATCACCGTGATATCCGCAAAACTACTAAATATAGGCTTACTTAGTAGATCGCTAACACAATCAGTATTACCTATGGAATATTTTTATTATTGGCTACTGTTTGTTTGCCCGTTTATCGTTCACAGCAGCACACAATGTCTTTCGTTCCACTTCGTCATAGTTGCATAATTATGTATTTATTATTTTACATTATATACTTAACTAGCTACGCCCCGCAGTTTCACCCACGTAGACCGGGATAAAATGTAGCCTATGTGTTAATCCAGGGTTTAAGCTATCTACATACTAAATTTCATCCAAATCGGTCCAGCCGTTTGAGCGTAAAGAAGTAATAAACATACAAACATTCCCACACACACACACACACACATACATGCACACACACACACACATACACACACACACACACATACACACACACACACACATACACACACACACACACAAACTTTCGCCTTTATAATATTAGTGTGATAATTATACAAGGTGTATTTAAATAATAGCTGACAACCTCTTAATGTAACATTGGAATGGAAGTTCCTTTACCTACCACATCAGTAGGTAGTCTAAACTAATATTATACAGGGTGTATTTTTAATCACCGTTATCCTGTTAAAGTAAGGGGTCACTGTACTCATCATTATGAACAACTTTTACTGTGGGACCAAACATGAAATCGCGAAAAAAAAACTCAGCTGTTCCCTACATTTTGATGAGTTATGCGAACATATAAATGTAGGGAACAGCAGATATTTTTACCGATTTCAGGTGGTTTTTTGTTTTTTTCAAAAAAAACAAATCAAAAAAAAATGAAATTCAAAAATGATTTACGGCGCGACTTTACTGGAATATAAGTTATTATCATAGCTGATGCTGTAGCAGATCTTTGTTAAAAAAATTAAAAGTTGAAAAATGCCTTCAAAGATCACTAATTAGACATTTTATTTTTCATAATTATATTTTTCTTAGACAAAAATTAGAAAAAAATACTGAATCTCGGTAGAACATTTGGTGGCTTAATTTGTTGCATTTTAACCCTACTATGACGTCCTGCAAGGAATATGTCGAATTACAAGCAACGCTGTATACATAATTATGTATAGATAATTAAAATATTTCTTGCATTTTCCATGGATGGAAAGCAGTATGTTCCGGATCAGTTTCTTAGTAGGTAAACATTATGCATGTGTAATGCGTGTGTGTTTCGTATGTCATTGTTACGTGACACGCATTGTCTTCGCGATGCCGATGCTACAATACTAGTAACTGCTAAATGTTTACAAACCAATAGAGTCGAATGGTGACCTGTATAATAATGCACATAAGAACACAGTCGTGTCCCTCGTACCTAGGGTTACCATCTATCTATGTAAGGGAGGATGCCAGTCTACCTAATGCCCGACTTCTCAGAAAAATGCCAGTCTATTGTAAAAAAAACTGTATGTATAAAATTAATAATACGCAAAAGATCGGCTTTGCAAAATCAAAACCTACTCGTAGCAAGGGACATTTTTGGCAAAATATGGTTATTTAAACCAATCTATACAAAAAATTGTGCTGCATCCAATGCAAAAACAACCATATTTCTATAGTAATTAGAGCTACAGTTACGAAAATGCCAAACCTAGCAAGTGCACGTCTTAGTCCGATATAAGTTACAAAGTCAAAAATCTAGCAAGTAACATTTTCAAGTCCAAAACCCTATTAAGTACGGTACATTGTGTAAATGTGACTTACTAGATTTATGAATTTGGGATAGGACCTATGCTAGGTGTTTGTTAACTAAACCACTGAAGGTATGGAACGAAATTTCCAACAGTACTAGTAGACTACCTAATAACAGCAAATCAGTGTGAACTGTGAAGTACTACGCAGGGTAGGACCGCGGCCGCCCGCGCCTTTCTTACGATTTTCGATGGCGATGTTCTGCCCAAAAAGTTTAAAGTAACAGAGTTACCCGAAAAATATCAGGACCTCGAGGCATTCCAACTCGTAAAAAGGACATCATTGTCGCCAAATTGGTACCTCGCCAGAAACCAGACGACTGTTTTGGAATCAATGCCAGTTATATATATATAAATCGATTGATCTCCGAACTGAAGGCGATATGTTAGAAGAAACTTGATTTCGCCTATTTCATTATTTGATTTGTACTAGAGGTTTTCACAATCTTTTTTCTTTATCTTTTCTTTTATTTCTTTATTTGTATCTTTTTTTTTTGTATACTGCATTAAGCTGCGGTCTTGCACGCGTGATATGTGAAAGTTCCATAAATAGTAAAATTTTATTATTGGAGGTACTTTTGAAAAATATTGTCTATTATCTATCTATCTATTTAGATAAAAAGAAAAGTCCCGACTGACTGACTGACTGACTCATTAACGCCCAGCCCTAGAAAGCTGAAATTTTGCATAGAGATTTAAGGAAATCTCTATTCCTTCCTTATTCCTTGTCTACATTATAAAGGTATAATGTAGACAAGGAATAAGGAAGGAATTCCCGGTAGTACGATCCCGTGGGATATTTTCCGAAATCCGCGGGCAAAGCCGCTGGCAAAAGCTAGTTATTCAAAAAAAAGCTTTTAGTCATAGCATAGATATTCAGTATTATACTTGCGAGCAAGACAAGCTGACTATGATTTATCCTCGTAAATGAGCTATGATTATTTAATTAATAATTGTGAATAATTACATTATTACTAAACGCTTTATTAAGCTTTTTTTTATTATCATTATGCTACCTACTAGGTACAGTCAACAGCAAAAGTAGATAATCAAAATCAGAAATCCAATACTAATTAACGGAGTTCGCGTCAGAACTGTGTGGCGTCGAAGTGATTCAGAAGTATGTGATTGTAAATTATACCAAACATTTACTACTAGTACAGCTGCCACATATTCGTGATCAGTTTTGAATTTCTGATTTTGATCATCTACTTTTGCTGTTGACTGTACAACGTGACAATCGGCCATTATGGCAATAAAAAAATCAAATTCAAATACATAACTAGTGATTTCGCTCGGTTTTTATTGTATCAATTGTATGACCAATAACAAAAACTCTTTAGAGAAACCAATTCAAATACCTAGTAATTTACCTTGCTAGGTTTTTAATTTGAATTACATGTGATTCTTATGTTGGATTTCCCAAATCAAACGTAAGTAGGCACATAAAACTTGTACAATTAGACCTAAATTGAGTTAAACTAGCTTATAATGTAAAGCAAGTTGTATTTATCAATATCAAAATGAAAACAGTACAAAAAAGTTGTTGTGTTCTTAATGGTCAAAGAAAATGTTTCTTTTCATTTTCCTATAAAATTTGCTCAAATGCTCTTGCTAGGTTTTGATTTTGGACAGCCGAGATAGTTTTAACTACTTACTGAGTGATATTTTTCCGAAAACAATTTTTATCATTTTTTTTTTTAATTTAGTTACAAAATTTTCACACGAAATTTTATTAAAGTTTTCTTGGGTTAACTGATAGCGCTTTTACCGATTCTATTGTCAGGCGATTCCTTTCTTTACTCCACTTTGCATTTATTAGGGGAAACATTCGCTCCACAGTTGCATTGTGCGAATATAGAAAATACAAACTGACAGAATGTAATAAATTCTGTGACGTTAGACTTTCAGAAAACTCATTGTCTTTCAGGACTTCGTACTCGTCAAATCGTCTCTTGATATCGCGAAATACAAAAATGCCTGTCTCAGCTTAGCGCCGGCCGCACTGCTGCCTTGCCTGTCAAATGCGGCTAATGCCTGATGATAATCCTACTCGTAACGAACAGTACCGTCTCAAAAAGATATAGATACAGCATGAAAAAGGTGATGAGGGTGGTGGTGGGTGGTGGATGGGTGGTGGTGGTGGTGATGAGGTGATTGTTGGAGTATAGCAAAAATAAACGACCCTACTTCAACACTATTAGTCTTTCTGTTTCTAACTCATAAATATAAGTTTTTATATCCGAGCCCGCCCTCAGCACTTGACTGAAATCCTGACTTTCTCATAGCGTCTGTACTCTTCTATAAGCCTTGCATGAGACCACACGTCTCACGTAATATTAGTAAATCACACCTTCCAATATATAAAGTAAAGGATAATAAACACACTATTGAAATCCTTAGAATGGTCTTTCCTTTGGCTTTCCCCTTTAACCCTAACAGGTTATGGGCCCAGAACGCTAAGCCAAAGTGAGATTAAATAACGTAAAGTGAAATTAAATAGACACTAAATAATAAAAACTTTCTGTGAATTTAGTCAGATAAATAAAGAGTTATTTTAGTGCAAGTGTTTAAAATTGGGTTTAAGGTCTAAAAGGAACATTAGACAATTTGGTGGAGATAAGTATAGTGTGTGGAAAATACTGGTATTCAGCTGCATCCAGTTAGCTGGAAGCCGACCCCAACATGGTTGGGAAAAGGCTAGGCAGATTGATTGAAGTATAGTGTGTGGAAAATACTAGTATTCAGCTGCATCCAGTTAGCTGGAAGCCGACCCCAACATGGTTGGGAAAAGGCTAGGCAAATTGATTGAAGTATAGTGTGTGAAATTTCGAATTCGAAATTCGAATTAAGTGAACTCGATCTTTGAAAGGAAAAGCGTAACAACGCAGTTGTCTCTTAAAAGAGTTGTCTCTTAGAAAAAGGTTGCTGAACTTAAAATTGGATAGTGACACCAAATTAATTAAACACTTCCAAAATTTGATTAGATATTTACAAGGCAGATGTGAGTGGAAACGCCGGGAAGAGACACCCTAGGAAGACATACATATTGGTGATGTTCTTCAGAAAGGTCAGGTGCGAAGTACTCGCAACCGGCCGGCGGCCACCGCGTGCGCTTGTGACGATGAGTGTATGAACGTGAACGAGGCAAAAGAAATATGTGTACGTAGCAGGTGGCGTTCTGTAAGTTCTGCCTATCCCTATGGGAAGAAGGTGTGAGGTTATGTATGTATATGTGTTGTTACCGAACTTATGGCTGCAAGTAAAAAAAATTAGAGGAATCCGATAAAGAGACCCATATTTTCATGACTGGGACAGTGATACAAATAACCAGTAAGATGGGCGTACATACCAGGCATAATACAGGTTTATTTTTTTTTCTGTTCCGATATCCCCTACAACTTATTATAGGTAAAGCAAATGGGAATGTCTGTTGTTTTTGATAGAAACGGCAGTGTAAGTACTTGTGTACAATGATGGTAAGCCGGTAATAAAAGGGTGAGTTTTTGAACAATCTAATCGGAGTTAACTTACTGCTTTTTAAACATGCTTTAAATAGCGAATGCTCATTAAATAGAGTCGTAAATAATAATTATAAATTGTGGCATCAAAGGTTGGGACATACCATACCTATTGGCAAATCATGGCAATTTATGGAAATAAAAAGAAAGAAACTATTTTCTGATATTGATAAAATTTATGTTATTATGCCATATGATAAATTGTGTGAAACTTGTATTTATGGAAAACAAGCATGTTTGCCATTTAACAAATCGAACACAAAAGATTTGAAACGACCTCTATTTAAAGTGCACACAGATGTTTGAGGTCCTATACGGATACCTCGTTAATCTATTGATGAAACAAATTATTTTGTGATTTTTGTGGACGAATACACTGTGACCTAACTTGTTAGCTCGTAAATCAGATGTAAGTTACGTTTTGTGATTTATGTCGCAAAAAGTGAAGCTCGTTTTTGTCTGAGAATTGTAAGCTTATGGTATGATGTAAGTATCATAGTGCACCTCTGCCTAACCTTTCGGGGAATACAGGCGTGAAGTTATGTTATGTTGTTAACATGGACTTAACTTAATTGTTTGTCTAATAAGTCCAAGGTTGTTAACTTATATTGTGATAATGGAGGGGAATTTGTATCCAAATGAAATTAAAGAGTTCTGTGCGCATAAAGGTATTGGCTACCACTTAACAGTGCCACCACAAAAGTACTGAGGATTTTGAATGGTATTTCAGAACGGAATCGTACAATGGTACAAGGATCTAAAATAGATCAATCGTTCTGGGGTGAGGCTGTGTTAATTGCTACTTACTTAGTAAATATCAGTCTCACGAAAGCATTGAGGTTGGACAACACACCTTATGAGTTATGGCATAATACTAAGCCACAACTAAAGCATTTAAAGGTTTTTGGTTCTACTGCTTATTTTGGAAATAAAAGTAATAAATAAAACGAAATTTGACAAAAATGGTCAAAGGAAATTTTCGTTGGTTATGAACCAAATGGTTATAAGGTGTATGGGATGTGGTAGACAAAAAGTTTGTGGGAGTCAGAGATGTGATAATGGGTGAGATTAAATTCTTATAAAATAGACCAGTGAAATCTGAGTCTGCACAGATTATGGCTAGAAATAGCAATACATCTGTTGATAACTCTGACTTTGTACACCCTTGTGAAAAGAGGTGTGAATCTGATTGGTATCAATCAGATTGTTGATGTATAACACAAACGGATGTAATACCAGCTAATAACTCTGTATCTGATACAGGGGAGCGCTTGAACTGGTTCTAATCACAATGACAATGAGTTAACTTTATCTCAAGACAGTGTAATTTAAGACGAAGTAGTAGGATCCAAAAACATGCTTCTTGTGAGGAAAGCATTTAAGACAACTACTTGTTGTATGCTGAAGTTTTAATATTTCAAATTCCTCAATCATAAATACAGAAATTAAATCTAGGAATGATGAGCATTTAAGGGAAAATGCGATCAAAGAGGAAGTTAATTCCCTTGTTGAAATAGATACCTAAACTCGATTACCAAAACCAGATAATAAGAATTATTAGCGATTGTAAGTGGGAATTTACAGTTAAAAATTATGAGTTTGGAAAACCCTTGCAGTATAAAGCGAGATTAGTGGCTCGTAGTTTAAGTCAGAAATATCTGATAGTTTATAATGAAACGTTTGCACTTGTTGCAAGGATCGCAAGCTTTAGCGAATCACTTTAATTTGTTTGTTAACCATATGTATATAAAAACAGCATTTTTGAAGGGAAATTGAACAAGGAAATCTATATGAAAATTCCTGAGGGTATCCCAGCTGCAAATAATATGGTTTGCAAATTATGTCATTAGGTATTTGGATTAAAACAGTGTGCACGCTGTTGGATTCAAATGTTTGAGCAAGCTTTGATAAAAGGAGTTTTCAATACTCATCAGAGGATCGGTGCATTTGTATTTTTAATGCTGATCATGTTTTAAAGAATATAAATGTTTTACTTTATGTTGACCTGATGTGGATGATTTTGTGATATCAACCGCAGATATAAATACAATGAATAATTTTGAAAGATACATGATGAACACTTTTAACATGGTAGACTTAAAAGAGATCAAATGTTTTCTTGGAATCAAAATTACCAAGTCAGAAAACAGTTAGAATTGGATCAGTAAATGAACATAAAAACAATAATTCTTGAGAAGTTTAACATGAGTGACTGTAATTCTGTCACTAGACCCCTAGAAAGTAATCCAGATTACGAAGAATTAAATTCGTGTGAAATAACAAGTGCCCCTTGTAGAAATCTTATCGGGTGTGCCTGCGTGTATTCGACCCGACCTAAGTTTTTCTGTTAACATCTTGGGTTGATATGCAAACAAAAACAACCATTCATTATGGTTACACTTAAAAAGGGTCTTGTGTTATTTAAACGGATTTATAGATCTCAAGTTTGAAGTTTGAAGAACTTTCACACGAAAATATTACAAAAAATATTCTAAGTGGCTTTATTGATTCAGACTGGGGTAGTAATGCAATAGATAGAAATAATACTACAGGTTACTTGTTTTAATTATTTGATCAATATACAAATGCAATACAAGGAGACAGCAAACAGTGGCAACATCAGCTACTAAAACAGAGTACATGGCTCTATATGAAGCAGTAAAAGAAACTGTGGTGAAAGTCATTAGTCTCGAGCATATTAGCATTATGATGCCAGATTCTATTGGTATTTATGAGGATAATAATGGATGCAACATAAGCATCGCGAACAATCCTGCTAGTCACAAAAGATCTAAAGATTGATATATTGATTTTTATTGATTGATTGATTATTGTTGATTGATATTAAGTATCAATAATTTTTGTAGAGAACAGGTTGAGAAAAATGTGATTAAAATGGTTTATGTTTCTACAGATAACCAGCTGGCTGATATCCTGACAATATCATTACCCGCGGTGTGTTTCACCGAGATGAGAATGAAATGAAACTCGGGGTGACGTTGTAATTATGTATATACAGCGTTGATAAGGATATGATAATTATAAGAGCTTGGTTATAATAAGTAGATGATTACTAGTAAGTATCCAATTATAATGGATGACTTGATTAATAATGGTCTGATTAGGTTTTACTGGGTTTCCCTAATCCTGCGCAACGAATGTTGGACCATGATGATTGTATCCCCAGATAGAGAAAAATAGGAAGGTGTGTGATTTTGTAATTGTATACAGAGTTTGATATATTATATCATAATTAAAAAGAAAGGGATTTATTTTTGAGGGGGCGTGTTGGAGTATAGCAAAAATAAACGACCCTACTTCAACACTATTAGTCTTTCTGTTTCTAACTCATAAATATAAGTTTTTATATCCGGGCCCGCCCTCAGCACTTGACTGAAATCCTGACTTTCTCATAGCGTCTGTACTCTTCTATAAGCCTTGCATGAGACCACACGTCTCACGTAATATTAGTAAATCACACCTTCCAATATATAAAGTAAAGGATAATAAACACACTATTGAAATCCTTAGAATGGTCTTTCCTTTGGCTTTCCCCTTTAACCCTAACAGTGATGAGGTGGTGATGGTGGTGAAGGTGGTGGTGGTGGTGTGGTGGTGAGGTGGTGGTGGTGATGAGAAAGGTGTGGTCAAATTTAAGGATCAATCTCTGCTGTGTTCGAAAACAGATCATACTTTTCCTCGCACGCGTTTTCAGACAACACAAATCTCACATGCAAGCCCAAAGACAATATATTTCCTTGAAAAATATTTCGATACTCATTCAAACAATTTTTCATTCCATCTATTCGAAAAGGATGACTTGGTTGGCCTTTAGGTGAGCCAAAACTAAACAACCTTCCACTCTTTGGAGTACCTACTCAATGCTAAAATCAACAGTCAGTTCTAATAACGACGTAAAACTGGACACATATTCGAAATTAATAACGTATCTGAAGAGGATGTCTGATGGATTTAAACCTAAAAAATCTAAAGTGTTCTCAGTCAAAAACGTGGAGACTTTCCTTAATGAGGCACCCGACAAAGTATTTCTTGCCGTAAAAGTAAGTAACTATGTATATGGTGGATTAGTAAAGTATAACCATAGTGTTTTAAAATGCGCATTTTATTGTAACCTGTACTTCGATAGATACTTGTCTTACATTCGGTTTTGTTACAGGTGGCTTTAATTTTCGGAGTACATGGAGCTTGTCGTGGTAATGAACTTTTAAAACTAACTGTTGATGATGTCGAAAATCACTCGGATGATTTACTGTTAGTAAAGCTGACAGACACAAAAACAAAAATTGACCGATCCTTCGTAATCCGAGGAGAATACAAAACTATTGTATATATATTAACTATTGTATATATATATCGTATATATATTAACTATTGTATATGAAGACCAATCGGTTTTTCATCCGTTATCAAAATGCCAAGTGCTTCAAACAAGTTATGGGAAAAAAATGAAATTTCTAACATGACACAAAAAATCGCTACTTATTTGAAGTTACCAGATATCAAACTGTATACAGGACATTGTTTTCGTCGTACTTCTGCTACCCTTTTGGCAGATTTTGGAGCGGGCTTAACTGTTCTCAAGCGACATGGAGGATGGAAGTCGAGTGCTGTAGCAGAGGGGTATATAAAAGATTCCATTGAGAACAAGGCGAAAACATGTGAATGCATCGTGGAAAACATTAAATTGCAATCTTCAGTTAATCCATCCATGCCACTGTCGATGTCGCCGCGCCCATCTACATCCAAACAACGAGATTCACCGTCACATTTTGCTCAAAATGAGCCAGATTCAGACATTATTACAACAATCTCTATTCCTAATAAAACTGTAACAAAAATTTTTCATCATTGCGAAAATGTCTCAAATGTAAATATAAGTTTTTAGTTGTTTTATTATTAGATACTATTTAATTTCAATTTAGTTGTTACTCATGTTTTATTAAATAATAATATTACAATAAAATATGAGGCGCCTTTTATTTTCTCATAGAGGGTGATGAAAAGTAGAGTGTATCACTCGGGCGCAACATATATTTTTGGCTCGGGCGACGTACTTTGAATCCCTAGCTACGTTCAGGATTCTACTAAAGAATCCCTCACTTCGCTCTGGATTCTACTAAAGAATCCCTCACTTCGCTCTGGATTCAAAAAAGCGCCCTCGCCGTAAAAATATTATTTTGCTCTCTTATGATACAATCTACTATACCATGGCATTTGCTGATTTTAAGGCCCGCTCTTGCACCACCAATCAATAAATAGGTACGTTTAACGTAGCGCTAAATTAATCGTTCGAAGATGACAGAGTCAGCAGAACGATGTTTTAAATTCGTTTAACATCAAACGTGTTTACTGTTTGGCCGTTGAGAGAATGCGATCCTGACACCTGTCAGTTGGAGAATTTCTAGTACACTCCTACCAACTTATCTGTGAAATGGCGAAAATTGAAACTACGGCCGTCATGTTGAAATGTCATTCGATTGTGCCAACGCATGCCATTCGGTTGCGTCGACGCATCGACGGTGCCGTCCTCTTTCAGTTCACAGATAAGTTGGTAGGACTGTAGTAGTAAGGATCAAATTCGCAAAACACATTCGTCAGTATGAAACTGACAGGTGTCAAGCACATTCACGGACGGACTATAGTGAATATTTTGGTGCAAGTGGGCCTAAACATTTCTGCGAAATTGTTATACGCTTTTTAATTGCATAACTAAAGTTATTATCGAATTAAATAATAATGTAATAATGATGTTTACTTACAGAGTCCAACCGGATGTGGGCGAGTGCTTCTTTCGTCGGGGTGCTCATTATCATCGGGCTGCCTCTCTGGTGGAAGACTACGGAAGTCTACAGGTAAGAAGTCTACATGTCAATTAGAGCGGCAGAAGGGTTGAGAGGTAGTGACGTAAGAGTCCCGAACCCACAACTAAACACAAATACAACCTGCTAGTAAATTAAATTGGTCTAGTGGTACAAAGTGCAGCTGCTGTGACCACGAGGGTTCGATTCCTAGGTCGGGCAGTGCGATTGGGGTTTTCATTCAGGTAATTCTCAGTAGTAGCCCTCGAGTATGACTTTGCAATGGCTCTGCCCAAGCCAACCCTGGTAAAAAGGCGTTAATGTATAATGGGGTACAAAGCAAAATGAGTAAGCAAGGATTATAACATTTTTAAAACACTAGCTGCTGCCCACGGTTTCACCCGCATAAGTCTCGATTCCGTGGTAATATCGGGATGAAAATATATTAGGTTAAGGAAAAAGTATTTTCGCATTATAGTATGTATGAACTTAAAATAAAATCTCTTTGGCTACTATTTGTATCTGGCTGGTTTTGGTATCATTGAAAGTTTAAATTTTAAAGAACATAATTCCAAATTCAATTTAGGAAAATGTGTGATTTTCATTTGTTTTTCGTACTGTCAAGATGAGTGAATCTAATGAAGAAATTCGATACATTTTAAAATTTTACTACAAAAAAGGTAAAAATGCAACGCAAGTCGCGAAAAAAATTTGCGTTGTTTATGGACCCAGTGCAGTCTGTGAGACTAGCACAAATTTGGTTTAAGCGTTTTCAATCCGGAAATCTTGATGTCAAAGATGCACGTCGCTCTGGTCGCCCTATTACGGATAAAATGGATG
This sequence comes from Cosmia pyralina, assembly GCA_946251885.1. Classification (NCBI taxonomy): domain Eukaryota; kingdom Metazoa; phylum Arthropoda; class Insecta; order Lepidoptera; family Noctuidae; genus Cosmia; species Cosmia pyralina. The sequence goes on from OX276361.1 coordinate 12,288,311, forward strand.
CCATTTTTGAAAAAGTGGAGCAAGATCGGCATATCAGTAGTTACGACGTAGCTGAAGAACTGGGAATTGACCACAAAACAGTTTTGGCGCATTTGAAAAAAACTGGGTACACACAAGAACGTGCAAAATAGGTCGTGGTCAAAGGCCGGTCAGGCTTCACAGACTGTGGCGAAACCTGGGTTAACTCGCAACAAGGTGATGCTGTGTGTGTGGTGGGATTGGAAGGGCATTATTCATTATGAGCTGTTACCACCAGGCAGGACCATCGATTCTGAACTCTAACGCGAACAACTGATGAGATTAAAGCAAGAAGTTGAGAGAAAGCGGCCGGAATTAATCAACAGAAGGGGTGTGGTTTTTCATCATGATAACGCTAGACCTCACACATCTTTAGCCACTCAGCAAAAATTAAGAGAGTTTGGCTGGGAGGTGTTAATGCATCCGCCGTATAGTCCTGACCTTGCACCTTCAGATTGCCACCTGTTTCGGTCTCTTCAGAATTGTTTAGGCAGTGTCAGGTTAACATCACGAGAGGACTGCCAAAACCACTTGTCGCGGTATTTTGATCAGAAGTCCCAAAATTTCTATAGCAATGGGATCATGTCCCTACCTACAAGATGGCAAAAAGTTATCGAACAAAATGGTACCTACATACTTTAGATAAATTATAATGATGTTGATGATAATGTATATTAAAAAATATTTTGAATTTTCTTAAAAAATGCGAATAAACTTTTTCTCCAACCTATTAGAAGTGAAAACTTAAAACAATGAAATGCTTTCACTGCCGGCCAAGCGCAACACGTCATAGCCATAGCTACAGATATACTGTTAACATCAGCATGTCAAGATGCGAACCCATGCCAAAAATTGCTCAACGCGCCTTAAGAAATTTTCACTTTAATAAGAGGACATTGCCTGCATGAATTTGGTACCACTCCTTTGTAAAAAAGAAAGCATAGTATGCCTTGCCAAATGTGTGATCATCACAGTCACACATTGTATACACGTGCAATTAATATCAAAGACTAAGGATTTAAGCAAATGCTGCTTCAATATTGTCACAGAACACGAGACATTGCCTGCATGAATTTGGTACCACTCCTTTGTAAAAAAGAAAGCATAGTATGCCTTGCCAAATGTGTGATCATCACAGTCACACGTTGTCTACACGTGCAACTAATATCAAAGACTAAGGATTTAAGCAAATGCTGCTTCAATATTGTCACAGAACACGAACTCACTTACTCATACTATAGAATAGAATACTTGTCGCGGTATTTTGATCAGAAGTCCCAAAATTTCTATAGCAATGGGATCATGGGACCCTACCTACAAGATGGCAAGAAGTTATCGAACAAAATAGTACCTACATACCTACTTTAGATAAATGTAAATAATGTATATTAAAAAATGTTTTGAATTTTCTTAAAAAATGCGAAGAAACTTTTTCCCCAACCTATTATGTCCTCCTAACCTAGGTCATGTTCTACCAATGTGCCAAATTTCATTCAAATCCGTTCAGCCGTTTTAGCGTGAAAATGTAAGTAACAAACAAACAAACCACTTTCGCATTTATAATACATATTAGTTAGGATTTTGTAGTTTTCACCCCCAAAGGACAAAAGCGTTAGTTTATAATTGACCCACTGACCAGTGCAAGTGTGCAACCACCAGTAAAGATTTGGCGAGACACAGTTGAGCCCAACAAGAACTAGTTTTTAATCAATGGGTAGGTAGGAACGTTTTGAGTATGAATGTTGAAAGAGTAGGAGAAGACCAAAGAAACGATGGATAAACTGCTGTCTGAAAGATGATATTATGGCTAGAAAGAGGGTGACCACCGAGATGAGGACTAATAGAGAAGTATGGAAAAAAGGGACATGTTGCGCCGACCCCAAATAAAATAAATTGGGATAAGGGCAGGAGGTAGGTACTTACTTCTTCTTTTCATGTGGATGGTACGCTTCTTCGTTGCTTTTATGTTGTTTGAGCCCAATAGGTGGGCACCTTGCTTGCGGGCTTGCGGCATCAGAGGCAGTCTTTAGGTCGGAGGTGAACGGGCACTTAGGACACTCCAGCAAGTATAGAACATGGTCTGTACTAAGAATACAGAGTCAAATGAAATTAGCTAGCGAAACTCCGCAGACATGAACAAGACAAAAAAAAAGGATTAGGTAATTTTTTTTTTTTTTGGTCAATGACCGTTGGTAATGTTGTTACTTGTTTTATTTTTATCGTGTTTAAATATCGCTACCTATCACGTAACTTATATAAAACTTACACAAAAAAAAAAAAAACTTATTTTTTAAACTGATAATTTAAGGGGATTATACATCGAAAAATTTTGTGTTTTTAAAATTCCTATAAAACCAAATGTAGAAAACAATTCCAAAGTAACACCGTCTATTTTCTGTTTACACGATTACCTACCTACGTAAACAGTGTGCAGTAAAATTTGCTTTAAATCGAAGGTATTTGAATATTTTAAGAACTTCTAAGCTAAAAATTGATATAAGTAAGTATACAATTTTGTCATAAATCTACATTTAAACGAAGCGCGTTTAGTTCCGGTGCGCGTGAGAGTCTTCTATCTTACGCGTCAAACTAAACAGCCATAACGCCATTTTATTAAATAAATAAAGTACCTAAGGCTAATGAAAAGATTAAAATGATTAACAGGGATCGTGTCGCGTGTCTCGTTAATGAGTATGACATCTATTTGACTCTCCCACGGCTTCAGACACTACAAACTGATAACAATTCTGTACTTATTGATATAAACCAAAATTTTATGACATAATGATTGTTATGATTCTTCCCCTTATCAGCCCAACTGCTCTATGACCGCTGATAACCTTTTGACACATTTTTATTCGTTATTTACTTTAGTTAGATAAAAGCATTTTTATGACCAACCTTCGATGTCCTTTATTTTACAGGGCTTTTTTTTACCGCATAGTGAGCTGAGTAATAGGGTAAATAAACCTAAGTGATTGGTTGGTTGACTTGAAGTGCACAGATTGAATTACGAGACTACTTCAAGAAATCGAAAATGTCTACTAATAGTAGCAGTACTTAGATAGTTTAGCCACTCCTCTCTTGTCGGCACGAACCACGTACTAAGTCCGAGATCACAGAACAGATAATCTTTTCTGTGTCCGAGATCTACAAACGTTACATAGCACGTATTATTACTTACTTAAGCTACTTACTTAAGCAGGTATTATTTGTATCTTACTAGCAAAGAAATAAAGCCTAAACATTATTAAACTACTTAAATAAATTAAATAATAAAAGAAGCGCTCTTCCTCCTCTCTCCTACTATGCTGTGCCCGACAGGGTCCATAATTGTGTCATTAATTTTAAGCTTATCAACTGTTTTACATTATGGAATGCAATAAAGAATTGAGAATTGAGAATATTCCTACAAGTGCAAGATAGAGACGGACAAGTACCTACATAATTATCTAAGCCAAGCCTGTGCTAAGTATCGATTAGAGCGTTCGCAGACGGCATACAATCGGTACCCGATTTTTGTAGGAGCTAAGTCAAACATTAGAGATCAAAATGTATCTGAACACACCCGTCCTACAAAACGTAGGGCGAAATAATCTGACCGATTACAGGACCTACAAAAGTATGCCATGAGCGCGCTCATTAGGCGCAGCCTCTCGCCAAGATACGCCGGCCGTATTGTATATTAGATCATGCCCTGTGAAAGATATCAGCCAGTCAGCATCAATAACCACTCCACATTGTACGGTCAAAGACAAAAGTCAATAATTTTACACATCATCTAAATTGACACAAAATTATTCAATAGGTAGAGACTACTAGAGGTACCGACTCCTTGACAATTCAAAAGTGACTGTAAATGATTTATTTGAAATAAATGCTTTCAGCGTGAGTTTATTAGATACTAGCTTTTGCCAGCGGCTTCGCGCGCATGGATGTCGGAAAATATCCCACGGGAACGTACTACCGGGAATGCCTTCCTTATTTCTTGTCTACGTTATAAAGGGAACCTCTGTGCAAAATTTTAACTTTCTAGATCTAAGGGTTTGGGTTGGGCGTTGATGAGTCAGTCAGTCAGGACTTCTCTTTTTATTTATATAAGTAGATGTATCATAAACAGTTTGAAACTTTTTCTGGATACAATAAGTGGAAAAGTAACTTCGATTATTACATATTTTTGCGTCGCTCTAGTTTTGACTTTCAGTAGTTTGTAAAGATACTGAATAGTGATTCAATACGTAGCTCGCATGGGTTAGGGCTTCTTCTGACTATTCATACGGAAATAGGAGTTACTTTATCGACTTAGGCAGAAAAGATTGTTTTAAAGAAACGAAAGGATGTGTCAGCAAGCGAAGCTAACTCGTAAATTTTAGCCCCCGCCTGGGATAAGTTAGGTGATCTTTTAACAACCTCTAAATAGCTACTACGCTGACAGGAACTAGGGGGCTCCATGGATCGCGGGGCCCCGGGCACTTGCCTAGAGTGGCCAATGGAAAAAGATGGCCCTGAGTAGTTTACTTATGCACTCGCCGACCGTGGGAATACCTTACCTAAAGTAGTACCTGTAAGGAATTTGCTATTGTATCTCTTTTAGCCTAGAAGAAAATGTTGATACAAACCGTTTATCCTTCCAGGGTATCTCTGCCATATGACAAGATCGGTTCATTCGATACGCTGTCGCATTCGATAACCACTGAGCTGACGGTTTTGGCTAACGACGAAGCGACTGCTTCGGAGATCGTCGGCCTCATTGAGAAAGCTTTTGAAGATTCTGGTAAGTAATAATTCAAAATCAAAAGTCATTTAGAATCAGTACTTTTTGAACGTTAATTACATAAGACAGTCCCGCAAAACGCCCGTCCTTCACCACTTCCTAGTGCTTTAACTTGACACACAGCTGAGAAGATGATGTCAAAATAAATTATCTCTCTCTCTCTTCGACTTTTACTTACATAAGTATTTTTTACCTACATAGCTATGATCGTTTCTGTTCCCAGACGTAATAAAGCTAAAGATAACCAAATCCATCATCTCCAAACAACTGCACTCGACTCTGGACTCCGTAGCTGATGAACACGAAGCGGTGGAAGAAGTGGCGGCTGCCTACGACCTGAGCAAGCACAACAGCTTCTATGTGGTGCAGAGGAAGCCGCTGTTCCAGGACACCTGGCTGGCTGGAGAGAGGGTCATGTTCTTTAGAGATGCTAAAGGTAATCGTCATCCTTTCAGCCGATGCTGGACATGGCGCCTCCCCCAAGCGTTCGCCACATCGACCGACACACCTTACCACGCACGCATTCAACGGATTTCTACAACCTTTACCAGGTCATCGGTCCTCCAAAAGATAATACATGGCCTTAATTTGCTATGATATATCTTGGAGGTTCCATTGTGGAAAAAGGGAAAGAGACGTTTAACTATGACTTGTCAAATTCAAATTGCACATTCGCGCCATTCGATCTGTGCATTTGCTCTAATCTGATCTTTTTACCTTCGGAAAAACCGAACTTAGCCGAATTAAATGTGACTGGTCCAATAAGGGAGTAACAGAATTAGTGCGTAAATCTATAATTTAAGTGGGAATTTTTAGAGATTTCCATTTGTCGATAGTCACATTTTCTTCGCTGTATTTCGGTGTTTCCGAAGATGGAAACTTCGAACGGTTGTCATACTATACAGCCTTCGTACTTATCTATAATCAAATCTATGTTCAAATCCAAATTCACGCTTGTAAATCGTTCTAGACTGGACTGCAGGTGGTTATTATACTCTGTTTTTTTTAACAAACGAGTACTGAATGTCTCTCGCACATTTCGGATATTGACAGAGTGTGATGGGTCATTGGTCGGGGTGCGGCCAACGCCTTTGTTTTGTTTTGTTTTGAAATTGTTAAGGCCCGTTCGTATTGAATACATCTACAACACACTTTTTCTTCTGTATAGGAGACATGTCCGCCATGACTCACACACAAACAATATCGTCTGATTCACTCACTAAAACACGTGCGACGCGTAGGTAGTCGATGACTCAACTGAATGTACATCTAACAACAGCGTTTGGTTTGTGTGGAACGGACTTTATGTTGATTACGTGGACCAATAGCAACGCGTTTGTTAAAAAAACAGAGTACGTTACATGTATATTTTGTGACAGATACTTACAGTTTTTGTCTTCACAAGGATATCCTTCAGAACATTTTTAAACAATAAAAAAAAATTAAAACCAACCCTTAATTTTATCAACTTTCGTTCAAGCCATTACAATGATCAGTTATCATAGCCAAACAAACATTTTTAAAAACAAATAGTCTATGATTACAGCCTCAACAACTGTCGTAGAAGCGCTCAAACGAGTGATCTATCAGACCTCAGTGGTGGAAGGTGCCAAGTCGGAAACAGCCGACACGGCCCGGCAGACGAGGTTCCCTCCCGGAGGCGGCTACCATATCGTACTGTCTGTGGTGCATCCTAGACCTGATGCGTTGATGGTGGAACTTGATGCTGGAGAGGCTGTGGAAGGTAAGTTTATATGTTTATTTCATTATAGACACTTATAAAAAAAAAAAAAAAAAAACGGTGTGTAAAGTAAAACGGATGACGGAAACGGATTTATTTTATTTATTTATCCTCCCACTGACAGGAATTACATTAACGGAGTAAAAAAAATACTTGAATGTACGGAGGAACAGGAATAAATACTAAGGTTAGTCACTCATCGCCGGCGACTAAAAAAAACGAGTAGAGCTAGCAACTACAAACGAGTTGGCGAGTAGCGAGTGCGAGACGGCGACGAGCGATTACTCGCTGGTATGTACCAAGCGTGAATCTCTCAGCGCGTTCTATCCGCCGAGCGAGCGTCACTGAGCGAGTACTCCGTTTGATAGCTCTTGTCGCTGCAACAAACGAGTACTCGCCGGCAACAGTCGGTGATCAACTATTATTATATTGTATCTCTTTTACTTACTCGGGAAGTCGAGACCAATGTATATAATCTTCGGCCAAATTGCCGCATGCTCACCTTTATTTGCAGAGCCGCATATGCACTAACGAACAAATTCATTGCGTTGCATGATACATGATACGCAACAAATTTATTTGCATGTCCGTACCACTAACGAATATCGAACATCAACAGCGTCCATGCATTTGAACTGTTTGTCTAACGTACAACGACAACGGGGCGTCAACGAGAAAAGAAATTATTCGACCCGAATGTAACGTCCCGGTGGTGATGTTTGGTGGGCATGCGGCCATGATAAATGTAGGTATGTATCGCTCTTCGGCGCCGTCATGTCGCTCTCGTTGACATAATGGTGGACAAACGACAAAGCATGTGCGGTCGCAAAAGAAACACGAAGCACAAACACGACTTACCACTGACTGACGTAACATATCAATATTAACTTTTTTTTATAATCATTCTTTGTCTTCAGACTACATCGGATCGTTCGTGGATGAGCTGAGCGTGCTCCACAACTTTACGCTCAAATCGCAGTGGCTACATCTTATAGATTTCGATTTTCAAGCCAAAGAAGTGAGTGAAAATAGTTTTATAGAGTTCACACTTTTTTGGTCAACTTTTGATTTTAAAAAAGAAAGGAGCTATACTATAAAGCAGTTTAAATTTTATAGGGTTCCTTAACTCAAAAGGAAAAAACGGAACCCTAATAGGATCATTTGCGTGTCTGTTTGACTGTCTGTCTGTCACAGCCAATTTGCTCCTAAATCTCTTCCTGCTAAATTTTTTAAAATTATTTAAGAAAATAGACGTTTAGTGGAATGGTCAATTTTCGTCTATTTTCGTACAAAAACACTGACCTATTTTGAAATAAAAAATCTGAAAAGAAAATAGTTCTATACCTTATAGATTACAGGAAAATTTATAAGAAATCTATGGTCGCAAAATAACATGGCAACTCTCTCAATATTGTGCGTATAGACTATCGTTTGCAGCTAGAATGTATGGGAGAACATGTTTTTAAACTACAATGTTAAGTTTGTTCTTGGGATAAATTCATCCCAACTACGGAACCCTTCATTGTGCGTGGTCCGACACGCACTTGGCCGGTTTTTTTTTTTTTAAAGTAATGAGTCATCTCATCTTCTAATATCACCCACTTGGAAGAGTTGCCTAGACCTCAGGCTCAGATTAAACGAAGCTAGGCAATCCTGCTTTTTCGAAACGGAACATTGGATGACTTTAACACATAATGCGGCCTCTGAACTGCAAATTTTATGTTGTTCTGTTAACGACTAGACACTTAAAACATCTTATCCTACGTGCCTAGGCATCTACGATACTTCAACACTACAGTTAATTCAAAATGTTTTTCGTTCAGGTAAAAGACATTAGCGATTTCGGCCGCCATTTTGCCGTCCGTCAAGACCGCCTGCATTTGCTTCTGACGAAGCTAGAAGAACGCATGGCCACGCACGTGTCGGAACTACCCACCATAAACCTAGCGCTGTACGCCGTGCCGTGCGAGAGGGCGCCACTTGTCATCTATGATAGTAATAGTGAGTTTGTTTCTTCAATAAATCAAATTATCTACCCAGTTCAGTGTTGGAAATAGGTCTGTGTGTTCTGTTTTAGAAGCTAGAGTATAGATTTTTCTAGCTTTTCAGTTTATAGCCAGACCACCTCAGGTACCTTATTTGGGCGTCGGTGGCTTTGTCCAAAACACTGGCCTTAATGAGGCCAATAACAAAATTAACAGTTTTATTATTTAGTCAATCAAATGTTTATCGAAATCTTTTTCATTCTAATTTTGCTAAATGCAGCTACGATACTATAGACTCCAATCTCCGTGATATTTCTGTTTAATAAAATCAAATCAAATTGCGCAGACAAAAAGGTCCAATCCCACGTGCAAGCCTTCATGTCTCCTAAATGGGGAGGCGTGGTACTAGGCGGGCCGAGTGAAGCTGACTGCCGCGACACTCGCGCCACCTGGCGGCCCAACGTGAGAGTCGTGATGGGCACCTTCATATCACAGCTCAGGGAACTGCTGGGGATCACTGATGCGGTGAGTGAAAGATAAAATGGTGTTTTCAACTTTTCAGAGAAAATTTTAATTTTCGTGTGTCGTCACAAATGTGTCAGTCATTACTCATCATCCTGCCTAGTCTTTTTCCAACTATGTAGGGGTCGGCGCGATCTGAGCGACTGCCTATCTTACTCGTTAACATGATACCTCTCGGTCAGACTGATGCGATAAGTGTGACTATTCTATCCTACGTGCAAGAGTTCTAAATGGGGAGGCGTGGCACTAAGCGGGCCGAGTGAGCCTGACTGCCGCGGCACTAGCGCCACCTGGCGGCCAAACGTGAGGGTTGTGATGGGCATCTTCATATATCAGATCAGGGAACTGCTGGGGGTCACTGATGCGGTGAGTGGGAGATGAAATGGGGGTGATAGATGATGGTGAGAGGTGCTTGGTGGACATAGGCCCTCTTTCACAACAAATCACTAAATACAGTATACAAAGTTCTGTTTTGTCAATCGTTTTAAGATACCAAAGACAGACTGATGTTTTAAATGTTTTTATTTGTTGTTTTGATTTGTGTTTGTGGTGCAAGAGGGCGTTAATGTCAACTGGAGTCAATTAATGCATATAACCATGTACAGATCAGATAGCAACATGGGGCCCAGCTACACTTTCAGCGTTTCTTGTCTAGCTAATATTGTTTACCATTATTTAACACACAGCTTGTGTCGACGAGATACGGCATGATTTTGAAATGTTTCAAGCCTAAGATCTTGCAATGTTCTCGCATCCCGGAACATATTTTGTTGATCCCGTATCACTGGAGAACCTATGATTGCAACTTATAGATGCTCGATGATACATCGATTAACTTTCCAGAAATAATTTTACAAATCATGGGATAAATGATACGTATTTGTTTCTGAAAATGGGTTATACATGTCACATATGATTATGAACATCTTATAAACTAACGGTGTCCAGAACTCCGTTAGTTTATCTACGGTCAACTGTGGCATGTTTACTTTCCATGAACAACTTTACCCACGAGTACTGCATTGGGGTAATTACGATAATGAGCTAATTCCGATTGATGATAAGTGTTTATTTAGTTAAGTTATTATTTAGTACAAACGGTCCCGGCTTACTTACTGTGCTTCACTTTCGATATGCGTCAGTACCCATGGGTAAAGTTGCTCATGGAAACTAAAGATGCCACAGTTGACGGTACCTCCTGAGAGGTATCTACCTACCTCGTGAGATTGTAAACTGTCCATAAATTGTGAACCATACTGCTTATATTATTATCTATACTAATATTATAAAGAGGAAAGATTTTTTTGTTTCTTTGTTTGTACCGCATAAGCTCCGAAACTAACGGACCGATTTTAACCATTTTTTCACCAATACATTTTAGCTAAATTATCAGGAAGTAACATATGCTATAATTTATTCTCAAAAAATTAGAGATCCTTAAGAAAATTGCAATAATGTAACCCAAAGTAGCAAAATTTTGCCTATAAAATTCATTATTTGGCGTGCGCTGAGAAAACTATTGATGATACATAAAAAGTATGTACTACATAATTAAAGTATTCATTATTACCTACAAAAAAGTCCGCGAGGCAATATATCTAACTATCATAGTTAAGTCACAATAGCTGCTTTTGTGTTCTAAAATTTAATTAGATCGCCGATATAAACATAAGTTTGTTATGTACTATGGGCCAAAGTTCCGCATGATCACCTCAAAGGCGATAATCGCATGCACGGCTCACGACTCGATCGCACAATGTTCGTTTATCACTAGCTGCGCTCTCACAGGAATATTTTCTTAAGTGAGCATGCTTAAGTTTTGTCCATAGTAGGTACATTGTACCGTAGTATTAATTCTTATTCAAATAAATGGTTTATCATCAAGGATATTTCTGTAGCAGTAAAATACTTTTTAATTCATTTAAATCGGACATTTAATTTCGAAGTTATCTCGAGTATAAAAATGCAACACCTACGCGAACCGTTCGACGCCACCGCAACGTTCCATAATCGAGCGTTGCCGAGGTGCGGGACTTACGTCTATGAGGAAAGTACTCTCGCGGCTCAGGCGGGTGGTCGGCTTCTTACGCACTTACGTAGCGGACGCGAGCGATATTGCCTTGGACATTTTATTCGTTAAGATTGGAAATAAAGTTCTTTTAAGGATTGTTTAATAAAGTTGAAGAGTTTATTTGTTTGAACGCGCTAATCTCTGGAACTGCCAGTCGGATTTGAAAATTTCATGGCCCAATCCTTGAGAAAGGTTATAGCTATTTAACATCACGCTACAATCCTTAGGACCCAAGCAAAAAGAAAAAGATTAGAAAGAACGCTAAGCGAAAACGAAGTAACAGCGCGGGCGGGCGGTGTGACAACGGGGTGGGACGGGGGGACAAGGAATTTCACGCCGCGGGCAGAAGCTAGTAACTTATAACGTATTAATTTTCGATAGTTTATAACCTATCCATGTCAGACCGTCAAATTGCCTGTATCGCACGGACCTCCACCAGTGCCGGACGGGAATGGTCAGGTGCTCCCGGCCATTCCCGTAGCCCCTCAACCTGCTGGGGGGCAAGCGGGGCCCGCCAGCTAGGCGGGCATGCGCCGGGAGGGTTGTGGATGTAAAGGCTGAGCCAGTTTCCCATGACCCTCCCGTCACGGCGATGCGGGAGCGCCGCTGGGTCGTTTAGTGGGTATACCGGATTTACCGGGGAGTCCCACATACCCCACCCGTCCCCCGACGGGTGGGCATGCGTAATGCATTTTTCCCAGCGTCAACAAAAAAAAAAAAAAAAAAAAGGGTACCCCGACCAAATGGGTTAGGTTAGAACTGTGACCAACCTTCTTCCAAGTTTGTCGCAGTTACTTGGCTATTTACTATTACTATTTACTTACGAGGAGCTCGTGGCTAAGTAATAACAGCCGCACGGGTTGATCCATCAGGTTAAGGCTTGCCGGGGTTGTCCGTGGATGGGTGACCATCTGTACATACCGAGACTCCTCCGTGCCTCGGAAAGCACGTTAAGCCGTTGGTCCCGGCTGTCATTCGTGGATTTTTGACAGTCGTTATGGGTCGTCAGAAGCCCGAAAGTCTGACAACCAGTCTTACCAAGAGGTATCATATTACCCAGTTAATGGGTTGTGGAGGTCAGATAGGCAGTCGCTCCATGTAAAATACTGGTATTCAGCTGCATCCGGTTAGACTGGAAGCCGACCCCAACATAGTTGGGAAAAGGCTAGGCAGATTGATTTTGACTTGGCTATTTACTATTAGCGCAAGGTGCATTCATCGCATGCAAGTTTGATACCAGTTCACAATTTGTCGGTTTGCCATGAATAGAAAAAACTATAGAAAGATACAAAAAATTCGAAGACATGTGACATCTACCAACAGCACTGGGTCCGCGTGGTGTATTACAGCCCACTCCCTCTCGAAGAGAGCAGGCCTGTGTCCCAGCAGTTAGAACATTATAGGCTGACTATGCTATGCTATCGAAAAATAATGCGTAAAATTGTTAATGGTTTGTTGCAGTTCACAATTTTTCGATAGTTTATAATCTCGCAAGACAGATTATAAGTTAAGGACGCTGTTACAAATTGGTAGTCAAATCATTAAAAAAAAAAAAAAAAAAAAAATAAATAAATAAATAAATAAATTACTTTTTTACACAAAAGTATGTTTATTAAATAAAATGCTTTGCATTCTTAAAATGTTTTTTGGCCGAATTGTTGATAGATGTGCATGGTACGATTCTGAACTACATATAAATAGAAAGAAAGAAAGAAAGAAAAAGAAAGAAAATACGTTTATTTGCGGTAAACATGACGCAAAGGACAAAAAAAATAAAATAAGCAATGTAAAAAGCAAGTTTTGGGGAAAATATGCGTCACATCTACGCAAAACGGCTACCGCTCAGCATAAATATTAGGTCTTTACCTATGAAATTGCCGTTCTGCAGTACTGGCCATTTCAAATCAAAATAATTTTTGTCTGGCTAAGAATTCTAATTTCAAATTAATTTTATTTTAAAAACATGGATTTTTTTTCCCAAAAGTAGCCATTTGTTTATTGATTAGTGTTACATTTTCATCGCATTTCAATCTTTTTCGTCATCATGGATACGTTAAAAGTTCGAGTAATTATGGAATATGAGTACCGTCGTGGCAGCAACGCAGCACAAGCGGCACGCAACATCAACGACGTTTACGGAGCTAACACTACAAACCAACGCACCACTTGTTATTGGTTTGCTCGCTTCCGTTCTGGAAATTTCGACCTGAAAAATGAACCTCGCGGTCGTCCGAAGACTTTGGTCGACAATGACGAATTAAAGGCGATTGTGGAAGCTGATGATACACAATCTACGGCTGAATTAGCAGCAGCTTTCGACGTTAGCGTCAAAACAATATTGGTCCATTTGCGTCAAATTGGCAAGGTAAAAAAGCTTGACAAATGGGTGCCCCACGAACTCAATGATCGCCAGCGCGACGCGCCGAGACGTGCCTTGCACTGCTCAACAGACACACAAATGAAGGAATTTTGAACCGCATTGTTACCTGCGATGAAAAATGGATTCTGTTTGATAACCGCAAGCGCTCAGCAAGTTGGTTGGATCCTGGTTCAGCACCTAAACAATGCCCTAAACGAAAACTTACCCCTAGAAAAGTGATGGTCACTGTTTGGTGGTCTAGCGCCGGTGTGATTCATCACAGCTTCTTACCAAACGGGGTGAGCATTACTTCAGATGTGTACTGTGAAGAACTGAACACAATGATGGAGAAGCTGGCACATCTCCAACCAGCATTGACAATCGCTTGTCTCCGCTGCTCCTGCACGACAACGCGCGACCTCATACTGCACAGCAGACGGTCTCCAAGTTGCAAGAACTGGGGTTGGAAGCTCTCCGTCATCCGCCCTACTCACCAGACCTTGCGCCTACAGACTACTACTTTTTCCAGAATTTGGATAACTTCTTGGCGGGAAAAAAGTTCAATACCCGAGAGGCAGTACAGAATGCCTTTGAAGAATTTGTTGCCTCCCGTCCAGCTGATTTCTTTAAGAAGGGCATCAATAAACTGCCACTGCGTTGGCAAAGATGCATTGATTGCATGGGTGATTACTTCGATTAATACAAATAAAAAATGCATGAAAAAAATTCGTTTAAATTTTTTCATACAAAACGGCAACAATTCGCCCAAAAAACATTTTAAGAATGCAAAGCATTTTATTTAATAAACATACTTTTGTGTAAAAAAGTAATGATTTGACTACCCATTTGTAACAGCGTCCTTAACGAAGTTCATAATCATATATCATTCATCATCACATATACACGTCAAAAATAAATTATGTTTTTAAACCAGATGATGTCGTTGTTTCCTATCCGACTACTCCGAGAAGAAAGACCAAAACAAACTCGGAACAGTTCTAATTTAATATCGTTTGTCGTTACAGGAACACATCGAAGGCGGTCACTTGGAACCTCTGCGCTCAGTAACTCCTCGCCAGTGGGAGATCGACAACCTGCTCCGCATCAGGACCTTGGAGCAACTCACGTCGGCAGAGAGGACGCTACAGTCTTTAGCGCAGTTACTCGGTTAGTGGATAATATACTTGCTCAACTAATATTTTTGCTTATAAGGATTAACTTGGATAAAGAACTGTTTTTTTATTGAACTCGGGATTGGTTTCTTAGTATCTAGGAATCGTGTTACAGCTGCCATTTTCTCACGAATGTGAATAGCACTAGGTCTTGATCGCAGTAAAACGACAATTGCTATAACACTATATAAGGGTCAGTACTGACCAAGCGGAAAAATCCTCGCGGAATTTACTGGCTCCGATGAAAATAGAACCGTATTTACCATAGCCTAAAGTATAAAATTGTATGAATATCGACACTTTTATACTTAGGCTATGGTAATACGGTCCTATTTTCAATGGAGCCAGTAAATTTCGCGGGTTTTTTCGCTTGGTCAGAATTGACCCTAACAAATTAGATGTTTTTAAGTGTTAATTTATCCAATGCGTAAGCACAATCTGACGGAAAGAAATTTTACATCCGTAGCGGTTTTCTGATTAAACCCTTATGAACTCAACTTTAGCATATTGTAACCCTTTCCAGGCGAAATCTCAAACATCGTGATCAACGATGAAGTAGGCGCTTCAATCAACTCGGCAGTTGACAGCATCCAACAAGCCAGTGAGCTGATGAAGAAGGGGGCGCTAGTGGAGGCCTACAAGATGTCGCAGAGCGCCTTCTTAGCTGCCGAAACCGCCTTTATGGAACCCAGTCTGTTGGCGCTGCTGTACTTCCCTGATGATCAGAAGTGAGTATGGATTGCCTGGTCTTGAGTGGAAGTGGAACTGGAGTGGTTCTTGCATGGGTAAAATAGTAGGTAGTGGTTCAAGGTTTTTTTTTCCAAACATCAAAAATCGATTGGTTATATTTTTGTGAGGAGTAGGTTCACGACAGTATAATTATTGATAATGTAATGGAGGATTTCGGACTCAGTGTCCCTCACCAATGTAAGACCCTTGCCGTTCACGTTTACCGTTGTTTTTAGGTAATACTCTATTTTATGTAGGGATGGTCTTTATCTGTAAGTTTGAATAATATGAATCTAAATTAGTCGTAAAAAAACTCGTCAAGTGCGAGTCGGACTTGCGCACGAAGGGTTCCGTACTATTATCTATAAAAACGGCAAAAAAATCACATTTATCGTATGGGAGCCCTCTTAAATATTTATTTAATTCTGTATTTAGTATTTGTTGTTATAGCGCCAACAAAATACATCATCTGTGAAAATTTCAACTGTCTAACTATCACGGTTCATGAGATACAGCCTGGTGACAGACGGCAGCCTGGTGACAGACGGACGGACAGCGGAGTCTTAGTAATAGGGTCCCGTTTTACCCTTTGGGTACGGAACCCTAAAAAATCAGTAGGTAGACAGGGTGACAGGGGACAGGGTGTATCAGAAAGGTGTGGTACAGACCATCAAACTGAACAACTTTCTCCATGGGACCAACATCGTAATCGAGAAACAATAATCAGCTGCCCCATACATTTGGGACGAGTAGGTATTGAAGTTTTGTACGGGACAGTTGATAATTTTTTCTCGATTACGATAGGGAAAGTTGTTCAGTTTGATGGTATGTAATGTACCACACCCTTAAAATTAGATATCTATGTTTCAAAAGAGTATACTGTAATATTTCAGCTGCATCCGGTTAGACGATAAGCAGATGATGATAATGATTTCAGAAGAGTGCATTATGGCAACTTTTATACAATGCTTCCTTCATGACGTCAGCATCTTCAGAGATTTTTGTTATTTTGTTTCCAGGTACGCGATCTACATTCCATTATTCCTACCAATCATGTTCCCGGTGGTACTATCACTGAAGAACTTACTTCTATGGTTCAGAGGCAAACCCATCCATAAAGAGAAGACGGACTGAACAATTAGTACATAATTAATTAAATAATAAATATTAAATGTACTGTGAATAAAGTATTGTTGTTTTATCAGGAGTTTTTATTATGTACTTAGCTGTGTTTTAACCGACGAAAAAAAGGAAGAGGTTCTCAAGTCGACACGTATATTTTTTTTTTTTTTTTTGGGAAAAATTTAAGGAAAGAAAAAAGACGAGAAGAAGGAAGGAGAAGGAGCGTAAAAGGATTTCAAGAAGTTGTCTCTCGTTTTTCGTTCAGGCTCAGTTTCGTGCAATTTTCGCGTGAGTGGGTAAATCGTGATGTAGAAGATGTTACACCAACAAGAACATAGCTCATATTTTTTTGATAACTGTACTTTGAAAGGTTTCTTTATAAACTTTGTTTAAAGTGAAAAGACGTTAATCATTAATTAACTTTAAACAACATCTATACTATAATATTAGGTTGGGGAAAAAGTCTTTTCGCATTATAGTATGTATGAACTTAAAATACAATATCTTTGGCTATACTATTTGTATCTGGCTGGTTTTGGTATCATTGAAAGTTTAAATTTTAAAGAACATAATTCCAAATTCAAATTAGGAAAATGTGTGATTTTCATTTGTTTTTCGTACTGTCAAGATGAGTGAATCTATTGAAGAAATTCGATACATTTTAAAATTTTACTACAAAAAAGGTAAAAATGCGCGAAAAAAAATAGCGATGTTTATGGACCCAGTGCAGTGTCTGTGAGAGTAGCACAAATTTGGTTTAAGCGTTTTCAATCCGGAAATTTTGATGTCAAAGATGCACGTCGCTCTGGTCGCCCTATTACGGATAAAATGGATGCCATTTTTGAAAAAGTGGAGCAAGATCGGCATATCAGTAGTTACGACGTAGCTGAAGAACTGGGAATTGACCACAAAACAGTTTTGGCGCATTTGAACAAAACCGGATACACAAAAAAGCTCGATATTTGGGTACCACACGAGCTCACTGAAAGAAACCTAATGAACCGTGTACTCATTTGTGATTCTTTATTACGACGTAATGAAACCGAACCATTTTTGAAGAAGCTGATAACTGGTGATGAAAAGTGGATCACGTACGACAAGAACGTGCGAAAAAGGTCGTGGTCAAAGGCCGGTCAGGCTTCACAGACTGAGGCGAAACCCGGGTTAACTCGCAACAAGGTGATGCTGTGTGTGGTGGGATTGGAAGGGCATTATTAATTATGAGCTGTTATCACCAGACAGGACCATTGATTCTGAACTCTACTGCGAACAACTGATGAGATTAAAGCAAGAAGTTGAGAGAAAGCGGCCGGAATTAATCAACAGAAGGGGTGTGGTTTTTCATCACCTCACCACCTGTTTCGGTCTCTTCAGAATTCTTTAGGCAGTGTCAGGTTAACATCACGAGAGGACTGCCAAAACCACTTGTCGCGGTATTTTGATCAGAAGTCCCAAAATTTCAATAGCAATGGGATCATGTCCCTACCTACAAGATGGCAAAAAGTTATCGAACAAAATGGTACCTACATACTTTAGATAAATGTAAATAATGTATATTAAAAAATGCGAAGAAACTTTTTCCCCAACCTATTATTATAAAGCTGAATTTGTTTGTTTGAACGCGCTAATCTCTGGAACTACTGGTCGGAATCGAAAAATTCTTTTTGCATTTGGTAGCCCAATTCTTGAGGATATATATACCTATATCCTAGGTATTTAATATCACGATGCGGCCCTTTGCCGCCGAACAAAAAGAAAAAAATATCAGAAAGAACGCTAAGCGAAAACGAAGTAATAACGCGGGCAGGCGTTGCGATGCGACAGTGTGGGTCGTGGCAACAAGAAATTTCACGCGGACGAAGTTGCGGGCAGAAGCTAGTATTGGATAATATAATAATAAATAATACCAGCCTATTATTGTCCCACTGCAGGGCAAAGACCTCTTCTTATACAGAGAAGGCACGAGCATTGATCACCACACTTGCTCAAGACGGGTTGGCGATTGCTTCCTCACGATGTTTTTCCTACACCGATGTCATTAATGTCCAAGATAAATTCAAAACCAAAAAGTAGATTTTGATTTTTTTTTTTTTTTATTACTTTTTTCATGTACGAACATGAGAGGCGAGGTCTTAACCACTGGGCCAACACGATTAAATAATACTAAGGATAGTATAGATGATTGCTCCTTGTGGAATAAATGACGATGATGCAGAATTTTTGACTGTATGTTGGTGGTGGGATAATGACATTGCATTTTAACAGACTAATGTCTACTGCACTGTTCAGTTCATAGGCGAAATATCAAATAATAAGTGGTAGGAGTACGGTGTAATTAAACTGACAGGAGGAGAATGCAGTGCTATTCATCCTGATATAGAAAATTTTATTTTTGCCTTTTATGATATCGAAAATCCTCGATCTGCAGTCACCCAGAACGAAATCTGGCGAGTAATACCCTATTTTCGATTTTTTTGCTAGAAAAGGACTAGATTGGTAAATAAAACAAAATTGTTGCTTCAATTATATAATGTATCATTATTAATACTTGAGGTACTTAATCAGAGTCGGAATCCGATCAAAACATTACTTAACTAACTATATTACGATATCATTGTGCAGAAAATACA
This sequence comes from Cosmia pyralina, assembly GCA_946251885.1. NCBI lineage: Eukaryota > Metazoa > Arthropoda > Insecta > Lepidoptera > Noctuidae > Cosmia > Cosmia pyralina. The sequence continues at coordinate 12,307,434 of OX276361.1, forward strand.
TTGGTGCCGATTCTGTTGTCACAAATGCCACTAAACTAGACTAAAAATCACTAAAATTTAGTTTATTCCTGTCAAACGACGATTTTCCATTCTGAAATTGACTAAAGTGACACAACTTAACTATATTTTAGTTTGACAGGACTAAGATTGTACGGAGTTATTAGTTTAGTGAAAATGGCAATTTTGCTATTCTGAATTTGACTGTTTTCACATGGTTTTCACCTAAAATTTTAATTGTCAAACTAAATCAGACTATGTTTAATCGCGATTAAAAAGGTGTGGAATAAAATTAGTTGATATGAACTAAAATTCACACCGAGACCTTGACTTCGGATGCAAAAACAATAGTGTATTTTTTTCTTTTCTTTTGCATATATCTCGAAAACGGTGAGTCCTATCGCAAAAATAATGAAAATTTGGCCCCCCTTTATAAAACCCATGAACCCCTATGACTCAACATGTAGGCACCAAAAAAAAAAAGTACCAAAAAAAAGGTACCAAAAAAAAAAGGTACCAAAAAAAGGTACCTACATTCCATATAAAACACGTTGAAGCTGCCCCCTCCCTGCGCCCCTCCAGCTCTAAAATATATTTGACCCGGTAACGACAGCGATGTCGGTGAATAAAATATGACAAGCCTGTCACTTCATAGTGATTTCGTTAGTTCCAATTAAAGCCACCGGGTCAAATATACTACAGGCACTATACCACGCGGAGTCACGATTGTCAAACTCGATTTTAGTTGTGTCAAAATTGTTATTAAATTTAGAGGTTTTTTTTGTCAGAATAGCTCTAAGATTCTCATAGCAAAAAGTAAGGAATTTTAGTGATAGTTTAGTTAGTTTAGTTCGGTGTACAACAGAATCGGCACCATTGTGTGTGTTGTTTCAATTATAATTTAATCTAATTATACGCTTAAGTACTGAGGACGGGCTTATCGGTAAAAGATGGAGGATTTATTCGTAACTAAATTAAAATAATAAAACAGACATGATTTACGTTACTATGTATATTATGTGTCACCTTCAGTTAAGTTCTGGTTAACTTTATGTAGTAGATAATCTTGTTTACATTTTTTTAATTTATCTGGTAAATAGTGCTATAAATTCGGAAAATTAATTATGACAGGCCCTTGGTTAAAAAGTGACTACAATAAATAAAATTAAGACTGTTTCGACTCAAAAATATTTAAAAAAAAATTACGACACCGACATCTGTAAACTCGGAACTCACGAGCAATAAGTCCGCCCCAAGTACATATTTAACTTAATGACTATTGAAGTGATCTTGAAATGTAAACGATGATTGATATGTGGACACCTCCTTCAATAACTCAACCATTACCTACCTATTATATAATAAACTGTATGTCTCGCCGTATGCAATTAGGGTATTTCAACAATAAAATTGGGTATATAATGTACCTTCTTTTCGTTTATGCATACATTACATTACTTTAGTTTTCAGCTGATACTGTGTGACTGACACCTTAGTACCTAGTTTAGTAAAATAAATTCCATCTTTCCGAACAAAATATTAATGGATTTAACACAGTATTGCAATTTCACGAGCGACAAAACAACAATTTCTTAGGACATTTCGTATTCTTTTAAATGCAAATAAATAATTAGAGCTCCAATTTCCAGCTTAACTCGACTCATTTTTTACCTTACTATATTTTTGGTATTGTAAAGATACTCATAGCTTAGATTCTTGAACACCTTATATTTACTCTGGATATGTACCGATCGTATTGATTGCAAAGAGCACGCGAATTTAATGCATTTGTAAATTATTTTCTGCACTAAACAGGTAAATAGCAATTCGGAAGTAAAATGATCGATTCAAATCGGTACACATCTCATACTTATTGATTTATCTACTAACGACACACGAATTATCTAAGTACATTATGATTCATTCCAATCGGTTTCCGTGATCATGGCCACGTTTTCCCCTTTTCCCGGTAAGTAATCGAACTCCCAGAGGGAATTAGCCAACACGAGTGTCTCGCCTTCTGTCAACTCGAAGTTTAGAGTGTAACAGTCGTCTTCGCAAGGAGCGCGCGGTCTCAACTGCATGAACGTCTTGCCTTTCAACTGAGACATGATTATCAGCCCAACGTCAAGCTCCAAATACTTATATCTATGGGTATCATAGTTTTTAGACAGTAACAACCAATTAAAATGGGAAGGAGAGATATGAGGGGACAGGAAATACGGTCTAGGTGCGAGGATTCTAAAGGATTTAACCGCACGAATATCGCAGTTCTGAAAATGGACAAACCAACTCGGTATGTCGGTGTTCGTTATTCTAGAAACTATTTCTTCTAAGTCCATAGGCTGACGACCGATTCTTATGTTGGTGAGGATCCTACAAGGAACTGAGTCGCGGAGTCGGTCATCGTCGCTGATCAGGCCGGTCAGGTTGAGTTCATCGCGCGAGGACCAGTCGTAGTGCGCATCCACGACGATAACCGGCGCCCCGCGGAGGAGGTGGTGGTTGAAAACTTCGTTGTATGAGGTGTCAGACAACCGCGCAATGTTTTCTGAAAAAGACAACATCATATTGAAAAATTAATTCATAAGGACTGGACGATTCTGCTTCCAATGGATTCCTAATTTAACAGTTCAATGCAATCGAATAAATTCAATTCAAGACCACAGATGTTTCATAAATAATGTAAACGGGTCACGCCTGCACACCAAATACGAAATTATCTAATTTGAATGGAAATTGGTTTCATTCGGAGGATAGGTAGGTACTGGCGAAAAAACAAAAGCTGTTTCATTCCAAAATCAATAAATTACTAGAAGCTTATTAGAGCGAAGACCAAATTAACTCCAACCTTAATTAACCTTACTGAGTTATTACAAAAGTTTAGATGGCATGCCTAGTAACAGTTTAAAGACTGAAACACCTATCAACTAACTATCTAACTAGATACCTGATTACGTTTATGACGATTACGAGAAGATGTATCTTACTGACAACAGCGATTAGATGCAGTTCATTCGACAGTTTTTTTTACTATGCTCGTATTTTAAAGCATCTTTCTCAAATAGGCTTTCTCTTACATGGTCTGTTTTGAACATCCATCAGCACGGGGCAGTGATCAGACTTGAGATTTGATGGACCACACGAAGGTCCATCAAAATCTTTTACCCATGAGCCAAGTAGGGTACTTGGTTCATGGGTACGCGTCATCCTGGCGACAGGAAAAACCTACCATAACGCCACAAGCTACAGTGATTGAAAGTTTTGACGCGCACTCAATAGAATTCGGATCCAAATGGATCTTACGTAAGTAGATTATTATTGCACTTCGAATATTAGATATTAATTACTACGAGTGGTTTGTTGCACATTGCTTTCGATATTTTATTTGTCTTTTGAACTGGGATAATTCAACTGCAGGTGGGTTTAAATTAATGTTCCCAAAAAAGTTGAGTAAAAAACGAATAGGTATCATCTAAGTACTTTATAATATTTATTATTTTATTGTAGATATTTAAGTATAAAACCACACTTTAATCAACTATCCTTCTATCCAAATTACCTATTACTCTTGTGCACAATGACATAAATTACCATATTTTTGCCTTTTTTATTCTTCTTGTGCGTTAAAGTTTAGAATGCCTTTGTGTACAAGAGCATTACAAATGAGCCTTCATGGGTCGATATAACACCTAACTACAGCGGATTTTATTTTCCGATCATACGTACGAAACATTTTACAAATAATTAAAGCATTAAAATTATCACTCACTACATAGTGCTATGAAAAACTAAAATTAAAAGGCGAACTAGATACTGCTAGTGCTGCTACGTATGCAAATCCAAGACTTTTTCAACAATCTTTTTTCCGTCATCCTAGCCATCTGAGGAAAAGAAAAGAAAAATTGTTTTAAATCCAAGCGAATGCACAAAAGATATATTTCTGATGGCATTTATGATTTATGCTTGTAAAATAATTTAATGATCTTTCCGAGCAGTGGTTTATTTTCCATTTTTCGAAACGTTTATGTGCGAGTAAAAGTGAGTCTACATAAATATCTTCCCCTAATAACGCAAGTTACACAACAAGTTATATGAGGCAAGCGTAATCAACAACAATATCCAGTCAATAAGATTTGCAATGACAATTAAATACTTACTGACTGCCTCACAGGCTATGCAATCCGTTGTTGACGCGCCTCCATCCACATTAGGAGGTTCCGTTGGTCGCGCGATCATACACTTATTGTGGTACAAAGGGGTCCAGTCCCAAACAGGTAGCAATTTGATTAGGACAATCCTGGCTACCGCCGATGCATGCCATTTGAAAGTATCTGTCTGGCTGACAGTGTATCCAATCGCTATCCCCATAATCAAAACCAGGACCACCCTTGTCCAACGCTTGATAGTAGCTTTTCTCACAGAATTCGTCAAAGGTCGACAAATCAAATCCATTTCTTCATCACTCATGCCAGCTTCCTTACAATACTCGTAAAAAGAACGCACTTCGGAGTTAATTAACTCGAATTTTTCACGTTGAGACATTTTTGCCCCGTTTTTGAGACTCATCTTGATGACCTAGTCTCGCGGCGATCAATATTAAACTCGTCGGTTTTATTGATAGGAATGAAATTTCGCGCGCGCGCGGAATGCCCGATTAGGTTTTCAATGTTGCAGTACTGTTCCAAAGAAGCCAATGACACACTTGATACAGTCAACATTTAATTCGACTAAGCAACATTACATTTTATTAAAAAAATAGTAAATGTTTAGTACATACATAATTTTGACATTTTGACTATTCCATTAATGATTTTTTTCTGACTATTCCATATACTGGGTGTTCGGCGCATGGACCGACACAATTTTTTTGGGGATTGGGGGGTCTATTGCTAGGTTTCACCCAAAGATAAAAATGTCCTAAGTAGAGATATTTTTTTCTTTGAATTACCCGAAATCTCGCCTTGCCTTTAAATCATTATATTTTTTTTGTTTATGGTTGTAATAGAACAAAATAACTTTTATTATAGTCTGCAATATATTTTTATTTTAAATAAATTATTATTTATTATAATTGATTTGTAGAACATGACCTATGTGCTTCCAAAGTCTTAAAAATGTTTAAATATATGAAAAATGACAACTTCTAAATTCATTATAAAAAAAAAACTAAAAGGTATTTTGAACTTAGTTTTATTTTAAAAAGTTTTTTGTAATGGTATGCTATATGCCATAGAAAACAATTAATTATGTAGTCAAAATACTAGTTATAAAAGTCAGTTAGGGAGTGTTATTACGGTATAACAGACTTATTACGGTAATTATGTTTCAATTTAATTTTTAATTTATTTATAATAAGAATATATTGTAGACTATAAAAAAAAAATATTTTGTTTTATTCAACCATAAACAAAAAAAATATAACGATGCAAAGGCAAGATTTTGGGTAATTTCAAAGAAAAAACTAAAAAACCATATCTCAATTATTACTGTAATACACGAGCCTCCCAATCTCCCAATAAATTGTGTCGGTCCATGCGTCAAACACCCTGTATAAACATGCGTATGCAAAAACTTTTGCAAAAAATCCCCTAACATTAGGAGAAAATATATCCTGAGGTGGGAACCCTGAAACAATATTATTTTGTCAAAGTGACATTGTGACTTATGACTGCAGATCGTGACAATGTCGTGGTCTGATTCGCGTTTAATGTCACGTGAACAATAGCTATATTTTACGTAGGTATTTATTTCTCAAAATTATTAATTATTTTAACAACATTTACAAAACTAAGTTGGATTCTATTACTTTTAGCTCACAAAGCTTAAACATTCTACATAAAATTCCTAAAGTATTTCTTACTGTCATTATAGCCTAGTTTTTCCGATAATTCTTTTCAAATATGGCATTTTTTTTTTGGACCTCTTTATTTTGTTTTAATTTTTTATATCTTGGCAATACTAAAAGTCAAATACCTATCCGCGACTTTTTGGCGGGAAGTCAAACGAGGCGGTAATTTTGATTTCGCAAAAAGTTTATTAAATATAAAATTATACGGAAATACCACATAAATAACTTCTGACAAGACCTCGAACCACCATGAGTGTCACCAGTGGCGGTGAGGAGCCGCCAGAGCCAGGGGAAAAGAAGAAAAGAAAAATTACCGGTACTCGAAATTCTGACTCTATAAATAAATACAATATTTTTACTAAACCAAACTATAAAAGATTGTTTATAGAAAATACGAGTTCAGAATATATAGTATACGTCGAGTCGACAGAACAGGAGAAGGTAGGGAATAAAAATCCTATCACACTCACCAACCTAATATCAGACAATGTTAAAGGAGTCCTAGGTGTACATAGAGTAAATGCGCATAAAATAGGAGTAACATTTAGAAAAGCGACTGCGGCCAATAATTTTCTAAAAATGGAAGAGTTCCTGTGGAGGAATAAATTTAAAGCATTCATACCATCCTATCTGACAGAAAGGATTGGTGTATTGAGGTTTGTGCCCAAAGAACTTTCCAATGAAGATATATATAAAAATATAGTGTGTGACTCTGAAGTAATATCAATTAAGAGATTCATGCGTAAGGTAGAAGGAAAATTAGTGCCTCTGAATACAGTTGCTGTCACCTTTGCATCAACATCTTTACCGCAATACGCCTACATACAACTATTTAGATACGAGGTGAAAACATACATACCACCACTATTGCAATGTTATAAGTGTCTTAAATTTAACCACTCTGCTAAGACTTGCAGAGGCGAGCAAAACTGCTCTTCTTGTGCTGGTCGTCACTCCTACAAAGAATGCGATGTCGAAGAGATCACATGCATCAACTGCGCAGGTAATCATCTTGCCATTTCACGAGACTGTCCCATTAAAAAACAAAAAATTGAAGAGAAAAAGGCAAAATTTCTGCAGCAATCGTATGCCACTGTTGTGAAACCAACCCCTACATTTAATGAGAAATCTTTCCCTGTTTTACCCAAGGTTACTGATAAGGCTAAAACTAATGAAACTTTAGATATTAAACAAGTAGCAAATAATGATATTATAATTAACGCAATTGTTAAATCGTTGGTTGCATTAGGAAACAAGAGTGACTCTGATGGACCACTCACACATAAGAAAATAAAAGAAATATTTTTATCAAATTTAATTTAAACATGGATAATTATCTAAATATTTTACAGTATAATATACAAAGTTTACAGAGTAAAAGAAGCCTATTACAAAATTTATTAATTGAAAAAAATATAGATATCTGTCTTCTTAATGAGACTTGGTTCAAATCTAATTCTATAATTCCACACTTTCCCACATATAATTTAATCCACAAAAATTCCATAAATTCTCACAATGGAGTAGCCATTTTGGTGAATCATCGTTTAAAGTACAAAGTAGTTAATACACACTTCTCAGAATCGATTCAAAACTTATGTATCACTATAGAAACACAATTTGGAGCAATGGCAATACTTTGTGTGTACAGCCCTCCAAGTATCAGGTTTGACTCGGCAAAGTTAAAGGACATAATCAATAACATACCCAAACCTTGTATAGTTATGGGTGATTTTAACGCTCATAACATAGCCTTTGGATGCCATAGTGATAATAATAGAGGTAGATGTTTATATAATATAATTGATGAATTTGACTTATGTATTTTGAATGATGGATCACCAACAACTGTTCCATATCCTAATAGACAAGCTTCAGCGATAGATCTTGCCCTTGTTAGCTCTTCAATAGCTCATTTATGTAACTGGTATGTTCATGACGATCCCATGGGTAGCTATCATCTTCCAACCTTACTTGAGATCAACATTCAGCCATCTATGTATGACACATCACCTCCTGTGGATCAAGAGAAATATATTTATAGCAAGGCAGATTGGGACGAATATTATAGCCTATCAGAAACTTGTTTTTCCCACTTGGACTTAATAAATGATTCCCCTTGCAATGCATATAACCATTTTATAGAAACATTAAATGATTTAAGGAATAAAACAATTCCAAAACGAAAATTAGGTGCAAACACAGCAATTAAAAAACCAGTACCATGGTGGAATACAAAATGTAGTGACGCTGTCGCAAAATCAAAAGATGCATTAAAGTATTATTTTTCTCAACCCAACATTGAAAACTGGATAAGGTATAAAAAACTAGATGCAAAAAAGAAAATAATTCTGAAGGAAGAAAGTTCTTCTTCTTGGCAAAATTTATCTAGCAGCTTCAATAGGTTAACTCCAGTTTCTAGGATATGGGGATACATTAAAAAATTTAAAAAAATTGGAACAAATCGAAACAAAAACATCAATGATGAGTGGGTTCCAAGTTTTTTAGATAACTTAGCAGATTCTACTGAAATAGATGATAATAGGTGTGAGTATTTGTTCGAAAATGCTACAGAAAATGATGTAAATGTATTTCTCAAGAACAATTTCACTATAGAAGAGTTCAAAACATCTTTAAAGAGTAGGAAAGATACTACACCGGGATTGGATGACATACCTTACATGTTAATAAAAAAATTACATTTAAATGCACAAACAACATTAATTAATATTTATAATAAACTATGGAATGAATTAGTAATACCCGAGTCTTGGAAAACACAGTGTGTCATTCCAATTTTAAAACCTAATAAACCTGTAGGTAGTGCTTCTTCTTATAGACCTATTTCCTTATCATCTTGTCTGGGTAAACTCTTTGAAAATATGTTGAAGTTAAGATTAGATTATTTTGTTGAATCTCAAAACTTAATTCCTCCTATACAGTTTGGCTTCAGAAAAGGTAAAAGTTGCTCTGAAAGCCTTGTATCATTATTATCAGATGCAAAACAGGTTAAATTAAGTCACTCTAATGCAATCTGCGTGTTTTTAGATGTAAAAGGTGCTTTTGACAATGTAAATATAGAAGAACTCATTCAAGTATCTCACGATATTGGTATACCTGGTCATGTTCTAAAATGGCTTTATTCTTTTTTAAACAATAGAACTGTATTTGTTAAATATAATAATAAATTGCATGGACCTAGGACTGTCAACAAAGGCACAATGCAAGGGGCAACTTTGTCACCTTTACTTTATAACTTATACACTTCTGAAATATTAAAATATGTAGATGTCCCAGGTGTAAATATCCTGCAATTTGCAGATGACTTGCTTTTGTACAGCATAAATCAAAACATAGATATAGCAATGTCTAATATCAATAAGGCTTTGTCTCAATTATACAGATATTACCATAGTAAACTTAAATTAGAAATTAGTCCAGAAAAGAGTTCAGTTTTAGTTATCAGTAAAAATGTAAATACTCCTAGCAATATTAAAATTTCATACAATAATGTAGAAATTCCTGTTGTTAAGCAGCACAAATTCCTAGGCGTCATTATTGATGATAAATTAAAGTTTGATGAACATATTAACCATATAAGTAACAAAGCACTGAAAGGTATTAATCTATTGAGACATTTAGCAGGAAGTTTTTGGGGATCTGACCCCAAAGTTATGAGTATGCTGTACAAAAGTATAGTGAGAAGCCATTTTGATTACAGTAGTTTAGCTTACATGAATGCCAATAGCACCTTGTTACGAAAATTGGATGTAATTCAAAATATGGGACTGAGACTTATTTGTGGTGCTATGCGCTCCACACCTATTAATTCTTTAGAAGTTGAGACATGTATACCTCCCCTGACATTACGAAGGTTGTTGTTGGCTGAGAGATTTTTATTAAAAGTCATGGCATCAGATGATAATCCTTTACTAAAGAAACTAACAATACATCCTGAAATCTCACAGTCAATTCCTCCCAATGCCATTTCTGCTTCTTCCTTGGTTGGTGGAACTCTACCTGAAATGCCAACAATATTTGGACATGTAAATAAGAATTCACAAGATATTGTTAAAAACAATATTTGCCCTATATACAAAATTCCTTATAATGGTATTATTAACAGCTTTGCAATCCATTTTGACACGGTGCACAATGAATTTGATTTTTTACAGTTTAAAGACAATAGACCAGAACATTATATTATATACACAGATGGATCTAAAACAGACCATAATGTAAATGCAGCTTTCTATGATCCACAGCTAGACTTCACCAAATGTATCAAATTAAACAGGGTGTGTAGCATTTTCACTGCAGAATGCTATGCAATTTATTGTGCACTGCAGCATGTAAATAGTCTTGTAAATAATGTACATAATATTTTGATAGTTACAGACTCCAGAAGTGTTTTGTCTGCTCTACATAATGTAAATATTTCTTATAAGTTAAATTATATTATTTGTAATATTAGACTTATAATCCAAAAACTACTTGATAACTATATTAAAGTAGAATTTGTATGGGTACCTTCACACAGTGGCATTCGTGGAAATGAGGTAGCTGACACGGCGGCCCGTTCAGATCATGATGAGGATCGATCGGAGTTGCTCAAGGTTCCATTCACTGATTACTACAGCCTTTTTAAAAAACTTAATAGACACTTATGGAAGGAGTATTGGGACATAACCCTGGAAACGAAAGGCAGATGGTATGCTGAAATACAAAATGAATTACCGATTAAACCTTGGTATCATAACTTCAAATACATCACAAGAAGATTTATAACTATTATAGCACGCATGAGATTGGGACATTGCTTAACACCAGCTCACCTGAATAGGATTCGCATAATTAACAATAGTCGATGTCATCATTGTGGAGCAGAGGATGCTGATTTGGATCATATTATCTTACAATGTTCAAGTTTTAACATTCAACGTTTGATTTTGGTCAGTGAATTGAGTGAATTAAATGACAATGACAATGACATTGAAAGTGAACGTCAACCGTCACAAAGTGTTCCCCGCCGCGTTCAGGATTTGTTAGAAAATAAGGAATATTTTAGTGTGTTGTATAAATATATTTGTAATACTATAGAAAAAATTTAATTAATGTTGTTATTTAAATGTCTAGGTTTGTATGTTTAGTATGAAAATAACGATGTTAACATAATATCACTGAGATGTACCCACGCAACCCGAAAGGGTGGCCAGTTGGTAATAATGAACAAAACTATTGATGTAAAAACTTATTAATATGTTAATGTTATTTACTGAAGTGTAACTCGTACCTTATTACCTTTGTATTGTAATATTACCATTTATGTATGCGACTGAAAGACTTGTATCTATGGTCATGAATAAAAAAAAAAAAAATATTAAAAAAAAAAAAAAAAAAAATACCTATCCGCCATATTGAAAGTTCTAAAGTGGGAAGTCGGTCAAACGCTGACCCTATTAGTTATTTCTATTTGTTATATGACGGTATTTATTAAAAAAGTTACCCTAAAATTTTCTTACACATTTAGTGAACTATTTGTTGTGGTTTGAATATAGGAAAGTGCGTTTATACAAATTTGCAATTCGCCTAATGAATACGTCACAGCGCCATGTTGTATTCCTGCGCTGATTGCAGGCACGAGAAATCTGCCAACCCGTTTATTTTCCGGGATTAGTTCCCGAGAATAAATCGAACTGCGATTTTGTACTCGAATATATTTTAATTTATATTTGTTGGCAAATGTCAAACAACTCTAGTGGAATAGATGAATTTCTGTCATCGCATTTTGAGTGCTAATTCCTAATATCTACTGCATTTTTGTGCATCCGCGAAAGTTGAAAGGACTGTGTTGTAAAAGAAAGAAGTGATAATTAGCCAAAATTCCGGTCCCTACGCGCAGACGAGAAGGTGCCTACCCGCCGGGGCAAGCAGGCGAAACGGACATGAATAACAAGCGCAAAAACCGCCAAGGGCCACCGAGGTAACTACCATTTACATCTTTGAGCACCGAGCTGACATGTCTTTGTTGTCGGGGCTAGTGTCCGCTTAGCAGCGAACATTTTGTTGTCACGTTGACAGATTTTGGGAGGTTGTTAAGCATGGATACGCTGACAGTGTAAACAAAAATGAGATTGTGCGGTGTTGTGTGGTGTGAGATCGGCGCGTGCGATGCCGCGCGTCGCGGCGCTCTAGTCTAGATGTTTGGCCTACTTTTGCTCCGTACTCGATACGATTAATATAGCCGTCTGATCAGCTGTTGGCGATCCCAGTACGCTAGTCGCAAACCGTACTAATTATGAACTGCAATTTACTAACAGCTAAGCTCAATATTGCAAACTGTCACTTTCATACTAAATTCTGCTAAAACAACCAATAACTAGACAGAAGGCCGCGTTAGAAGTGCCGTCCTATAACATTCTGTAATAGGAAGTAAGGTAAATGCTTTTATTTTCAATCACTTTCACTAGTTTGTACGATGGTGGCTATAATTACTGGCAAAAGTCCAAAGTTCTTAATTAGAATTCTCTTATTGCTGTTAATTTGTGTTTAGTGTTGGTTATACCATATGAAATTTAACTGTGACTGATAAATTTTCATGAGGTGATTAAACTGTTGTACGGTAATGTTGAAAGTTTATTGTCCATAACATAATGTTGCCGTTTAGGGATTATATCAGGTTTTATAAAGTTGTCTCTACCTTTACATTTTGTTACGAGTACACACTTTCTAATTTTCACTGTACATGTGTTAATTCCGTTGCCCTTTCTGATTTATGAAGTGTGCGTGCATGTATGACCAGATGTATGAACGTAAATGAGGCAAAAGGAGGATGTAAGGATCGTAGCAGGTGGCATTCTGTAGTTTCTGTTACACCCATGGGAAGAAGGAGCGAGTTTATGTATGTAGGTATAGTTTGAAGTCGGGTGCCTATCTGAAGACAATATTTTCATAGTGTTAGGCTATATCATTGCTTACAAGCATCACAATAACCAATCCCTTTTGATTGTCTCATGTGAGAAGTTAAATGGATGATTCACAATATTTTTCTTTTAACAATGAACTTAAATTGCATGGTCAATATTAGTTTGATGAGATTGATAGTATTTTATGATATTTTTAAACTCCTAACATTGATAATTATGTAGTTGGTTACTAACCAATTTATGTTGTAATGTTTGAAACGTTTTACAATAGCATCTTGAGTGTTGTGGTAACAAACTAGCAACATTGTTGTTAACATTTAATTTGTTAAGAACATTAAATCAATTAATGACAATTTAGTTTTGCTCAGAATTTGTTGATAAATGCCAGTAAAATGTTAAAACTTATAGCAAACAAGTATTAGGTTAGTTACAAGAGACCTTTCAATTATTTTCATTATAGTGTCTATTTTTTTCTTAATTTTCTCCAAAGGCATGCAAAGATACATTAATCCTTTGCTAAAAATATCACCATAATCATTTTTATTGCTCATCAATCATCTAATCATATTTTGGTACCTACATATTGCTAGTGCAATTAACCTACAAATCATAAACATAATTATTTTACTAAAAACTACTGTTCTTTATCTGTATAGCAAAACTATTTGCGCTATTTTATATCTATGGCGGCTATTTTATAACTTGCGTTGCAATGCTAACTTTCTAAGAAAATACAATATTTGCAACACAAATGAGATTTTCCATACATGTTGTAGATTTTTTGTATCCTATGAATAATGGTACATCCTAGTGTTGGTCTTGATATTGAAGATAGTTCCTACTTTCTGAGTGCTATATTACTTCTTCCTATGAATAGTGCTGTTTTTAACAGTTGTCTAAAAAGCATCAGGATTGTAGTTAGGACATTGTAATCATCCTTTTTGTCATGCTTTCACTATCAACATTCTGATATTAAGATATGTTGAGTCAGCATGGTCTCATGTATTTTTATGGTACATATTACCATTTAGAATAGTTTTAGTTTTTGGTACACACATCTTTACATACCAAGACGCCTCCATGCCTCAGATAGCATGTTAAGCCGTTGGTCCCAGCTGTCATTTGTGAATCTTTGACAGTAGTCAAATTCTAACGGGTCGTCAGAAGCCTGAAAGTGGGACAACCAGTCTTACCAAAAGGGTATTATATTACCCAGTAACTGGGTTGTGTACTCAGCTGCATCCCCTTTGACCGGAAGCCGATCCAAACATAGTTGGGAAAAGGCTAGGCATATGACAAGGTTTTGGTACATTTAAACACACATTTTTACTCATAATAGGTTAGGAGTTGTTGAAATACTGAAGCTTGTATTCTAGAACAATGCTCAGGTTTGAATCCCAGTTTTAAACTGTCAGACTAAATTCTCTCCTTAACTCAAATCTAGTTTTGAATAAAAATGTGTGACTATCATGTCATCATCCTCCTGCTCATCCAAATTTATAGAGTCAGGAGAGCACAACTTCTTCTTCCATATATCTTTACTAGCTGTCATCTCTTTCTAGCCATATCATCTTTGATAAATATGCATGACTGATACCAGAAGGCCAATTCTCATACCTAAAAATGTTCAAATTCAAGATGCACTCTCATGCCACAGTGACAATCAAATGTCAAAAGTGTAGGTAAACTCTATACAATTTTTGACAGAATTAGACTGAGATGATATTGCAAATGTTATTAAAAATATGGGAATACCCTCAGGTTTCTGAATAATTGAGAATTGGAAGTTGAGAACTTGTCAAACTCTACTTTAGCATTACTTGGGTGAAAGCCCACAAAATTCAAAATTTCTTTGCTAAAAACGTAAGGCATTTTAAATTTAGGGCTACATTAAAGGAAAACCAGGTGTGATTACGTATAGCATAATCAGGCTATAATGTGCCCACTGCTGGGACACAGGCCTCCTCTAAGATAGAGGGAGTGGGCAGTAATCCACCATGCAAGCCCAATGCGGGATGGCTTTAGTTATAAAATATTTCACACTTCTGCACCAGTGTTAGGTACATAAACTTAGTTGAAAGAAGCTTATCAATTGGAGACAAGTTAGGAAGTAGGTTACATGTAACATGATGTAGTGGTCATGTTTGATTGATAAGATAGCACTCTGATTTCAACAAGTTTTCTTAATAATATCTAATTACTACTTGCAACAAATTAATAAAATGTTATAGATAATTAAATGTATTTAAAATATTGAACTATGACTAGTTGCTGTTATTGAATTTGTGTCGAAAAGTGGTAAATCCCAAGTTTGGTATAAAATTTAAAAACAATAACTTTAGGGAAAACATCACATTGATAACAGATGATAACAATGCTATTACGAATTAACATAAAATTCTATTGTCAAGAATTGTGAAGCAAATATGAATGGTAAAAATATAATCCTATACTTTCCTGTATTTTGATGTAATCAACATGGACAGGAAATTATAATTTCAATTATATGTCAGTTTTTACAGAAAGCTGCCTTTTAAGTATTAACAGACAATAAAAAACCGGCCAAGTGCGAGTCGGACTCGCACACAAAGGATTCCGTACCACCATACAATATTCAAAACTACATATTTTAAACTTGAACATCTTGAAAAAACACGTTTCTTGTATGGGGACCCCCTTTAATTTTTAACTTGATTTTATTATTCTTGTAGCGGCAATAGACACACACACACAACACAACACACACACAATCACACACACAACACACACACAATCACACACACAACACAACCACAACACAAACACACAATCAACACACACACACACAATCACACATACATCACAATACCACTACCACACTACACTACTATCATTTTTTACACAATCTATGAAAATTTCAACTGCCTACCTGTTACGGTTCATGAGATACAGCCTGCATGTCAGACAGACCGATAGTGGAGACTAGTAATAGTAGTTTGGCATCCTTCAGGTACGGAACCCTAAGTCCAGGCTTAATGGAAAGAATCCAAATGAATTTTATGCACTAATGTAATAGCAATTTATTTTTTTTTTTTTTTTGAGATACATTATTTCTTTTCCCATTACTTAAAACATTAATGCTCTTTTGCCTTATTAAAATTTAACAAACGCTTTAGTCCAACAATGCTACAATAAACATTACCAAACAAATGCTTAACAAAAATGTTTGGAAAGTGACAATAGTCTGCTTATCAGGCTAATAAAGTAGATTATTAATGACCTGTCATTCATAAGAGTTGCTCAGCCATTGAAAGTGTATCAGCTACTTGAGTTTTTGTCAACAATACTTCTTTTTAGTTTATGTTAGAAGAATTGAGTCATCATTTTGGCATATTTTTTAATTTGATTGTTTATTTATAAATGTTAGGTTCAAAGAATGTTGCTGATGATGAATCTCAACTGAAATATAGAGAGAGTGATAGTTAATCCTAACCTATCCTTAAATCAAGATTAATGAGAATATTATTCAAGAACATAGTTACCAGTATCAACGCCTCGACTGCCGGAAACGCGGATCTGCGCGAGACAATAGCTTTTTATTTGTTCCTGTAATTACGACATACGAAAGGTTAATGACACTTTGTATTTTATTCTGTACTAGCGACCCGCCCCGGCTTCGCCAGGGTGCAATTTTTTTTTTTTTTATTCTAGCGTATGGCACTCATGGGTTGCAGCTGAAATCAGCGTCAGGTGGTACACCTTGTGTTGTCATCTGACAATATGCTGAGCTGAGGCCCTTTTGGCATTACAATCTTTGTTTTATGTTTTTATAATTTTATGGTGTATTTTTTTTTGCTGTAATGTTAATTAAACACATTTTTCTTTCTTTCTTTCTTTAGGGTGTATTTTCATGGTATTATATTCACATGTTGTGCACAAGTTCTGAGCGGTAACGGTGAAATATTTTTTCAAATAGTGTGGAGATTACCCTCCACATATACACATAGGCTTGATGAACTAGAAAATTGGTGTAAATAAAGTTTCAGTCAAGTTACGGAAATATCCCAAACGATTTTTTTAAATTCCATCGCTGTGGGAGTGAAAATAGGGAATATAGTATATATGAAAAATATCATACATTTGGTTAATTAACTTGAGACTTGGCACAAATACTTGCCTAAGTAATAAAGTTGTTCATTAATAGTTTTTCCCCCAGAGGAAAGGGTAGAGGGGGAGGGGTGATGGTGAGGAGGGAAAGGGGAGGGGGTGGTGATGAGAGAAAGGGGGATGGGGATGGTATGGTGAGAGGGAGACGGGGAGGATGATGGAGAGGGAGAGGGATAGGAGGGTGAAGTGAGGCGGGAGGGTGTGCAGAAGGGATGAAGGGGAGGGGATAAGTTGGTGAGGGTAGAAGGGAAGGGGAAAGCGGTGAAGGGGTGTGAGAGGGGGTGAAAGGACGAGGAGGAGGTTAGCGGGAAGGGGATGTGGTGAGGGGGGTGATCCGGAGAAGGGGTTAGAGAGGGTGAGGGGGATGATGGGAAGGGTGAGAGGGGGGGGGGAAGGGGTTAGAGGGAGAGGAGGGGTGAGAGGGGGATTAGATGGAGGACTGTGAGGTGAGGTAAGAGAGGGGGGACGAGTGCCTTTACACCTAACAGTTGCTTTTTGTATAGTACTGATTCATTGAAGAAACCTGACAGAAATGACTGAAAAATAGAAAGTCGGAAACTCGGAACGGCACAAAAAACAGGAGTAAACTCCAGTCGTTCGTCGGAGCTGACACACACACTTTTTTTGTTTGTTTGAACGCGTTAATCTCTGGAACTACCAGTCGGTCTTTAATAATTATTTTTGCATTTGACAGCCCAATTCTTAAGGAAGGCTTAAGCATATTTAACATCTCTCTAGGACTCTTAGGTGCCGAGCAAAAACAAAAAAAAGTCAGAAAGAACGCTAAGCGGTAACGAAGTAATAGTGCGGGCAGGCAATGCGATGCAACGGGGTGAGTCGGGGGAACAAGAAATTTCACGCGGACGAAGTCGCGGGCTGAAGCTATCTCAATATTTTTGTTTCTGTGGCATATTTTTCGACATCCACGCGGGCGAAGCTGCAGACAAAAACTAGTATTATCATAAGTACCTATAGATTATCATCAAAGCTAAAATTCAAGAAGCAAATGCATACAAAATATTACTGCTACATAGATCTTAAAACCTAGGCAAGATGTGACTTTGATTATAGGTTGCAATCCTAGGCATAAGTCTGTAAGGTCATCATACGCAGGTGTAATTCACTGATGTAAATTTTATGTCCATTTGATTACAGGAGATAATTACATCTTTAAACATAGCGTGCCCTTCAATTGTCTGTTTTAATTGGGAACAGCTTAGGCATATCCTTGATAAAATATTGTATCTGGCAGTTAGGTTGTTTATTTATTTATATATATATTTTTTCCCAATTCCCACTTCTCGGAAGTATGGTCAGCAACAGAAGTCGTTTAACACTGCTGCTTTTTGACATCATCTAAATTAACACAAAATGATACAATAATAATCTGCTTTTTAGCATTTTATTTATTAGGTAAGAGTTAATTTTCATTAAAATTTACATCTGTTCCGATTTTAATGAAGTATTTTTCTCAATAATTAAGGTTTAGAAAACACAAGTGTTAATCGACTGTACTATATCCTCTTGTCTTATCATTTACAACCTGAACCTATCCATCATCTTGGTTACCAAATCTCTCTTGATGTATGGCAGAAGTCTCTTCTAAGTGGCTCCAGTGAACTTGGTTCTTCAAAACTGGCTCTCCACCTTCCATCTCTAACATCTTCCTGGGTTATACTTAACGATATCCAATCCTAGTTAGTAAAATACATATAGTAAAGTATGGCACAATATGATAAAAAGTGCTAAAGCAAAAACCACACTTTTCAACTCTGCAGTTTCCACATTCCACAAATAGTTTGCAAATACAAAACTAGAATCTTCAGCATGACTACAACCTATTTGCTTACTATGTTAAAACAATGGCAGATCACGAATAGACATCGTACTTGTTATAGGTCAGGGGTGAGCAGTGGCACTGTTTGATGACAATGTCATAATACATTAATATTCACGTCCTTATGTTACATCATGGTAGACTATTTAGTTAAAAGCTATATTACCTCATTTATGGAATTTAGTTTCTGATAATTTTTATGCAGGATTCATAAAAAAAAAAAAAAAAAACTTGGGTAAGTATAAGTTTTTAATTAGAAGAACAGCATTTGGTCAATTTGTTTTAAAGAATTAAATAATTATATTTTTAATCCAGTACAGTAATGTGTGTGTCATTCCTGGCCAATGAATGAGTGGCCTTCCGCCATAAATTCCTCTTCATTCTCTCAATTTTGTGCTTCTTCTCACCAACTCTTGATTAAGCCGTACCGCCATTTTAAAAAGAAAAACATTTAGTATAGGAAATATCACGTCAAAACTGCATTTCGCTTAGCATTGCAATGTTCCTAATCATGCTAGCTTTCGCCAAAGTATGTTAATCAGTTCCAGTCTAACCAGAATGCGGCTGAATTATCAATATTTAGTTGTGCATTCTTTGTTTGACATTCTGCTATATCACCTAACGGCTCGTTAAGCTTTCCGATAGTTGATAGTGAAATCTTCGTAATAAATTATAAGGTATTCGAGTTTAACCTGTACAGATATACGTTAAAGTTCTTTACATTCATTATGTGACCTATAAGTTGTAAACAGTGATAGGAATCACACTAATATTATAAAGGCGAAAGTTTGTGAGTGTGTGTGTGAGTGTGTTTGTTTGTATGTTTGTTACTTCTTCACGCTAAAACGGCTTGACCGATTTGGATGAAATTTGGTATGTAGATTAGCTTATACCCTGGATTAATACATAGGCTACTTTTTATCCCGGTCTACGCAGGAGAAGCCGCGAGGCGCAGCTAGTAATTTTATAAGAATATGCAGTAGACGTAGACTACATAAAATTGAGTTTTGATCCTGACACTATTTAAACATAAAATTTTTTTAAAAAATCTACGCTTATGTATGGAAGTGAATGTTGGGTGTGGCAAAATAAATGAGAATGATGGGCTGAGGAATGATGTGATAAGGCAACGTTGCTGTATAGGAGGATTGTGAAGCTGTAAATTTTCATACAAAAATCGATAACGTTTTTCTCCCCGTAAACATGGTCTAATTTTCATAATTTTTGGAAATGTTGTAGATATAATGAAAGTCTAGGTCCGTATGTTTTTATTATTAAAGAAATATTGCGTACCTACGATATAAGTTATTAGCATCTAAATATCTGTATTTTTGACTTAAAAAAATTCCTCGAGCGTTGCGTACCTACGATATAAGTTATTAGCATCTAAATATCTGTATTTTTGACTTAAAAAAATTCCTCGAGCGTTTTTATTTTTTTAATTAAACTAAACTGAATTACTAAAAAAGCAAAACGTACAGACCTAGATCAAGGTGTACTGAAACTAATGGGACCAAAGTTGTCTCATTTCGTATTTCGTAAAGGTTTAGGGGGGTGACGTTATCGCCCGAAACAATATTTCAATAAAAACTTTTTTACAAAAAAATACAACCGACTTCCAAAAACAACACTACAAAGTGAAAAATAACTTTAATTTCGGAAGTCGGTGTCTAGTTAAATGTATTTTCGTTTTTTGCCACCGACTTCCGAAATTAAAGTTATTTTTCACTTTGTAGTGTTGTTTTTGGAAGTCGGTTGTATTTTTTTGTAAAAAAGTTTTTATTTTTCACTTTTTAGTGGTTCACATGTGCTTACCCCTTCACAGTGTACTGGCGTGATGTTATGTTATGAACTGGTGTGAACAACAAACAGACATGAGATTTCAGCAATCCCAGTCCATTTGCTATCATTTATTGAGGAGTTCCGTTGCCTATCTCAGAAGTTTTTCATCAGATCTTCACCAAATTGAAATGGGACCACTCCAAGAAAGTACTCTTCCAAAAGCTATCCAAATCGCTTCAAGTGTGCCTATAAAATTGGAAGAGTTCTCTCTATTTCTCCAGGATCCCATCATCAGATCCTGACTTGATGATCATGGGACCACCTGGGAAGTATACCCTTTCAAACAAAAAAAAAATAATCCAAATCGGTCCAGCCATCTTCGAGTAATCGGGGAACATACATAAAAAAAAAAAAATAAAAAAAAAAAAAAAAAAAAGGTTCCGACGAATTGATAACCTCCTCCTTTTTGAAGTCCGTTAAAAAGGAAATGTAGGTAATTGCCTCCATGACTTGCAACTTTATCAGGCCCAGAGGGAGGCAGAGCAAGAAGTATGAAACAGATAGTATTTTTGGAAATACCTACTCGCACCGCGTATCGGCACTTCACAGTCCTCTTAAAAGAAGATGTAGAAACAATAATTGAAAAGAGTATGCTTAGGCGGTTTGGTCATGTTGAGAAGATGAATGAGGGGCGACTAACAAAAGGTATTAAGGCAGATGTGAGTGGAAACGATGGGCACGCCATAGGAAGACATATGTGACCTTATTGGAGATCTTCTTCAGAAAGGTCACGTGCGTAGTACTCGCAACCGGCTTGCGTGTAATAACCAGATGTATGAATGTAAACGAGGCAAAAGGAGTAGGTATGTAAGGATCGTAGTAGGTGGCGTTCTGTAGTTTCTGTCTACCCCCATTGGAAGAAGGCGTGAGTTATTGTTTTTTTTTTTTTACATAGGTCTATGTAAAATTTAAAAAAAAAACATTCCTGATCCCAAAACATTTGTCACTAGAAAAAAACTCACGTTACTGAAGCTGTTTTAAAACCTAAAATACAATCCGGAAACAATTTCGCACGTGTGCAGTATATTAACAGAAATGTCGCTAACTAAAGTTTTGCACAAAACTGCCATCCTTGACCTTCAGATAACAATAAAACCTTATTTGTGCGACTAGCCAATGCCAAACCGGGTTTAAGTTTTTCACATCCATCATATCAGATTTCTAAAGTCCCCCTTTTGGTCTAACATCGTGTCAAAATGTATATTCTGTAGTTTATTTGTAATTAGTGGCTTGGTGGTATGCTAAATGCAGTTTTATTATGTCTATATTTTATATTTAGTAACATTTATAAGTAGACTGAACACTAAAAAAGTACAAGTTCTTGTCAAGCCCATCCCATTGCAAAAAAAATACTGTAGGATACTTTAAGACACTCCCGGGAGCGTTGTATTAATATGTAATTATAAAACGTATTGAGTATTTCAGTAATACCTACTTAATTATCTCGTATTTATTTCTAGATTATTAAACTACTCATTGTATCCAGTCGGGGGCTGTCAGCTATTCGAGCTGGCTCTCGAGTCTTATCCTATTAAACATAACATCACGCCAGTATTTCTCGACAGATTAGGCAGAGGTGTACCTATAGTACAGACAACAGCACATCAGGTTATACAAAATCGAATGAGAAAATTTGACAGTTTTTAGTACCGTGAGGGCGGGTTACTTTGACTCTAGGGCATAACTTTGGCCCAAATCGAGACAACTGTATAAACTGCCCGAAGTGTCACGACCACACAACCGAACGTCGTATGTCCTTCGGTAACTATTAGATGGTGATATAGACGCGTACTTGCGGAACCTTGTGTGGATTTAATGACAGTAAACATCTGTCTCGATTTGGGCCAAAGTTATGCCCTAGAGTCAAAGTAACCCGCACTTACTGTAACTTGACCTGCTGCTGTGTGTACATTTCGCCAGTTATGTTTGTCTTATCCTATTCTATGAAATAGTGTTTATCTCCAAATTATGCCACTAACATATAAAATGTTCGTTGAGGTCACCTTTACACTACACATGTTGGAACCATCTATAGACTCTTCTTCTTCTTCTGTCCCTGGTCCCTTTATTTGGGGTCGGGTCTCCTCACTTTCCTGCGCCAAGTGATTCTATCTTGGGTTGTCGGTTCAGGCAATTGGGTTTTCCTGAGGTCTCTTTTATATCTATAGACTCTTTTATCAATGTAAAAATCTCTACAATGCAAAGATACTCCAGTCATGCTTGACGCAATACTGTCATTACCATTGCAATTTTAAAGCACCAACCTTACGTATACCCTGTACCTGTCTCGGATCGGCACCCAATACTTGATATCATAATCAATACCGCTTGATATTTATATCAATCATGCTTGAGAGTCAAAAACATTGTTGTATATTTTATACACACACACATCTGTGTCGCCTGCTATTGGCAAAAGTTTTAGTAAAAGGCTTTTAACAATTCTTTGACAGTTTTGTAATTGAAGTATGAAGTTTCGTTGGAAGACGAGTATGCCAACGTTTATCAGACGCTATATTTAAGGACGCTGTTACAAATGGGTAGTCAAATCATTACTTTTTTACACAAAAGTATGTTTATTAAATAAAATGCTTTGCATTCTTAAAATTTTTTTGGCAAAATTGTTGATAGATGTGCATGGTACGATTCTGAACTATAAATATAATTTTAAATAGGTACATTTTCTCAATAAATGTACCGAAGTAAAAATTTTCAGTCCGCTACATTTATTGAGAAACTGTACCTATCTGAAATTATATTTGTAGTTCAGTATCGTACTATGCACATCTATCAACAATTTTGTCAAAAAGCATTTTAAGAATGTAAAGCATTTTATTTAATAAACATACTTTTGTGTAAAAAAGTAATGATTTCACTACCCATTTGTAACAGCGTCCTTAAAACAGAAAATTAAAAGGTCCTGGCAGGAATAAGCCACTGTCATATTTCCACAATGTTTGAAGCGATAATGTAATTTCTGCTGTCCATTCAAAAATATACCGCTAATAGTTTAACCGGCAAGGCATCGGAACTGAACAAGGTATTCACATCATAGAATGTTTCTTGAGAAAGTTGTATTTGTAAACACTATAAGACACAGCTGAGCAGTGAAAGTCATGGCAAAAGCGATAAATTGTACCATGTTAGTTGTTGGGAAGTATACAATGCAGAAATTGTTAGTGTTGATTGCATTAGTCACTAGGAAACTAATGATTCGTAGCATTATTTCGGCCTAAGCCAGGTTCTGATTTGAAAGCTCTTCCTCGTGTGATTCAGGCAGTATCGATAATTCTATAAACCGCAGCGACCACAGAATCCTGTTGAGCCATACTGCTTCATATTGATACCGTTGCAATTAAATAGATTTATGAATATAACTGCATAAGGGGCTAGTGGCTAAGTAAAAACAGCCGCACGGGTCCATTGATCAGGATAAGCTACGCTTGCCGCGGTTGGTCCGTGGATGGGTGACCATCTTTACCACAACCCCCCCGTGTCTCGGAAAGCACGTTAAGCCGTTGGTCCTGGCTGTCATTCGTGGATCTTTGACAGTCGTTACGGGTCGTCAAAAACCCGAAAGTCTGACAACCAGTTTTACCAAGGGGTGTCGTATTAACTGAGTTGTTGAGGTCAGATAGGCAGTCGCTCCATGTAAAATACTGGGTATTCATTTACATCCGGTTAGACTGGAAGCCGACCCCAAGAAAGTTGGGAAAAGGCTAGGCAGACGATGATGAACATAACTGCATAAATTATGAACCTGTTCTTGAAGATGCTCTCATCTCATCGCAAAAGTATAATTAAAACGAGAATTTACCATGTTGCGATATTAGCCTAAAAATGAAGTCCTAAGTGTTCGCGACCGAGCGTGTGTGCATGTCTTTGTAAAGGAAATTAGTTCGATCACCTTGTTCTACCTGGGCAATGCAACGTGGTACCTACTTATTTTTGGACACCTGAAGAACAAATTTTCCCCAGTTAATTTAACTCAAGTGGGATGATGTAACCGTTTAAGAGACGTAACAAGCCTGATGTGAAACGTATGCGCACCGAAAAATATCAAGGGCGCCGCTTTTCAGTGTAGGTCAGTGACCGGAGAACGTAAATAGTGTAAATACTGAAATCACATGATTAGCACAACACTGGGTTTAATCGCCTTTACGAGATAACATGCATAAATTTAGCATAGAATCTTGTCACTTATAGCTAGACAAATGGATACCAGTTCAATCCTAACTCGGTTCCGTTATCCCGTACTTTTTGACAACGTTAGTAGAATGTAAGTTCTTACGTTGTCATCACATCGTCTTTAGCTTGAGTCGCCGAAGTACACCTCACAACATCGCTCTCTATTTTAGATCAAAACTTATTCCTACGCCATTATAACTATAGCAAGGAAAGTACTGGCAATGGCTTTATCCCACACAGCCAATGGTTATTCTTTAAACGCAGGAGTTGCATTAAGGAAACCTTCATGAGGTCCAAGGGAGTGGAGCGGTGATAGCGGAAAAACAGACCAATAGAATTGCTTCATATTCAAATGATACAATTCTACTGGTGGATTTCTACTCGCCGACCGCTCCGACCCTGGAAAAAACTTTCTTACAGCTCTTTCCAAACGAGAGCAATTTAAGTAAGTAAGTACTTCCAGCTGTTAACCAGTTCTATTCTGTCAGGTCACCACGAGGCCGAGTGGTGCCAGAAGGCGTCTACAACAACGCGCACTTCATGCACGCCGCGACGACACACGTCGGCGACATCGTGCAGGTGCTCACGCAGTCAGGCAGCCTCTGGGAAGGCGTCTTTAAGACTTTCAGCGCTCAATTTGAGGTAAGTCCATGACCTGTCACAATATATGACAGCAGAACAAGAAAAGACAGCAAAACCACTACTTTTCGGATGGTTGGGGCATGAACGGCTGATGGTAATTGGACCATGAGATGAAGACGGTAGTTGGACCTGCGATGGGAGCCAGCAATGGAACTGGCGAAAATATTCCATTCTGATAACATCCTAGCAAACTAATGACTGAAAAAAAGAAGGACACCCAAAAGCTGTAGTTTTATGTAGAATGCTCTAGAACTTACGCTGTGCTACACATTTATACTTGATGCACTTTCCTCTAAGAACAAAATCTGCTTATTAAAAATCCGCTGTCAAAATCGGCTTGAGCTGTTAATTCTAGGTGTTAACTCAGTCAGAATATTTTTTAAGTACAAGTCTTACTTTGGATATTTATTCCAACATACTGTACTTGTTTCGGAGGAGCTCGTGGCTAAGTAATAACAGCCGCACGGGTCGATCCATCAGGTTAAGTTACGCTTGCCGGGGTTGGTCAGTGAATGGGTGACCATTCTTTACATACCGAGACTCCTCCGTGCCTCGGAAAGCACGTTAAGCCGTTGGTTCCGGCTGTCATTCGTGGATCTTTGACAGTCGTTACGGGTCGTCAGAAGCCCGAAAGTCTGACAACCAGTCTTACCAAGGGGTATCGTATTACCCAGTTACTGGGTTGTGGAGGTCAGATAGGCAGTCGCTCCATGTAAGATACTGGTATTCAGCTGCATCCGGTTAGACTGGAAGCAGACCCCAACATCGTTGGGAAAAGGCTACGCAGATTGATTGATACTGTACTTGTTTCGTATTCCAAAAGTTGTAAGCTATTAAGTCACAGACCGGTTGATAACAAAAAGTCGTTTTCCCGAAAAACATGAACCCTTTTAACCACCGCTAATCCCGTAAAACTTAAGAAAAGAAGCCTCAAAAAGTTCAACGTTTTTTCCGCCAGCTGTTAATAAGGAAAATTCATTTGGTAATTGTCTCAAAATGTATCCATACGGAAAATGGAACTCAGAAATTAATAATACCTATGATTTCAATATCCGGATGAAAATAGACCCTCGAAAGAGTAATTTTAATATCCGGACGAAAATAGAATACTGAAATATAATAATTTATAGTAGCGATTTCAGGGTTCCGTGTCGCATAATAACTAAGTGCCACGTGCTCTAAGTTATGTCCGGACTGTTGACACGCCAGCCATTGACTGTTAGACATGCATCAAGGTAAATTTAAACTGGTACTGTTATTGAAATTGCAATATAATGTTTGTAACTGAGAGCAGGTTTAGTAACCGTGTACATAATGTGTAGAGGTGACTGTGAGTTTTAGACCGACCCCTTCGCCCTTTAGGAACTACGTTAAGCCAGTTATCGTCTGTCTGGGGGTATTCAATCATAATTTTCAAAGTTCTTCCAAATATTTGAAATGTAATCGTCTTTCCACTATGTCACATAGTGTTGCCAACCCTACTTTAAAATATAGTATCCTACTATGCTAAAATAGTAGGATACTATATTTTAAAGTAGGGGCCTAAATACTCAAACTCGAAGCATTTTTTTCAAATAAACTATTATTTTTTTAATTTTTATATAACATAATTATTTACCTTGATTACAATGTATAAGCTAACACTAAAATATATAAAAATATCAAATAAACCAATTACAGGCACTTTTGAACTGTCAAGGGGTCGGTCAGTCAGAAAGATAAAGCTAGTTGCCCATTCCAAAACGAAGTAGGTCCCTATGGATGGAGAAGAACGGGCATGAAACTCCACAAATTATACTATATTCCTGATAAAAAAACATAGTAGGCGGAACTGCTATATTCTAGATGAAAAATTAAATAACATTATTGTTTTAAAATAAGTGTAAAGTGAAACGCAGCCGTTATCTGTTTTTGGACGAAACTTGTCAAGTTTCGTTCCAGCAACCAGCAACCTCAGCTTTTACTGAGCGCATATTTTCAGTGATGCATACAAAATGACGAGATGAGCGCAATAGGGCCAGTATTAATCTCATAAAAGCTGAATTAATGGTATTTCGTAACCATCCTCATCATCGTTTCGTGTCCTAATACAGGCATTTATTTGCTTAAAAGGACATTTCTATCACTAGCTATGTAGTACATACCATGTTAATGAAAATAAACTATTTGTATTTGTATTTGTACCATAATTTAGAGTACTTATGACTTTATGAGACGACAAAAAAAACCTGTTAATGTACAAAAAAGTAGCAAAAAATATGCATCTAAAAAAATTCAATAATTTTGAAACATCCCATAACTACACTTCTGGACACATCTTTTGGCCCACCTTGTATTTTCAGTTTCGTTTGGTCCTAGCTAAAATTTTATATTAGGTCGAGCAAAAAGTTTTTATGCAGTTTTGAACCTGGCACATTCACAATTTCATTCAATAGTCTTTTTTTGAATTTCGAACACAGAATTTAAAGAAACAAAAGACAATTTGGAGCCTGTTTTTTGATATCAAACAATCGAATATTAAGAAAACTTGGTTTTATTGGTTTACTTGGATTTAACTCTTGAAAAAGTGATTGATATCTTTGGTTTTGCAACAAACATTACTTATTCTTAACATTAAGGTGAGGTTCTATCAATAATCTATGGATACTTCAGCTGAAGTCGCCGCCCAAGCTGTGGCACTTATTCAGGCCGGACACAGCCAAAGAAACGTGAGTGCTCAACTTAATTTAAGTCGATCTGCGGTCCGAAATGTTTATCGGAGGTACCTAGAGACTGGCGGCTTTGTTCGTCGCCAAGGAAGGCCACGATCTCGGGTCACAACTGAAAGGCAGGATCGATTCATCGTGACGACCAGCTTGAGAAATCGTCACCTTACCTCCATTGAGATACAAAACCAACTTCGCGACTTCCACGGAGTATCTGTGAGCACTCGAACTGTTCGGAGAAGGTTAAAAGAACGCGATATGGTACCACACAAGCCAGCTAATGGCCCCAAACTAACGCGAGCCCACCGAACAGCACGCCTTCATTTCGCACGCAGTCATTTAAATTGGACACAGCAAGATTGGAGCCGTGTACTCTTTTCTGATGAGTCTAAAATTGTGTTACATGGCAATGATGGAAGGAAGAAGGTCTATCGACGTAAGGGAGAGCGTTTCGCACAATGCTACTTTGAAGAGAGGGTTGCTTATGGCGGTGGCTCATGGACTGTCTGGGGCGGTATATCCGCGAGCGGCAAAACTCAACTTGAGGTTGTTACAGGACCACGGCTGCCAACATTAAATGCTGAAAGGTACATTCGTGAGTGCTTAGAACCTCACGTGATACCATACGCGGACTATGTGGGCCCAAATTTCCTTTTTAAGCATGATAATGCAAGAGCCCATGCGGCCGGCATCGTCAGGGAATATCTTCGGGATGTGAACATCACAGTTATGGACTGGCCAGCCAGAAGCCCAGACATGAACCCCATTGAGCACATGTGGGACGAGCTAAAAAGACGTGTTAGGGCTTGTCAGCCAGTTGCCCAGACGATGCAGGAGTTGAAAACTGCCATAGAAGAGGAATGGGAGATGATCCCTCAAAATTTCATAGAGCGGTTGATAAACTCTATGCCTAATCGTATGAGAGCTGTGGTAGATGCCCATGGAGGCCACACGCGTTATTAAATTAAACCTTTATTTGATAAAACATGTTTTTATTCAAAAATCAATTGCCTTTAACAAGGCGCATATCCGACTTGTTAGGCGTAGCTCCATGTCGTATGGTATTCTGAATTCAAATTTAAAACAATACGATCGAAAAAGATGGTAAAATGTATCAGGTTTAAAACTGCATCAACAGTTTTTGTTCAATCTAGCAATCATATTTCGGTAGGGGCCATCGAAACCTAAACTCTAAGGTGGGCCAATAGATGTGTCCAGAAGTGTATTATACCTACTACATTTTTTTTATTTTTTCGCCATCTACTATATTTTTATAGGCAATGGCTTCGAAAATACTATATTTGTCACATGATAAGGTTGATGATCTTGAAATGACTGATACCGATAAACCGAAGTTTTTTGCTCGTTCATGTGTGAAATAGTATTTATCGTTCAAGTTTGTTCGAAAGAGTCGAGTTAATAGGCTCAAAATGTTTTTACTTAATACTTCAGTCACCAACCGTGGTGAAGTGATGATTATTTATTCTATTGGCCATCCAAGATTATTCGTAGTATGAGGAAAATTTGGACTACTAATGTGTAAAAATGAGACAGGACGTTCTCTAACAATACGTGTGGTCGTTGAAAGACTGCCAAAGGAAGGAATCAGACGCGTTACAAAGAAAGAATGAGTGAACCAAATGAGCTAAGGCCACAATAAAAACAAAAGTGTATCCGTTTATGTCACCGTTACTATGTAGACAAGATTATTAGCTTGTATTGTATGTACTGTATATCGTCGTCATTTTTGTCACGCAAACGCAACAGGCGTCATGTCTCAAGACTCTGATAAACTGAACAAGAAACGTCAGGCATACTGACGTTTCTTGCACTGTGTGGACGTATCATACGAGTTACTCGCACTTGCGAGTTGGACAGTAGCTCACAGCCGAGTAACTTCAACATTTTTAGGGTTCCGTACCTCAAAAGGAAAAAACGGAAGCCTTATAGGATCACTTTGTGGTCCGTCTGTCAAGACCCTTTTTCTCAGGAACGCGTGGAGGTATCGTTTTGTGCGTGGTTCGACACGCACTTCGACGGGTTTGTTTTTATTGAATTAGCTGCTGAGCTATTATTATTTTAATTGGGCCCTGAAATTAGAAGTCTGGTGGACTAATAAAAGCTCTTAGGTTTACAAAAAGAATTTTAAAATCGAAAATAAATTGGCACTAAACATAATACGTACGTTGCCCTAGCCAGTGATTATAACAATAACAAATCAGCGTGTATAGTAAGCAATTACAATAAAGACCCTAATTAAATGATAATGATATTGTTTTTAGTGGCATAATAATTAGGTTAGCGTTATAAACGTTTATTGATTAATTACTTAAAATAGCATTTCGATGCCGTTATTTAAATCGACTTTACAAATGAGCTAACCTTGACTAGGGCCTCTTTTCATTTTTTTTTTTTTTTCATTTGGCAACTTACAACAAGTTGTAGGTGGGTTCGAACCCAATCAGCCACTTTACTTTTGTGTAAATTATTTCATCACCACTGCTCTCAAAACGGTGAAGGAAAGCATCGTGAGGAAACCGGCATGTCATAGAACCAAAAATTCGAAGTCATGTGACAACCACCAACCCGCACTGGGCCAGTCCCACTCACAAAAAGAGGAGGCCTGTGTCCCAGCAGTGGGAACATTATAAGCTGATTATGCTTATATAAAGTGCGTGCATTAAAAAAACACGTTTAATAAAACGAAATGTAAATGCCACTTGTAAAATTGACAAACGATCGAATGTCTTAGATTGCGTGTTCCACTCAATTCGGGAGTGAAACAATAACGATTAGAATGGTATGTGTGAACTGTCGACTCGCTCAAGCCATTTTAAAACTACCAGACTAATTGCCGTTTATTTTGGTACATAAAAACTATTTTTTGGTAAGTTTCTTACTTCGGTAGCTGTTGCTGGGCAATTACTAACGTGTGACGGATGATCTGATGTTTGACGGCTACAAACAGGTTTAATATTCATAAATACATTACATTACATTACACTTTAAGTGAGTCTAGAAACCATTACAGTCTTGTGTAAGTTACGAAATGATCGAAACAAACTTGTAGTGCTGTCTGTAAGATCCGGGGCGCAGCCATATTACCTATTATATAACCATAAATAATACAGTAGGTACGACCCCCCAGCTGACGTAAATGTGCATAGATTCATCCTGCGACTCAGTCTCACCGCGCCCTTTACGCGATCGCCAGCCAGCATTGCCGGCCGGCAAACGTCTAAACTGAGCTTAGCGCTGCAGAAAAGCTACCATTTTCAATTACATAATCAATATTTATGACTGTAATCGATATATTTGCACACATATAAATTGTCAGATTGCTAGCAAGCTTATAGAAAATAGGCTAAGTTCCAATCGAAGGCTGATAAGGCCGGAATTTACGTCCGACCACAGATCTTAAACATTCTAACAAATGCAGTGCTGATAACCTATTTTAAATACTTCGAGCTTGCATACCATATGTTTTAGCGATTGTTTTGCATATTGCGATATACATTAACATTTAACGAATTACGTAATCACATAACAGATTCATTTTATTGTCAAAAATCTTTATTTGGTGTGTGCGAAATAAAATGCATCACAGTAACATAGCAGTTTTGTGTTATCTGCGCTTGGCGTGACCCCCACGAAACTATGAAATGTAGGTCGAATCAATAAACGCATTGTAGCATGCTTTTGGACATTTTAAGAAGGATTTGAACGTTGGTATCACCTGCGTGAAGTGTGAAGTGATGATTGTGTTGATGTGCTTCCCATGAGGGATATAAAGATACTTACGTTTTTGTGTTAGTGACGATTTTCCATCCTGTGTAGTGGTTCGTTCGATTTGTTACACAAAGGACATGCTTCGGGTCGGTATAGTCACAGTTCTTTGAACCTGAGTGGTGTAATATGTGAAAAGTGCAATGTAGTGTCCGGTTAGTTAGAGTACCAGCTTATTTGGGAGTGCTCTCACCCCACCGCCAGTGGCCATGCGCGGTAAATCAGCTGATTTTATGTCTTCCATTTTGAGCTTTAGAAAATTTATAGGGATGCTTTTTTATTGCAAATGGAATAAAAAATTCGGCTCATGTATTTGAGTTATCAATGAACTTGATAACCAATTTATTTCATGAGGTGACAGTGTCTAGTCTTGAAAATATTTCATTCAGATTATTTTTTAACAAATAATAGCTGTTTATTATTTACGGGATTCATTTCCTGACATAGGTAGGTGTTTAATGTAGGTATAGCAAGTCATCTTGGAGGATGTCTGTCTCATCATGAACCACACGAGCGAAGATTCATAGCCCTCCGTAAACGAAGAGATGGCGCTGTCTGTTTCAATTCCCAGGGCATTCACGTTAGGGCCCGTTTAGTGTTTCTGTGCTATTTCCTTTAATATTGATCAATACTTCTTTTTGTAATGTCGGATTAAAGAAAAGGTTTAATAATAACAATTTTAGGTATAGTTGCCGGCACAAGTCGTGAGCACAAACTCGAATCTTAAACCTAAAGAATCTTATTTCCTATCACGGCAGGTTGTACACAGGTCGGAGTAACTAAATCAATATTATGATTGATTATGTTTTGGTCAAATATGTCACAAACAAAACAACGTATCATTATGCGGCGATCTGCTCTTCTGTTGATGATGAAGACGGTGAATTGAGTGACTCCTCAAAATTTGTAACGAGAATGGCAAAAAATGTCAAAAGGCCGTTTTGAAGACTGAAACAGTTAATTCTCACATGATAATAGTTATTCTTAATAGTTGCTTCATGCTATTTAATTCTTAAAAGATATGTGTCATTATTAGATTCTATGAAATTTACTCAGTGTTAATCAATTTCATATATTTTCTATGAAATTGTGTATTTAATCAGTACTATGTCACGCTCGTCAGTCCCCTGGCAGTCAAATTCAGAAAAAACTAACTATCTCAAAATCTACTTAAAAAAGTGGCTGACCCGATTTAGTGCAATATATTCATTAGATTATCTATCTTAATTGCCCAAATTTGTAGACATTTAACGTAAAAAGTATAATAAACAAAATATCCCCAAAAGTTACCCAACTTTTGTAGAATCACCCATATTTAAATACAGATAGAAAACAGAATACAAAAGCATGCTGATGAGGGCAGTCAAAGTTAAGATGGAATTTGTGCTCACGACTCGTGTCGGCAATTATATTAAACATAACAAAAGACGAAGACCAATACCAATACCGAGATAACAATTTATTTAGAACATATCGCCGTCCATGCTGGTGTCATCCTTTGATAATTTATTTGTTCACTAGGTAAGACTTGATTGATGTATTGTATTCTAGTTGTATGAATGGAGCATCGTTGCAGCGGTGATGCTGTGTAGGTAGGACGCTCATAGATAATGGAATATAGTTTTTTTACAGTCGCCTTCAAAACATGTGTGTTTCATTAGTGCTAAATAAAGTATTACTCGGTAATTTATTAATGGTTTTTTTTTATTATTAAAATTCCTGTAACATCAGCATTGTTACCCAAACATTATTTTTTATTCGTGTATTTTATTTAAAGTGATTAGACAATTATAGATAAATAAAAGATAGAGTAATTTTATTGTGTACTAAAATCATTAATAAATAAAATATCGTCAAGTTAATTAGTATTTGTACACAAACAAATTAAGTCCACTTTTTTGATCAGGTACCAGTAACAACTACTTTAAATTACTTTATATTCAAGTTCGGTAATAAAACATCCACTCCTGTGAACCCATCGTTTGATGTATCAAATTAAAAGGCTCTAATTTTCAATATTGAATAAAAGGGCTCGCTAATTTGAGATACCCAATTACTGGGGGCACTGCACTAAGGCCTGCTTTCACCAATGAAACTGAACGGGATCTGCACATCTATCCTGCGTTCAACAGCTGTCAGTATCAAAATTCTCCAAAAATTATGACAGTGACAGCTCTTGAACGCGGTTTAGTTGCTGATCGTGTTCAGTTTCATTGGTGAAATTCGCTCTAAGTCTGTGTCTGCAGGTAGGTAGGGATTAAATAACGAGGGTCCGTCCATTGTTAAATACACTGAAATTAATTTAAAACTCTCTATTGATGTCATGTTCATGTGTGTTTTATGAAAACTAGGTTTGAAAGGGATTCTTCTTGTATTAATTCGTCTGTCCGGTGTGCAATTTTGTTTAAAATCTCTCAATTTTGTTAAAGGAAAATTGGATTAATTTTTACCCAACTCCTCTAGAAGGAGGGTCATTTTTTAATCTATATAACTACCCCCTACAGGGCAAAGGCCCTTCCACACAATTCAGTCTTTTGCTAATCCTTTCGGTAGAAGTCAAGCTCGACTCGCCTTGGCCTGTCGCAATGTAATAACATCATGCCCCGAAGGGGTGGATAGAGTTGTACATACACCATCACCCACATTTCGCCGGGTTTGTTTCAAGTCCAATGTAATAGGAGGCGAGCCTATTGCCATCAACCGGGCAGAAATACAACTCCGGGCTGCTACTGAGAAATTCCAGATAGAAAAACCTTGCCCGACCTAGGACTTCATGATCAGCAGTTGAGCTTGCGACCACTAGACCAACGAGGAGTCACTACTAATAAAATGTTATGTTGTTGATGTTTTAATACATATTTTATTAGTTTTACGTTTGACTCGATATCGCATATGTGGCCGATGATGCTGCACGCATGCGTAAAATAATTCCTTTGTCTATCCTGCAAGTTCACCGAAAAAATAGTTCATGATAGGTAGTCAGACACACAAACCAAAATTTTTACTTCTCCATTTCCAAGCACATAAAAATAGCACAACACTGAACAAAACATGCAGCGGAAACAAACGTCGACCTCAAAGCATTAGTGTCCGTTAATGCAACGAAAACGTTCAAGTCAGACGCAGTTCGACCTTCACACGAAACGCACGTCGAGACGGTGTAAATTCCTGTCCGATGACACATGTTAATTGACTCTTGTTTTATGCTTTATCCAACCTTTATGAATGCAAGGCAGCGAACTCGCGAATGAACGCGTGAACCTGCGCACGCGACGATTTTGTTGTTTTTTCTTTCGTTAATCGCTAAGTTCATTTTCTATGGTTTATGGATTACTTGTTAATTAAACTTGGTTCATCATCGTCATTGATCCAAAATTCGTCGATTGCTGGACATACACCTCCCCCAAATATGACCAAATAGTACTTTCCGTCCAGCGTATTCCCGGCGATCTTCACTAAATCTAGTCCACCTTGTGGGGGACTTAGGCATGCTGCTTCCAAACTTGGTTGTGTGTAATTAGAAAATCTAGAGTCCTACATACATTCAACGACTACGACTCGGTAACTGTATGCTTTCAAATCACATAACTTACGATAAAAAACTTACTACTAGTATAAATACTAAGGATGCATGTATGTGAAGTATGTACGTTCAACGATAGTAGAAATCAAGGTCTTTGCCATCCATTGTTTAGTTCAGGTCAACGGTCGTACGAATTGTTAGCACATATATATTTTGGGGAGTGACATCTGCGCTATCCATAATAACCATTTGTGATAAAGAATGACATCGCATCGGTCTAAAGTACATTCACTTCTATGGCAAACTACGTAACGACTCTATTATATCTATGTATTTTTATGTATAAACGTAAATGTGTCTACATTGTCATTCAAGTTTGTTTGTGATGTACTCACGAGTATTTCGTAATTATTCAAATAGTTTCGGGACTCTAACGGAACCATGAGCGGTCCAGTCATCATCATCTACCTAGCCTTTTCCCAACTATGTTGGCATCGACTTCTAGTCTAACCGGATGCAGCTGAATACCAGTATTTTACATGGAGCGACAGTCTATCTGACCTCCACAAGCCCCCTACCCCCTACCCTTTGATAAGACTGGTTGGATGATGGTGGTGGTCAAATCGCGAAATGATTATATGGTATGGGTGTGGTATGGTATATGGAATGTATGGTGGTGGTGGTATTAAGGTCTCCTTTGTTCCGAAAACAGTCGGGCAATCCCGAAACAAAAGTAATTTAAATCATTAACTTGATTTATTGAATATATAGAAATAATTATTTAGTATTATCGAAACTACTACAGTCACTATTACTCCACTTACCTAGCAGCTTCGAAATTCTAAATTATGAAATGCAACGGTCATCCAATTAGTGCACATTTGTTATTACTTAATTCCACAGTCCAGTTTCAAAATTATCTTACAAAACAGAGGCAAACGCTGTTTCCGCGTACATTTTATAGCTATCGCAGGAACAGATACTGAGATAACAGAAATGTATACAGATTCGGTGACCTCTGATATTCGGGTTTACTGCTGAAATATTAAAGTTACGCTTGTATTGATAAGTCGAGTTTATTTTGCTAAAATGTTGCTGAAATTTGGATGGTTCGGATGCTAAAATATAATGATTGTAGTATTTTACCATAGGTTTAATGAAATGAAAATGATGCAAACAATGCAGTTCAATCGACATTGCAACTAATAGGTGAAAAAGCATCTACGAAACACTGAACCTAAAAAAAACACAATTATTCTATTACTAGACTTTTTAACACCTCTAGATAAATATAGGTGCAATTTTTCACTTATAAACACTTGCCTACATACAATAATGTACACAGCACACTTAAAATAAAAAGTTGTGCACTAATCAAAACGACAATCCTAAAAACTCATTTGTCTATAATCTCCACTCCACACACACAAAGCTCGACTCCTCATCCAATCATCATAAGAGAAATATATAACGCTATAGATTTCCTGAAACACTATCGCTCGCACATGTAATTATTATCAATAACTTCCTATGTAATAATAGACTTTAGCAACAGAGTATTAAAGTTTAGATCATGAATAGCATGTTGTATATTCCTGGAATAATTGAGATAAGCAGTAAAGTTGTGGTTAGCTGTTTTATGGTGGTGCCTATAGTGCCCATTAAAATTATCTCTTGTTTGTTGGACAAAGAGATTTGTGACCCTTTTGTTTCCTGAAAGATCCGTATCTTCTGTCTGAAGATAATGATTGCATTGACGTTGACAGACAGTAACTGTTGCCTTGTTCATT
The DNA here is from genome assembly GCA_946251885.1 of Cosmia pyralina. Taxonomy (NCBI): domain Eukaryota; kingdom Metazoa; phylum Arthropoda; class Insecta; order Lepidoptera; family Noctuidae; genus Cosmia; species Cosmia pyralina. Next base: position 12,344,667 of record OX276361.1, read on the forward strand.
AGTTCCCGTACGGTGTATAGGAGAGACAGTCTTTCACCCCTCGCTGTTTGTATAAGGTGTCAAAATTGCAACAACTTTCTCCTATTAAAAATAGGGGAGGACTTCCCTTTTTTTAGCTATAAAACGTAATATAGTTATATGCTTTGAATATACATTCAGTCAAAAAAAATTCAGGATTGGACGATTTGTTTATGGTTCCAAATTTTTTTTTTTTTTTTTTAGCTTAGCAGAACTATTTTATATTTTGGCGCCGAGTTTGAGTACATCTGTTATTTACAATAAATACAGTGCTGTTTTTATTTAGATCATATCTAGTGTGTATTGCGAATTTCATAATGGACAAAAATATCGAGATAGCCGCTGAACTTTCTGTGTCTCGCGAGTCGATCCGTACCATTTTAAATAATCACTTTGGTATGAAACATGCTGCCGCTCGGCTAGTCCCAAAAGACCTGAGTGTTCTCTAAAAACTCAATCGCATAAGAGTCGCTGAGGACATACTAGAACGAGTCAATTCCGACCGAACATTCATGAAACGCGTTGTTACTGGTGACGAGACGGGGGTTTACGAGTTTGACGTGCAAACTAGTCAACAAGCTTCGGAGTGGCGGCTTCCAACTGAACCGAAACCGAAAAAACCAAGCCAAAGGAGAATTAACGGCGAGAACTGAACTCAATTACTGAAAAAGCGCTTAAAAATGTTTTGATGATTGGATTATTCGTTGGCGTAAGTGTATCGTTTCTGAAGGAGCATACTTTGAAGGCGATAAAATAACTTTGGATGAGTAACTAACATTTTGTGTATTATTGACCGTTTCCCGGTACTTTCTTGACAGAGTAGTATAACAGATATAATCAATGGTTATATGAAAGCAGTCCATAACTATCTTGCTAGGAATATAACTCTGATAACTTGCTAGAAATAGTAATATAAGTATTAGGGCACTCCGACAGTTTTCATATAGTTATATGAAATTATACATATATATTACGGTATACTACGCTATTTTGAAAGACTGATGAATGAGGAGAATGACTGGAGTGGTGTGCTTGAGAATAAACCAGTAAATGAGGGGTTAGTGAGAATTATTAGTATGGATGACGTGAGAATAGCAGTTAATGGGATGAAGAATGGTAAAGCAATAGGTCCGGATGGAATACCAGTCGAAGTATGGAAGTTATTACGGGTAGATGGATGGACGTGGTTAGCTTTATTCTTCAATAAGTTGTTGCTGGAAGAAGCCATACCTAACGAATGGTGCAACAGTTCGCTGGTGCCCATCTTTAAAAACAAAGGTGATGTGCTGGAGTGCAACAACTATAGAGGAATAAAGCTAATGTCACATAGTATGAAGGCTTGGGAGAAAGTTATTGAAAGGCGACTAAGAGAAGAGAGTGAAATTTCGCAAAACCAATTCGGTTTTATGCCTGGTCGAGGAACAGCAGATGCCATCTTTGCTATCCGCCAGCTGTGCGAGAAATACAGAGGTGCGCATAAAAACTTGCACATGGTATTTGTTGACCTCGAAAAGGCATACGACCGAGTGCCTCGTGAAGTTTTGTGGTGGGCACTTAAGGAAAAATGTGTACCAGGGAAGTATGTGCAGTTGATTCGCGCGATGTACAGTCGATGCAGTACCCAAGTCCGGTCTACAGTGGGCACTACTGACAGCTTCGATGTGGCTGTCGGCTTGCACCAGGGGTCTGCACTCAGCCCTTACCTCTTTGTGCTGATAATGGATGCTCTTTCTTCGGATATCCAGGAAGAGGCTCCCTGGTGTATGCTGTTCGCCGATGACATTGTGCTGGTTGCCGAGAGTGGCTTAGAGGTCCAGAGCAGATTGGAGGTGTGGTGGAAAAGACTGGAGACCGTTGGCCTGAGAGTAAGTCGGACCAAAACAGAGTATTTGTTTTGTGATTTTGGCGGACTCTCCGGTCCTGTGCCCATATCTCTTGCCGGAACGCCCTTACCGATCTGCTCCGACTTTCGGTACCTCGGGTCGCTTGTCCAAGGGGATGGCGAAGTAGACCGAGACATAACGCACCGGATCAACGCAGGATGGATGAAATGGCGACAGGTTACAGGAACAACTTGCGACCCACGGATGCCCCTCAAGTTGAAGGGGAAAATTTACAAGTCCGTGATAAGGCCTGTCGTACTTTATGGATCGGAATGCTGGACAGTGAAGAAGACGGATGAAAAAAAATTGCATGCAGCGGAGATGAGAATGTTGAGATGGATGTGTGGAGTGACAAGAATGGATAAAGTGAGAAATGAGTATATAAGAGGAAGTTTGAAAGTGGCGCCAGTGACAGAAAAGTTGAAAGGAAATCGTTTGTCTTGGTATGGGCATGTAATGAGGAGAGACAAAACGCATGTGACTAAAAGAGTGATGAATATAGATGTTGATGGATGGAGAGGCAGAGGAAGGCCAAAGAAAAGATGGATGGATTGTGTGAGGAATGATATGAAAGAGAAGGGAGTGAATGATAGCGTGACGGTTGACAGGGGAGAATGGAAGAAGAAAACGTGTTGCGCCGACCCCAAGTAATATGGGATAAGGGCAGGAAGATGATGATGATTACGGTATACTACAACCATCTTACTGCGACAGATGCATCTGCTATGCATGGTGATTGTATCATTATCCCCGTCGTAGAACGTTTATTGAATGGGCCATTAGTTGGCACATATTCAGCGATTGAAGCTTTCTATCCGTAAAAACATTCAATCAAATAAGTACATCAGTACACTGCTGGACATAGGCCTCTTCAAAGTTGCGCCATAACACCGGGTCGTTCATCCTCCGTCAGCAACCGTCAGTTGGTCGGGATGAAGTGCGTAAGTTCATCCCAGCTGATTACCTGAGATCATCGGTCCATTTAGCATTCTAGCTGGCTAAATGGACCAATGAAAATGACATTCGCCATATCATAATGGTACAATACAACTTCAAGTACTAAAGCCAATACGAATAATACCTGTTATAGGTTAATTAGTACTTGCATGCAATGAGTGAGCATTCTGTAAAATTCGCCACTTACAGCCTAGTTATCATGACTATGCAATTATTGTAACTATCAGGATATTTCATACGACTCTGCAATAGTAGTAAATCAAGAATACTGGCCACATGGGAATAAGCGTCAATCAATGACAGTAGTCTCTATTGATTGCAGAACATGGTACATAACCTCTTCCGAGTTATATCAAAACCACAATACGTAATTATTTGTCTTTCACATCCATTCTAGTCTAAATGAACATCAATCCAATGTGCGAATCTTACTTCCTAATGAAGTTCTTGCAATCCACACACCCTGTTTGCATACCAGTAATATTATGTAACTAAAAGTCAAAACATTGCAATCCTAACCTCTCTAGCCGTACATATTGCACATGGCGGCCGCCGGGTAGCTATACCTCGCACTGATATCGATTGAATCTCCGCGTAACGCAACGTCCTCCTTAAGGCGTTATACAGTCACAATATGTATTATTTATTATTAACGATTGGGACCACGCTCATTCACCGTCACTTATAAAATAGTAGATGTAGAGTCTGCAAATGTCAATACACTTTCGAATACGTCTGCGGTTTTATATTTACATATCGATTTTACGTCTAGACGCGATTCAAGGGAGTTTGGGTTTGATATCCTAAACAAATTAGCGACTAAGATTGAATGGAAGAAGAGTTTGTTGGACAGCCGCCTGGCAATGGGCCAGGATACGATGAAGCTAGAGGAAGTAGTATTGGATTACTGCTAACTGCGGCTTAATTTTTAATGTTTGGACAATACTTGCTTCGTTTATGGGGTTTCTGGAAACCTGAAGCTTTTTTATAACAATTCACTACTGCCTGAAATTCTGCTGAAATTCTCCAAAAATTCTGCTGTCTGACTATTTCTTAATAGGATATGAAACAAAGTCGGGTTTGTTCGACCACTTATAACTCGAGAACGGCTGGAGCGATTTTCATGGTTTTTAATTTGTTGTTTTTGTCTCCGTCCCGAATAGCAGAATAACTATTAAAACCATAGGAAAATAAACTAAAAAAAAATATGAAGAAAATTCATTCTCTCATACATGTTTGGGCAGAGAATCTTTCATTCTATTTAGAATTCCAAATTCAAATTAATTTTATAATCAGTTGTTCATTTGTTTTCCTGCCGTTCGATTTATTGTAAATTTGACAGGACGTCTGGCGGGTCAGCTATGTAGTATTCTAAAATAAAAATCAATTGCCGAATGTATGTACGCGCATCACTTCAAAACGGATGCACCTATTTGGCTAATTCTTTTTTGTTGTATTTGTAATTGTTAGGACAAGGTTAGTATGAAAGAAACTTGTACACAGTTTATTGGTACAGAGTCAATTTACTAACACTACTGTACTATACGAGGGGGGATCAAAAAGTAGTGAGAATGAGATAGATTATAATGACTATTGAAAACTTAATAATTTATTTTTCTACATAGTCTCCGAGTCTCTCTACACACCGAGTCCAGCGCTTTTCCAAGACTTCAATCCCTTTCAAAAAAAAAGTTTTGTCTTGGTCCTGCAAAAAGCTCTCCACGGCATCCATCACCTCGTTATCGTCTTCGTACCTGTTTCCCCACAAGTATTCTTTCAATTTGGGGAACAGATAAAAATCGCTAGGCGCCAGATCTGGTGAATAAGGGGGGGGGTGGTCAACCAATTCGAAGCCAGCTTGCTGAATGGCAGCCATCGCAACTGCCGACCTGTGCGCGGGTGCGTTGTCGTGATGAAACAGCACGCCCCTTCGAAGTTTCCCTCTCCTATTCTCTTTGATGGCATTCCTCAACTTAGGAATTAAAGCTGCATAATATTGGCCTGTAATAGTGGTTCCACGCTCCAGGTAATCAATCAACAATATCCCTTCTGAGTCCCAAAATATTGAGGCCATAACCTTGCCAGCCGGCCAGCCGATGCCATGGCACGAAACTTCTTCGGGGTCGGTGATGATGGCCGTTTCCATTGCGAAGATTGCTTTTTGTCTCGGGATCAAAATGTTGGACCCATGTTTCGTCCATTGTTACGAAACGAGACAAAGTTTTCAGAATCTTCTTGAAACTTGTCCAACAATATCTTCGAAATTGTCAAGTCGATTTTGTTTCTGACTGTCGGTTAACGTTCTCGGCACCCATCTTGCGGAGACTTTTCTCATATTCAAAGATTGTTTCAATATGGATTGAATACTTCCATATGAAATGCCCGTTTCTTGAATTAAGTATCGGATGGTAACTCTTCGATCGCTCAATACAATTTTCTCGACTTTCGCAACATTTTCTTGGGTGACTGACGTCGATGGACGGCCGCAACGATGTTCGTCTTCCGTGCTCGTTCTCCCTACTTGAAAATGAGAAGGCCACCTTGCGACAGTGGAATAAGGCGGAGCAGACTCTCCTAATGTTGCCTCCAAATCGCAATGAACCTCTTGCGCCGTTAACATTTTTAAACAGAGGTATTTAATAACGGCTCGCACTTCGTTTTTCTCCATTTTCGAGAACACGTTCCGACACGAAGCAAACAAATGACTAAATTCAGAAAAAAACAAAAGAGAATCGAAGATTTTTTTCTTTATTAATATTACAAATATGTATCTGATCTATGCCTGCCAGTATTTTTTTTTTCTTACCAAGGAGTATGTCGTTCACACTATTTTTTGATCCCTTCTCGTATGTGGAGATTTGATACAAGTAACAACCAATTATCCCAATTTATTTGGGGTCAGCGCAACATTTTCGTTTTCTTCCATACTTCTCTATTAGTCATCTCAGTAGTCACCCCCTTTCTAGCCATATCATCTTTCACACAATCCATCCATCGTTTCTTCGGTCTTCCTCTACCCTTATAGCTATCGACATTCATACTCAAAAGAATTTTTTTTTTTTTTCAGATTAATTGCCTCCAAATTAATCTATTTCATATTTTTTACTTTAAATCTATTCCGGTATTTTACCATAATACCAATATAAATATTAATTAAGTTTTCTCAGCTTGCGCCTTCGGGAACTTCGCGCGTTTACATTAGAATATTCATAGCTAAGACAGGACAACGTCTGTCGGGTCAGCTAGTATTAATATGAAGCTCACTATTAAGTGTATGAAGCACATACCTGATTGATGCTGACTCTTCAAAGAATTTGATGTAGACGACATAAATATTTACATACTAATAATAAAGCTGAAGGGTTTGTTGTATTGTTTGACCGCACTAATCTCTAGAACTACCAGTTGGATTCGAAAAAATATTTTTGCATCTGATCTTCTTCTTCTCTTCTTCTACTTAATCAGTGCGTCGGGGGCAGAATCTAGTAATCATAAAATATTTAATAAACCATTGACATGATAAAAATAAAAAGACTGGTGTAGGTACTCTATTGGTTCGAAATTATAATTTAGAAAATAACAAATACCCGTGTACTCGTGTTGGTAGGTCCACATAACGGTAAGATACAGTAATTTCTCAATACAACAGTATGACAACGCAAATGAAATAATGTGAAAAGGTGCGGCGTCATGATAATGTCTTATTATTAGAATTATATAGGGTTTCCCCTCCAAAACTAGGGAGCTTGTGATGTGTTTGTACGTTTTCTTCTTCAGAAAGCTGATTACGAGTAGATATTTATAGGGGAAACCCCGCTTATGATAGGAGGATAGGAAAATCCATATATTTTGCCTTTGAAACGTGAATGAATAACGCATCGTGCGAATCAATGAATAAATACTAGTAGTGCTAGTGACACGGTTCCCTGCTATCGGTATGATACATGTATGAGGTCGACCGTATACATCTAGAATTTATGATCAGAAATTCCTTTAGTGTGACCCTGCGGACTTCCGCGAGAGTAAACTGAAAGGGCAGGAACAGGAACTAAATCTGAGCTAAAGATAGTGATGAACTCATAAAAATTATTGATTAATCAATAATAACTATAAATCTGCTTCGGAAGTCGTATCTAGAATTCCAATCGTATATTTTGATAAGATTACCTGGCTAGACTGATGACCGATCTTAGTATTCCAATATGTCAACCCCTATTTTTAACCGACTTTTCAAAAAAAAAAAAAAAGGAAGTGGTTCTCATTTCGTCGCGTATATATATTTTTTTTTATTACCTAGCTTACAGTCTTTTAATCCTTTTGTGTATAAATCCGCCAATATCTCTAAGAGGCTTTGACGCGATAAAGAAAATCCCGCTTAGGGCTATGACCAGAACCACATTAATTTCCACCATATTTCTGACTTTCACATCATTGCGCGTGACCTTCTCATTAATTCTTAGAACATGTAAAGATTATCATTATGTTATGAGTTTATGACTGTAGTTACGAAAACCGTTCGAACAGAGGTTTCATCGCTGACCTTTGACTTTTGTATAATTATAACGTAAGTTACCTTAGACGGAAATGATTGCAGCGTAAGAAAAAAGGATAAATTATCATTGTTAAAAAAAAACCGGCCAAGTGCGTGTCGGACCACGCACAATGATGGGTTACGTAGTTGGGATTAATTTATCCCAAGAACAAACCTAACATTGTAGTTGAAAAACATGTTCTTCCATACATTCCAACTGTAAATATAAGTTTATACTAACAATATTTAGAGATTTACCATGTTATTTTAAGACCACAGGCTTCTTTTAGGTAGGTTGGGCACGCCACAATTGCGGCGATAAGTCCCCTCTTTGAGGAGTGGTTGGAGAGGCGCCACGGCGTCCTCACCTTCCGCCTGACGCAGGTCCTCACCGGACACGGTTGTTTCGGGAGGTTCCTGTTTCGGATAAGGCGGGAGGAAACGCCCGGGTGTCACCATTGTGTAGATCGCCCGGAGGACACGGTGGAGCATACAGTGGAGGTCTGCCCGGCTTGGGCGGAGCACCGCCGTGTTCTCACAGAGGCGATCGGCGGCGGCGATCTCTCGCGTCCAAACTTGGTCCAGGCCATGGTGCGGAGCGAGAGTGCATGGGAGGCCGTCACCTCCTTCTGCGAAGCAGTAATGCTCGCAAAGGAGGAGGCGGAACGCGAGAGGGAGAGGCAACAGCCGCGCCCTCGCGCCCCTAGCCGCCGCAGGAGACGCCCTGGGCGGCGGGAATCTATCGCCGATTCCCGGCCACCGTAGGCGCGGGCTTGCGGACGACGAGTAATGGGCAGCTCGCCGTCCGGTAAGGACCAGGCCCGGGTCGACGGCGCGTTGTGTTCCACGCGCGCCTCAAAGAGATGTCAGCAGTGACGGGGTCCAATAGGGCCGAAGCCGCCGGGGTCGCGGGTAGTTCGAAAGAAATACCGTGACCCTGGCACGGGCAACTGAAGGAACACGGGTGGGTTTTAGTCAGTAAAAGTCTGACCCGCCCTCCCGCTCTGCCCGGAGCGGGAGAAGTCATTTGATGATTTCCCATCCACAAAAAAAAAGGCTTCTTTTAGGTTTTCCTGTATTCTACAGGTAAAGATCTATTTTCTGTATATATTTTTTTTTTTTTTTTCAAAATTTTAGGCTCAGTAGTTTCGGAGATGGGGGGGGAGTCAATTTTCGTATATTTTCTTAAATAACTTTAAAACAATTATTTTAAAATTATTAAAAAAATATATTTGAGATCCTCATATTAATTGCCACTCCTTTTCATTTGACATGTCACACGGTATAGTTTGCCAAACTTTTTTTCTTTAATTTTCTTATTTGCCCAGACAGACACACGAGTGATTCTATAAGGGTTCCATTTTTCCTTTTGAGGTACGGAACCCTAAAATTGCTCATAATCTAAATGATTGATTCGTGCACTACTTTGGATAAACAGATTGGTCATACCAGACAGTTGGTAATAAATGACCTCCCAAAAAAGATGCTGTTATAGCTTGTCCACTCTGAAATGACGCGCCCCGCTACCGCATTTACCGTACTGTACGTATACAAGTTTAGGTAGTGGGGAGCGTCATTTCAGAGTGGACAAGCTCTACCATTTTTGTTATGAATAAGCTAGGATAGGGAGTGGCATAATCTTTTCTCTGATCCATACAGCCAAGTTTAAAGCAACGGCTCCATAGTTTTAGCATCTTTGCATGATCGGTTTTCTCTTTAAGACTTTTGACTTATTACAAATTATAGAATCTAAATCAAAATCAAAATATTTTATTTCACATAAACGTACAACATGCCTTATGAAACGTCAGAAGGTAGGTGCACGGTTCCAAATTGGTCGTTTCCTATGGAGAAGAGCCGGCAAGAAACTCCATGGTTACTCTTTTAAAAATAATGGGCTTTTACAATATTTTCAAATAACAGTGTTAATACGTATGGGAGGACAATGTAGGCCTTTCAACAACTACCAGGTCCAGGTACTTAACAAAATATAAAAGAGTCCACAAATGTACAGTCTACTAGGCCTGCAACATTCTCACATTCACAAAATAGAAAATAATCTATTTACATGATTAATATAATGACAAGCCTCGCTTTCACAAGCTGTTAAAAGGTGACACCGCAGGATTAAAAAGTCATGACTTGTTAGATAGGCAGATGGGCAGTCGTACCATGTAAAATACTGGTATTCTTCAGCTGCATCCGGTTAAACTGGAAGCCGAACCCAACATAGTTGGGAACAGTCTATGCTGGATGATGACTTGTGGTTGATAGATTTGGACGGTGGACCTGTCGTTACAAGATTAGTACCTACCTACAAATTCTTTTGTTTTTATTTTGATGATATACATCTTTTTGGTCAGGGATGCATGACACTAAAGGGAGGAGGCCTATACTCAGCATTTCAGCAGTGGGCGGAACAAGGCTGCCAATGAAGATGATTATGAACATATTTTAGTCAATGTGGTTGTTTACCGGAACTTCGCCGCGAAAGAGCGCTGTGTGTTTGTCACTTGTCAAAGTCATTTTGAAGACTAGGCGACCAATCGGTGAAAAAAAAAACACTTATGGCCATCTCGCGGCAAAGTTTTCAACAAGGAATTCAATTGGCAGCTGAATGAAAGTAACAAACACTTACGTGGAACTAATTTAGCAGTTTTCTTTCTCATTGTTTCAAGTGTAATTTATTACTATTAATCAGTAATATGCCTAAAATGTTAACACCTCTAAATGGTCCACTCAAGCTTCACAAAAATCGTGTTGATATGGTAATTGTTAACGCAAAACACTTCAAATATTGAGTGACTGCAGTTTATCTTGAAAGTATTATTTATGAATATTCAACTTATACAAAACTTTCTAAATATTATTTTTTGATTTGTCAGAAATCAATCTTTTCTATATTATGGTATAACTAGCTGTTTCCCGCGACTTCGTCTGCGTATGTTTTGTATCAAATATCCAGGGTGAATAGTAGCCTATGTTCTTCCCCAGGTGACCGGCTACCTGTCTGTCAGATTTCATAACAATCGGTTCAGCTTTTTAGGCGTGAAAAGGTTACTGACTGACTGACTGAGTTACTTTCGTATTTATAATTTTACTCTGCAATGGAAGTATGGCAGGAGCTCGTGGCAAAGTAATAACAACCCCACGGATCGATCCATCAGGTTAAGCTACGCTTGCCGGAGTTGGTCCGTGGATGTGTGATCATCTTTATATACCGAGACTCCTCCTTGTTTCGGAAATCACGTTAAGCCGTTGGTCCCGGCTGTCATTCGTGGATCTTTGACAGTCGTTACGGGTCCGTCAAAAGCCCGAAAGTCTGGCCACCAGTCTTACCAAGGGGTATCGTATTACCTAGTTACTGGGTTGTGGAGGTCAGATAGGCAGTCGCTCCATGTAAAATACTGGTATTATTGTTAGACTGGAAACCGACCCCAACATAGCTGGGAAAAGGCAAGGCAATTTGACTATTGATTAGGTTTGGAAGTATGGATAAACACAAAAGAAAAATGGATGGATGCAAATTTTGTTCAGTGAAAAACGCACATTTGATAGCTCTGGCGAGGTCAATAATCTACCTTCGTGATGATTATGATGACTACAAGCATACATTCTTAGAGATGCTAGTGTACATCAGTAGTATACACATATCCGAAAAGAAGCTATTTTTATACAAAGTAGTTTTACAGTCAAAGGTTATTGACCCGAACACCTGACCGTAGCCTACAGTTTTCAGCCTACGATAAAAAAAACTCCGCTCTAAAAGTATATTTTGAGATATAAGACCCAATAAATTACAGACAATAGCGGCACACAGAACAATGCATTCATAACTCGATTCGTGTTTATATTAACATTATAGGTTATTGTAAACACCCGTGCCATACTTTATTCGGAGAAAAACCGTGTGTCAAATTGTAAATTATAATACTAGACGAATAGAATTACCTCTATAGGCGTATTTGGTGTCATTCAGAGATGTTGAATAAAATATATGAGAGATGTAGGTATGTGCAGTGGCAAGGTCATTATATTATGACTCAAAGAACGCCGTCCGATGTATTGTTTTTTCCAAGCTATCTCCAAAGGTATCGCTATCAGGTAAGCTTCCTTGAAATCAGCTAACAGTTTAAAACGTGAATTTCCAACAGTCCATTCTTATTTTTTTCATTTTCATTCATTCGCTGACAGACAACGCTCAGCTTAAACCACTGGGTCTACGCTAGAAGCATGAAATTTTGCATAAGAGTTCCTTAAATAATAGCCAAAGGGAGCACTAAGGAAGGATATTTGAAAATTCATCCCCTAAAGACGTTTAATAGGGGATGAGGATTTTGTAATTTTTGTCGATGGGCACACGGCTTTTGTTTTAATTGATAACATCATACGTACTATTATGAAGAATCCGCCTTCAACGTGTGGCGATTATAAAATACGTCATTCATACGACAATTGAAGATAAATAAAGTATTTAGGGACCAAAAGATACTCGAAGAATTCATTTATTTCAAGTTTTCGTTACCTTATCGATGAATTTTGTCCCAGCATTGGTTCTACATCCAAATAGATAAGTATAGATCTTAAAGGTGTGTTGTATCGGCGTTTCCGCGGCCAGCTACGCGACACCTCGCAGCGTAACACGACGCCGTCACTTCATGTGCAGAAATGTATTAGTTTATAATTTTGTACCAATCATTTGTGTATTTTATCTATGGGCCCTAGTAGCCTGAAAATAAAGGAATTATTATTATTATTATTATTATTTAAATTGTCTTTGACATAACTCGGGACCCTGGGGTCCCGGACCTTTGGAAGGCGTACGAGGAGCCGAAGCCAACTCGCAGAGGCCTCTTAGACAATTTTAAATGAAAAGAAGGCACCAGCCGACGATTATCCCTGTATGCACTATGCAATTGCACCCAAGGACAACCCCCGGTTGGTGCAGAACTATTGCAGAACATGGAAACAAAACACATTGGGTCTATGGGTTTGGGTGGCTATAGTGGATTGGGTACCTTGAACTATGGAAGAACTATGTCCCCTGCCTGACCAATGTTATATAATATACACAGATAAATTGGCAGGGGGTGACTTGCACACTCAATAATGGGCCCCCGGAAACGGTCGCTAGCACATAGTGACGTAGCGACAAGGGGCAACATGTCCTGAGGTGCTTGAGGAGTGGAGAGGTATTCCACGGCTCTCAGAACAATCCCAGAGCCCGGAAGATGGTCAAGATCCCTACAAGCACTTACTGGAATACTTCCTTCCTCCGAGCACGTTTGCTCTTGCGAATCTCCACTCAAGCCGGCCAATAAAGGCAAGAATGAGGTGGGAGCTCTGTTCCCGTCAGTGTTCACTCCAGCCGGCCAATAAAGGCAAGCCAGAGGTGAAGAACAAGACTTCTCCCGGGAAATAAGGTCCGTGGGGTCGCTACTGCCCAACAGCTCGCCACATGCTGCCCTGCGGGTTCACGTACCTATCTCTCTTGGTCTGGCTCCTCACCCTAGACCTGTTTCGGCAAAGTAAACTCCACCGGCACAGACCCAGAGTTCGGAGCGCGCAAGCCCCACCACGACGTCAACGTAGAGATACGGCGGTGGGGTTATTATTATTATTATTATTAAATCCACAGTCAGGTGACTCATAATCCACCGTCATCACATCCAATCTCGACAAAATACAGTTATCCTATCAGCCGGAAGACGTGCACGGGAGCACAAAGGACTCCCACATCGGACATCGTAACGAACGTTCCCGGTCTCTTGTATTCATTCAACTAGATGGACGGGCGTTGTTGTCTGTTGACTACGATAATCTAGCTTGATGGACATCTTATTATATCTGGTGGTAAACTTCCACTGCTAAATATAAAACACTTAATAGAGGCGGCTATAATGATTGTATATTTTCACTAGCTATTGCTCGCGACTTCGTCGGCGATCCAGGACAAAAAGTAGCCTATGTCTTTCTCTAGGTCCCAGGCTACCTATCTGTCAAATTTCTTAATGATCGGTTCAGTGGTTTAGGCGTGAAAAGGTAACAATCAGACAGACATTTACTTTCGCATTTAATGTAAATGTATTAGTATGGATACGTAGGTAGGCAAACCGAAAATTATTATGATATTTGATTGTTCTCTTTACATCGAGTTTGGAAAGGTACAATCAAAACAAAAAATAAAAATCACAATTATTTCACATAGCATTTTTCAATTCGCTTGTTTCGTCGTTAATAATGATCTTAATACTTGCATAGAGGTACTAATAACCAAATGTGCTAAGTACCTACTTTGAATAAATCATTAACTGTATTTCAGTTTTATTTCGTCGTCCTTTTTTGTCACATGAATTTAATTTTTTGAATAAAAGCGAGGAAGATATTCATATTACTCGACGTAGAGGGAATAAAAGCGAGGATGACTCTCACCGGTAGACGTAAAAGGAATAATTGTAATATTTTTTTTGACATGGACTGTAAGACAACGTTGTTTTCGATACAAGTAAGTAATCATCTCAGCATGGGACATGATTTACGATGTCCTATGCTATTTATTTGTTTACCTAACCATGTACCCGAAGACGAAAGGAACGTGGTATAGAAGTAAACAAAGGTTTTGTCGACATTCACAACACCTATAGAAATTAATCTTGTGTCTGTCCTCTGACGGAACGATAGACTATGTCCATCCATAGCCACTCCATTTTACACTGATCCTCGCATGTTTTACGGCATCAATTCTGTTCAGGTCCTTGTGATAAGTTCAGATGATAATGTTGCCGACCCATCTTATCCATGCGCTGCTTACACTCCTTGTGTCCACTGTCAACTACCAAAATTTTTTATTGATAAACAGCACTACAACAGGCAGCCCCCACAATTCACAGCTTCCTAATCCCTAAATGGGAAGAAGTTTGCATAAAATTTATTTCTAGCATATAAGCGTTTTAGTGTAAGCTTATAAAATACTAGCTTTGGTCCGCGGCTTCGCCCGCGTGGATGTCGGAAAATATCCCACGGGAACGCTACTGGGATTAAAAGTACCATATGTGTTCATTTATTAATTTTTATCTAGGTAAATGTTACCTCAAGAAGCGAACTATGACTACATTTTCAATCCCTTAAATCTCTTAAAATGAGGTACACAAAATATTTAATGTTATTAATGAATTTTAAAATCAACCCCAATTTTACCCCCTTAGGGGGTTGTTTTTTAAAAACGCTGAACCACATAATTTCTTAGCAAAAGCATAAATTTGAATTTTCATATAACTTAAGAAATGCTGGGTTTCCCATACAAACTTTCATCCTCTATATCACCCCCAGTAGGATTATTTTTGAGAGAAAAACTAGCCTATGTCCTTCCCCGGGATTCCATGTCAAATTTTATCGAAATCCGTTCGGTAGTTTAGGCGTGAAAAGATAACAGACGGACAGAGTTACTTTCTAATTTATAATATTAGTATGGATTTGAAAATTCCGAAAACTACCTTTTAATGGGTGGAGTTGTTGAATTTTTGTAGGGGAAAATACGAAATCCTCGCGGGCAAAGTGTTAAATGAAAAAGTCCCAACAAACAAACTACACTAGAATTTGTTAATAACAGTGTTTTCCTTCCTTATTTCCAGGTTGTGTTAGAAGTGGCCCACCGCGTGGACCAAGAAGGAGTGGTGGCGGTTGACTCAGTAGTCGAGAAGCTTATCTTCAAGCCGCAGGATGTGGTGTCCATCAGGGCGAAGGATTCCGACCTTGAGTACGCCACCCATGATGTGTTCCAGACTGATAGTGCTATTTCTAGCAAGTTTAATGGTAAGTGCCATAGTACTTTTTTAACCCGCGACGGGAACAGATGGGTGTTGTCTGTGGTATCATAGCTCCCAAGAGACTGAATCTAATTCGATTATTTTTTGTTTTGTTTGAAAGGTGACTTGATCGAGAGTGTAGCTATGATTCAAGAATATCTATAAGCCGTTTGAAGATTATTAGCTCTTTTCTAGGTCAAGATCAAGTCTAAATTTGGTAGATCAAGTCGAAATTTGGTATTCTGTTACTTCAATGATATGATATTAGAATAACATATCAACCTTGAACTGATGCTGCAGCATTACATGGAATCTACAGGATACCCAACTTCCAGCAGAGGTATCGTGTTTGGGCTCATTAGAATGGTCTCAATGAATAGGTGGCCATCTATGATGACAATCAGGGTCTGATGCTGGAGTAGCAAAAAATTAGGGTTAAAAAAATTAGGCGCTTTCGCCTTAAAAACTAGAACACTCAATAACTGCGATAACTTAAATGTTAACAGTAACTTGTAAAGTTTATTTGAAGTGGTGGGCAAATCCACTTAAGATAAGCAAGTATGGCAGGTGACTAAGAATGTATAGGTATTAGGTACTCTTTATGTATAGAAAGCAACAAACAACTAGCAAGCAACTTATGCAACTTTGTAATATATGGGTGTTGGTTAGCTATCATTTTCCATGAGCAATCAATAAGTTTACTTACAAATTGTACGAACGTCAGCTAATGTGTTGTGTGTCATCAAAACTTAAGTGTATAGTAGGAACTATCGGATAGTGTGAGTAATATTAGTTGAAACGTATGCTGAAGTGTGAAGGTAAAAGTAAAGTAAAGCCTTTTATTCATTATGATCAATAGTCAATCTCATGAATGAAGAATCGCCCAATTATTATCCCACACTCGCACAGTCTTCCATTAAAAGCACCATGGAATGTTGATTTATAGAATTCAGTTACAGCTAAGTTTTAAGGGGATACATTGATGAATTTTGTGTTTTTAAAATTCCTATAAAACCAAATGTATTAGGGTTAAATCATTTGGATATTCTGTGTTATTTGACTATATTATTATTGTCTACTGCTATACTAAAACTGAAACATGATAATATACTTGACATTTTTTCGATGGAAATAATTTCAAAGGGTGCTTCTTTTTGTTTTTTGTTTTTCCTGATTATACGTAAGCAGTTCCTTATTGTGCAATAAAATTTGCTTTAATTCGAAGGTATTTAATCATATTGCGAACTTACTAAGCTAAAAATTTATTTAAGTTTAGCATTTTGTCATAAATCTAAATTTAGACAAAGCGCGTTTAGTTCCGGTGCGCGTGAGAGTCTTCTATCTCACGCGTTAAACTAGACAGCCATAATGCCATTTCAGTTACACACCGAGCTAAACCACCCTTCGATATATCCTCTTAATTTGATAAAAGTTAAGTTGCCATCCTCACGCTAAGAAAAAGCTTAACGGCCTGCTTCACCCACATAAATTCTCAAAATATGGTGTATACTTTGAGAATTTATACAAGGTGTAACTTTAATAAGGCACATCCTCTTAAGGGGTCATTGTACTCATCATTATGAACAACTTTTACTATAGGACCAAGCACGAAATCGCGGGAAAAAAAAATCTGTTGTTCCCTAGATTTTGACGAGTTATGCAAACTTATATGTAGGGAACAACAGATTTTTATTTTGCGAGTTCTGGTTTGGTCCCTTAGAAAAAGTTGTTCATAATGATGAGTAACCTCCTTTAAGAGGTCGTGCGTTATTTATTACACCTTGTATAGATGAAGCAAGCTGTTAAAATTAACTCCCAATAAAACAATTTTAGCACATGTTTTGTATGTTTCCGCAACATGGACAATAATAATAACAGGGCTTACCCTAGGTGTCGCCGCAGGGAACGGTAGGACAGGCGAAGAACGTTACCTAGAGCCGTGGGACGGCTGCGAGGTCGACCCAATTGGAGAAGCTCCACAGCTCAACGGAGACGCTCTCCTCGAAGAGTTGGAGCTCGATCACCGCGCCAACGGCTGGGACGCCAACGACATGTTCCGTAAGAACGAGGAGGTGTATGGAGTCCACAGTACCTATGATCACTCGTTAGCTGGTTATACGCTGCCGCTGCAGAGGAAGGACACGCAGGACTATAGGTGAGTGAGGGAGATCTACTAAATAAAAATATTAAATTCATTGACAGACAACGAAACCGTTGGGTGTAGAAGAACGAAATTTTACACAAGAGTTCCTTATACATACCGAGTGGCGATTACGTTATCACATTAATTGCAACCACGTATTTAGTACATGATTCTGGAAACCCCTGCATTGAAATTTTTAGTCGGTTATTAAAAAAAAAAACAGCTGTTTCTTACAAAAGTGAATCGACCTACGCGGTCAAAATGTATGGAATAACAGAATATTTTATAAGCGACGAAAAATTTCAATACAGGGGTGTCGAGAACCAAACATCACTACGTGGTTATCGAGGGTGAACGCTAAGGAAGGACTTGGAAAATTCACCCCCTATAGGGGTTAAATAGGGGATGGAAGTTCGTCAGTTTTGCGATGGAAAGCCCCATCAGGTACACGGTTTGTATAGTACTTGTGTCTCACGAAACGACATCGCACTTTACATGTGGTTACACACTGTGCATGTATGTGTAAGTGCAGGAGTTCTCGACACCGTCCGAGACAATGGGGAAGTCGGAAGTGTGTGTGTGTGTGTGTTATGTGCTGACGCTACTCGTCTTCACGCACACATTCACAGCGTTTGTACACTTGGCAACAGCGTATTTGTTTGTAAAAACCAGAGGCGGATTTGCAGTCTTTGCCGCCCTAGGCCCCAGGCCATGTAGTAGAAATAGGTACCAGCCGCCCCTTTCTCAGCACCCATCTTATAGACTGCATAATGAATTTACTGTATTGCCAACTTTTATCGAAATCGAGTTACTGATTTTTTTTCGCGGTTTCAGGTTTGGTTCCATAGTAAAAGTTGTTCATAATGATGAGTACAGTGACCCCTTAAGAGGATATTGGTCAATAACCAGTAACCTTGCATATACGAGTGATTTAGGAAGATTATTGTTATACGATGCGGTGCAGTGCGGCCCGCCATAATGTGCGCGAGTCTTTAGAATATTTAGGTACTTTCAGTTATTTCTTTGAGTTTTCTTTTGTTGTTTCTTTCTTGTTTTTTTTTGTCAGATTGGCCGCCCTAGGCCCGGGCCTAATGTGCCTTAGGCCAAATCCGCCTCTGGTAAAAACACTAGTAGAATAATATGGGTATATAAGGGAAAGTAGCTGAAGGTGCCTATCCTGATAAAGGACTGCTGGAAATAGTGTGATGTGTGAGTACTTACTAATAGAGACTACGAGGGACTTTACTTAAGGGTGACGCCTCCTGGCTGTAAAGTTGTCTACTAATCTTTATAGCAAGGCATGATCTAGTGCCCTATACGTGACTTGTACGTCATCATCATTCTCCTGCCCTTATCCCATGTTACGTGGGGTCGGCGCAACACGTTTTCTTCCATTCTCCCCTGTCAACCGTCACGCTATCATTCATGACTTGTACACAATAATAATGTATTAACTAATCATTACTGTATCTCCAGGGAGCAAGAGGCGAAAGCTGAAGAGATCGCAGCGGAGATTGAGAACGCTGCTTCGTCGAAGGCGCGCATTGAGCTCGAGAACGGCGACGAAGAGGAACGGTTCGCCGCGGTCGTTCGGCCACAGGACGGCGCCTCCACTGGCGGCAAATACGTCATTCCTAACAAGAGAAAGAATATGCAGGTTAGTGACTTAGACAGTACTAGCTTTTGCCCGCGGTATCGCCCTCGTGGAGGTCGGGAAATATCCCACGGGAACTTACTGCCGGTATAAAAATTATCCTATGGCCTAATGTAGGTCATGGTCTACCTGTGTGCCAAATTTCATCGAAATGAAATTTTAACCGACAACAAAGCTAGGAGGGCCGTAGCACGTACAATATAGTTAGATTACTACCCCAATCTGACAATGTTGTATAGTTCGATTCAAACTTAATGGCGGCTCGGAAGTTAGCTGCGAGTGGAGAACGTGCAGATACAGTCAGGTAGACAATAATTTAGGCTCTATTTAGTTAAGCTCGAAAGTTTTTTTTTTTTTTTTTAATTTAAAATTTTTAAATAATTTGCTCCATTAAGTTTGAATCGTAAGATACCTGCACTCGCAGCTCGGAAGTTCCGAGCCATCATTAAGTTTGAGTAGTTAGTTGTTGTTAGTTTTGAGTTTGTTTGTCTCCTCAACATGCAGCCAAATCACAAACAATGCCACCTGCATTATGAAAGACCTGCGAGGAAACTGCTACCGATGCTGTCGATGTGGCCGAGTTCTGGTCGCAGCTTATTAAGTATTTAATTTGTTATGTTTTGGAATCATCGACAAGGTGAAGAGAGTAGAGCTCTTCAAGTCTTGTATGAAGGATCTCGCCCTGGGAAGTACCACTACCATTTAGCCTATTTACAACAAGCATTGTTGCTGTATTTCGGTTTAATTTATATCCACATGGGACATTTTAGCGACCATCTTTATATACGGAGGGGTCCGTGCCTCTGAAAGCACGTTAAGCCGTTGGTTCCGGTTGTCATTCGTGGATCTTTGACAGTCGTTACGGGTCGTCAGTAGGCCAAGAGTCTGACAACCAGTCTTACCAAGGGGTATCGTATTACCCAGTAAATGAGTTGTGGAGGTCAGCAAGGCAGTCGCTCCATGTAAAATACTGGTATTCAGTTGCATCCGGTTGGACTGGAAGCCGCGACCCCAACGTAGTTGGGAAAAGACTAGGCAGATGATGATGATAAGACATTTCAGCGGAGTAATCGCGTCACAAAACTTTCAAGAGCAGTGCATTCGATTTGACGTCATTAACATTCATTGCGCTACACATACACATTTATTGGCTGTCAATCAGACGAATTTCGCAAACATAATAATGTTTCAAATGTCCGTATAATAAAATAATTTATTAAATTGTCTTTGACATATCTCGGGACCCTGGGATCCCGGACTTTTGGAAGGCGTACGAGGGGCCGAAGTCAACTCGCAGATTAGACCATTAAATGATGAGGAGGCACCAGCCGACGATTATCCCTGTATGCACCATGCATGTGCACCCAAGGACAAGTGGACAACCCCCGGCTGGTGCAGGACTATTGCACAACATGGAACCAAAACATTGTTATAGTGGATTGGGTAACTTGGAACTATGGAAGAACTGTATCCCCTGCCTGACCAATGAAATAAAAAAATATATTATGATAATTATGAAGCAATGGATAAGTAATTTCCTTCAAAATCATTCGGATTGTAATTGAAACTATGTTACGCAATTAGGTGTGATGCTATGTATCGGGATGGCAACGCATTTTTGGAATAATGCCAATTATGTTTACGCGTATTTGATCAACATAAGGGAACAGCTTTAATACTTTCTTTGTTGACCTAGCCAGTAATCGGTTTAGGGTTTCGTACCCTAAAGGTCCAAATGGAGTCCGGATTGCTGTCACTCACGTGTCCGTCTGTCCGTCGTCAGTCACACAGGTTTTACAGCCAAACGGTTGGAGCTACAAATTTTCACAGTATAAGCATTTTGCTGACCCAAAGCCATACAAAATGACTAAAAATGTTTTTAAGGGGAACCCCCGTTAAAAACATTTATAAATGCTTTATACCATACAGCTAAAGGGGGCGGGGATAACAATTTTCACCTACCCCATCGAGTGGGGTATCATTGTTTAGAGCTCGTTGAGTAGATAAATATTGTATTTTTTTTATATTGAAAAATAAAGTAATGAGAAGCTAAGCCACCAGTCAGTTTTTTTTTTTTACAAAATATTGTTCCGAAAAAAACTTAACTTCCATTGACCTATGAACTTGAAATTTAGTGATAATGTTTACTATTACCTATATTTTACTAACAAATACCGATATATTGATATATCAGATTTGGTACGGAACCGTAAATGTGAGAAGTACGACACGCACTTTGTCGGTTTTTTCTGATAGTGAGAAAAGCTGATGTTATTATTATGTCATTTATTTATTTTATTTCTTATCTATTTACATTTTTAAATATTTCTTAAAAAAAGGATATAAAAAAACATTTAAAAATATAAAAAAATAGAGGTCCGCCGGTGTCGGGAGCAGGGTCCAAGCTACCGGTGGTTAGGGCTGCAGAGACAGGAACCTTCTCACAATGCGAGCCGTATCAAGGAGTACTGCCTTCTGAATCAGGCCCTTGATCCAACCGCCTAATGATAGCCTCGAGAGATGTTGTTCGAGGCTTTCGGCCATCAGGCCATTGGCCGTTACGATAATCGGCACAAATTAATTATTATTATTATTATTATGATAAAACATATCCCCCATTTTTTATAGTCATCATGACGAATTCTCTCTCTACGTCAGCTATGACATATGACTAAAGCATGTAAACTTTACTTATTTATTTAAATTAATTCGAATTATGTCGATGCAATGCTGATATTTCCTTGTTATTTACATAAAGATAAAATTTTATCACATTTGCATGACAGACAACACCTTTTTAGAGTATTTAAAAATAAATATATAAATATGTTTTTGGACATATCACACAACGCCATCTAGCCCCAAGCTAAGCAACCTAATGCTTGTGTTATGGTAACGAGATGGCTGATAAACTACTTATATACATTTTTTTTTTTTTTTTTTTTGTAAATACATACATATTATAGATAGAAAAACACCCAGACTCGGAACAAATACTTGTAGGTCGTACAAATATTTGTTCCGTACGGGAATCGAACCCGCGACATGCTGCGCAGCAGTCAATCGCTCAACCACTGCGCCAACCGTGTCGTCAAAAACGATTAAACGATTGTTTTACTTAGCATTGAGTATTTCAACTCTTTGTTCTTCTTTTAAGCTTAAGAGCGTTCATCCCACGCGGGCTGGCAACGTCCCATTAATAGAGGATTTTCGTGATTATTTAAATCTTAGTACTATTTTTTTTCGGCCATGCACTACATCGTTGGTATTTTTAGTACCTATGTATGCTATTTTTTGACAGTTATTTTGGTATTTACTCATGAAAATTTACATTATTATTTTCTATTTGCTTACTTTAAAGCAAATGTTAAAAATAATTGTAAAATACGATCTAGTAGGGCTTGGCAGAAAAAAAATTGTACTTTGATTTAAATTTAATAAAATAATCACGAAAAACTTCTAGTAATGCGATGTTGGCAGCCCGCGTGGTATGAACGCTCTTAAGTATATCAAGCTTCCTCTATACTTACAAAAGCTTAGGCACTATTACGAATCAACTACGTAAACGCGTAGCTTCACAGTAGGACTATCTCCATAAAAGTGTGAGTTTGATATAATTTAAACAATTTGCTGATATTGTATGCATTGAGGACAATTGCGCAGATGTCATGCTGCCCTATCGTCTTAGGTTTTATTAAGATCTTTAGTAGAGTGAGAGTTTTTTTTTTTTTTTAACAATATTACTTGCTACTTTGTTAATTAACAATAACTTCATAATCTGTTTTTGTAGGAGTAGAACTCGTTTGATGAAGTATACCATAATCGTTCCTATTTCTGTAATTAAACAGCCCACATCACCTACACTGGTGTAGTTGACAGACTGCTTTGTCTCAGAGTTGACAACATACTTGCCATGCTTCTGCATTTGCAGACGTTTGTAGGCGGCGTTGGCCACTTACCATCAGATGGACCGCCTGCTTTGTATATGTATTGTTATTGTGTTATTTATTATTATGTATTTGCTTTGTATTTGTATTATGTATTACTTTCTTACCATCATCGATACCATTTTTTGAGAGCAGTGGTATCGGCTCCGACTTACGAGATCGTGAGATCGAACCCAGACAGGTGTTTTACTTTGTGTGTTTAATTTCATCACCACGGCTCTCAAAACGGCGAAGGAAAACATCGTGAGGAATTCGCCATGGCCTAGAACCAAAAATTCGAAGACATGTGACATCTAGCTACCAATCCGCACTGCGCCCGCGTCACGGATTACCGCCCTCACAGAGAGGAGGCCTGTGTCCCAGCAGCGGGAACGTTATAGGCTGATTATCCTATTTACCCACTAGAAATAAATGAAATTAAAACTATGCCATTGTTAAGGGAGTTTAAGCTGCTTTACTTATTTTAATCTGCTTCTAATCCAACTGCATTGTTTGTGATTTATATGTCTTATTTTTTTACGTTTCTCCAGACGGGCAAACTCGTAGGCAAGCCAGGGGGCTCGGGCAATAACGGCGGATCTCCGCCGTCGCCCGCGGGCCGCGCCGGGCCTCCGGCCGCGCCGCCCGGCGCCAAGGAGAAGGAGCATCGCGCGCCGCGCCCGCATCTCACGCCGCCCGCTGACAGGCGCCAGGAGGATGCTGTGAGTTCCCTTTGTTATTGTATTCATCATTATCATCACAGCAAACTCGCAGGCAAGGCTCGGGCAACAAACGCGGGTCCCCCGCCCTGCGCGCGGGGACCCAAGACGAGCACCGCGCTTTTGCAGTTCCCAGACCATTATCAGACGTATTTTATTTTATGTTTTCGATTATTATTTCTCTCAAATAAACTACTTTTTTACATCTGGCGAGGCCTGTCAGCTCTCTTCCCTTTTCTATTTGTCTAAATATGCCTAAATATACATGCTATCAACTTACTAAATACTCGTAGAGGTTGCAGGGGAAGGCATGCAGACTAAAACCTCTACAGTACACATAATGTCTTTGCAGCCCAGTGTTTGTAACATAATATTTTGTTTTAAAAGAGTGTCCATTGAGTTGCTTGCCCCTTCTCCTCCATAGGAACCTACTACGCTTTGAATGGGCAACTAGCTTCATCTCTCTGACTGACCGTCTCCTTGACAGCTTGAAAGTGCCTGTAACACACACACATTTATAGAAGAAGCCCAGAGTCTGGATTTGTGCCCGGTTGTTGGCAATAGGTGTCCACCATTTTACACGGGACTTAAACATAACCGGCATGATATTATGTATTTTTTATTTACATAATAGGAACACCAAATACATATTTACATTTCATTTCAGATAAGATCTTCATTCTAATTAAATATGTCATTTGAATGTGTACACAACTCATGCATATTATTAGACAGTAATTTAAATTGAATTAATAAATTCAATTAAGAAATACATATATTACTTAATTGATATTTACATGTTTTACTAATAATAATAATGTGTTTTTGTTCACAGCCGATGCCGAGTGTGGGCGCGAGTGCTGGCGGAAAGAGTTACGCTGCGCAGGCGGCGCAGGGAGGATACCACGTGCCGCCTTTCCCACCACACCAAGCGCACCAGTACGTAGCATACTATACATAAATAGAGTCCTACTAAAAATGTGTTTATCGGTTGTTTAGGGTAAACAACTGTATAACACGACATTTATGTATGGAGTTAGACATACAACTGACATAAAGCACGCGTTGATCATGCGCTTAAATCTTACTCACATCACAACCCAATCCGTCTTATTACAAAACGCGATCTAAATTTAGTACTAGGATTATTACTAGGTTTAAACCATGACTAAATAAAACGTTATTATAAAATGAAGTTTATCACTAGTTCATGAACTATCCATGGTACTAAAGTTAAACCACAGAGACCCCTAGTTTATCTATTGGACTAACTGCGGTACTAATTTATTTGAGGTTAGCGTCGTTGTCAGTTGTCGTTGTTGTGTGTCGTTTTACTTACAAATTGTTAAAAATGGATATTAATAGGATTGATTTGATGGATTTGGAAGATTTGGATATGCTGGAGACGTCTCGGCGATCTTACAGACAACGTTATCGCGTGAATCCTTTTGAATTGAGTGACGAAGATTTTAGATACACTTAAAGGTTCACAAATCCGTATATTCTTCCACTCTTGTTTTCTGCATGTTTACTGATGTTTTCGTGGACTTATCTTCTATAATATGTGCTGATTGAGCAATAAGTTGACGTAATATATCCTATAATAATAAGAACATCGCGTTAAGTAGTCGAAATAAGATGATACATAGCATTGCTTACCTAATAATAATTTAAAATCCATGTTTTAAGTACTAACTTCATAACAGTAATACTAAAATCAATTAATAAGAAGTGCATTCAGGTATTTATTAGTAGGTAAGTATAGGACGCAACAAAAACATTCGTCTCAAATTACGCGCGCCGCCCGCAGTATTTAAATCACTCTACTTCACGCTAGAGGTGTTAAAAAATATGACAACTTGTTTACAAATTGCGCGTCAAAAGTATAAGTTGTGCTTGTTCAATATATTGTAACTTATACAAAGAACAATGTTTGACCTATTTTTGTATTGATAAATAATTATTTAAGCATTTCAAGTGATACTATTATATCAATATTTAGAGAAACGGAACGTTGCTTCAAATAAATACTGTACGATCTTGGTACGAACGAATGAAAGAATGTCATTTTTGTTTCTTATCTGTGGTTATTTTAAAAGCATGGACCTTCATTGCTATAACCATGGTACTAACTGATCCTCGAATGGTCTTCGTTTTGTAATCGAAACACATTTTGATCCTGGTACTAACTTTAATACCGTAACAATCCTAGACCTTTTAGTTTTGGTTTAAACCAGTACTTAAGCATTTTTTTGTAATAAGACGGAATGGGTCTAAATGACAACCGACATACTTCAACAAGAACTGGGCCGTAGTGGCTTTAAATGGAGAGAAGTGGAAATTGGATGCTTTTGGCTTGCAGTGGGATATCACAGGCTTTTAATCTATACTAATAATAAAGCTGAAGAATTTGTATGTTTTTTTCTTTGTTTGTTTGAACGCGCTAATCTTTGGAACTACCAGTCGGATTTAAAAAACATCTTAACATCACGCTAAGACCCTTAGGAGCTGAGCAAAAAGAAAAAGAGTCAAAAAGAACGTTAAATGAAAACGAAGTAATAGCGTGGGCAGTAGTAGGCAGGCGATGCGATGCGACGGGGTGGGTCGGGGAACAAGAAATTTCACGCGGACGAAGTCGCGGGCTGAAGCTAGTAATCTGTTTATATAAATTAAAAAAAAAAAACCGGCCAAGTGCGTGTCGGACCACGCACAATGAAGGGTTTAGTAGTTGAAAAGAATTTATCCCAAAAACAAACTTTTAACATTGTAATCCCAAAAAATATTTATGTGTTAAAATTACAAATTAATAATTTTCGGAGTTTTTCCTTTACTTGTAATGTGAGACCTTGCTTCTTGCCAAATTTCATGATTATAGGACAACGGGAAGTACCCTATAGGTTTTGATTTACTTGCGAAAAATATTTCGCATAAATGGCCGTATTTTTTATTGCGTTGACTTAGAAGTTTGATTTTTTTGAAACTCCCAAGGGACTATACACCTACGTATTTGATATTAATTTCAACTTGATAACTCCACGCCGTGAGAAAAAGGGTATTGACAGACTGACAGACACGGACAGCGAAGTGTGAATCCTATAAGGGTTCCGTTTTTACCCCAAAAGGTACGGAACCCTAAAAATGAAATGCTGTTCGTCGGTAAGCGCATCACTTGAGAACGGCTGGACCCGTTCTGCTACTTTATTTTGTAAAGAGGTCGTGATAGTCCGAATTAGGTTATTAAGGAAAGAAATATTTGAAAAATTGCCCGGAAAATTCTGGAAAAACTGAGTGCTTTTTTCAACGAGATTTTTGTATGAACTTAAGACATATTTAAATTTTGACAGGACGTCTGTCGGGTAAGCTAGTAAACAATAATTCATACCATGAAAAACTTAATTTGCTATTCATATTCAGCCTATGAGGGGCTTGTGGCTAAGTAATAACAGCCGCTCGGGTCGATCGATCAGGTTAAGCTACGCTTGCCGTGGTTGGTCCGTGGATGGGGGACAATCTTTAAATACCAAGACCCCCCCCCTCCATGCCACGGAAAGCGCGTTAATCTGAGGGCCAATTCTCGTAATTAAAAACGTTCAAATTCCAAGTCGCAATGTCAGCCAGCGACAATCAAATGTCAAAAATGTAGGCAAACTCTATACAATTTTGACAGATTGAGACTGAGATGAGATTGCGAACGTTGTTATAAAAATACGGGAATTGCCCCTCTGTTGGTCCCGGCTGTCCTTGGATTTTTAACAGTTATTACGGTTCGTCAGAAGCCCGAAAGTCGGACAAGCAGCCTTACCAAGGGGTATTGTATTACCCGGTAACTGAGTTGTGGAGGTCAGATAGGCAGTCGCTCTATGTAAAATACTGGTATTCAGCTGGCTAGACTGGAAGCTGACTTCAACATATAGTTGCGAAAAGGCGCAGATGATGATCACTAGAAAAATTATACAGGGTGTAAGGGACAGCCCTCTGCAAACTGATATGGTGCATTCAGTACATCATACTAAGATGACCGGTACATGAAATTATTTCAGGAACGTTATGGGAATCCAATAAACCTGATTTGTTTTATTACCTCGCACGCAATGTATTGCATCCGTGACAAAACGCACGTAGCGAACGGTAGCGCAGTGAGTCTTCGGCTGCCCCACCCGCCACGGGGTCAATTCTCGCGCCACGTGGTTTAAACTAGCGAGACTCGAGAGTGAAACAGTGAGTGGCGGATCGCAAGTTAGTTGAGTAGGTACAGTAAAGGCGACAATAATTTAGGCTTCATTTAATTATTTTTATAACTGAAAGTTGTTTGAATGTTTTAAGTAGTGTATGGTACCTACTTATTGGTCAGTTTGTCAAGTACGGGTAGGGTTCAATGAAAAATAAAATAGGTTTTATGAAATAAGGAATAATGTTTTTATTTTGTATTTACGATAATGAGTGTATTTCCTCAAAAACTTTTATTTGCACTAGCTCCAAAGGAATTTGAACGCCATTTTCATTCTCCTTTTTTCATAGATTGCATGAAGTTATAAACCATTTTTCTGGCTTGCCTACGTAAAACGTTGTATCGTCCGCGAGGCATTTTTAAACAAATTAATACAAAAGTATTTTCCGCTCAACCAACAACAGTCTAAAACTTAACGTAAATAACAAGCAGATGAAACAAACAGTCAATAAAAATTAAAAAAAATACTACTTGCAAACATGCACTTCTCATTAGCCACCCTTTCACACAGCGGGAATTCCGCTTTGGTAAAACGAGTAAAGATAACAAAATAATAAACAATAGAGTAAATTTTGTGCCAAACAATAGCTACAACTAACCTCGAAGTGGAATTCCCTTTTTACCCGACTGCGGCAAGTTAAAAAAGGAGCGTTGTGTCTTTACCATAAGTACAATTATTATTACATAGAAAATTAATAGAAATCAATCAGTCTTATTTCAATAGGTATCAATCAGGGCTGTAATTGATAGTGCGTCGTGCACAAAAATTAATCCTACCTTAGAATCGCTCCGGTCGTATGAGATACGGCTCGAAATGACCTCCACCGAGACCTTCACACACATTGGCACGGCGCAGGGTCTCCACGTGTAAGCGGGTCAGCAAGTTGGGATCTTCGTTGCAGCTGCTGGAATGTGTCTATGATGCGATCTCGCATTTCCTCCTCACTCGCACATGCACTAACGAACACTTTTTCCTTTACGTAGCCCCACAAAAAGAAGTCTAAAGGCGTTAGGTAAGACGTTTACCGACCAACGCGTTTGATGTCCGAACTCTTGGATCTCGAAGGGGTTCATCCGCGACCAGTAATGAGCATTTCGACGATTCCACATACCATTTCGCGTAAAAGTCGACTCGTCGGTCCATATCACACGGGAGATAAAATTTGGATTTCGATCCTGTTCAGCCCGCAACCACCGGCAGTACGCTACTCGATGACCACGATCACGAGGCAATAGGGCTTGGACCTTATGTATCACATAAGGTCGTTGCCGATCCCTTCGCAGCGTTCTGTGCACGGACCAGTGTGAGACGCGGGCTCCATGATTCCGGCGCAATAGTCGAGCACATTATAATTTCGCCATACTCACGAGCACTAAATGTAGCCATTTCTCACAGACAACAACACAACAAAAAATAAATTAACTCAAATGGGTAAGCTGCGCGGACAACAGCGAGCGATACTGTAACACTACGCGCGTGCGACACAGTCGCAGGACAACTAAACTGCACTAATTACTACACGAAAAATCACAGTAAAACAGTGTTGTCAATTGCTCAAAAAATTTTGCATGAAACTTGCAAAAATGATGTACAAAAATACCACTATTTTAAGCTTGACTAAATGTTAGCTGTTATTTTTTTTGGAGAAATGAAACGATTAATTTGTCAATTTAATTCAAAGTTTATGTTAAGGAAATTAATAGTAGTGATAGCCCAGTGTAATAGAAGACTGGGCTTCCATTGCAGAGGGCTTACGTTCGATTGCCGACTCGACTACCAGTCGGTAGATGTCGTAAAGCCATGAAAAGCCCCTTGGGTGGCTTGGAAACTGGATCCAGTGATCGCTTGAAAAGTAGAATTAATTAAGTAATTAGGTATGTTCCTACCACGAATATTCAAGGGCACATTAAGTGCGTTTTTCGTTCACAAATTGAGGTCTCATAACTTGGCAATACTGTTGCGACTCGGTAAATCGGAGCGTCTCGCGTGTCTGTGTTGTATTGTATGCAAGTAGTATGCGGTGAGTTTGATGAACTCTGAAGCTAGGCAGAAAGTGAACAGCTGATTTCGCGCGTAGTTCGTTAGAGTATTTCGACATCCATTGCTGTTTTTTGTATTTTAGCTGTTTTATTTACATAAATGGAGTGCTGCAAACACAGAATGTAATTTTACATTGAAATAAAGGAATATAAGCCGAAAAAACGTTAAAAAAAAATTAAAATTTTCCGGAGAAAATTTCCGGTGGAATATGATTCACAATAAGGAGCTGAATGCACCCTGTTAAATTGTGGAGGGCTGTCCCTTACACCCTGTATAAACAATCTTTGTTGATGATGTTTTGTTTTGTATATTAGGCCACCGAGCAGTGCGAACAAAGTGAACGGTGACCCGCGGGCACCGATGCACCCACGGCAGGGATTCCCGCCTCATCATCACCACGTAAGTATTATCTATCGACTTACCCAGAAGGAGGGTACTTTAAAAATGTTAATACAGATTCCATTTTTAATTAATATTATAAACGCGAAAGTACCTCAGTCTGTCTGTTACCATTTCACGCCTAAACTATTGAACCGATTGTTATGAAATTTGACAGATAGGTAGCCTGGACATGAAGAAGGACATTCATCCTGCATATTTGTATTAAAAATGATGCAATACAAAGTACACGCACACGAAATCGCGGGCGATATCCGGTATTCAATAAAATTGGGCTAGTAACAAGCTGGTGATTTCAAAATTGCTATTAGGCTTAATTCCAGCCTATCAATGCCACGTGCGTGTGTTGTAGATACAAATGTAACAGATTCCTAACTCAAATACAAAAATACATTGAAAGACCTTTTTAATACTTGCATTCTAGAATATTAGCCCACTAGCACTTCCCGCGCTACTTCGTCCGCGTGGATTTCGTACTTCCCCTAAATTTTCTAAAAACTCACAAAAAAAAACTATTTCGATTTTTTGAAAAAATCCTGATAAATGTATTCTTTATTTTCGGTCTTAAGTATAAATACTGATTTTCTAGTTAATCGGACCGCGCGCGCTATATTTCTTCCATACAAACTTCGCCAACTTCAGGGGGTATTTTAGAGAGACAAAAATTTACTAATTTAGTAAGATAAGTATTCGTGCCACGTTTTTAATACGTTTTCACCCCTTATAGGTTGAATTTCCAGAAACCCCTTAGTGCTCCCCTAAAAGGAACCCGTGTGCAAAATTTCACGATCCTAGTCCCAGTAGTTTCGGCTCTGCGTTGATGAATCAGTCAGTAGGACAAGTCATTATAATGTATAGATCAACCACGATGACTAGCAAATCTCACGGTCCAGCACAAAAGAATGCTCCTATACCATTTGGTAACATGTTTCACGATCTGCCTACAGAATCCTCCACCGCCGGGCGACGTGCACAGCCGGCCGCCGCGCCACCACGCACCGCCTCCAGAACCCAGGAGGCAGGACGACGTGCAGGTGAGTATTGTACTTCTGCTCGTCAACATCATTCTATCC
The DNA here is from genome assembly GCA_946251885.1 of Cosmia pyralina. NCBI lineage: Eukaryota > Metazoa > Arthropoda > Insecta > Lepidoptera > Noctuidae > Cosmia > Cosmia pyralina. Next base: position 12,376,044 of record OX276361.1, read on the forward strand.
TGAGAAGGTCTAAGCAATGAGGTTAGACGCGTAGGTCCTGCGTTAGCGTCGTGTAGGCGTGACTGTATCGAAAATACGTATGCTCTGTTCCAATAGCATGTGATGAAAATTTTAACATTTGGATCAGAAAACGGACCTGTGAATAGCAATAGGGTTGTTAACCGGAAGCACCGCCGCGAGAGAGCGCTGTGTGTTACTCACTTGTCAAAGTCATCTTGAAGACAGCGAGACAAGGAAAAACACTTCTCTCGGCAAAGTTTTCAGCAAAGAATTTCATTGGCAGTTGAATGAAAGTAACAAACACTTAGCGCCATCTACGCGGAACTAATTTGACAGTTTTCTTCCCCATTTGTAGTGCCTTTGCTGAGTGCTTTGAATTGTTTACCCGAATTTTTTTTTTTTTAATTCACTTTAAAGATGTTTTTCATTTGACAAAGTTTATTGAGCTTTCCTCAAGTATCGTCGATTTTTCAATTACAATTTAATAACGTTATTCAAACAATATTTATTTGAATAAGTGGAAAGTTGAAAACTAAATACAGATGAATGCGTTACTAATTACCTTTAGTGAGTGATTGCGTAAGAATTTAATTGAAAATTTCATCAGATACACGCGTCGCTAGCGTCGCTTACGTCATTACGAGACCAATGCCAGGTGCAAAGACATTCTTATCGCTTTGAAGCTTTTTTGGATACCTAGAATTGACCTGACTCAAGCAAGATATGGTTAGCTTTCTCCTATCGGGCAGGCGGTTTCGTGTAGAAACGGTAGGCATTGAGTGATTGTACAGGCAATTGTTACAATCAATATATCGATATCTACTTATTAGTATGATGTAATAGTCTGTCTTCTTAGCTTCATGTTTTCAAGCTCTTTAGTGAGAATCTTAGTTATATTAAACGTTTCTGTAGCTGCGACCCCGAAACGCGAAATAAAATCGTCCTTTTTAGGGTTACGTACCCGAAGAGTACCAAACGGAACTCTATTACTAAGCCTCCGCTGTCCGTCCGTCTGTCTGTCTGTCACAGGGCTGTATCTAACCTTAATAGGTAGACAGTTGAAATTTTCACAGATTGTGTATTTCTATTACGGTTATGACAATTTATAATAAAATAAAGTCAAACATTAAGCATACAAGAAACGTGTTTTTTTAAACTGGATTACTTTTTTAAAATATTTAGTGTTATATATTGTACGGTGGTACGGAATAACGTAACGTAACGGAGGTTGTGGGTTCAAATCCGGGCATGTGAAATGTCACATGCCCGGATTTGAACCCACAACCTCCTCTCCTCTCCTCTCTCCTCTCGAAAATGTTCGATTCATACAATTTATGTACTTTCTGAGTTTATCTTGGACATACTGACATTGGTGAAGGAAAGACATCGTGAGGTAACCTGGACTTATAGTCTGAAATCGCCAACCCGTCTTGAGCAAGCGTGGTAAGCAATGCTCGTGCCTTCTCTGCATAAGAGGCCTTTGCCCTGCAGTGGGACAATAATAGGCTGGTACTCTTATTCACAGACCATTACACAATAAATCTTAACACATATATTCACCATGTCGATTTACCATTCCAGGAGCTGCGCAAGTTCGGTCAGGATTTCAAGTTGGTGACAGGCGGCCCCCCGGCGCCCGCGCCCCAGGCCGCGCTGCCGCCATTACCGCCGCAAGTGCAGCCGCAGCCGATACTCAATCCACAGCCACCGGTAAGTAATAATAATAATAATCAGATCCAGAAATCGGCACTTCTGGAAACGGCGCATACTGTTAAGAGGTTCTTCTCTCAGGAGCCCTGACAACCGGAAGCTTGGAGTCTTGGACCCTGTTCCCGATACCGGTAGGCTACTATTTGTTGTTTTTATTTGTTTTTTTTTATGGTTTTTTATAAAAATATTTAAAATTTCATTTTTTTGTGAAATAAATATTAATATGGAATTCCATTATTTTCTGGCAACAAGAAAAGATTAATTTGTGTATTTTATCTATGGACCTTTCATAGATAAAATACACAAATTAATCTCATAATAAAGTAAAAAACTAACACAAATAACCAAGGATTAATAAATAATAACTATATCACATTTTGGTATTGGTAATCCTTAATGCTAACTGTACGATAGAATTAGTAGTCTTAAATTTTTATACAGTGCTGCTAAGTTAATTTATTATTATCACGTTTACTAATGTCCACTATAAATGTATGAGAAGATCCTATTATAGATGTTTTAAGTAACAAAGTGTCACAAAGTATCGAAATTCAAATGATGCAATTTACTCTATGCGCGGAAATGGTTTCTAACATCGATAGCACCAGAATTTATACTACCGCATCACTAAACCATAGACATTTCGAGCGACCAATGTTGTTTACAACTTTTGCAAATTTGAAAACGGCGGAGTTTAAATATAAGTATTTTCGATAGACCAATATTAGTTATGTAATGAACAAAGAGATTAAAGATATTATAGTGAGGCTATCAAAAGAAATGTCATACAAAAGCTGTTATCCCATGTCTCAGTGACGCCATCTAGCATAATATAGCAAAATTACATAATAGCCAAGTTTGTCCTGAATACCCAATACACTTTTACCGACAGCAACCTTTGATTTATCAACCGTCAGATAGACGTATCTAAGATAATTATTCAATTTATCTTAATACTCGGTAAATTATAAAATAGTAACGAAAATAAACCGTAGTTGAATCGAGTCATTTTATCACTACGAGGTTCGCAATACCACAATGTACAATTCGGTATATTTTCTTCGAAAATAATTTTCTTTTGGTGGACACGAATGTGACTTGACATGCAGGCGTACCATACTAGACTGAGCGACTTTTGACCACTAGGACGAATGTATCGGATTACGATTTTGTTCGATATGTCCCGTCTATTGTTAAGTAATATTTAATGTCTTTGGTAATGAATAAAAAAATGTGTAATGTTATCGACACGTTTATCCAGTTGACACGTGTACGGCTCGGAGTTATAGTGGTAAATATGAGTTGAAAACACCACTGTCTTCACGATATCAACGATATTCGTAAAAGTTACACGAACGTTATGTTGGATACTAATTCGCGGTTATTCGCGGGTTTGACGACACGGTTGGCGCAGTGGTTGAGCGATTGACTGCTGCGCAGCATGTCGCGGGTTCGATTCCCGCACGGAACAAATATTTGTACGACCTACAAGTATTTGTTCCGAGTCTGGGTGTTTTTCTATCTATAATATGTATGTATTTACAAAAAAAAAAAAAATGTATATAAGTAGTTTATCAGCCATCTCGTTACCATAACACAAGCATTAGGTTGCTTAGCTTGGGGCTAGATGGCGTTGTGTGATATGTCCAAACATATTTATTTTATTTATTGGTATAGCAGTTATTGCTATATCAACTAACATTTATTATATACAACAAATGAATATAAAATTAGTCGCTGATAGTAGGCCGCGGCTTTAGCAAATTAATTGCTTGTACGTGAACCGTACAACACCCTTCTTAGACTAATCAATGCTTCATAGAAATTAAATAAAGTAGTATTATGTTCAGCAGAGCCAGCCGCCCCCCGCGCCCAGCCCGCCCGAGGTGTCAGCCAATGTGTGTGCTTCGGGCGAGCCGCACGCCAAGCGCGACCGCCCGCCCAAGCAGCACACGCCGCCCACTGCGCACAAGGTACTGTACACTGCTTTAGCACCCTAAGGTTTAATGTTACTTTCACATCATAAAACAGCAAGGTATATTTGTCTATGTGACCGTTACATTTCAATGGGTTTGTTTACCGGAAGCTTCGCCACGAGAGGCAGCACTGAGATGTCAGGTTCGGGCACCTGTCAAAAGTGGCAAAGCGCATATATTTTCTTTAGTCGTGACTGAATGATGAACCAATGAATGAAACGAATGATGGACGTTACAACAAAAAAAGAATTAGCCAAATAAGTTCTGCAGTGATGCGCTTACATGAATTCGGCAATTGATGTTTATTTATGGAAATACAAAATTATAACTAAAGAATAGTCAGACAAACCATGCAATACCCAATTTGCCAACAAAACCAATGTGTAGTTTGTTATATTTGACACACGAAAATGATTTTAACAGCCCCCCGTGGTCCCAAAGGGCGGAGATTCCCCGATGTCGGTAGAAGAGCGTTCAGCGCCCTCAGCGTCCCCGCCGTCGTCCGCGTCACCAGGCATGGACCGTGTAGTGGCTATCAAGAAATCGACCCTCAACCCCAACGCCAAGGAGTTCAACCCCGCGGCCAAGCCCTTCACGCCAAGGAGTCCAAGCACTCCGAATCCCAGTCGGTGAGTGACTTGTGTGGTTATAACTTTTAGTTGTAAGTGGTTGTTGCCTGCTGTGTAAAGCACCCAAGTCTTAATTACAACGGGACAAAGTGTTTTGCGCAACCATGTTGATGCTGTCAGGAAGAGGCGTGACTATGGGTGCGCCGTCAGCGTCGCGGTGATATGGCCCTTATATAAAGTGTAACTTAAATAACGCACAATCTCTTAAGGGGTCTTTGTACTCATCATTATGAACAACTTTTACAATGGAACCAAACCTGAAATCTCGAAAAAAATCGGCTGTTCCCTACGTTTTGTCGAGCTAAGCGAACATAAATGTAGGAAAGCCGTTTTTTATTTTTCGCGATTTTAGTTTTGGTCATATAGTAAAAGTTGATCATTATTATGAATACAATGAGGGAGTAAGAGCAAGAGGTGCAAGAGGTTGTGCGTTATTGTATTACTCCTTTGTGGTTTTTTTTCATTATCGTGACACCTCAATAAGCTGTAGCCATCATCACCCACTTCCAAGCATTTACAATTATATTTGGGAGTATCCTGGAAATCTGTGCTTTGGAACCGTTCCATCAAGCCTAAGAATTTTTTTTACTCTTTTTTATGCATTACATTTTGCCAGTTGTGTGTAAGTCCCATTTTATTAAATGGGACTTACACACAACTTTGGCGAGCTTTTTTTGCCATCAACCGGGCACAAATCCAGGCGAAATCTGGGTGTGCTAAAAGGTAGACCAGGGCGCTTACTCTTGATTCCAATTCCGATCGATCGACATTGGAATTTTAACGTTTCATACTAGTTCGACGCTAGCGCCAAATTATTTTTGAATTGTATGTCCATTTTGGGGAACTAAGTGGAAACGGGATCGAGATTGGCGTGCGGTAAACGCTACTCTTGACTTATTTTGACAGCTGTGTATTGCGTCATTATTGCGTTGGGATTGTTTGTTGATTCTAATTTTTCCAATAACAAAAGTGGAACTTTTTAGAAATTGTTTTGCGTTTTTCCATAAGCAATAAGTGTAAAATATGGCACGATTAGCATTGATATACAATGTTTTACATAATTCCCATAAAAAACAACTGAAATAAAGAAGAGATAAGAATGATGATGATTATGGTTTGTTCAACAATGATTAAAATAGAAAGTTGAACTTTAGCAATCCTCTCAGGCATTTAGGAGACAGGTGCAAATAATAATAAAATTAAATAATAAAACGTCTATTTTCAAGCTACAATGGCCCCGTAGACCTTGATATAAAGTATAAAACTTGTGTTAATAAATATAGCTTAAAACTATGTTAGTAGCACTTCACTTCACTTCACTAGCTTTTCCTTGTGCTCTCCTGTGGTACTAGTCCGCAGAAGCGACGGAACACCACTCCTGCGGCCAAAAGTCTTCTTCCATGACGAGGGGCATTCGGTACTCGCACCACGAACGCCTTGAAGTTGACGTTGCGGTGCGACTCCAGTAACTGCACCCTCGGCGTGTACCTCGTCTTCTGGCGCACGTACTCCACGATGTCCTCCGCCTTAGTGGTGTACTGCAGGCGGGAGATGTACACCGGTTTGCTTTGCAGCACGCAAGCTCATTTCGAGCTTTGGTGACAGTGGGCTAATTCACCTACAATGTTCTTGTTGTAGTCATGATTGAAATAAAACAAGTTTTCACATTGTAATAATTATCCTTTATCTTTTTACAAAGACAGTACGTTGCTAGGTAACACATTAGTGGCAGCGCACGCAGGCGCGAACTAGCTAAAACCACAGATTATATTTATTTTCATTGAACACGAGAAATTTCTAGTTTTCTAACAGTTCTTTTAGCGCGTGGTCAAAATCAGAACTAACCACATTTAAAAAAAAATCACAAAGGTTTCCCAACAACGCGCCCCAGCCAATGTCATTTAGGCACCAAAAGATCCTTGTAGCACTCTACAAAGGTCTGATAATTTTGCTTACAAAATGACTTCAAACAGATTTACTTCAATAAATGTGGGACTTTAATATTCGGGACTGACACAATAACGCTGATTTACTAATTAATTGGGTTCTGTAATATAAGTCATGGTTAATTTTATGATTTTAATCATTTTCTTACGCCCAAAAAATATTATTACGTTACAATTAAACAACTATTTATGTCATATTTATTTATTAGCCTTGTTATTTAAAGGATAAAGCATTTTAAAGCCCCATTACCGGTTTATCGTAACACTATTGTGGCCCGTAAATTTGCTAACTTCATGTGTAACAAAATAATCACGGAGCAATCCCAATTTCAATCCAATGTTGACAATATTGTTTTCAAGAGTACCGAATCACGTGACTGCAAAATTAACATTGGAATCGGATAGGCTTTAGATTGGAATTAAAATTTGTTTGAAGAGTAAGCCCCTGTTCTGTTTATTGACAAATGTTTTATTTTTATTTTTGTGAATTGGGCCAGGTCGTGATCTCGAGCTTGCCTGGTGGAAAGCGATAGAAGAGGTCTATGATGGAAAGAGCAAGCCCAGAAGATGCCTGTTAAATGTACACATTTAACTCTAAAGAATCGTCATGATGACTATATTCTGTATTTTCCTCAGGCCACACACGCCAGGCACCCCTTCAGGCGTGGGCGTGGGCGTGGGCGGCGTGGGCGTGAACTTGGGTGGCGTGAGCGTCATGGGGCCCGGAGTCAGCTATGTGCCTGCGCCACACCCTCCGCCTCCCATGGTATGTATCTACTGTTTTATAATGTTCTAGAAAGATGTAGACGACTCAAGCTAAACAAAGGGAAAGTCAGAATCATAAATGATTAATTTTTATGAAATAAAGGTACATCTCACCCAAGCTACACTATGATTAGTACAGGTAGTGTGATTAGTGCACAAATGACCTACGCTTGCCGCGGTTGGTCCGTGGATGGGTTACATCTTTACATACTAAGACCTATCCGTGCCTCGGAAAGCACGTTAAGCAGTTAGTCCCGGCTGTCATTCGTAGATCTTTGACAGTCGTTAAGATCGTCAGAAGCCCGAATGTCTGACAACCAGTCTTACCAAGGGGTATTACTAAGTAACTGGGTTGTGGAGGTCAGATAGGTAATGTAAAATACTGGTATTCAGCTGCATCCGGTTAGACTGGAAGCCGACTCCAAAATAGTTCGGGAAAAGTTTGCAATAATGTGGCCTGTACGGACACTAAATGCCCATTACTACTTGTGCTGCTGGGGGTTTGTTGCGCCACTTCTTGTTCACAGCTAAATCACTAGGAAGTGGTGAAGGGCGGGCGTTTTGCGGGACTGTCTTTTGTAATTTTGACGTTCAAAACGTGCTGATTCGCAGCCACATTTGAATAATTGACTTTTGATTTTGATTTATTGTCCGCGTTATATTTTAGTCCGTAATCTATCCATCTCTTTAATAGCATTTAATATAACTACTGTAGCTTTCGAAGTGATCTATCTACTCTTAACGCTCTCAAAGACACTGAACGAGACAATAGAAGTTTTATTATAATGACGGCTATGGCCGTTTAGTGTCCTTGAAAGTGGCTGTATTGTGTTACAAAAGTGCTAGATAACGTAGTCCGCAGCAATGTTACCCGCAGGTGGCGGCGGTGCCGTACGCGATGATGGCGGCCGCGGCCGCAGCCGCGCAACAGCCGCCCGCCTACTTGCAGCACCCGCACCCTGCTGTGAGTACATCTATTATTATAGCTACAGTAACGTCTCTACAGATTTGGTCCTACCTTGACCTAATTTTCCTTTTATAGTTTTTAGTACTATCGACAATCGCCAGGCCTTTCCAATTTCGAAACAATTTTGAAGCTGCAATTATAGGACAAACAAAGGACCATAGGGGCGAATCAGTGTATAAAAAGCAACTTTAAGGTGTAAAGGCGTTCGTTTTGTCGATAGTACCATCAACTAAGCCTATAGCAGTTTACTACTGGACATAAACATTTTACTGGATACGTGAAAAATCTGGAGAAATCTTTTGTGATGATATACCGGACCATTTTGAATTCGACGTCACTCTGTTGCAAATGTTGTGTTTGTCGTTTTGACATACCCTAACTTCATAACGTCTAATTCGAAGTGATCAGGCGAAAATTACAGCGGAAGAATATATTTTATTTATTTGTATAAACTTGGGGAAAATCAGGGGCCTATTCCTTCGCAAGCAATAGGAATATCTATTGGTATACAAGAACATAGTTAATGAAGTTAATATGTTGGCGGACGGCAACAGATGGAGATGGGGTGCGGTTGCCGGCAGTACGCGCAGCCTATATTCATGGTGCCCGACAAACGGGACCGCCCAGATGCGGTGAGCACACGACCAGTGGACATATGGGATGGGGAATTATTTGTGACAAATACGATCTTTAATTTTTCATTCACTATTGGTTTATTTACGAATATACCGGGAAAATACTTTGGCCAAAAAATTCGATAATAATCGAGGTGAATTATCTCGACTCGTTTGATAAAAAAACACCTGAAAAAAAGAGCTGAGCGTAAATCTGGCACACATCGATCTTAGATGTCACACATGTTAGTATGATGTCATGTTATGTATGAATGACAGATAAGAAGACCTAAATCCGACCTTTTCGTAAAACTCATCCCGTCTTATTACAAAACAAGGTTCATCTTCAAACCCATGTTTAAACCATGGACCCTTTTTCGAATTTCGAGCTTTATTCCGACACATTAAGATGTCAGTTTTACAAAACTGACAACTTAGTACCGGACTAAGTTGTCACTTTTGTATAAAGAACTGTATTTCTATCACAGCTAGGTTCATATTACAAAAACTGACTCGATGGTTTAAACCATGACGAAGACAAACCCCGTTTTGTAATAAGACCGATCGTGTCATTTTTACGCCCGGGCATTGAAACGATAATTTTGAAAAATCTACCAACCAACCAACCATTCCAACCATTTATTTTACTTTTGACATTAAGCACGCTAGACATGAACAAGACAGAAAGGTATGGAACAAAAAAAATACAACTGAATTGAGAACCTTCTTCTTTTTTTGAAGTCGGTTAAAATAAGGGGAGGCCTTTGCCCAGTAGTGATGACACAAAATAAGCTAGCAAAAAAAAAACACGCCTATGAAGTTCCTTATATTTATTGACAGGCAACCATAGACCAAAAAATGCAATGCTTCATGGACGCTATGAAGTTTCTTATTTATTAACAAGCAGCCATAGACGGGACAGTCGTTACGGGTCGTTAGATGCCCGAAAGTCTGATAACCAGTCTTACCAAGGGTTATCGTAGTACCCAATAACTGGGTTGTGGAAGTACATGTAAAATACTAGTATTCAGCTGCATCAGGTTAGTTTGGAAGCCGACCCCAACATTGTTGGGAAAAGGCTAGACAGATGATGAAAAAAATGCAATGCTTCGTGGACGATAAAGTAAAATAAATGTTGGAAAGATTATACCCTTAACTTTTACTACTATGCCAAGCAAAGCAAACCGATATTCGAAATAATTTCGATAATTGTATTTAGTGCTTGTCACAAATAAACTCCTTGTCCCACGTCCCGCCCGCGTGCAGTGTCCATTTTTTCCGCAGTGTGTCGTTTCGTAACATGTCATGTACAGACGGGTGCTTGCCTCGCTGACCGCCTGGCTAACCCACCACCACAGATTACATGCTAAATGGCTACTTAACTAACTTTATGCGAAGCTTGACGAACGAAGATACGAAGTGATTGTTTAAATTAAATTACAAAGGCTACCAAAATAAGAACACACTTAAGAGGGCTGTCGTAATATGTCACCTTTCTCGCTCACACAGGACCAAATTTTTAAGATTGTTAAATGAAAAGATGCTTTTTTGAAAAATGTATTCTATTAGCGAACTAGTAAATAATATTAACTGAATAGGCACCTAATTATTAAAAACACATTTCTATTGTGATAACTAATAAACTCAGCTCTAAAAGTATTATCTGTTTTTGAGATGAGTTAAATAAATGCCACAATAAAAATGTGTTTTTAATTACATATTAAATTAATATTATATACTAGTTCGCTAATTGATTATAGTTTTCAAAAAAGCATCTTTTCATTTAACATTCTTAAAAATTTGGTCCCGTGTGAGCGAGAGAGCTGACAAATTGCGACAGTCCGCCCGGACGCCTACGGCCAGGACTATCGGAGTCACGTCGTGCTTGTCTGTGGGAGCCTTTATTCTTCTTTGCTATTCGGTGTCGTTTCTTCCCCGTTGAATTAAGTTTTCACTTAATTAATAAGCATCGCGTATGTATTCATTCGTCAAGCTTTAATATTACAACTGAAGTATCCATTTCCTATGTTTTCTGCCACCATGTTATTCCCTCACATGGTCATTAACCGTCTTATCAACCAACGCTAACGCTTTCACAGTGATTTTCGTTTGATTTAATAACAACAGTGTTTATTTACAAGTCTGATTTCAACAGTATCACGTTTTTGTGATTGAGCACATTTGGTGATGTTTCACATTTGAGAATATGTAGTTGAAAACACAAATTTACTGCGGATGACAACCCGAAAATCTTTATAATCTGTGGTTCTTGAAGAGCAATGTGGCACAACACATAATGAAAGCATCGTTTACTGGTTGATTACCTGTGAATTTATGAATTATATCACATTTTAGACTTTAAAGCTGAGCGTCCACTGGTCCGCGCTGGCCGCAACGGATTTTGGTTTTTATGTATGAAGAAATGAAAATACGGGCAGTACCGGTAGTGGACGCAGTGCTACATAAATTCATACAAAGCAAACCGAAATACGTTGCGTGCCGTGTGGGTGGTGCGGCCGGCGCGGATCAATGGACGCTCATCTTAAACCTACGAAAACAAAGTTTTGACAAGTCTACATTGACTGACGCGCCAACTGGTGTAAATTTTTAGAACTACTCAAATCATCAAGCCATTGATACTCGTCAATACAGAAAATGAGCAAACAGGCTAAAGTCATGTTCACTTATGGGTCTGCTGATGGTGGATCATTCGGTTTCCTTCAACTGCTATGGTCATTATTTAAGTGTAGGCACAGATTAATACAGATGGGACACTCCGCAAAATAATTTAAATAAAAAGCTACTCTTGCTACGACACAATAAAGTGCAATTCAGGTCGCACAACGCTTCATTACCTACCTTCATTATATTCACCTATAAGTTCCACTCTTTCTATCGCGTAACTCTTATACCTTCTGAGTCGTTAGGGTTGACTTCTTTTACGACGCGGCGCGTGAGTGAGTATCGAACTAACGTGCGAGCCGGCCGGTACGCGGCAGCCCACACTGAATTGACCCAGTGAGATGAGCCCGCCGCGTACTTGTAGCTTCACACCTAAACTGCGGAGTGTCCCATCTGTATTAATCTGTGGTGTAGGCTCTATTAGCTGGAAATTCAACTCAACTCTAGACAAACTTGAATATGAATAATTATGTATTCTCATTTATGTTGTGCTTATGTTTGTAGTCAGTCAGCCGTGTAAATGGGATGTGACCTGAGACTGTCACAAAGCTAATCACAGCGATAAGCGTTCATATAATTAATTACATACGTAACCTCTTTGAGGATTGTATATATAGAAATAATTACAAGAAATAAAAAATGTTTTATTCGTTTCTGAAAGTAGTCTTTAAGTCGTTTATATTTATAAAAATACTAACATTAATGTTGTTTGCAGTGGTTTTCTATGTTAATACCAATTTGATTGTTGTTTTAAGTGCACTAAACATTATTAATTACATAATATGGGATTTCACGATACCATCAGCATCACTTATTTAACTACTCGACTGCCGGAAACGCGGATCTACGCGAGACACAATGGTTTTTTAATTGTTTCTGTACGGCATTCAACCGGCTAAGTCTTTCAAATAAAATGGCATTATTTTTACAGAAATATACACGTATAAAAATATACGTACTTCACATACACTATCTGTATTTGTTTTGTAGTATTTCAATTAGAACAGCTATTTTTTTTAACAGAAAGAATTAAGTATAAAAAATGTACTTAAACACTATTTTAAACTAAATCTAGTAAATCTTCTCCTCAGGCCTTAAGCCAACCATTTGTTCAGATATTTCCCACAATTTTGCAGCCAAGTCCTCATTTCTAGCCTTCATGCCCATATACCCTTCCTTACAGTCAACAAAGTACCCTCCACTTGTTTGATCGACGTCATCAGAAAGCGCTAGGTACAAACTAGTCTGAGCACCTTCTACTGGATTCTTGAAGAAACTGTATAAAACCATAGTCCTTAACTTTTCCAAAATCGTTGCTTTGTAAAAGCTCGTGTTCACGTGACCAGGGTGTAGGCTGTTCACAACTACATTAGTGTCTTCCAGCCTTCGAGCTAACTCGTTGCTAAACAGTATGTTGCATAGCTTACTATCGCAGTACGTTCTCATGAAGGAATGTGGACTGTTCAAATCGCTGATAGTCCCAAACCTATGTAGTGTTGACGTCACAATAATAATCCTGCTTGGTGCAGACTTTTTTAGCAAAGGTGTTAAGAGTAGAGTCAATAGGAAAGGCCCGAAGTGATTGACCTGCATGTCCCTGATTAATCCATCTTCAGTCTTGTCTCTATGGACACCGCTAGCGCCTGCATTGTTGATCAAAATGTCAAGTTTTGCTTCGGAATTTTTAAATTCTTCGACGAATTTTCTCACAGAAGCGAAGGAACTTAAGTCTAAGTGCATATATTTGATACTACGGTTTCTAGTCTTCTTGATTATAGATTCTGCAGCTTTTTGTCCCCTGTACTCGTCTCGGCAGCCTAATATCACTTTGGCACCTCTCCTGGCCAGTTCTAAGGCGGTCTGGTAACCAATCCCGCTGTTACCACCCGTCACGATCACAACTTTACCACTCATGACGTTGTCGGAGTAACACTTCCCATTTGTTATTTTGTTGTAAGTTTTTATTAGGATCAGTCCTACAATCAGCCACACTAACCACATTTTGACACTGTTATGTTACAATTTCTCCACTTTTTTGTTCACAGTATTAAACTACTTGCAGAATGTTTGCACAGATGAAATCACAATGTTATTCAATAATAATGTTAAAAGTTGTGTTAACCGCGTCGTTCTCGCAATGTCACTGAAAGATTTATCTGTATAAATGTCAAATCATGTGAACGGTTTAATTATCAACTGTGGCCGCGTGGCTGTTATCAAATTATCGTTATCCATTCTATATTGTAAACAGGTTGCGTCTGTCCGGCTATTCGGTATGGGCTAATTAGCCAACTTGCAACTTTGAACCCAACATCTAGGGTTCAAAGTGCAAGTAAATGGAGGAAATGTAAATTTTATTTTTAATATAAAAATATTGTTATCTTACTGCTAGGCCCTAAAAACTTTTAACTGCGTGAAGTTAGTCATTTCAACTTAAAAGAAAGTTATCATTTTTTAATCATCAATAATTGAATTTGCTGTTCTTTTCCACAATTGGTTCTTAAAATTATTTAAAAGATTATTACCTACTTACTATCTGTAGTTTAAGGTACCTAGCACAGATATGCTCATGTTACTAAAATATCTAAAAGCGATTATCCGATAACAATGTTTCGAAATTGTATTTCGAAACATTGATATCGGATAATCGATATTTTCGCTCAAAGTACAGTTAGAAAAGTTAGATTTGCTTATTGTTCGCATAGTTACCAAGCTAGATTGCAAGCTCTTTCTCAAATATCTTGAAATATATTATCAAAATGAAATAGTTTCACGCAAAACCATGATTAAAACACGTCACATAGCATGTTGCGTGATGCGTGACGCGAACTCGTAAGATTTTCTTCTACCAAAAATTGCTCAACGCGCCTAAAGAAGTTTTCACTTCAAAAAAATATAAATGTATCCTTGCATTAAACGGTGTGTAAGGTGGTAAAATATACATACCTACAAACATTCCTACATAAAGTACTGCGAAGATGTTGAATCTCAGCGTTAGATCAAAGTTCGCGACTTTATTCCCGTTATTGATAACCGCGGTAATGACTTCATCTCAAAGTACCTAAGTATCATAAATTATATTAATTATTAATTGCTTTGCTCCGCGGCTTTACTTGTTTTGTTTGTATTTATGTTAGTTGGTCCAAGGTTGGTTAATCAAGCTTTAAGAATTCCCATGCAAACTCCACTGGAAAAAATAATTTGCGTTTTCTTGCAAGCAAAGAAAATGAATACATACTTGTAAGCGGATTACGAATTTACGGAACCGACGCTTCGTTAACTTTGTAAACTAATTTTTTTGTTTCAAATCCTCAGAACATACAATACCATACAATCTTACATTTTTATAGATATCGATTCACACACGTATATGGTTAACAAGGTAATACTCACAATCTCGGGTTATCAACGGATATAGGAGAAAGAAATGAATTATAAGCACAATATGATCTGTTGATGATCGATGATGATACGAAATTATTTGATTTTAATTATCACGATAATATTAAAAGCCTATAATAATAAATTATGGCGGAATACCGGTGAACCTTGCGAGGATTATAGGCGTGCTGTTATGTTATTAAAAAATAAATAATAAAGTCTTTGCTCTTGGCTGTACAGGGTGAAATGAATTCATGGGCATCCTTTTAAGGGGTCATTGTACTCATCATTATGAACAACTTTTACTATGGGACCAAACCTGAAAACGCGAAGAAAAATCTGCTGTTCCCTACATTTATGTTCGCATAACTCGTCAAATGTAGGGAACAGCTGATTTTTTCGCGATTTCTGGTTTAGTCCCATAGTAACAGTTGTTCATAATGATGAGTACAATGACCCCTTTAAAGGATGGCCATGAATTTAATTTCATCTTGTTAAAGCGCAAGTAAATACTATAAAATACACTAGTCGTGTCTGTGCAGTGTCCGAACCGAGCACAAACCACCAATACATACAAATTAATCGTTCCATTGCTGCTTCGTGATACTGTTCATAGTAACATAATCATCCCTTATTTAAACAAGTTCTCGTTAAAGAGGATGCGCTGAGGTAGCCCGGTAAATTCAAATTATCTTGCATTTTTGCAATTTGCAAGTCAGTGTCAGGTTGTTTCTTGATTAAAATAAGATACGCGACAATAAACAATATGTATTTACGTAATTTTAACCACAAAAATCATCAATATATCTTTCTAAGTTAGATTTCCTGCAGATTGGTCTGATTTCGGAAATTAGACGAATCGGTAGGAAATTATTTATTGTCGCGTATCATATTACCAAGATTTATTACCAAGATACAAGCTGACACTGACCTGCAAATTGCAAAAAACACAAGAAAATTTGAATTTCGCGGGCTACCTCAGCGCATCGCCCTTAAAATCCTCATCACACATGAACAACCGACTCATTAGTCAAATAACGAAACAAAGCTTCACGATATAAATTGTTACCAATATATTGCGTGGAATGACGTGTTATAAGTCTGTTTTCGGCCTAAACACGCCGCGGTCGCGACATGCCTTGAACCGATCGTACTTTTAAATTACTTGGACTTAGTAGGTGCCAAGTGGCCACGTTAATCGCATCAGTGTCATTCAGTATTCCCTAAAAAAAAAAACTAAGCATGCTAAAACAAATGTAATGTCTCAACTTTATAATATAGTATGTTGTATTTACAGCTGGCATATGGAGCTATGGGGGGCGGCGGAGGAGTCGGGGGTGTCTCAGGGGGAGGCGGACAGCCCCCCATGCAGTCACAGCAACAGAGGAACTTCAGGAAAGGTAAGAACGATTGTACTTATTTAATAACATGTAACAGCAAGGAACTATAATGCTAATTAAAAGAATACCCTGTAATTCAGAGCACTCTAAACTTGTACGTAAGTAGTACCCTTAGTTGTTTATTTGGTATCTTTTGCGTAACTTGCGCGCTTGCTTGTGTGGTGTAAGGATCAGTAACTTCAGTTTTTGTTTGAAAGTGAATCGGTCCTGTTAAATATCCTATAACGACTAGAAAGTGAAAAGAAAAGAAAAAACGTAGGCTAAGACGTCATAATTTGGAAAATTCAACTTTCCAATTATGAAGTTTTCTTCACACTAAATAAAAAACAAGACATAGCGCTGTCAACAGTGACATGAGGCCGCACCTTTCGGGTTTCGTAAACATGTGTGCACGTAATGAGGTGTAGTTTAATTGTAGTTTGGTGTAAATGTGTACGTGTGAGCGTGTATACACAGAGCGAGATATAGTTTTGCGCATGCTTCACTGTATTGTTCGCAGCGCTGTGTCGTGAGTTTTTCATTTAGTCTGAGGGCACAGTATCCAAAATAGCTTAGCTAGCTCATGGGTGTTGTAAAGTCCTAACATACGTTGACTGTGTAGTGGGCGTAGGTTCAGGTATGCAGGTGGCGGCTGCGACGGGCCAGCCGCTCCTGGCGCCCGCGCCGATGCAGCAGTTCGTGCCCTACCCGCACCCGCACCCCGGACAGCATCCCGCACAGCCGGCGTTGCAGTATCAGCACATGGTGAGTACAACATTTTATGTATTTCTAACTTGGTAATTCCCAAAGGAATTGTGGATTCTTTTCACATATAAATAACTAGTCGTAATTTACTTTGCAATTACATTTTTATTGGTAGCTGTAAGCCATCCAAATACAATAAAAAAGTATCTTATTTCACTCTGAAATAGTTTAGCTTTTTACCACTGAAATAATGATTGCAATCACATCGGTTTTCCGGAGATTACCTTTTACGAACTTACTAATTGTCACAGCAGTATAGACTGTTGCGAAGAAGCTCGTTCTTTCGTCTTACCTATGTATTTCTGCCGAACGAGTGTCGATATGCACTGGATTGAAGCATATCTTTCAAATAAGAATACATGGACACTGGTATTTGCTAAAAACTATACTAGAAGCTCTGTATTAAAATGTTTTTATTATTCTGGATATAATCTATGACCAGAGTTCTTGTCAAGACGAATCAAACGAGGCCAAACTCGCATTGCGTCGTTTTATTACTGAGTTCCTGTGGCCATCTTCTTGTGCCAAAATATTGCATTGTCACCGATATACGAATGCCAAATTTCACCTCAATCGAACACCGGGAAGTGGGTCAAATTTAACTTGCAAATGACACTTTAAACTTGAGACCATGCTAGATGGGTCAGTATTAATACATAATTTACAGCGAAAGGAATCTCGTTCCAACCGGGTGTCCCACGACACCTCCTGAATAAATAAACGTTGTTTCTGTAGGTCCGAATGTACCACGGCGGTGTAGGCGGGTCGGTGGGGTCTGGCGGCGGCGGGCTGGG
Source organism: Cosmia pyralina (assembly GCA_946251885.1). Lineage (NCBI taxonomy): Eukaryota > Metazoa > Arthropoda > Insecta > Lepidoptera > Noctuidae > Cosmia > Cosmia pyralina. The sequence continues at coordinate 12,393,652 of OX276361.1, forward strand.
CGCCGGTGAGGTGCCGGTGCAGGGCTACGCGCCGCCCGCGCCCTCACCCGCCGCCGCGTCGCCCGCGCTCTACCCGCCGCCCTCGCCCGCGCACACGCCGCACCCGCACCCGCACCAGCACCCGCATCCGCACCATCATTTCCAGCAGCCACCTTTCCAGGTAACAACACATTTTAAAAATACAGCGTGAAATTGAATTCATGGGTATCCTCTTAAGGGGTCATTGTTCTCATAATTATGAACAACTTTTACTATGGGCCCAAACCTAAAATCGGGATTATAACTTCATAATAATTATACACTGATTAAAACAGTATAATATCTGTATCTATACATATTATAAATTAAAGCCGCTTACTCGCTAACTCTGCTCTTATGATGTTTGCAGTAAACATTAATGATTTTATTTTAGGTAATAAATGTACGAATCTATTTTCTTTTACATATAATGTAACCTAGTAAACTTGAAATATTTACTTTCCATTTGAGTGTTAATGAAAGGTATCGCTAAACCTGTACTTGTCGCCCCAGGCGTACCACCAGGTACTGTGCCCGCTGCTGGGCCCGGGCGGGGCGGGCGCGCACCACCACCACCACCACCTGGCCTACCTCAACCACGCGCCGCCCACCGCCTCGCCGCCGCAGCCGCACCCGCACTCGCTGCAGGTAACACCGCATCACACACCCACATGGATCTAAATGAACCTGGATGCCGCTACTTGTGAACGAAAATTTCAAGAACCTGTGACATCCAGTTGTACTGCGTTCGCGATTTAGTTTCCAAACATGAAAACAAATATGTGGTTTTCGAAAAATTTTATTTTATACCCACACATAAAGTGCAGTTTTCACTACAACTTAATCATTTTTTATGAGTTTTTCAGTAGTGCTAGTTCAGAAATCAACTTAATTTACACTAGTGTAAAGTTGATATTCGTATTGGAAATAACATCAATTGGAATCAAGGATTTGAATAGACCAAGTTCATTTAGGTCCATGTAGCACTGTACACATCAGTCCCACCCAGTGACAATTATCTTATGGACTTGAAATGTCCTGTCACAGGAACACCGATCCACGGAGCTACTGGCTGGTTTGCCAATAAAGTTTCCTCCTATTTTAGTGGCCTATGGCAGCCATCATTTAAGCTTCCTTATGTCGTTCAGGAACATTAGGCTGACATTAGGTGCGATCATTTTGTATTGTAACAAGTCCATAAGACACTTGTCAGTGGCCAGTCCCCACTAGGTGTCAAGGTACCGTCATCAAGGAGGTTACCATGCACTTTTACATCAGGCCAAGATTTGACAAAAATTTGGATGTCATGTGGAAGTGTCAAGCGATTTTGAACCATGTGCGGTGCAACTACAGGTAATCTTTGTCTCGTCAGAACTTCGTCGGTGAGTGCATGTGCACCGCCTGCTGGCGTGGTTGATGATTCGAAGCTGGATCTTGTGCATTTCATACACGCGTTCGTACAATGTGAGTTTCATTCCGTATTTGAGTAGATTCGATAATCGATAACGCGTACTGACAACACTGACAGCCCGCCCTACTGAATAACATCGCATCTTTTGTTAATTATTGTGTGTGGCCACGAAATAGCTACGTACAGAACGACGGCTTCAGACAACCAGCGAAAACGCATGCTCACATAATTAAGTAGATACGCGTCAACGAGTGCATGCCCCAAGTGGGCATGATGGACTGGCATTCATTTCACAAAATTTGCGATCGCGAACGCGTCGACCTGCTGTCCAAACAAAATACTTGGACAAACAGAATAACTTTTACAATGAAACCTTCTCTGTTTTTTCTGTTTTTTTTTTTTTATTTTTTCTGAATTGAAAAACTGTTGCGTGCTTCACAAAAGTTTGTCTAGTTATTTTGTTTGGACCAAATAAGCGCGTGCGCCTGTTTTCGCTCATTGTATGGAGCCGGCTTTCTGTAGTTATCTATTTTGTGGTGTGGGTTTGCGTGATGATATTGTCGAGTAGAGTATAACGCGCATATGTACCGTCCCCGCAGGGAGTGCTGCTGCCGCCCAGCCACGGGTCGTCGGGCGGGTCCACGACGCCGGGCGCGGGCGCGGGCGGCGCGCACCCGTAACGCGACCGCGGGCCGAGCCGCGCCCGCGCGCCGCGCCCCCCGCGCCCCCGCGGCCCCGCGCCCCCGCGCCCGCGCGCGCCCCTCAGCCTCAGCCTGCGCTACAACTACAGCCTGTACGTGCAGTACGCCGCGCGCTACCGCCGCGCCTGACACTAGCCAGTGCAGACAGTGCAGTTCTATAGTGACGTGACTCCGCCGGTCGCGAGCCGCGCGCCGCCAGAACACAGTGCATAGAGCGATATGCTCATATTATTTCCTTGCTTGTACTCTCATTTTCATATTACTACCGATGTAATTATATTAAAGGAAATAGTTTATATCGGATTTACATGTAAATAGTCGAAGTAAGCTATTCGTTGTAATTTAAATTTCAATTCGATATATCATGTAACTTTCATTATGTTGCGATGTACTGAGTTACGATCACCAGTCAAAAACATAGATATTGGACGTAGAATCAATAGCAATGTTATTATAACGCAATGTAATGTAGAACAGCCTGGAGGTCTCTGCCAACTCAATCATTGTGAAGTATTGCTGGTCAGTAGTTTCCTAATTTTGCTGCTGGCAGCATCACTTATGTTTTGCGGTCTCGTAGAAATGAACAAACTGTTTTGCTAATTCGAAAAACATTTTTAATAATTTATACTCGTAAAAAAATATAATTCGGACCTAAATTAACTCAAAAACAATTTGAAGTATCAAAATTTGTAAAAAAAAGTGCACTTGCAAAGCTTTTTTATGTAATTTTATAACAAATGTCCATAGAGACTTTTGTGGTGGTAGAAAGACGCGGGAAATCTAAGCAGGTTTACTTAAAAAGGCGCTTTTATCACCACTGTATTGTTACAATAATAATTAGTAAGCGGAGACTTATTAATTTTTTTAATCCAAATTAGCACGTAGACTAGGAGGCCTTCTTATTTTTTTTATTAAAAAAGTCATCATCGTCACGAAAAAAATAATGATACTTTTAGCGCCAACAAAATATTTGGCGATATTCAAGTATTTATTATGAGTGACAAGATGTCATCATTGTGCGTATCTTACAACCCGTGGGGTGACGCAGCTGTAATACTTTTCTAACTTTAAAAATACAACGTAAAGTAATAACTTGTATGCCTTCTTCGTATCGATACGTTCATCGCAATAATTGATGTTTTTTAATGTTTTTCTAAAAGTTTTACTCGGTATTTTCACGTGGCAAAATATTTTCGAGTTTTAATTGTTATCTATAGTGAATTACATAAACTCCAGCAGAGTTAATAAAAATAATACGGAATTATCCAATTTGGTTATAAATGTACCATTTTTCCACTCATCATTATTTAAATAACGCTGATTATTGTGATATAAACCAAAGACAACATCTTTTACAACATGTATTGCCAAATTATAAATGAAAAAAAAAACATAATTTATTCAACAATTTCAAAAATGGGTTCGATTTTATTGTCACGTGAAAAAACAGAAAATGTGTATTATCTTTGAAATAATATGAATACCTGATCATTATTTCAAATTTTTGAAAGTTTAGTTAGTGTGGCCATTCACATGAAAACACTGTTTAAAATACTTTAGTTAGTTTAACACGGCGGGGAAAAAATATTAAATATTTAAGAATGGATGGAAGTTTGTATGTATGTGTGTGTAAGATAATAGTGCGTCTTGTACGGACGGAGTGTGGTCCGCCCGCGCGCGGAACTGGGGGCGGACATATGTATTATAATTAGATAATTCACTCTCTATCATACTTATCGATACAAACTGGGAGGAATTTGGTAACAACTCGTCAGCTTATTATATGTATTGCGAGCCAGGCATACACCTCGCAAAGTTAGGTGCATGCCAGTTTTATATAAAAAAATACGAAATAAATCGAACTAAATATCATAATAAAGTTTGATACAACATAGTCTACAACTATAAATTAATTATAGAATTTTAGATTAAATACATGATATTTGTCGGCAAAAAAAAATCCTTTTATACTAAAAGTAGTAATTATCAAATTCCTCTCGGTTTCGGTCGGTAGTCTTGTTTCCTCGTTTATAACGCCTATCGCCATTCTGAGACAGCGGTCAGTTCGTTAAACTGTATTTATTTAGGATTAGGGTTTATTATTGTGAAGGTACCCTCCGCGATTTCTTTACCAATTCCAAAGTGTCAATTGCACTTTAAAAATATTAATTTATGAAATTGGCAAATAGTTACTATTTAAATTCTTAATGTAAATTATGGGCGATATTTTAGATGCCAGATCGATATGAAAGATATTGCAACGTCTTTCATTGGGCAGTTAAAGTAAAATAAGTATCGGGACCATCCTAGATGCTCAATGTTTACTGAGGTATGACGTCACTGTCTCACGAGTCATTAGTTGTATTTTATTTTATACATTTGCAGCTTTTGAAAAGGCAACGTAACTAGTATACTACGAAACGATACGGACTCTTGAAATTATGTATCGCTCTGTCGTAGCCGACTCCTTAATGAGAATGCCAATTCACTTGCGCTCATTGCTTAGCTTATTCGCTACAAATATCACCTGTAGCCAAGTGCAATTTATTCTTTTTAAAAGAAAATAATTATTCGTAAAACATTTTATAGGTTCCTTTGATATGGAATGTAGTAAGTGCGCCTTTTCAGGGTGCCTGTGTTAGTGAAACTCAGCCCTAAGTGTAGGATATCGTAAAGAACTGCATAATATTATAATTCCTGTCGCGAGTCATTGCGAGACTCCTATCGTCCTTGTAGAGGTCACGGGGTGGATAGAAACAAACTATTTTTCGCAAATTACTACTTATTCTGTGGGCTTACGTTTTTCGCGTTGCAGAATAAACGTATTTATTAAGGCCTCACAATATCTTATTTGCCACATGAAAACGAGGCCAGTCTTCTTAAATTCACCAGCAATACTAATTATTTAAGTTGTGAAACTTCATTTTATTTTTGTGTTCCCTTTATTCAAGCGTAACTGATATATTGTGCGAATCGAAGGTTCTTATTTTCACTTTTTTTTTCTATGCGAAATTCTTAAGCAGGCGAGGTCATGCAATAGTCGTAGAGAGCCTAACGGATAAGAACTCTTTAGTTTTACTGCCAGCACCTAATAAAACTGTAATATAATATATTTTTATTTTGTATCCTCTACATGATTTATCAATATATAAAATTATGAATTATGATATAATTCCTATTCGATTTAGTTACATCCATGATTTAGAATGGAATATTATTTAATTTTTGTGCTTAACAAATTTTTGAAAGCGTAGTTTCGTTAAGCAAACACTGGATTATTCTTAGCCTTGTGGTCACCAACATTTAAATCAACTGATGAAATATTTAATCAGTTCTATATTTAAAGTTTCCTGACAGAAATACCAACTGTTTAAATACGTAACCGGTGGTTGAATGTTGGTGTGCACAGGCCTAAGTATAACGCAGCGGAACTAGGCTTTTAAAAAATTGATAAGGTACCCTTCGCGTTTCAAGGAATTGTAACAGGATGCGTTACAGACGCAAGTAGGTTTGACAATAAAAATATAAACTTGATAGGTAGGTGTAAGGAAGTTAGGATGCATAGACATATTTACGACGAAACTGATAACTGTTCACATAAACTACGTCAGGATTGTCACAGAAATGCGTCATCGGATATATTTCGTTAAATAAGTAAGGCTCACAAGATTTGCACAATCAAAAACCATTTTCTCCCATAGTGATGTATAAGTATTTATGAATAAGTTTCAGCTTGAATCGAGGGTCGTAAATGCTTAATATAAAAGTGTGGCATCAAGGGGAGCTAAGTCCATGACCTCCGCGCGGTGCTCCCTGGGTAGCGCCAAATGTGGACGATGACATTCACATTCTTTTATAACAATCAATCTGCTAAATGAACCACGGAGTGCTGCAGGATTTCTTTAAAAACACATTCGAGTTCTTCCTATTATGTATAAGCGCATTCCTTTTGTAAAATTTGATGGATAATATAAACAGATCATAATGAAACACTCCCAATGAGTTGCTCTGTTTGGATACATATAAGATATACACAGCAGCAGAATGTATGATTTGTGTAGATTTAAAGTTATTAAAATAGACATATTTATATAAATAAACAGACAAATTGCGGTATAAACATTTACATGTATATAATGTAAATATTATGGTATAGTAGGGAGTTACTAGTGTCCTTTCCCATGAAACGGCTTATATTTTGTGATGTGTAAAGTTTTTTCGACCATGTTAACATTTCAAAAAAATCACAAAATAAAGTTTGCGGAAAGGGCCTACTAGACCCGTACCACGTTCGTGACTCGTAGTGTTCGAGAACATGGTATGGAGTCTCGTGTACTGTTTTATTTTTCTTTTTTTTTTCACATTTTTTTTTTCTTGTTTTAAATTAAATTTTTATCGCGTGAGTGACTCCACCGCGTATGTTGGTAAATGAGAGTGTGTAAAAAAGATGTATGTGCGTGGTTGTCTGTTATGCGCCATAAAGAATCGATATATTTTTTTTTTTTGTGTGAGTGTCACGACTGGTGGCGCGGAAATGTTTATGTTTTTAGCTAGGGATACTTCTTTTTCTCGTAAAATTTGTACGTGCTTACGAAAAACGTTCGAGTTCCTTTGGCCACATTATATTCTAACGGTTGTGGTATACATTTTTTATAAGATTCCCATATTAAATGCAACGTTGAAAGCGCCGTAATGTACTACTTAGTATATTATTCAACGCACATGTTGGTGCATTTACTAAAAGAAGGTCAAATCAGAGATCTGATTGTGAATTGCCCTCTTTGTATAAAAAGAACGATCAACCAGTGCAACGACGGGCCAAATCTCGTCGAAACTAGGATAAAGGGATAACTCCATTGTGCCTTTATCAATGGTGACAAGTGACTACTCGATCACGAATAATGAATACTGAATTGTGACGTATCAAAATAAACGGTACTGATATTAATAGTTTGAGTAAATGGAAGTTATTGAGACAATACTTCAGATCACATTCTTTATCGTTATTGAAGCTACACTGTTTAATAACGTGGCAGAAATTAATACTACAGTTCACTTGACACTATCCCATCTGGACAGGGATAATTAGTGAGTTAGATGATATATTTTTACGGAATTATGTTACTAAAGTAATTCTTTAAAAAAATATTGTCTTCTAAATTCTAATAATACTAATAAATAGATTAGTGTATTATTAAGATACAGAACAATAGAGTTGATCCTTTTAGTATAAGAAATGTCTGAACAACTTCTATTTACTAATGTTGCTTTTGAAGCAAGTGGCAATTGTATTTATATTCTTCCCTGATTTCCTCATTTGCATAAGTTGGCTTTAATTGTATACTGCTCAGAACACGCCGCAGCTAGCCGAGTTCAACAGCTCAGCCCAACGATTTGCCACTTGCTGTTAAGCATGATTGAAGCTTCAAAAATATCATTTTTGTAATTATTATATTATAAAAATGATAATTGAAGACTCGGTCCAATCTGAGCAGCTCATACATTTTTTACCTCGTATAAGGCACTTTCTTACATGTAAATATTTGTTACCGACTCCACTGTCGGCACGGACGATTCGAAAACCCATTGTGTATTTGTATAGATAAAATTCTATGAAATTGCCTTATAAATGTGTGTGTTGCCCCCGCGTACCCCGCCGGGGCATAATGTAAGAATGTTACCAACGTGTAGACCCAGTACTTCGAGGTTTTAACAAAATACTCATTTAATTACTATTCGAAAAGATAATTCAAACCATAACTTTCTTTCGGTAATTAAAGTAGCATTTTGGTAACATTTCAGTATAGGTGTAAATTTTGTAAAGACTGAAGGAAAATAATGTTTGTGGAAGTAAGCAGAGGTAATTGTAAAGCGAAATTGGTTTTTATAGGAATGAAAAATATAGAGCCAAAAACTCATATTGTATATAATTTTCTTGATGCGAATCGGTAGAATTTAATGGACTAACGACATAGTGCCACGGCTTTTGAGAAATGAACTTTGAGGTAGTACAGACTTGCTAAATCTACTGCTTTGGCGCTATGAGGTACCTACATTTTTGTAATAAATCTTACCTAACAAAAATTCTAATGATTCGTTTCAAATATAATATTGTATGAAATTGCTGCTTAATTCAGCTTATTGATGAAAGATTTGATTTGTGAAAAAAGTGCTTTTTATTTGTGAGCCCAATGACGGGCGTGTAAAGAGGAATGTGCCAAAAGTGGTATGGCATCGTTTATCGTTTGTTGGACACACAACACCTGTGTTGACGAATATTTTTCAATAAAAAAGTAAAAAAATGTGTTCTAAACACAACAGTTCTGTGTTTTAATTATAATTTCTCCATCGACATTGGTGCCGATTCTCTTGTTCAATAACAAAACTAAAATTAGAGAATCGCTATCTTTCACTAACAGGCAGCGCGAGAAAAGGACGGCTATAGCTATGAACTAACTTGAGAAATGTTAAAACGTCTTGCGCTTCACCGTGTTTTTTTTACGTGTCTTCTAAAGTATGGAAATATTTCAAGTTTTGACATCTCTAATTTGAGTCCGTCTCTTTCTTGTTTTATTAGAGAAGAAAAAGTTAGTAATAGCCTAAAATTAAGTTTGTGCACAACAGAATCGGCACCAATCACCATTGACTATTGTCTAAAATGCTGCGACCCAAGCCTCGCCTATACTTACCCCCTGGCCACATCCTAGGGCGGTGCGGTAAGCGGTGAGCGGCGAAAACATAAGAAGTATACTACAGCTAGAGATGTGAATAACGGCTTTAAACTTTAAACGAACTTATTCGTTAATTTTTTTTCAAAAGTCACTTATATTATCTGCTTATTTGCTTAATTGCTTATTTTTTATTGACTTACATTAAAAATGGTTAAATGTGTTGTTTGCGTAACGTTAACAAATTTCAATGAACTTCCCTTCGTACTTTGCAGGCTTAGGACTGTCTGAATATTATCGAACTAAATTAGGTATTAGGTACTCTTGTAATAAACTTGTATTTGTAATAAATTATTAATAATAAGTTATATGCATAATTCTCTACTGGTATTCAGGCGTATTTATAAGTTGATTGATCTTATGTACATTTAATCATTATTTATATATTTTACAAGTACCTAGTGGAGGGACTCAGCTCGAGTCAATCGCTAATTGTTTGCGTTTAAAAACATTATTTTTTCCACTTTGCTGGTGGTCAATCGGGTCCTTCTTTCCGATATTGTGTACCCCGCTTTCGAAAACGCCCGTTCGCATGGGACTGACGTGACAACAATATTAGAATTTTGTATAAAAATTTGGCTGAGGATGGGGTATATGGTCTTGCGCTCTTTCCACCATTGCCTGGGACATTCTGTTCTTGCGATTACCACTTCAGAAAAGTACTTCTCTAACTCTTCTTTACATTTTTCGTCTGTGGTACGTGGTTGGTATGACGTGGCGACTTTATTGTCAAATCGCCCCCACAACGAACATACAGACGTAGCTGTTGATGATGATGATGGAATGGATGAAAGTCACAAAAAGTTTATAGGTAAGCACTTACGAAAAAACACTTAAGTACACTAATTATTTTATACACAAATATTTACATAATTACTGTTACAGTCATAATAAACAAAGTTTTAATCACAAAACGTAAATTTAAACACGGTCACGCACGCAAAAATCTACGAAAATTGAACGGTAAAACAGCAAACAATATTCCACGGTCGCGAAGAAAAGGTACTAAACTTAAAAAAGCAAATAACGAAATAATTGGATATAACCCATATAAATTAAACGTGAACTGTTAAAACCAATTTTAATACGATATCAATCTGCCTAGCCTTTTCCCAACTATGTTGGGGTCGGCTTCCAGTCTAACCGGATGCAGCTGAATACCATTATTTTACATGGAGCGACTGCCTATCTGACCTCCAAAACCCATTAACTGGGTAATACGATACCCCTTGGTAAGACTGATTGTCAGACTTTCGGGCTTCTGACTACCCGTAACGACTGTCAAAGATCCACGAATGACAGCCGGGACCAACGGCTTAACGTGCTTTCCGAGGCACGGAGGAGTCTCGGTATGTAAAGATGGTCACCCATCCACGGACCAACCCCGGCAAGCGTAGCTTAACCTGATGGATCGACCCGTGCGGCTGTTATTACTTAGCCACGAGCTCCTTTTAATACGATGCGATGCGAGATTTTAATACGATATTAAGCATATTCAATTCGACAGGATTTTAAACTCACGAATCCCGATTTAACGAAATAATCGAAAGACATAAATTTAAATCTTATTTTCATTAAGTTATGATCTGTTCTCGTAAAGCAATTGTCCGTCTATGGATTCAAATTGAATAATGCGCCGTCTATCGGTTATTATAAAATTCATTATGAGTCTCTCTCACAAATTCACAATACACACTAGATGGCTCTGATGTCTATAAAATTTTCAAAACACGAATATGAGTTAAAATTTTAAGAAAAAGCAAATAACGATAATTGCTTAAAATTAAAAGTGTGCTTATGTGCTTTATTTAAATAACACTACTTCATTGTTTGCTTATCATTTAAACGGCCATCTCTAACTACAGCTACCGGTTACGCCCACTGAGGCGCGGGGAGTGTGGCTGTCACTGGCATGGCCACCATCAGGGATTTTAATTTTGATAACACAAAAAAAAATTGTCGCTAATTAGTCGAAATTTGCCGCCAAATATTAGAATTTATCGGTCACTGGATCAAAAGTTATAAGGGTTCATTGATGGCCGATCTGGAGAGCGTCTCCCCAGCTTGGCCACATTTATATCCCAAAAAAGACACCTAGCAAGAACTGTTTTCTCCTAGATTTAGTCGCAACTTTTCGCTAATTCACAGATATAGTCGGGGTCTTTGTAAGAAGATAAATAAGTAAGTTCCAGTAATTTTGAAGTATAGTCCAAGTGCTAGATTGATGAGTTTACGATAAAATCTTTGATCTAGCTCCTGGACTACTTATACTTAAAAAAATAACTCATTATATCTTCTAAATTAAGACCCGACTAAATCTGTGACTTGGCGAAAACATGCGACTAAATCTGGGAGAAAACAGATCTTTGCTAGGTGGCCTAGTTTTTGAGATATAAATGTGACCAAGCTGAGGAGACGCTCTTCAGATCGGCCACCAATGAACCCTTGTTTTGAACCAGTGACCGACAAATTCTGATATTTGGCAGCAAATTTCGACTAATTTTTTGTGTTATCATAATTAAAATCCCTGATGGTGGGCATGCCAGTGTCAGTAACTCGACTGAGGTGTGGACTGGCATGGCCACCATGAGGGATTTTAATAATGATAACACAAAAAATTAGTTTGCCGCCAAATTTCAGTATTTGTCGGTCACTGGTTCAAAAGTTATAAGGGTTCATTGGTGGCCGATCTGGAGAGTATCTTCCCAGCTTAGCCACATTTTTATCTCAAAAACTAGGCCACCTAGCGAAGATCGGTTTTCTCCCAGATTTTAAACTCTTCGACTATACCAACCCAACTAGTTTATGATGTACGAAGGCGCGACAGAGCGAACGTGTCGTTCCGTACAAAGCGCATGCTCGCCGCCGTACTATGGGCCAAAGTTTCGCATGATCTCCTCAAAGGCGATAATCGCATAGCACGGCTCATGACTCAATCGCACAATGTTCGTTTATCACTACCTGCGCTCTCACAGAAATAATAGGTCTTTACCTATGAAATTGCCGTTTTGTATGAAAAAATTTAAACGAATTTTTTCATGCATTTTTTATTTGTATTAATCGAAGTAATCACCCATGCAATCAATGCATCTTTGCTAACGCAGTGGCAGTTTATTGATGCCCTTCTTAAAGAAATCAGCTGGACCGGAGGCAACAAATTCTTCAAAGGCATTTTGTACTGCCTCTCGGGTATTGAATTTTTTTCCCGCCAAGAAGTTATCCAAATTCTGGAAAAAGTAGTAGTCTGTAGGCGCAAGGTCTGGTGAGTAGGGCGGATGACGGAGAGCTTCCAACCCCAGTTCTTGCAACTTGGAGACCGTCTGCTGTGCAGTATGAGGTCGCGCGTTGTCGTGCAGGAGCAGCGGAGACGAGCGATTGACCAATGCTGGTTGGAGATGTGCCAGCTTCTCCATCATTGTGTTCAGTTCTTCACAGTACACATCTGAAGTAATGCTCACCCCGTTTGGTAAGAAGCTGTGATGAATCACACCGGCGCTAGACCACCAAACAGTGACCATCACTTTTCTAGGGGTAAGTTTTCGTTTAGGGCATTGTTTAGGTGCTGAACCAGGATCCAACCAACTTGCTGAGCGCTTGCGGTTATTAAACAGAATCCATTTTTCATCGCAGGTAACAATGCGGTTCAAAATTCCTTCATTTGTGTGTCTGTTGAGCAGTGCAAGGCACGTCTCAACGCGTACTTCGCGCTGGCGATCATTGAGTTCGTGGGGCACCCATTTGTCAAGCTTTTTTACCTTGCCAATTTGACGCAAATGGACCAATATTGTTTTGACGCTAACGTCGAAAGCTGCTGCTAATTCAGCCGTAGATTGTGTATCATCAGCTTCCACAATCGCCTTTAATTCGTCATTGTCGACCAAAGTCTTCGGACGACCGCGAGGTTCATTTTTCAGGTCGAAATTTCCAGAACGGAAGCGAGCAAACCAATAACAAGTGGTGCGTTGGTTTGTAGTGTTAGCTCCGTAAACGTCGTTGATGTTGCGTGCCGCTTGTGCCGCGTTGCTGCCACGACGGTACTCATATTCCATAATTACTCGAATTTTTAACGTATCCATGATGACGAAAAAGATTGAAATGCGATGAAAATGTAACACTAATCAATAAACAAATGACTACTTTTGGAAAAAAAATCCATGTTTTTAAAATAAAATTAATTTGAAATTAGAATTCTTAGCCAAACAAAAATTATTTTGATTTGAAATGGCCAATACTGCAGAACGGCAATATCATAAGTAAAGACCTAATATTTTTTTCAGTGAGCATGCTTAAGTTTTGTCCATAGTACAATGTACCTTAACTATTCGCACGATTAGTTGACCTCAAGTGCGGCGACGAGTCCATGTTGACAGTAAAGTCGCCGCACGCACACAAGTAATGTGTTGCAATAAGTATTTCCTCTCACACATAGAAATAACCACGTTTTGTGGAAGGGCGTTCATTTTTAGAATGGTTCATCTCTACCTACTTCGAAGGCATAAAATAAAGCGTTTTCTAACAAACATACTATTTACTTAATAAAAATCTTAAAAGGCATTCATTCGCTGACAGACAACGCAAAGCCTAAACCGCTGGGTCTAGAAATGAAATTTTACATAGGGGTTCCTTATTTAACGAAGGTGAGCACTAAGGAAGGAATGAAGCTCTTTATTTCGTCACCTAGTCTAATCTAGCCTGTACTGTCCCACTGAAAAACAAAGGCCTCCCTTCCCTCTCCCTTTTCCACACAATTCCGTGTTTTGCTAGTGTCGGCCAGTTCTTTCGGTCGGTTTAAGCTCGTCCCACCATCTTCGTCTCGGCCTGCCGCGATGTCGTCGTGCGTTTGGTGGGACCCAATCGGTGGTTCTCTTAGCCCATTTGTTATCTCACATGCGGCAAACATGTCCGGCCCAGTCCCACTTGAGCTTAGCGGCTTTCTGGGTAACGCCCGTGTAGATGGTTTTGGCGCGCAGTGTTGTGTTCCTTATACGGTCTGGTCTCGTAAAGGAGTTAAATGAGAATGGAAGTTTTGTACATTTTTGCGTTGGGTAATCCCATCGGGTAAAGTGTAGGGATGTAATAATGTAGAACTAAAGGGGCGCAATTCAAGGCTGTCCGCTTCCGCCGTGTTCTCACGGAGGCGATCGGCGGCGGCGATCTCTCGCGTCCAAACTTGGTCCAGGCCATGGTGCGGAGCGAGAGTGCATGGGAGGCCGTCACCTCCTTCTGCGAAGCAGTAATGCTCGCAAAGGAGGAGGCGGGACGCGAGAGGGAGAGGCAACAGCCGCGCCCTCGCGCCCCTAGCCGCCGCAGGAGACGCCCTGGGCGGCGGGAATCGATCGCCGATTCCCGGCCACCGTAGGCGCGGGCTTGCGGACGACGAGTAATGGGCAGCTCGCCGTCCGGTAAGGACCAGGCCCGGGTCGACGGCGCGTTGTGTTCCACGCGCGCCTCAGAGATGTCAGCAGTGACGGGGTCCAATAGGGCCGAAGCCGCCGGGGTCGCGGGTAGTTCGAAAGAGATACCGTGGCCCTGGCACGGGCAACTGAAGGAACACGGGTGGGTTTTAGTCAGTAAAAGTCTGACACACCCTCCCGCTCTGCCCGGAGCGGGAGAAGTCATTTGATAATTTCCCATCCACAAAAAAAAAAAAAAAAAAAAAAGGCTGTCCGCTTTGCCGTCCTCTTGAATCACCTTGCAACCTCTGCTCGGTATTGCCGGACGCCATGCAGGCTGCAACAACATTCACAATCCTGCATTAAAGCGGACTGCCGTGAATGGGCTCCTTTACTGTGGACGCCCACGCAGGAGGCTAAGTACAGGGCGAGAGTTGCACAGAGAGCCATAGAGCGTTCCATGCTTTGCGTAGGGCTTTTATAGACAGAGTTCCAAATGTCGAGATCCGAAGACCAGCGATGACAGGTGTAGGTGACAGGACAGGTGGGTGGGTGAGGGTGGTGTAAGTGGTGCAGTGATGATATTGTTACCATCGCGACCGTAGAACCTGGATGAGGCTGGCACAAGAAAAGAGAGGCCTATGCTCGGCAGTGGGTGAGGTTGGGTTGTGGATGATGATGATGAATTGTATGACCAAATGGCGTAAGCTGGGGTGAGTACCTACGGTCAGTCAAAAAAAAAAACTCAAATCAAGTTTTCATTCTGTTCCATCATAGATCTGTGATTAAAAAAGCAAGAACTAGTAAGAGATGCACTAATGAATAAAAAAAATCACAGCCTTTTCCCAACTATGTTGGGGACGTTGGAGTCGGCTTCCAGTCCTACGGATGCAGCTGATTACCAGTATTTTACATGGAGCGACTGCCTATCTGACCTCCACAACCTAGTTACCGGGTAATATGATACCCCTCGGTACGAGTGGTTGTTAGACTTTCTGGCTTTTGACTACCCGTAACGACTGTCAAAGATGATAGTCGGGATCAACGGCTTAACATGCTTTTCGAGGCACGGAGGAGTCAATAATATAGATAATATTATGGATGAACCGACCGTGGCATGGCAAGCGTAGCTTAAACTTTGGTCGACCGATCGATTTAGCCAAGATTCTCTAGATCTTTTTTATAGAATTTCTTAGCATTATCATCATTCTCCCCTTATCGCCCTTATCCCAATCTATTTGGGGTCGGCGCAACATGTCCTTTTTTTCCATACTTCTCTATGATTCATCTCGGTAATCACCCCCTTTCTAGCCATGTCATCCTTCACACAATCCATCCATCGTTTCTTTGGTCTTCCTCTACTCTTATAGCCATCGACATTCATACTCAAAACTTTCCTCACGACATTTTCCTCACTCCTCCGCATCACATGCCCATACCATGACAACCGATTTCCACACAACTTTTCAGTCACCGGTGCCACTTTCAGACTTCCTCTTATGTACTCATTTCTTATTCTATCCATTCGTGTAACACCACACATACCTCTTAGCATTCTCATCTCAGCTGCATGCAATTGCTTTTCATTCATCCCTTTTGTGGCCCAACATTCTGATCCATACAAGACAGCAGGTCTAACCATTATTTTATATATCTTCCCCTTAAGTTTAAGGGGAATGCGGGAGTCGCAGATTGTTCCCGTGGCCTGCCGCCGTTTCATCCATCCAGTGTGAATTTCTTAGCACTAATGAATGAAAAATAAAATAATATTGTTAATTAATTCGAATAATAATTTAATTATATTAATATGTGTGGATATAACACTAAAATAACTTAAAATGAATCAATTTTACATTAGAATAATATGCCCGACTATTAGGTACCCCATTCAGACCAGCGTATTTCCCTTTCCGTGTTTAATTCGAGACAACGGCTGCGTGAAATCATCCCACTTTTTATTTTTAGCACGGTACATCCCACGGTTTTGTAGCAGCCGTGTTCATTTTACGTTAATGTGGTTGCTTACCAGAAGCTTCGCCGCGAGAGAGCGCTGTGTTTGTCACTTGTCAGTCATCTGAAGACAAAGCGACCAATCGTCGACAAGAAAAACCTTTAAGCGCCATCTCGCGGCAAAGTTTTCAGCAAGGTACTCCATTGGCAGTTTGAATGAAGGTAACAAACACAGCGCCATCCACGCGGAACTAATTTGACAGTTTTCTTCCTAACCTTGTTTAGTTTTTACAAAACAGTGTCCAGTTTACGTATTGTCTACAGATGGATGACCTTTAATTTACCGTGACCGTGTGTTTAATACCGTTCAACAAAAGATTGAACACGGGAAAGGAAAGCTTCAGGGCATTGCTTGCATACCTTACAATAATTTCACTATTATGATTAAAATAAAGAATTGATATACAGTTTCCACAAGAAAATACACCAAATTACATATCTCGAAGAACAAGAACTAAATGCAGCGGGAAACCAGATACCTTACACGAGACATTCCCGCCTCCCCCCGTTCTTGTCACAGGTGGTCATATTTGTGTGAGGTACGGTCCGCGAGGCCTAAGCTGAGCTTTGCATTTGTGTGATTGACCGAGGAACGCACCGCGCCTCAGGCCGATTGCCAAAAAGCAGTATAAACCGGTTTTAAACCAAGCAAAGGACCGTCGCGCTCTAGGCCGGACGCCACACCTACACGGTCTATGTGCACTCACACAAATGCAAAGCTCAGCATAGGCCTTGCGGACTGTACATACTTTGAAAATAACCTTATTGATAGAGTTGGTAATATTTTTAAAGTTTTTCGTTAGCTTATAAATCGTCGTCGCCCTTGTGGCCTAGACAAAGTATTTCAGTACATTCGATTAGCGACGACGCTAGTAGAAAAGCCAAGATAGTATGGGGTTGACGTGAAAATAAGTCAACGCCAACGATAACTTCCTAGATTAGTGGGCCTATACAAACAGCATTCGCTTCGGAGCGATTCTATTTCTACAATCGCTACAGCTTCAAAGTGACATTGACATCATCACGTGACATTTCGATAGCTTATGTCAACCCCATAATTTTTTTCGTTTTTTTTTTTACTAGCGTCATCGCTAATCGAATGTTAATATGTCTAGGCCCTTAGAGATGCGTCGATATCGATTGCAAAATAGAATCGCACCGAAGCGAATGCCGTTTGTCTAAGCCTACTTGTCACACTTCGTTAGCCCCTTCCTTCTCCGTAACATGTGACGTAATTTATGCATGGCTCTTACATCTTGATAATTATCATTTCATTACATTCATCAACTGCTCAAACATTCCTAATATGCCTAGTATGCGTCCTATGCACTCCTTGCATTGCTGCCTTCACTTCTTCAAAGAATGAGGTGGAGTTATGAACAGTGGTGCCTCCGAGGACTATCCTGACTCCTGGATAAGCCTGGTTAATCTGATGCACGCACTGGGCCTCTTCATAGGTGGCGCCACCTACGATGAAGACGAATATGTCTTGAGGGCGCCTGCCGTATGCTCCGTCGTCGCCACCAAGGGTTGGATACAGGTTTTCACGTAGTTTGCCCTTGATTAGATCTTCGAGAGTGTCTTTTAGAAGAGGCGTGTGTTGGGTGTAGATGTTTTCCACGCCGTTGAGACCCTGTAATGGGGAATAATACTGAAAATCATCAAACTTACTAAGGTAATTTTTATAGTAATCTTTAGATAAATTTCGACTTTATTAATGCTCATTATACATCTAATTACTGCACGTACTGCTACTAAAACTCCTAGCGATTACAGATTTTTTTTTCTTTTAATCTTTTATGTCTACCTGTGCACAGCGGGTTATATTAGCAACTTAAGCCGAAAAAATCGTCAGGGCCTGATGGTATTCCGCCGTATGTTTTTAGGGACTGTCGAATGGGAGTAGCGAGACCGCTGTTGCACATCTACAATCTTTGCCTTACATCAGCTGTATTTCCCGAGATGTGGAAGATTACCCGGGTCATACCGGTACCGAAGGGAGGTTCGAAAACTAAAGTTGAAGAATATAGACCTGTTGCTGTATTGTCAACAACGGCTAAAGTATTAGAATCGGCTATTCATAAGAAAGTATATCAGCAAGTTAGCTCGCAACTCACCGACGCGCAGCATGGATTTCGGCCGACTAGAAATACTACGAGCAATTTACTTAGCTACATGGCGGAAGTGGTGCCGATAGTGGACGGTGGGGGGCAAATCGATGCTGCATACTTCGACTTTAAAAAGGCATTTGATTTAGTCGATAATGATGTGTTACTGAAAAAGTTAGCAGGGGTCGGTTTCACCCCGCATTTACTTAAGTTTTTTGTGAGTTATATGAGTAACAGGCAACAGTATGTTGACTTTGCAGGAAACCAATCGAAGGCGTACTATACGAGATCTGGTGTAAGTCAGGGAACTAATATAGGGCCCCTTGGGTTTCTCTTAATGATTAATGACCTACCAAGTGTTGTACAAGACGCTAAGTGCTTGCTATTTGCCGACGACCTCAAACTTTCTCTCCCCATAACAAACATGGATGATTGTGAAAGACTGCAGAGAGATATAGACAGAGTAGTAACTTGGAGCAAGAGTAATCTCCTGCAGTTTAACACATCTAAGTGTGTGACCATAAGTTTCTCGCGCGCACACACGCCCATTAGACATAGTTATACGGTGGACGGGGTACCGATGGCTAGGGTCACTGAAGTGAGGGACTTGGGTGTCCGTTTCAGCACCGGACTAACGTTTCGTGATCATATACTCAGGGTATGCAAAAAAGCATATAGAAACCTAGGATTTGTCCTGAGAATGGTAAAAGGCTTCACAAATATGAAAGCTATAACGGCATTGTATAATGCTTTAGTAAGGAGCCAATTAGAAAGTAATGCAGTTATCTGGGCTCCGCATGAAACTAAATATAGTCTCATGTTGGAGCGCGTACAAAATAAATTTATTAGATATATATATATGAGGGAATACGGGGTATATCCATTTTATCCTTTAATGTATCCAACACTATTTATCTTAGGTATGGTCGGATATAACGAACTGAGGGTCAGGAGGCAACTCACACTTGTTACTTATATCTTTAAGATAATTAGAGGGAAGATACACAATGCGGATATATTGCGAAGGGTGGAACTAGTCGTGCCAGACGGGTATGTGGGTCGTCGTCGTCAGCCGCGGTTGCTGGCGGTACCGCACGCGCGAACTAACTTGCTACGTGAGGCCCCGCTGACGAGCGCGCTCCGCACTCTCAACCTCATTGCTGATGACGTCGACATATTCTGTTGCACTTTGGGTGAATTTGAGAGAATAGCTACCCATAGAATTTGTTATGGTACAAGCAGTGGAACTATCTAATTTATATATGTGTGCTACAATATCGCATTGGGTCTACCCTGTAAGGATATTTGTATGTTTGGAGTGAATAAATAAATAAATAAATAAATAAATAAATATTATTAATAATATTGTTTGTTAAATTAGTTGAGAGTTCTTATATTGTAACTGTTTGCTGTTCCTGCCTACCTACCTCGTAAGTTGGGGCCGATACCACTGGGCCACCACTGCTCAGAAACATACACAAAAAAAAACTAAGCGACTGCCTATATTCAAAAACATTTGTTTTAAGCTGTCTCCTGCGTATTCAAATATTTTTAGTTACACATTTTGTGTAGATGTCAGTAGATGACATTTTGTGTAGAGGTCGTAATGAGTTCCGACGAGGAAGACGTGCGACGGATTGAAAATTAAACAAAACCTTCCCCTCTTCAGGGAACAACACAGGGGCGCGGGGAATGTTTTCCATGCAGATCGGAAAACAAAAACATCGTGTTTGCATACAATGTGCTGTGATTTATGAAAATGTTGTTTGTGCATGTGTATAAACTGTGTCTTTAATTTTTGTAATTGATTTGAAACCGTTTCAATTAAGGGGACTACAGGACCTGAACGGAAGTTTTATAATGCCTAAAAGTACACCACCACCATTCACTGCACAAAACAAAATCAGAAAAATATAATATTATAATCTTCAGGATCTAAGCTAATTAGTTAGTGTGTTGAAATATAATACAACTAATTTGATATGATAGATGATACGATAGAAAAAAAATCACGAACATACTTAACTGTAAAAAAATATTTTAACGATTAAAACATACAATCAATCAATCTGATACTTGCATCATTCAGATTTTTTGTTAGGTTATTCTACATATTAACGTAATGAATAGTGTTTAAATTTCTAAGATCCATATTTAGCAAAAAATTACCAGGGTGGTGTCTTCGCGCTTCTCTTTCTTTTCTATGCAGTCCGACAGTGACCGCGCTTTAGGTCCTTTAGTCCCCTTAAAGAAAATAAATAATGCCAACCCACCTTAAACAGCCTCTTAGTAATTTTGACAGCATCCTGCAGCCCAAACAGGTCGCTCTGCCGAGCATGGGCGCCGCCATACTCCAGCAGGTTCACCACACTCTTGACCAGCAGTTCCGGAGCGCCCCTGGTCTTCAGCGCCTCGATGAGTGAGGGTAAGGCATTGCTGGCATGCTTCTCGTATCGCAGGGCGTAGAGAGCAACCAGCTTGGCCGCGTCGTGGTGACGGATGGATTCGTTAGAGAGGAGGTTCTTGAGACGCTGTGTGTGAAAATTATATGATTTGCGTTGAAATAGGTTGTTTTTAAAGGGTATTTCAAACTAATTTACCGAAACGTCATCAACATTCTCCTGCCCTTATCCCAATCTATTTGAGGTCAGCGCAACATGTCCCTTTTTTCCATACTTCTCTATTAGTCACCATCTCGGCAGTCACAGCCTTTCTATCCATATTAACAGAAACATACTAACTTTATATTTGTTTTCTGTATATTAGGTCTTTACCTATGAAATTGCCGTTCTATAGTACTGGCCATTTCAAATCAAAATAATTTTTGTTTGGCTAAGAATTCTAATTTCAAATTAATTTTATTTTAATAACATGGATTTTTTTTCCAAAAGTTGTCATTTGTTTATTGATTAGTGTTACATTTTCATCGCATTTCAATCTTTTTCGTCATCATGGATACGTTAAAAATTCGAGTAATTATGGAATATGAGTACCGTCGTGGCAGCAACGCGGCACAAGCGGCACGCAACATCAACGACGTTTACGGAGCTAACACTACAAACCAACGCACCACTTGTTATTGGTTTGCTCGCTTCCGTTCTGGAAATTTCGATCTGAAAAATGAACCTCGCGGTCGTCCGAAGACTTTGGTCGACAATGACAAATTAAAGGCGATTGTGGAAGCTGATGATACACAATCTACGGCTGAATTAGCAGCAGCTTTCGACGTTAGCGTCAAAACAATATAAGTCCATTTGCGTCAAATTGGCAAGGTAAAAAAGCTTGACAAATGGGTGCCCCACGAACTCAATGATCGCCAGCGCGAAGTACGCGTCGAGACGTGCCTTGCACTGCTCAACAGACACACAAATGAAGGAATTTTGAACCGCATTGTTACCTGCGATGAAAAATAGATTCTGTTTGATAACCGCAAGCGCTCAGCAAGTTGGTTGGATCCTGGTTCAGCACCTAAACAATGCCCTAAACGAAAACTTACCCCTAGAAAAGTGATGGTCACTGTTTGGTGGTCTAGCGCCGGTGTGATTCATCACAGCTTCTTACCAAACGGGGTGAGCATTACTTCAGATGTGTACTGTGAAGAACTGAACACAATGATGGAGAAGTTGGCACATCTCCAACCAGCATTGGTCAATCGCTCGTCTCCGCTGCTCCTGCACGACAACGCGCGACCTCATACTGCACAGCAGACGGTCTCCAAGTTGCAAGAACTGGGGTTGGAAGCTCTCCGTCATCCGCCCTACTCACCAGACCTTGCGCCTACAGACTACTACTTTTTCCAAAATTTGGATAACTTCTTGGCGGGAAAAAAATTCAATTCCCGAGAGGCAGTACAAAATGCCTTTGAATAATTTGTTGCCTCCCGTCCAGCTGATTTCTTTAAGAAGGGCATCAATAAACTGCCACTGCGTTGGCAAAGATGCATTGATTGCATGGGTGATTACTTCGATTAATACAAATAAAAAATGCATGAAAAAAATTCGTTTAAATTTTTTCATACAAAACGGCAATTTCATAGGTAAAGACCTATTATAAGTGTATATAATTATTAACTTAAGATCTTGTTTCTGGATAGCCTATGTTTTCACTGTAGAACACTTTGAGACTAGTAATGGTTTGTTTACACAGTGCGAGCTAGCGTGCAAGTCGGCCTACCGAAGAACTGCAGTGCAGCAACTCGCACTGTGTGGACGTATCATACGAGTTACTCGCACTTGCGAGTTTGACAGTACCTCGCAGCCGAGTAACTTTCAACATTTTTAGGGTTCCGTACCTCAAAAGAAAAAAAACGGAACCCTAATAGGATAACTTCGTAGTCCGTCTGTCTGTCCAAAGGCAAAAGTCTGAAAATTGTTCATTTGTAGTTTTATCACATAAAAAACAATTTTCAGTTTTTTTTTTCTGGCGAAATGTGGGTGTGCCCTCCACCTCTGCCCAACGCTTCTGGGAAACAAGGCGTGATGTTATGTTTAATAGTTTTTTGTGCTTACAAAGATAAATTTGCAGTTGGAGAATTGTCCGTGACGTATATCAATGTATGGGAGAACATGTTTTTCAACTACAATGTTCAGTTTGTTTTGGGATAAATTCTTTTCAACCACGGAACCCTTCATTGTGTGTGGTCCGACACGCACTTGGCTGGTTTTTTTTTTTTGTTTTCACTCGCCTGCTCGCCTCGCTCGCAACAGCTCGCACATCACTCGCATCGTTCGGACGCTTTCGGCAGTAGCTCGCCAGTCAGTCGCAAGCACACAACTTGCAAGAGAATAGGCAGCGTAATGAAAACACCCAAGGCAAGCCACCAGCTATTAGTTGCCCGGGTATTTCTCATGCCACCTTATGGCTGGTTTACACAGTGCAAGCACTGCTCGCACTGTGTACTCGCGTATCAGTAGCTCGGCATGCCTTGGCTGTTTACACGGTGCAAGCTGCTGACTAGACAGCTGCTCGCACTGTGTACTCGCATGCCAGTAGCTCGGCTTGCCTTGGCTGTTTATATAGTGCGAGTTGCTGCACTGCAGCTACTCGGTAGGCCGACTCGCACGCTAGCTCGCACGAAAATAAAAAATGTTGAAGTTACTCGCCTCCGAGCTACTGTCCAACTCGCAAGTGCGAGTAACTCGTATGATACGTCCACACAGTTCGAGTTTCTGCACTGCAGCTACTCGGTAGGCCAACTCGCATGCTAGCTCGCACTGTGTAAACTAGCCGTAAGGAAGAAGAATGCGCCTGCTCATGACATGACGTAGACAGGACGAGTGTTCTGCCTTCGACTAGTCTTTCTCATGTTTCATATCGAATGACACATGTTTTAGCAACAACTTTTCTTTATGACTATGTCTGACATTACCTGCAGATGCTTGGAGTGGTCGCTCTGGCAGGATATCTCCTGCTCCAACTCCGACACCTCCAACAGATTGTGTCGCGAGACGCACGCTGACAGCTCCCCCACCACTGTCACGTGTTTTGTCACTGTGCCTGACATTTTCTGAAATACAGTAACATATCAATTATGGAAGTGGGCAAAATTAATCTCCCTATTTATTCATGCTCTTTGAATTAAAATAAAAGCAGAGGAAACATTGACGTGGAAGGCTCAAGGGAAGATGTTGAGATGAACTGGCCTGCTTCCTGAAAAATTTTACCACATCAATCAATCTGCCTTTTCCCAACTACACTCGGCGTCACAAAAATCGCACCTATTTAAGAATTCTCTTCAAAGTCATTTTAACGCTATTAATCAATGGTAGACATATGACTATAAGGTATCATTGGAAAGGCAATTTATTTAAATTTCAGAATAAATCAATAGATTTGATTTTTTGTTTACCGGGGAATAAAAAAGCAAGCTAATGCAAATGATTAAAAAGTTAAATTTTATTTTATCAGCAAAAGTTACAATAAAGTCCTTAAAAACAACTTAAAACCTAGTGTTACCCCCCCTAGCCCTGATGACCGCTTCCATGCGTTCTCTCATGGACCTAATTAATGTAACAACAGTCTCTTGAGGAATGTTGTCCCATTCTGCAACGACGGCACCTTGGAGGTCTTGAAGAGTGGTTGGGGCAGGATCACGTGCCCGTACTCGCCGTTTCAGTTCATCCCAAAGGTGCTCAATAGGGTTCAGGTCTGGACTTCGCGCCGGCCAGTGCATAACAGGGATCCCAACTTCTTGCAGGTAGTCTCTCACAATTAATGCGGTGTGACAGCGGGCGTTATCGTGCATTAACGTGAACCCACTGCCAACAAAACCCGCATAAGGGACAACCTGCTCCGCTAAGATCTCTGTTATGTACCGAGCAGCAGTCAGCGACCCTTGCCCACGAGCACGTCCAGTCCGAGAAACACACACAAGGTTCGTTTTGCCGTCGATTGACATGCCGCCCCAGAACATGCACGAGCCACCCCCGTATTCCACTGTCTCTTGAATACAGGCTTGTGCGAATCGTTCCCCTTGCCTCCTGTACACTCTTCTACGCCTGTCGTTGCAGAAAAGACACACCCTCGTCTCATCCGAGAAGAGCACAGCCCTCCATTGCTCTATTGTCCAATCCACATGGTCACGGGCAAATTGCAACCGGTCTCTCCTATGCTGTGCAGTAAATTTTGGCCCTGTAGCAGCCCTGTGAGCTGCAATTTTCTTCTCCCGCATTCTTCTTCTAATCGTGGAGACGCTTACAGAAATTCTGCGAGCTGATCGCAGTTGTTGTTGCAGCTCAACAGCATTGGAGAACCGATTACGTAAAGACGTCGAAACAATGAAGCGATCGTCTCTTTCGGATGTGCACCGTTGTCTTCCAGATCCACGTCTTCGGATATAGCCACCAGTCTCTTGGAAGCGTTGGAACACTCGTCGAACGGAAAAACAACTCAAGTTCAGTTGCCGAGCAACATCACATTGCCGCATCCCTGATTGCAGTAGTGCAATGACTTGAGCGGCTTCATCTGCAGTGGTATCCATCTTCTGGGGTATTTTTCTTGTTGGAGCTGTTCACGTGTGTTCACTTCAAAGGTTGGATAGCGAATGACTCACATTTAGTTATATATTATATAGTTATTTATATATGGCATCTCGCAGTTGACCACTAAGGGTCGAGACTGCTCAACCGGGCGTTTCCTGTGGGTTCTTTAAGCGAACTTAAAGCCCCCGGCCAGGCTTAAAACTAGAGTAAATTATTAGTCGACTGAGCGTCGCTAATAACAATATGACAGCCAGACGGGGCAGGCTGGATCATGACGGGGGGGACAAGTGCTACAGGCTCAGCTGTGCCCCCAGCTGGCACAGCTTCACCGAGTAGGGGATAGGGGGGGGGGGGGCGGTTACGATTGCGACCTCGGCGGCGAGGTCGGAATGTATTCCGGGGTGGTCTACGTTTATAAACCGTACTGGTGGCCTTGCTACTCTCCTGAAGGAGGGTTATGGGGTCATCAGGGTCGGTGAGAATATGACGCGGACGGCGAGTCTTACTAATTTGAGAGGGGGTATAACGCGCGGCCTCGACAACCAAAGGGTTGCGATGCTTCGCGGCGGCATCAAAGAAACGCTTCGAGCCGCGCTTCAAAAATTGATGGATCGTGGGGATCCTGAGGTCAAGGTGGAGGTCCGCGTTCCGAACGAACCAAGGGGCGCCCGTTATCCTTCGGAGGAAACGGTTTTGTAATGTCTGCATCCGATGCAGATAGCGGGGTTTGGCGTGTGCAAATACCGAACCCGCATACGTCATGATGGGACGAATGCACGCAGTGTAAATGCGCAATTTGCACTTAAGAGATAGTTTGCTGCGTGCATTTAAAACGTAATGAAGTCTACCGAGGGCAAAGGCGGCCCGTGAACGTACCAGCTTAATATGCTCCGCAAAGGAGAGGCGCTGATCGAGAGTCACCCCCAGATATTTGGCTCGCTTCTCCCAAGGGATCGGCTTACCAAACATGGTGATTGGTCGGGGAATGGAACGTGAGAAATACGGTTTCAAAAAGAGAACCGCTTGACTCTTGTCAGGATTGACCTCGATTCTCCACCGACGGAACCAGCAGCTGAGGGTATCGACTGCTGTTTGGAGGTTACGAGCTATCACGTTTTGGTCACGTCCCGAACAGTATATGGCCGTATCGTCTGCAAACAGAGCCAACTGAGCCTTTTTACGTTTCGGGATGTCGCTAGTAAATAGTGTAAAAATAAGAGGAGAAATTACGGAGCCCTGTGGGACCCCCGCGCGAATCGGGTGGGGGGCAGAAAGTGCCCCTTCAATACGGTAACGAAACGTACGGTTCGACAAAAAGTCTCGTAGGATGAGCACGAGACGGTCAGGCACTCCGAGTTTGTACAGCTTATAAATTAAGCCGTTGTGCCAGACTTTGTCAAACGCTTTCGCTATATCGAAAAAGACCGCGCCCGTCATCAAACTGCGCTGAAAATGAGCGCTTATGTGTTCGACGATACGGTGAACCTGTTGCACACAGGAGTGCTGGGTTCGGAACCCATACTGTTCGTTCGGGATGAGACCCTTTGTCTCGGCATAATCTCTGAGTCGCTTATAAATAAGTCTCTCATAGATCTTGCCGAGAACATTGAGCAAGCTAATGGGGCGGTAACTAGTGGGCTCGCTCTTGGGCTTGCCGGGCTTGGGTATACCGATAACGGTGGCCTGTTTCCAGGCTTGGGGGAAAATATTATTGCTCCTGGCACCATTGAAGATGATGGTCATTAGCATAATTAAATTTGCTGGGAACAGTTGGAACACCCTATTGGTGAGTCCATCTGAACCAGGGGCTTTGCGGGGTTTTAGACCCTTGATTATCTCCTGCACCTCGTCCGGCGTGACGGGGGGGCAGGGGACAATCAGGGTCCTCAACGGGAGGATGGGAAGCTCTACGTTCGACTTCCGCGTCGACCTCAGAGAGGTGAGCTTGGTCAACCGGTAGAGCGCTAGGTGTGCATTGCGCCTCGAGACTGTCTGCAAGGCATTCCGCCTTGTCGACATCGTCAAACGCGATGGTGTTATCGGGGCGGACTAGGGGGGGCATAGAGGTAAATCCTCGGGACGTGAGTTTCTTCTGGAGCTGCCAGAAGGCAAGATGGTTTGGCTCTAATTCGCTCAACATCTTATCCCAGCTAGCGGAACGCAGATCCTCCATACGAGTCTTTACAGATTTCTGTAAATAACGCATGTGGACTTTGTTCGCACGACAAGGAAAGCTGCTGTAGGCACGGACAGCCGCGTTCTTCTCATTTATCAGCTCACGTACATCGTCCGGCAACTTCCCGCGATGGTCTTCCATCACAGGAACTTCCCTTGAACAATCGTTCAGGACAGATTGTACGTGTTCCGTAAATGAGTCGATCGCGGCCGTCGTGTCAGCGATAGAGTCAAACTGGTCGGGGATGGAATCTAAGTGGGGGGAAGAGGAGGATTTCAGGCACTCGCTTACCGCTCCTCCAATCCGTCACTTTTTTAGTAGGTAAAGGTTGGGTGGGGTCAAAGTGACCAAGGCGGGAGACCAGCTTAACGACGACTGGCCGGTGGTCAGAGTTTAATTCATGTATCGCTTCTATAGAGTCCAATCGAAGATTGACATTCTTTAGAAGCGCTACATCAAGTACATCAGGGCGGTGGTCAAGGTTACCGGGGAAATGAGTCGGAGTCATTGGGGCAATGACGTCGAAATTCAAAAGGGAACAAAGGTCAAATAAGCGTTTGCCTCTGACTCACATTTAACCCGGGTCGTCCGTTTTATACCCTTGTAGGGAGGTGTTTGCGCGGAACGCCTACTAAAATCATCATAGCACTAGTGCAGCTACGTGTGTTGTAGCTAATGACTTTTTTTTTTATTTTAATCACCTTCTACCGACAGTTTTACATTTGTTAATATACACATTCTTACTGAAGAGACAAGTCGTATTTTGATTCATCTCCCGCTGATAGACCTGATGGAATCCCAACAATGGTCCTATCGAGCATGGATTAGAAGATTTCACGATGGAAAACTTCGATCAGCTATTATTTTAAGGATTTCAAGAGAATTGGTGGACATAACTCGTAATTACAAGCGAAGTTGGTTGTGCGACATTCATTTTGCTGTGTCATTGCGAAGATGTGGAATTTTCCGTGGTCTGGATAATCGTAATCATCATTAGTTCCACCCAACACTCTAATATCAGGTTGTATTTAGTGGTAATTAGCTGTTAATAACCAGGTTAGTACAGAGATAAATACCTAATCGTTGTAAAACCCTATTAGTGCTTACAAATTGTTATAATTGATCAGACATTAGCGTGTTAATCTTATGATAATCACAGTTATTTGTACCTTTCAAAGAGTAGCTATAAAAAGAGCTGCATTATTATAACTTTATTAGGTAGGTAACAGTTACTGAGTCATTTATTCATGTAATCACATTAAAAGTTAGATAGGTTCATAATTGCATTGTGAATGTAATGCAGTTAGTTAGGTTTTGTACTGATTTTGTTATTGTTAAAACGTTTGATACATTATTATGAAATTATAAGAAAACAATTAACACTAAACTTAGCAGTTAATTCGTATTTTATATGTAGGTATTTTATATGTAGGTATTTACAGGCAGGTATCGTAACAATTTTAGACGCTGTTAAATCTTTAATTGTATACATTCCAGGTTGACTGCACCAGCTTACGCAATGCCAGAGGATAAGGAGCTCGTTAGAAAAAGGGCAAGTTACAAGGGAAGGGTAACAGTATTCTTGAATTATTTGAATTCATTAAAACCTCCTATAAGTCCTTCTGAGGTTAGCGAGTTGCGATTGCGTTTGAATAGGCTTGAGTCATTGTATGGCCAATATGACGAGGTGCAACTAGCACTGGAATGTAGCACAGATAATTTTGATGGTCAAATGTTAGAACGTAGTGAGTTTGAGTCTCTTTATTATAAAACCTTATCTGAAGCTCATAAAGTGCTCGATGATTATAAGAAAAGGATCCAACTGATAGTGAAGTAGGTTCACGTTCTAATAATCACAGCTTTGTTAAGTTACCGACTATTCAATTACCTAAATTTAGCGGTTCTTACATAAATTGGTTGGAATTTCACGATACATTTGTCAGCCTTATTCACTCTAATGACGACATAAACGACATAAATAAATTTCATTATTTGAGGTCATCACTAGAAGGTTCAGCTGCAGTGGTGATAAACTCAATTCAGTTTTCTGCCGCTAATTATGTAGTCGCTTGGAAATTACTCTGTGACCGGTTTGATAATAAACGTCTGTTGATTCAACACCATGTTTCAGCATTATTTAATATTGAGACGATCAGCAAGGAGTCGTCTGTGAATTTAAAAGCTTTAATCGATCACATTAATAAAAACTTGCGTGCCTTGGAATCCCTTGGCGAACCGGTCAATCACTGGGATACTCTACTCATTCACATTATAAGATACAAGTTGGACAATAAAACTTACCGTGAATGGGAAGAGTATAAGGGTCGACTTGACAAGGACTACGAGATTACATTTACTGTGTTCCTCACATTCATTAAGAATCGTGCTGAATTAATTGAAACATTAGAAATGTCAAGTTCAACAATTGATAAACATTCAAACACCAATAAAAATTCCAAGGTTAGGACAATGGTAATACAGGATTCTAATAACAAAATAGACAAGGATAATCAGGTGAATAATAGTTCTTCTAAACCTAAGAGTTGTGTTCAATGTAACGGTGAGCACAAATTAAGTAATTGTCCTCAATTTTTGGCGTTGAGTAATGAAGCACGGTTACAATTGCTACCGAAATATAAGATTTGTTATAATTGTTTGTCTTCAGGACATTACGCTAATAACTGTAAACAGGCAAGTTGCAAAATATGTCGGCGCAAGCACCACACTCTGGTGCATGTCGCAGATCATTCAAAGAAGTTAGACTTGGTTATCACTTCTGCTAACAATGATAATGCGACCAGTGCCCCTGCTCCGTCAACTTCCAGTGCAGGTTTGTCTCTTTCTGCAAGTGTTGAACGTGGTGACGTATTGCTAACCACGGCTTTAATTAAGGTCATAGGTAAAAAAGGTAAGGAATACGTTACTCGCGCTGTGCTTGACAGTGGCAGCACATCATGTCTCATGACTGAAAGACTGTACAAGCAACTGGGTTTAACTGCCAATACTGTGAACAACTCCATATTAGGTATTAATAATTCATCTTCATATATCAATAAAATGTGTCCCGTCTCAATAAAATCTTTAAGCGATAACTTTTCCATTAACATTAATTGCTTTGTTCTACCTTCAATTACCGATAATATTCCGAGTAGACATGTAGATTTATTAAAATTGAAAATCCCATCAGATATTTGTCTGGCTGACCCTAACTTTTACTCACCAGCCCCAATAGATATCCTGCTCGGTGCTGACATCTTTTGGGACTTACTGGGATCCCAAAGAATTAAGTTAGGGGATGGACAACCTATTCTTTGCGAAACTAGACTGGGATGGCTGGTTTCAGGCCCAACTAAAATTAGTTATGCTTCGACACCATCAAAAATGATAAAATGTAATTTTACAAAGATTGTTTCTGACGGTAATGATGAATTAGATAATAGCATAGATCATCAACTCACAAGGTTTTGGCAATTGGAAGAGGTCTGTACTACATCAGTGTATTCGCAAGAAGAAAAACTGTGCGAGGAGCATTTTATAAACAATACTACACGTTTGGAGAACGGGCAATTTTGTGTTCGAATTCCACTGAAATGTTCCCCGGATACGTTAGGTGAGTCCTTTTTAAGGGCTAAACATTGTTTTTCTTCTTTAGAGCGTAGGTTCAAAAGCCAGCCTCAACTGTCTAAGTTGTACAAAGATTTCATGGCAGAGTACGAAAGTCTAGGTCATATGTCGAAATGTAAAGATGTTGAACATTCTGCTCATTACCTCCCACATCACGGAGTTTTGCGTGACAACAGTGTCACCACTAAATTAAGAGTGGTTTTTAATGCCAGCAGCGCCACTAGCACAGGCACTTCTTTTAATAGTATACAGATGATCGGACCTGTAGTACAGGATGATCTTCTATCAATATTAATACGTTTTAGACAACATAAATTTATTATTGCTGCCGACGTGGAGAAAATGTACCGGCAGATGGTTGTTCATCCAAATGACAGATATCTCCAACAAGTCGTCTGGCGTGATGACCCGTCAATTCAGTTGCAAACGTACCAGCTCAATACCGTAACGTACGGCACGGCCAGCGCTCCGTTCCTTGCAACGAGATGTATTAAACAGTTAGGTTCAGATTGCGTTGATAAAGGAGCTGCTGAGGTTATTCTGCGTGATTTTTACGTCGATGATTTGCTGACGGGAGGAGATGATCTCAATGAAGTAAGAGACTTGCGTCATAAAGTTACTTCTACTCTTGCTTCAGCTAGAATGAACCTAAGAAAGTGGAAGTCAAATGATATGCGTTTGGTGACTGGTTCTGACTGTCCCCAATCTTCACTTGACTTGAATATTGGCGGATCTGTGTCTACCAAAACCTTAGGTCTGGGTTGGCAATCACAATCTGATCAACTCTGTTTTCCCATTAGTCAACCAATTATTTGTAACGATACAAAACGTGACATGCTCTCGATTATATCACAAATTTTCGATCCTTTGGGGCTTTTAGCTCCATGCATTATAGTGATGAAGATGTTGCTTCAAAAACTATGGTTACATAAACTGTCATGGGATGAACAGCTATCGCCGGACATTAGGAAAGTTTGGACTGAACTAGTAATGAATTTACCAAAATTAAATGAAATTTATATCCCACGTCATGTTCTAATTGATTCAATGCAACTTTTAGAGATTCACGTTTTCACTGACGCGTCTGAACGAGCATACGGAGCATGCTTATACGTTCGCAGTGTCAACAATGAAAATCAAGTGTTGGTACGTTTATTGTTAGCAAAGAGTCGTGTTGCCCCTCTGAAACCAACTACCATTCCCAGACTTGAGCTTTGCGGTGCTCTGGTCGGTGTTCGAATTTATGAAAAGGTGGTTGCATCATTACGCTTAAACACTAGGCCGCGTACATTCTTTTGGACAGACTCCACTGTCGTCCTAGGATGGCTTAAAATGTTGCCAAATAGGCTGCAGCCCTTCGTTCGCAACAGAGTGGCTGAAATTTTAGAGAAGACTGGCAACTGCGAGTGGAGACATGTCCCAACCGATCAGAACCCCGCAGATTATGTCTCTCGAGGCGTAGACATTAATTTATTACCTTCTTTAGATGATTGGTGGTCTGGTCCAAGTTTTTTAAAGGATGACGTATCATGTTGGCCCTCTAGATTTACACAATCTATTGATGAATCATTGCCGGAAGTTAAATCAAATGTCTCTTTACATGGTAATGTCAACGAGAATGTGGCCAATGAATTTCTCAATTTTAACCGATTTTCGAGTTTTTTAAGGCTTCAGC
Source organism: Cosmia pyralina (assembly GCA_946251885.1). NCBI lineage: Eukaryota > Metazoa > Arthropoda > Insecta > Lepidoptera > Noctuidae > Cosmia > Cosmia pyralina. The sequence continues at coordinate 12,426,476 of OX276361.1, forward strand.
GCACGGTAGCATACCTTTTACGTTTTATTGCTGCATGTAAAAAACGACCTGTTTCTGGTCCCTTGAGTAATGATGAACTACAAAATTCTCTATCTTTGATTATTCGAATATGTCAAATAGAATCTTTCAGTGAATACAAGTTGTTACTTCATAATAAACAATTACCAAAGAAAAGTGCTTTATTGAAATTTAACGTTTTTCTAGACGACCATAAAATAATGCGTGTCAGGGGTCGTTTACAAAACTCGGATTTACCTTATGATAAAAAATGTCCAATACTTTTACAATCTAGTCATCACTTTACAAAATTACTATTTGAGTATGAACACAAACGGTTGTTTCACGCTGGGCCCCAGTTGCTGCTAGCTTCTATACGGGATACGTACTGGCCCATACGAGGTCGTAATTTAGCCAGATTGTGCTACCGTAGGTGTGTACGTTGCTGTCGTCTTAGAGGTCAAACTGTCACACCGATCATGGGTAATTTACCACGGCAGCGACTTCTAGCTGGAGGTTTCCCTTTTGAAAGTATTGGCTTGGATTATGCAGGTCCAATACAGTCTGCTGTTTGACAGGGTCGTGGCTGCAAATCGGTTAAAGTGTGGATTGCCATTTTTGTGTGTTTTACGACAAAATCAATACACCTTGAACTAGTCGGTGATTTAACCAGCAATACTTTTATCATGGCGTTAAAGAGATTCATCTCGCGTAGGGGTAAACCGGTTAATATATTTTCCGATAATGGCACCTCGTTTGTTGGTGCATACAATGATCTATCAAAATTTCTTAAAGCTAATTGCAACTCGTTATCCGAGGAGATGGCTAAAGAGGGAATTAACTTTAACTTCATTCCTGCATACTCTCCTCATTTTGCTGGCCTTGCGGAGGCTGGTGTCAAGTCAACTAAACATCATTTAGTCAGGGTGCTGGGCCTTTGTAACCTAACTTATGAGGAGCTTTATACTACGCTGGTGCAAATTGAAGCTATCTTGAACTCCAGACCACTGACTCCACTTTCATCGAACCCTGAAGACTTGGCACCATTGACACCCGGACATTTTTTAATTGGACGTCCTTTAACATCTTTGCCGACACCAGATTACCATGATCGTTCCACCAGTTCCTTATCTCGATTTCAACGCATTGAACAACTCCGACAACATTTTTGGAGCCGATGGAGCAAGGAGTATATATCGGAGCTCCAACTCAGGACGAAATGGCGCACATGTAAGGGTTCTCTGAAGCTGAATTCCCTGGTACTGCTAAAGGAAGACAACATGCCGCCTCTGAAGTGGAAAATGGGTCGGATTGTCGCTACCTATCCAGGTCCGGATGGCGTGATCAGGGTTGCAGACGTCAAAACCTCCAGTGGCCTGCTCCGAAGATCTTTCAGCAAAATTTGTCCGTTGCCCACCTACCCCGAGTCTGAGCATTCCGGTTGAAAGACAGGCTTTCAACGCCCGGGGGTATGTTTGCGCGGAACGCCTACTAAAATCATCATAGCACTAGTGCAGCTACGTGTGTTGTAGCTAATGACTTTTTTTTTTATTTTAATCACCTTCTACCGACAGTTTTACATTTGTTAATATACACATTCTTACTGAAGAGACAAGTCGTATTTTGATTCATCTCCCGCTGATAGACCTGATGGAATCCCAACAGGAGGTGCAATTAGTGGCCGTTGTAATGCGTATTTTGACAACATTTTTTTTAACGTTACGTGCTAATGAGATCTGTTGTGTTTAGGAATTCTAACTGTTGTTAATTTAAAGGTCGTTAAACATACTTTCAATTGATACCAATATTAATTGGGTTTAATGTATTCTTAAATGGCGGTACATGCTTGAAACTTATTTTCGGAGAGGTGCGATTTTTGTGACGCCGAGTGTATGTTGGGGTCGGCTTCGACTCTAACCGGATGCAGCTGAATAAGCAGTATTTTACATGGAGCGACTGCCTATCTGACCTCCACAACCCAGTAACTGGGTAATACGATATAATAATAATAATACTTTATTTTCAGAACATGGTGTCCATTTTGTTAGTAACAATATTCTTAAAGTCTAGTGTTAGTAACATTTAAAACTACCCACAACAAAACATAAAAATAAAGTATACAACAAACACTACTGCGCTATTCCATGAGAAATGGCGCAGCAATGATTGATGTAGGTACAATTAAGCCGACTAGCGATCATGCTAAGGATGCTGTTGGCGGTATCCCTTGGTAAGACTGGTTGTCAGACTTTCGGGCTTCTGACGACCCGTAACGACTGTCAAAGATCCACGAATGACAGCCGGGACCAACGGCTTAACGTGCTTTCCGAGGCACGGAGGAGTCTCGGTATGTAAAGATGGTCACCCATCCACGGACCAACCCCGGCAAGCGTAGCTTAACCTGATGGATCGACCCGTGCGGCTGTTATTACTTAGCCACGCGCTCCTCTAAAAATTTGACCACATACAGGGTCAAATTAAATTAGCAAGCGAAACTCTGCAGACGTGATGGATAACGATATCTAAACATGATAAAACAAAAAATAAATTAATTTGATGATGTTTTTTTTGAGGTCATTAACCGCCGTAGTGTAGTCACTTAAAATATCAGTTTTTTTTTTCATGTAAACTTCACAGACGTGATGGGTATCGTTATCTCAACACGATAAAACAGATTTTGTCAACTCACACTTCAAGTAACAAAACTACCAGCGGTCATTGACCCAAAAAAAAAAATTATCAAATATTTTTTATTTTGTCGTGTTAAGATATCGATACCATCACGACTGCGGAGTTACACTAGCTAATTTAATTTGACCCTGTAGATGTAAAGTGACTGTCAACACTGGATAAGCTAATTGATTCAAAAGTGTTTGTTAATGCTTTGATATTGAGATAATAATAACTAGATGTTCAATGTCATAACAATACAACAGTTAGATAAAAAGTATGTCGAATTCATATAACTGATACGATCGATAGTTTCATCCTCTAAGCATTTAACTTTAAGTTCTTCGAGTTTTCCTGCTTTTTTGGGATTTTTTAAATTCAACTATTTTTGCCATTCATTCTTTTCGCAAATTCGTTCACTACCCCAACCCTATTTTTTTGTTTATGCTAACATTATTTTGCTTCGAACTGTCAAGCTACAAGAATACGAATACGATTAAAATTAAGTCCAAGTATGCTCAACTATAGGCAACCCTTATTAGGGTCAGTTCAGACCTTCTTTCTCTACTCCGTGGTTCAGACCAAGCGGAAAAAATCCTCACGGAATTTAGTGACTCCATTGAAAATATTACCGTATTACCATAGCCTAAAGTATAAAATTGCCAGTCGAGCTGACTGTTTTGACATCCATACAATTTTATATTTTAGGCTATGGTAATACGGTCCTATTTTCAATGGAGCCACTAAATTCCGTGAGGATTTTTTCCGCTTGGTCTGAGCTGATGCTTAGGTATTTTGAAGAGAGACGAATATCTTCTAACATATGGGGTTGACGTATCCGTGTGGATAAAAACCCCTTATAATAAAAGAATAAAAAAAAAAAAACCTTTAACATGAACTTTGCATCTGCGTGTGTCTTTGTTCGGATGGACTAAAATCACCTCACCTTGAATAATGGGTAGGTTTCAACAAAGTTTTTCATGTCAGCAATGCTCTCCACTTTCTGGTGACTCTTCGCTTTCTTCTGGAACTCGTCCATCAACGACTTCATGGTCTGGCCGATCTCGCCGAAGTTTGAGTACAGATTCTGAAAAACATTTTAGCAGAACACACTTGCATTGCTGACTGCTACGTTTGGACTTTTGTTTGCAAGCGATGCTGCTGAGCATGAGGTCCTGGGTTCGATTCCCAGGTTGGGTAAAGCGATATTGGATTTTTTCCATCAAGAATTTCTCAGTAGCAGCCTGGAGTCTGGATTTGTGGCCGGTTGATGGCAATAGGCTCGCCCCCTATTACATGGGACTTAAAAGTAACTGGCGAATTGTGGCTGTACTGTAGGTACACCTCTGCCCAACGCTTCGGGGAACACAGGCGTGACACACTCATACAAAATCTAAATCTAAATAAATAAAAAACAAATGCCGAATGTATGTACGCGCATCACTTCAGAACAGATGCACCTATTTGGCTAACTTTTTTTTTTTTGTTGTGTTTGTAATTGTCAGGGTAAGGCAAAGACTATTAAACCACAAATACTCTTTGGGGTAAGGTTAGTATGACAGATTATTTTTGGAAAATTCACCGGAAAAATCGGAAATTTGGATGGTATTTTTGTATGAAAACTGACAACACTCAGGCTAATCCACTGGAGATACAGACATGAATTTCACCCGGGCGACGCCGGGCACGAATAGCTAGTAGTTGTTGTCCTAGTCAAATCCATCAACAATCTATATAGATTGTTGATGGATTTGACTAGGACAACTTGCCCGTACATTCGTGCTTTCGTTTTGAGCACCTTTTATGAAAAGCATATTTGCGATTTCAGAAGACCACTATATTATTCCCGTTCTACATCATACATACATCACTGCCACGAGCATCTTTGTGCGCTCGAATGATGACATATGACATCAGGGGGGTGCTGTTGGTAAATATTTGTGCGATTGTTTTGTGAAATATATTTAGAAAAAAACCGGCAAGTACGTGTCGGACCACGTACAATGAAGGATTCCGTAGTTGGGATGAATTTATTCCAAAAACAAACTTAACATTGAATATGTGTCACGGTCGAATTAATCTCCAACTGCAAATATAAGTTTGTAATCGCAAAAAAAAATTATGAGTAAAACTACAAATTAACTATTTTCGGACTTTTTCTTTTGCCGTGAGACCTTACTTCTTGCCAAATTTTTATGATTCTAGGTCAACGGGTCAAACCCTAGTATCAAAATATGTCACATAAATGACCGTATTTTTATTGCGTTAACTTAGAAGCTTGATTTTTTTTAGAGCTCCAAGGGACTGTGACCTACGTATTTTACATTAATTTCAACTTGATGAGGTATCAAGTCACGCGTTCCTGCGAAAAAAGGTCTTTACAGACTGACCGACAGACAGACGGGCAACGAACTGATCCTATAAAGGTTCCGTTTTTTCCTTTTAAGGTACGGAACCCTAAAAACAAAATGGCGGCGTTAGTTCTGATTTTAGCCACGCGCCAAATGATCTTCATACAGTTTTACTTTACAATATCTATCAAAAGGTAGTTCCTTACCTTAGCATAAAACTCGTCCTGCTCTGACGACAGCACGACCTCTTTGAAATCCTTGTGTACTTCGGGTAGGTGCGCCAGACTGACGCGGTTGTTGTTGATCGTTAGCAGCTCGTGCACCATCGCTTGGTATGTCCACTACACGAACAAAATTAAATTCATTTATTTCAGACTAAATTAATGTCCATATGTTATGTTAGTTACAAAGGTCTTAAAAACTATGTTAGTATTGCATGAAACGTGATGAAATAAAATAAAAATGAATAATTCAAACTACAAATAATAAAATCACTCATGTCAAAAATAATTATCACTAATTCACAATGTCATCTCGTCACATGAAGCTGGAGGAATCTCCCCAGCACTGCAGACTCTGGCCTCACAGCAATCATCCTTATGATTCCGTTGGCGCTCCCCCGAATCCGGCGTATCAGAGATGCTGTTTTCTTACCCATAATGGCATAAAAGACATCGACTCTTGCGTCAGCAAACATGCCCGACGCGCTGCAGAATGGTGGTAGCCTCACCAGAACCCTAAAGGCGTTATTTTATTGTACTGTATACGACAAAATACAAGTGTTTTTCAACAATGGACTAAACTCTAACAGCCTTACTAATAAAGATTTACACACGACGTATGTTATAACGCTTTTTAAAAAGGCCAAAAGCGAAAAATCCGGTATACGTCGTGTGTAAATATTTATTAGTAAGGCTGGAACAAACTTAGATGTCCAACTTAAAAAAAAAAAAACCATACAAAGTGAAAAATAAGTTAAGTTTCAGAAGTCGGTGGCAAAAAAATTAAACAAAACTAAAGACAGAAACACACAAGGTTTTTTAGTTGCGGTACCCCACTCAAATTCGTGTACCACTACTATTAGCCGACGTTCGCACGGACGTTAAAATATCGCGGCGGGATTTTATCGCGCACTCGATATTCAACTCTCGGTGTTGAGCCGAGCTTCCAGAATCCAACCTAACAACAACAGAGTGCATCCGTCGAAAAAACACACTGTTGGATTTTCAACGCTAAGCAGAGGAGCGTTGGAATTCCAGTGCGCGAAAAAAAAATCGCCGCAATATTTTTACGTCCGTGCGTACGTCGGCTTACTATGACTGTGAATGTTATAACATCATCAACCTATGTTCAGGGATGGGGGGGTTCCTGTTATGTTATGTATGTGTATATCGTCATCTACATGGTGTAATATAGATAACGCACAACCTCATAAGGTGTAATTTTACTCATCATTACGAACAACTTTTACTATGGGGCCAAACCTGATATAGCAAAAAAATTCAAGTTCACGATTTCAGGTTTGGTCCCATAATAAAAGTTGTTCATAATGAAGGGGTCATCCCTTGAGAGGTTGTGCGTTATTTAAATTACACCTTTTATATGACGTGGATGAAAAACATACCTTTTATTGAAGATAACTCACAAACTACTCAAGCCAAGTCAATAAACCATTACACGCGCGCGGGCTTCCTCCACCAAATAAAAAAAGAATCACGTAAATCGGTTCAGTAATCACGGAGAAATCGGTGTAAACACATGAAAAAAAAATCCCCGATTGCATAACCTCCTCATTATTTGAAAAACTTACAAATACACAGTACAGATTAGACTACTCTCTCGCTTATCCGCCATCACAAAATCCCAACAATGGTTGGGATTTTGTGATGGCGGATTATAGTGTATGTATCATCGCGGACATTTGCAGTGAACCATTTTTCGACCTTACTGCTAAGGTAATAAGGTTGAAAAGTGGCTCACCGCAAATGTCCGCGATGGTACCTATAGGAACAACAATTTACGTACTGCTTACGACCGTGCGGCGAAGACTATACTTCGCCGTACTAACTGTGTACGGTCATATGCATGAAAGAGACGGTAGACGGCGGATTATCGAGCTGAAGATTTAGAATAACGGCGGATTACAGAGTATGATCAGACCAGTGTCGACTCGCGAAAAAGGGGAATTATAGTAGTTGTTAGACGAGCGGCGGATTACCAAGAAAGTACTGTATTTTATTAAGTTCAAATGCTTAAGAGCGCTAGCCCCTCTAATGTGGGGCCATTCACTGCGGCCGAAAAGTGGCAGGCGGCGGGGCCAATGACCTGACCCGTCGCAGGAGGACCAAGAGTGCCCAGACACTGGGTCGTCTGGCGCTCATGTGCTGGTTTGGTCCCTGGGGTGGTCACGGCGTGCAATGTGTTCTGGTGCGCCGGTGATGGGGAGTACTCCCCAGAGGAGGGTCCGGTGACGGACAGCCGCGGCGGGTTCGCGGATAAGTGCTAACGCGTGCTCGTGTTTCCGCCGTAAGCGGCAGAGAGGAGGGCACCGTGGAGTTTTAGTGGGTTAGAGTCCCACATAACTGCACTATCTCCCCGTGGTAGTGCAGAATGCATGAGCGTTTCTCCACGATAAAGAAGGCCCTCTAATGGAGACTACCAAGAATTAGTTAGGTACCTCTTCTGTACAGGAGCATAGCTAGGAATTCTTTGCCAGAACCTACTAAAAGCTGTAGAAATTTAAAGATGGAAACTGGAATCTGAAAAAAATGCTGTAAATAGCTGTTTCTTGAACAGTTTCTCTAAAAGACACAAATATTTTAACACCATTTTGTATGTAAAATGAAAATATCATAACCTGCCTAGCCTTTTCACAGCTATGTTACCCGTAAGGACTATTAAAATCTCATTTTATTAAAACTTACCTGACTCAAGAGTGGTGTAACAGGATCATCCCTTCTGTCAATAATCAGCAACTGAGGCGTTGGGATCTCTCCATTAAATGGTATATTATTATCGATGAGCACAGCCTCTCGTCGCAGTAAGTCTCGCACTCGTTCGGCGAGACGAGCGCAGGGCTCCGAGGCCGCCTCGTAGCGTACCACGGCGCGCCTCTTCACGGAGAGGAGTAAGGCTAACAGACCCTGGGCACAGCGTTGTAAGTGATGCTGGTTCCAAGACCGACCTGGTGAAAGGTGATGTTATACTTTTTAACCGACTTCAAAAGGAGGTTCTGTATTCGACCCGTATGTATGTATGTTTGTTTGTTTGTTTGTCCGCGATTTTCTCAAAAACTAATGAACCAATTTTGACGATTCTTTTCTTTTTTTTTTATTCTTTTTTCTTTCTTTTTTTAGTATACAATACATTAGGTAATTATTCTTATGTACGAAGTTATATGCATAAAGAACTTTGCTCTGCGCCCATACATTGTTCGCCCTGGAACCAAGAGCATCGGAAAATTATGTGTTGTATTGTTGATCATTAGTAAACTCCTATAAGATCTTATTTTTATAGCGGACTAGCTGCAGAATAGATATATTTCAAAAAAAGTATCAGATTTTGAGGTTATAATCGAACCATACAACGAATATTGGGTATAGACCTGACAAATACTTTTCGGTCAAATTGTCCTGGCATTCTAGTCAATCAATAAATTCAATCTCCATGGAAACCACATACCTAGTTTCCATGGAGATTTAGTACAATACGACTAAAATGAAATGTCATGTTATTAAATTCAAAGACAAGAAACTCTAACGTATCATTATGTAGAAACAGAGATGAGTAAACGGATTACGATTCTCGTAATTTACTTAAATTAAATTATTATTATTTATTTATTCAATCAAGTTACATGACTCATACACAACTCTCAACAAACAATACATTGACATTACAGTACACATACAATACAAAACAAAACAATAACCACCACACTATTCAACATTTAAATTCGTGATCGTCGACTGTATGTGACATGCAAGTCACTGCAGCGTGTAATATATGGACAGTCGAGCCTGTCCGCTATCGTCATCAGCACGCTGTTGGTGCCAGGGATGCGCTCCGCTTGCGCATTGTTGCATAAAAGCAATCAACACTAGCTTCGGCAAACATGCCCGAGGCACTACAGTGTCGCGGCAGCCCCATCAGCGCCCTGATGGCGTTGTTGTATTGGACGCGGAGGGTGTCGTATGCTTTTTGGGTGTGATTCACCCACAGGCTGCATGTGTAGAATGAGGTACAATAGACTCTGAAAAGAGTCTATTTGACCGACTTGGAACAGCGTGCAAACCTGCGGGCTATCATATTAGCTCTAATTGACAACGACCTCCGCTCCCTCTCGATGTCAGTATCGTCCCTGAGACCGGCAGTAACTAAATGCCCTAGGTAATTAACGTGGTCCACCTTAACCAATGGAATTCCGTAGATTTTGATGGGTGGCACTGTTACAGAACATTTAGAGCCGGCCTCAAAAACCATGAACTGACTTTTTGACACATTGTACTTCAGACCGTGTCCTTCAGCATATACCTCACAAATCTGCAACAACGTTCTCATGCCACAAACCGATGCGCTCAGCAGCACCATGTCGTCCGCATAGCTGATATTATTCCGGCACACTCCATCAACATGACACCCGACATGATGACTGCTGAGCGCAACAATCAGCGCATTCACATATAAGTTAAAAAGTGCGGGGGAGCTCAACCCCCCCTGCCTCACCCCGCACTCCAACCCATATGATTCCGACAGAGAACCCGCCCATTTAACTCGATTGATCTGGCCTCCATACCAACATTTAAATAAGTTCACAAGATCTATGGGGAAACCTCAACTTCTTCCATAGAATGTCACATTTATCCCGCTTGGGTGCGCTGTTGTAGATGTAGACCTGTCAAATACTTTTCGTGTCAAATTATCCTGTCATTACAAAGAGCAAGTGACGCAGTGAGAACATAGGTTACACTCGAGAGGTTAGGTTAAACTCGATACGATTTATCGATATTTTCTAAGATTTACTATGGCCATACGTAACAAACTGAACTACATCAACTTTTGTCATAGGATAATATTAATACCATTTCAACTACGAAAATGCCCTACTTTACTTATAATAACACTGTATTGTTGTATTGTAATATACATAAAAACATTTGTAAGTATCTAGTCTGCAATCTCAGATTATAGAAGAAAGGCAGATAGACCGTGCGGAACACTGAGAGTGAGGCCAAAAAAGCAAATACAAATTCAAAAACGAATTCAATCTCGAGTCAAATGTACCTACATATGTATAACTGTTCTCTGCATTTTTCTGAGACAATAAATCATTTATTGTCTCAGAAAAAAAAAATATTGTCTCAGAACAGTTACACTGACTCGAGATTGAATTCGTTTTTGAATTTGTATTTGCTTTTTTGGCTTCACTTTCAGTGTTCCGCGCGCTCTATCTGCCTTTCTTCTATAATCTGAGTCTGCAATATTGTTTTTTTGAAGAAAATATTTATAATGTATTCAGTAACGATACCTACGTATTTTTTACCGACTGCGGCGAAGCCCAAAAGGAGGGCTGTTTAAATTAACTGTCGTAAATAGTCGTTTAGTTAGAAGTAAACCACACACTTTTCTAAACGATCATTAGAAAACCCTGAACCAAATAAGGTTTTGTTCACTTCAGCATTATTCTAACTACCTATTTAAAATCGAGTATGACGTCATTCATAAAGTACCGAAACTTAGTAGGTTTTTTAAATTATACTTTTAGGGAATAATAATATATGGAATATGGAATGGTGATTGAATTTATTTTATTGATATATTCGAAATAAATTCAAAATGTTATTCAGATTCAAAAACATGCAACAATTCATTAAAAATTCGATCGATCGATTGCAATCGATTGGGCATCCCTAATCTTTTTCGATACGACATGACGTTTGGCGAAGATGGCGGCGATTAATGTTATTAGTCGCGTAAAAGTATTAGTACTTTAAAATGTTCATTTTTGCATGCAGCTAGTCCGTGTTACAAAAGTATTTGCAACTAATATAATAAAATAGACAAATAATTATCGTGTATGTCCGATATTTTTTGTGCACAGGGCGATTTCGGACAATGACTTTTACTTGTATCTCCGGCACTTCTAAGCGGATTTTGATGATTCTTCATTTCCCTCGTTTTGGGCTTATGTAATTGTATATACTCAACTAAAAACGGAAAAATAAATTTACTAATAAAAAAGTTAAAACCTACTTCAAAACCTAAAACGAAGAAAACAATTTTCATAAAAAACTTAACAGCTTCTAAAGTCGATGTCTTCAATTCCTCTATGCGCCTTAGCTTGGCACCGAGTTCAGACGCTGTTAAGTTTTCTATGAAAGATATTTTATTCGTTTTAGGTTTTGAAGTTGGCTTTTACTATTTTAAAAGTAACGAACTTGACGCGTGCAATTCGCACGCTCAACCTCATAGCACAGTAAATAAATATATTTACTGTGCTCATAGCGAGTGAGACGGATTTATTCTGTTGCTCTCTGAGTGAATTTACAAGGAATGCATTATTTATAATTAGTTATAGATTAGCTTAGATTAAGTTTAGGATAAGCGCATGTACCGCATTGGGTTACCCTGTTATGGTATAATGTAAGTAGATAAATAAATAAATAATAATAATTTTATATACAGAGTGACTTGTCAGACTTTCGGGCTTCTGACGACCCGTAACGACTGTCAAAGATCCACGAATGACAGCCGGGACCCCGAGGCACGGAGGAGTATGTAAAGATGGTCACCCATCCATGGACCGACCTAGGCAAGCGTAGCTTATCCTGATGGATCGACCCGTGTGGCTGTTATTACTTAGCCACGAGCTCCTTTTGTATCTTATTAGATAAGTAGCTGATTAAATGAAGATGTCTTCCCGTATTGTGTATGCTTGATGCCATACCAAAGTTTTGAGATAACTGGTATTAAAGTTCTTGCACGTATATTATTTTTGAAAATGGTTAAGGCGAAAGCGCCAGGGTAGCCCGCGAAATACAAAATTTCTTACGTTTTTTGCAATTTGCAAGTCAGTATTGGATTGTATTATGATTCGCGGCCGTATTAAATATTTATTTATAGAATTATAATCATAAACGTCATCAATACAACTCTCTAAGTTCATATTACCTTATTGAATGACTATTTCATGAAATCATGATATTTGAGGCCAATTACAACTTATGGAGATCATCAGAATATTTTAATCAACATACAACCTGACACTGACCTGTAAATTGCAAAAAACCTAAGAAAATTTGAATTTCGCAGGCTACCTTAGCGCATCCCCCTTAATAAACTTCTTCCTTAAACTTTTAACTCTTTGATGTTTTAGAAAAATTAGTTGCATCGAAATGTTCGTTCAAGTTTTAGGTATACAATGGTATAGCAATGAAGGCCAATCAATTTGAGAGTTTAGAGAAAATAGATTTTTAGTGACGAAAACTGGGAAATTTTCAAAAATACATAAAAAAATTGTTTTTCTCGAATCCCATGAATTTTCACCTAGGTTTTATGGGGTGCTACAAGTCACCCTGTAGATTTCGAGTCCCTGAAAATGTTTTCCTTAATAAAGCTTTTAAACTTAGCATTCCTTCAGAATGTTTTTCTTTTTGCTCGGCTCCTAAGGGTCGTAGCAAGATACGCAACTTTGCGACTTCCTGGTTTTTAAATAGAATGTAGGGTCACACCCAATGAAAAAAAAGATTCTGACGAACTGCGAATCTCCTCCTTTAGATTCTGACGAACTGCGAATCTCCTCCTTTTTTTGGAGTCAAAATTAATGTAGCCTGACTAATGAGCCTTCAAAGCAACTGCCAAACGTGTGGTGCAGGTTGTTCGTATACCACAATCGTTCCCTATCAACTAATGAAAACGGTTCCCCGAATACAAGCCCAGTGGCATGCTTTACCAGAAATCTCCGGCACTCCACACGCGGCGCGGGCCCTATCGACTAATGAAAACGGTTTCCTGCATGCGGGCCCTATGGCATGCGTTACAGAAATCTTCCGCACCACGCATACGAGCCCTATCGACCAATGAAAATGAGCCTTGAAGAGCCAACAGTACTTCTTCCATAGTTAAAAAAAAAAATACAAATCCCAATATTTCCTTCTACGTTGGGAAGTCTTGCAATACATACCTTGCAAGCATCCAACAATATTGAATGAGAACAAGTGTCGGTCTACAGCGAGGTAGTCGGCAAACACTTCTTGCACCTCTCGCACTGTCTCCTGCTCATCACACTCCGCCAACGTCTTAATGTCAGCCTTAGATATCACATTGCTGAAATCTAAAATAAAAATAAGTAAAAAACGTTAATTGTAAGGGCGTTTGTCCACCGCCGCTGACACCGGGATGTCTCCGAGAAACCAGATTACTCGAACCGAACATGACATCCTGGTGACGGCGAGCAGGTGTCAGGTGAATAATGCGGTGCGACGGCAATGTGTGGACGAGAGTTGTAACGGTTGCGCCGAACTACTAGAAACGTTGGCAGCCGGGATGACGGCGCCGGCGCGGCGCTCTAGTGACGGATGTGCGGTGGACAAATGCCCTTAGTAGGAGTATTATGTTATCTAATATTAAATTTTTTACTCTTCTAGTCTACTTACATATAAAATATACTCCATATTTTGGGTATCTCAGTTCCCGAGATAACAATGAAATATTCTCTGAAGTTGGTCGCACAAAAACAATGCATTTCATGTGCTTCATATTGTCCCACTTTGAATGGCTGTCAATCCTTTCAAATAAATAAACCTCCTTTTGCAATATCTCAGACTGGCTGAATACCATGCTAACTATGCTTGTCTGAAAAGAAAAATATATTTGACATTGTTGTTTGTGACTTAAAATTAGTGCCAAAGTAAAAAAATCCTAAAAATTTTTTGTGTTATATTCATTTTGCAAATTCTTGTTAAATTATGACAATTAACTGAATGTATTAGAACTAAAAAGCTTAAAACAATAAAAATGACATTCTGCTGTGTAAGTATTGAATTTGCACCTATAAACTGTATACCACACATACCTATACTTACCTCTAGAATATATCGAGGGTGTACTGCGAAAACCTGCTAACCAACATTTTTGACAAAAATTAGATAAATGCATTAAAATTCTCATCTTGTTGAGCTTTTTATACGGGTAAAACCGGCTAAGTGCTACGTTAAACGGTTTAGAAGATACTTCATGGATTTACTAAAATTATAGTATTTTAATTAGTTATAGACTTTTAAAACGCAGTAACTCATAACTGACTTGACTGCACTTAGTTGGTTTTCGCAGTAAACCCTCGATATAAAGAAAGATAGAAATTCTTTATAGTATACTGAAAGTATGAACAACAAAACACAACTGACAGTACAAAAAATATAAGTTTAAAGAGAAATTAGCTTTGAGTTGGAATCAATAGAGGCCTTGTTTCACAGTTTCACGGTCACCCATAGATAGGAAGACAGAAGAAAGAAAATAAACAATACTCATTTCCATGTCATTTACAAGTTGGCATTCCACAATGTATAAAAGGATTAAAAAAATGCCTTTAAGCTAGACACAATCATTAATCCTGTGGGGCACATCAAACTCGACCAAGATTGTTATAGACTTAGAAACTGGCTTTTTGATTAAAATCGCAGGTACTTACTAAATTACAAGGACATTGATTTCCTCGCCTAGCTTAAAGATTTTTGATGTGCAAAAATTTTATTTATCACCAATTTACAAAATATAATCATTTATTTACTGAAGGCCTCAAATAAGTTTCTTTTGGGGGGCCCCAAGAAAAACCTGCTAGCAATAAAATTAATGTCCACAAATTTAACACATTTAACTGTCTATCAATTTTACCAAGCATTATTATACCGATGTTATAAACAATAGAATTTGAGTAAATAAACAAGAACAATGTTTTTGAAATGGTTTTTGATCACCATCAATGGGGCGTACAACTTACGGTCTCCTTATCCATGAGAATAACTTTCATTCCCGGCCCGCTCTCTTCCGTCATTCTGGTTATATACAGTTTAACCGCTTGTATAACGTTCATTTTGATTTCTTCTGTAAACTACAACTGTAAACAACATCCAAATTATTATAAGTTTTTCTGGCTATTCAACGAAATTGTTTTCTTTCTTAACATTGAACTGTCAATGCCATGATATCATATCAATGAAATGACATGACATCTCTGATCATCTGTCAATCTGTCAAATGACGTGATTCGGAGGGATGTAGTAAGCAATTTTCTGAATGTTAGGATAAAATAACCGGAAAACACTAATGCAAAAAAGCCCGGAAAATTAATTTTCTTTTTTGCAAATTGCTGCCTGCGTATTATAAAATAAAAATAAAAATTGTTTATTCTCACCATTAAAGTTACAATTTCAGAACAGGTAGGTACGTGACAAGTACTAAAAGTTTTTGTTTTGTGGTGGTCATATTGGGTCGCGTGTTGACTAAAATGTGAAACGCTGTAATAATCCTAACAAATATTATACAATTTTTATTATTATTTTATTATCCTTACTAATCACAACACACTAAGGCGAAAGTTTCTGAGTGTTGTGTGTATGTGTGTTACTTCTTCATGCTCAAGCGGCTTGACCGATTTGGATGAAATTTGGTAGGTGGATAGCTTATACCCTGGATTAACACATTATAAGCTACTTTTTATACTAGTCTACGCGGGTGAAACCGCGGGGCGCAGCCCGCGCAGCTAATAAAGTATAAATATGAAAGTAAGTTTGTTTGTTTGTTACCTTTTCACGTATAAACCACTGATCTGATCATCCTGAAATTTTGCATTTATATACGTTGTCAGATGTACAGAAACGGACATAGGGTACCATACCTTTCATCCCGAAAAAAAAGTACTGTTCCTGAGGAAAACAACAATAACTTTCTTTTGATAATAGATGGCGCCACGTGTCTTTCGAATCATGATTGAATTATTTTTTAAAATTTAAGTACCTATTGATGGTTATAGGGTTCACTTTAACTAGTGTTAGTATAAATATATTTTACTGATTAATTACATCGATTTTGCATGCATTTGGTGACGTGTTTATCTTGACAGATATGACGTGAAAATAATTCAACTACACTGACAGATAGTTGACGTAGTTAGTTACATCACTAGTCTACTAAAGTCTACTTCTATCTTCGATCGGAAGGTCAGCAGGGTCAGGTGGACTTCTTGCTATTGTCTTCATAAATTAGTGGCTTTTAATAGAAAATAGACGACACAAAATGTTCTCCCGTGCACTGAAACCCGTCGCCACGGTGGCCATCCAGAATGGCGCCAAAAACTTTTCCACCAGCTCTGAGGTAATAAATAATCGGCGTTCAAAAACTGTTTGACGTCGGAATGTTAGCCAAAATTTCGATTAAACGATGTGTTTTTTCCAGCTAAATTTCAAAGTGATGGTTGCTGGTGCAGCCGGCGGCATAGGCCAGCCGCTGTCGCTGCTGCTGAATCAGAACCCGTTGATAACCACTCTGTCGCTGTATGACGTCGCGCCGGTGACCCCAGGCGTCGCCGTCGACCTGTCCCACATGGACACGCCCGGCAAGGTCGAGGGCTACCAGGGCACCGATCAGCTGGACAAAGCGGTCTCAAGTATGTGCCACTCCTAAAAGTGAAATTTCAAATATTTGCCTATTACATAATGTAACCTAAAACTTTTCAAGTTCATTGATGTTTGGTGCTAAATTTAGATTCAAGGTAAACTAAATCCATTTCGTAATAAGGCCCAAATATCTCGACCTTGACATTAAAACCTAAAATAATTGGGCCAAAAATGTTTGTGTATTCATTAAAATTACCTACTTGTTGAGCTATAAAAGTGGAATTTGATCTTTTAGTTAAATTCAATCATTTGTTTGTTCAATTAGATAAGTTTGTTACTGATAAGGACACAAAGTTTTATGTTTGGTCTGTTAAACTGAAAATCTATGCATTCATTTCTATGAGAACATATTTAATATGTTGTCAGGCATACTTGATATCTTACTATAATTTGCTGCTCTGAAACCAGGTTTTCCTATGCGCATGGAATGGTGCATTGCTATTTTAGTATAGATATTGACTACTGCAGTTTTTTGTAACCTACATCAGAGCTGTAAACTTATGTGATGCAAACTGTAGTAATGGAGCAACCAAATTCTATACTTTTTATTTCAATTTGTGTAAAGTGCTCAGCAAGAAATATCTATGATAAAAGAGAACATCACCCTATATTCCCAGACAGTTATTTTTTATATTCTTTATATTTTACTTCTTATTGTCTTGTCTTCTTGTGAAAAAAAAAAACAAAATGTAATATAAAAAGCAACTGCTATCTCCAGACTAAATAAAAACTAAACTACACCTCACTAAGTGCACACATGTTTACGAAACCAGCCTCATGTCACTGTTGACAACGTTGTCTTGGTTTTTTTATTTGGTTTGAGCTGCAAGTGTTATAATAGCTGTATTTAGTTAAATGTACGGTTTCAAGTTCTTACATTCCAATATCGCCAGACTACATTGAAATGTAAGAAGGAGGACAACACAGCAGGCTACATTGAAAGAATCGCCTTATGTAATGCTAAAGAAGAGTTTGACAAGTATTTAACTTCAAATTAACAATCCAGTAACTGGGTGTGTAACATTGCAAATAATTAACATGTAGCCACTAGACACTTCCAACTAACTACTATACTTCTCTGCCATCCATAGACGCGGATGTGGTGGTGATCCCCGCTGGCGTGCCCCGCAAGCCTGGTATGACCCGAGATGACCTGTTCAACACCAACGCCTCGATCGTGCGTGACCTGGCCCAGTCTGTTGCAAAGAACTCTCCCAAAGCCATCATTGCTATCATCACCAACCCTGTTAATTCCATGGTGCCGATCGCCTCTGAAGTACTCAAGAAGGTATGTTGATAACTTTATACAAAAAATATTAAAATCTGTTGTGTATGGCTTAATCTTAGGGTTTGTGTTTTTTACTAGGCGTTTTATCATATTAGATTAAATAGTTTTTATGTCTTTTGAGTGGTATATCAAACGTTTTTATATTCAATATATATGTTATGCTTATAAAAATTAGTTACTTTAAAATTATATCAATTGTTTATTATTTTAACTGATCATTATATAAAATAAAATTATAGATTCAGTTGTTATATCTTGTAAATATTAGTGATTTTGTAATTATATCATATATTACTTAGGTACCCCATTTAAATAAATAAATAAAAATAAAATAAATATGTTTTGGACATATCACACAACGCCATCTAGCCCCAAGCTAAGCAACCTAATGCTAGAGAGATAACGAGATGGCTGTTAAACTACTTATATACATTTTTTTTTTTGTAAATACATACATATTATAGATAGAAAAACACCCAGACTCGGAACAAATACTTGTAGGTCGTACAAATGTTTGTTCCGTGCGGGAATCGAACCCGCGACATGCTGCGCAGCAGTGAATCGCTCAACCACTGCGCCAACCGTGTCGTCAAATAATAATTTTATTTAATTTGGTGATTTGTACCAACAGTTATAAAAGCCCTCAAAACTAAACTATTATCATTTATAATAGTTTTAATGTTATCAAATGGGCTCTTGCTACTATGCCACTACTTAAAAATATTTTTCAGTATACATTGTTTATGGTATCAGCCCATAAACATAGAATACTGAAAAATATTTTAAATATTACTTGAGTAATATGCTAATTTTTTTATATTCTGGAAATATCTAAAACCTGATAAATTTTTGCTGTGATACGGAGGGGTTTAAAACTAGTTTTGCTATACGTTAAAGTTAAAAACGAGCCGTTAAGTAGCTGTCGTCGAGAGGTGCGATAAAATAAAAACAATGTAAGTGATAACGAGTAGTAGGCATTATCATGATTGATAACGGAGGCTATATCGCGGAGAAAACAACCATTCACACATGCATCATTGATGTAATATTTCACTTTTATTCTCTACCAACATTATTATTTTTAACTGCCTCGTTGGTCTAGTGGTCGCAAGCGCGACACTGAGCATGAGGTCGTGGGTTCGACTCCCAGGTCGGGCAATGTGTTATTGGGCTTTTTCCATCAGGAAATTCCTAGTAGCAGCACGGAGTTTGGATTTGTGTCTGGTTGATGGATTGCCATCAACCAGACACAAATCCAAACTCCAAGCCAAGCCAAGCCAAGCCTATTGAGGCTTGCCACCTATTAAGTTCGGGGATTGCAGGCGTGATGTTATAATATTTTTAACTTGATTTTATGAGGAGTTGATTGACATGAGATGGTTACAGTACAGCCACAATTAAAATTACCTATGCAATCAAAATGTACATTGAATCACGCAATTTCTACTTGAACGAGGTCAAAAAGTTGATTGAACAAACAATACTTACTGATAAATTATTGACGTCATGCCTACAATACATTTATAACAAAATATTATTTTCATTGTGCACACGGCTTCCTTTGATTTCTAGGTCTTGTTATCTCTTACGTGATAATAGCTGGCCAAGACGTATTAATAAACAAATATATATTATAATACAAAATCATACAAAAATACAGTTCCTACCCAATCAAAATGTATGAAACAGATTTTTTTTTCGCTAAATAGACTTTGTTAGCAAGATCCACCATAGCAAAAGTGAATATTTCTGAGTATTATCGTTTGCTGGACGTTATAATTAGGTTACTGTTGTGTGCTTCGTTATAATGAGAAACTGCTTTCTACACGTGCGTTGTAATCTTTAACCTCCACTCTTAGGTACTAATTTTGGATAAAGGTCTAAATGCACAAGACCGTGCCGAGGCGTGGCAGGGTCGTGATAGAGAAGTTCATCAGTCTTGTGTCTGTAGATCTATTTATAGTTAATTTTTGTCGGTAAATTCTCTTTTAATATCCCCTCCAGTACTATCTTATCCAGCAACGAATTTCTTATCACTAAATAAGCGTTGAAACTTTTTAATGATAAGATTATTTTAACTTATTTTGAATCCCTGTTTCAAAAGAAACAGGGATTCAAAATAATCGGTTCAGATAATCTAAAAAGATTATCTGAACCGATTAAAATCTAAAATATGCGATCTAAGAAAGCTTTCCGGATATGTCGGTTACTGGTTCTCCTGCGAATATCATTGTTTCTGATTCGATGGCATAGCATAATCAGCCTATTACAATGTTCCCACTGGTGGGACACTAGCCTCCTCTCTGTGAGATCCCACATGGGTAGAAGTCACATGTCTTCGAATTTTTGGTTCTAGGACATGCCTCACGATGTTTTCCTTCACCTTCTTGAGAGCAGTGGTGATTATATAATTTACACAAAGTAAAGCGCCTCTCAGGATTCAAACCTACGACCGACAACTCGACTACTGTAATTTCAAAGTCGCAGCCGTTGCCACTGGCATTCGATGGCATAGTAACTAAAAATTTAAACAATCATTTTACACCATGAACAAGTCGTCATACTCGTGCAGCTTGTCCAATATATCGGGTTTCATTAATTCAATAGTCTGTTGACAGTAACTGCAGTTCTTATTATTGATCACGCATTGTGTTCATGTTTTAGGTAGACACTTCAGTACTCGTAATTAGATGAATGGGGATACTTTATACTTACTAACGAGATGTGGATATAAATAGATAATTTATTTACTAATATATTATCTACACTGGTCATCAAAAAAATCGACCCACCTGCGTTTTTACCGCACATCACGTTTTTCTTAGGCAAAACCAAACAAAATGTTCTAGTACTGAAATGTTTTATTTAACTTGTTTATTTACACCAATTTAATCACAATTTAAACTTCAAAATGTTTTTTTTTTTAAAGAATTTTGATTTAAAAATCAAAATCCTTAATTTTACACCATTTTTTGATTAATTTTAAAAACGCTGTAGTTTTTTTGTCATAAGTGTTATGTACACAATTGTTTCAAATTAATATTGCGTATTCCCTCCTCTTGCTCGAATGACGGCCTGCATTCGCCGTTTTAACGACCTTATCAAGATTTTGATAGTCTCTTGAGGGATTCGGGCCCATTCTTCCGTAATGGCGGTTTCCAGGTCTCCTAATGTTGTCGGGGCTGGATTACGGGCTCTAACCTTTTGTTTTAGGGTGTCCCACATATGCTCTATCGGGTTAAGATCGGGGCTTCTTGCTGGCCAGGACATAACCCGAATGCCGACCTCTTCAAGGTAATCGGTGGTGATGTGCGCTACGTGTGGTCGTGCATTATCATGCATTAATTCAAAGTTCTCACCAATATAGCCGGCATATGGCACCACATGGTCTTCTAAGATCTCTGTGATGTAGCGTGCGGCAGTTAAAGCACCTCTTCGTATGAAAACCAGCTCCGTGCGTCCAGTCAAAGATATCCCAGCCCAAAACATTACAGAGCCCCCACCATAACTGACAGTTTCTCTTATGCAACATTGAGTATAACGTTCACCTGGCCTTCGCATCACATTACGGCGTCCATCAGAACCGTATAAAGTCATTCGACTCTCATCACTAAAAAGAACTGACTCCCATTGACCTATAGTCCAGTTGATGTGATTACGGGCAAATTGAAGTCTGGCTTGTTGATGAGCTGTGGTCAATTGTGGTCCTGTTGCAGGCTTGTGTGGTCTTAAATTTTGCTCACGAAGTCTTCTTCTTACAGTACTATCACTTATAGCCACACCCCGAACTTCACGTAAGCGTCGCTGGAGATCAACACCCGACTGATGTCGATTTCGTAGAGCTGATACCACTATAAAGCGATCATCCCTTTGAGATGTCACCCTATGCCTTCCAGATCCAGATCTTCTTCGATACTGGCCAGTTTCCAGGAACCTTTGGTAAACTCGCCGCACTGCAGAACGGCTCAGTTGTAACCTCCTGGCCACGACACGTTGACTTAAGCCTTGTTGGAGCAAAGCCACCACTTGGGCCGCCTCAGCCTCAGTAGTGTCCATTATTTTTAAGTAAAGTAATCAAATCTACAGCCTCGGTAAATAAACTTAACGTTATTAACAAGAAATCCCTACAAAAGTCTGTTTCGGACTGAAAGAACGGTTCGAATTTGTTTCGACGTAAAACCACCAAATCAGCACTCGACAGTATTTCTGTATAAAAAATTGTTAAGTACCTTCAAGTGCAATAAGATTTACGACAAACAAGATGTCAAACATCATATCCGACCCTCAAAATAAAAAACAAACGTGTGAAACAGCTTATCTGTGAAACAATCGATAAATATTAAACAAAAAGTGGGTGGGTCGATTTTTTTGATGACCAGTGTATAATTACGTCGCTTTTCTCAATGAATTCATTATTATTTACGCACGTTTACTCTACTTTATAGTATGGGTATCGCGCAATTAGTGGGTACCTATTTGTGCGTTGGGGCGAAAATACACATACCTGTAGCTGATTATTCATTTCTATTGGGCGAAAATACACATGCCTATAGCTGATTGTTCATTTCTATTGGGCGAAAATACACATGCCTATAGCTGATTGTTCATTTCTATTGGGCGAAAATACACATGCCTATAGCTGATTGTTCATTTTTATTGGGCGAAAATACACATGCCTATAGCTGATTGTTCATTTCTATTGGGCGAAAATACACATGCCTATAGCTGATTGTTCATTTCTATTGGGCGAAAATACACATGCCTATAGCTGATTGTTCATTTCGTAAGGGCGAAAATACACATGCCTATAGCTGATTGTTCATTTCGTAAGGGCGAAAATACACATGCCTATAGCTGATTGTTCATTTCGTAAGGGCGAAAATACACATGCCTATAGCTGATTGTTCATTTCGTAAGGGCGAAAATACACATGCCTATAGCTGATTGTTCATTTCGTAAGCGCGAAAATACAGGTGTTGGTGCCTGTAGCTGGTACAAAACTATGCAAGTAGCTGGCATGCCGTGCGCCATAACAGCTTCTGATTGGTCAATGTCACAATGACTTGCATATTTTTGTACCAGCTACAGGCACCAACACCTGTATTTTCGCCCTTACGAAATGAACAATCAGCTATAGGCATGTGTATTTTCGCCCTTACGAAATGAACAATCAGCTATAGGCATGTGTATTTTCGCCCAATAGAAATGAACAATCAGCTACAGGCATGTGTATTTTCGCCCAATAGAAATGAATAATCAGCTACAAGTATGTGTATTTTCACCCTTAAAAAATGAACAATCAGCTATAGGCATGTGTAGTTTCACCCTTCAAAAATGAACAATCAGCTATAGGCATGTGTATTTTCGCCCAATAGAAATGAACAATCAGCTACAGGCATGTGTATTTTCGCCCAATAGAAATGAACAATCAGCTACAGGCATGTGTATTTTCGCCCAATAGAAATGAACAATCAGCTACAGGCATGTGTATTTTCGCCCAATAGAAATGAATAATCAGCTACAAGTATGTGTATTTTCACCCTTAAAAAATGAACAATCAGCTATAGGCATGTGTAGTTTCACCCTTCAAAAATGAACAATCAGCTATAAGCATGTGTATTTTCGCCCAATAGAAATGAACAATCAGCTACAGTAACAGGCATGTGTATTTTCGCCCAATAGAAATGAATAATCAGCTATAGGCATGTGTAGTTCTATAGGCATGTGTAGTTTCGCCCTTAAGAAATGAACAATCAGCTACAGGTATGTGTATTTTCGCCCTTAAGAAATGAACAATCATCTACAGGCATTGTAATTTCGCTCTTAAGAAATTAAAATTTTTGTTAAAAAGTGCATGATTTCTTGATAAAAAAAACATGTCACAATGATAGGTGAGCGTGGAGCTCCCGCATAGATTCAACTGAAGAATAAATATGCGATATTTTAATTGTATTGTTGAAGTCTTTGACACCTATAGGTACTTGTAGTACCTAATGCAAGAATATTTGATCAACACGGTATCAAAGTAAAAATGCGAGTTGCGACCCTGATATGCTTACTGACGATTGACAGAATTAGACCTTGCACTCTACTATGTTTTAAATGATCTATCTCTCAGTATAGGTACGTTATCTGAGTGTGACACTGTACTATCTAAAATTGTAATTTGGGGCGACAACAACCTGAAATAGTTACTGCCTACCCCCATAGGAAGAAGGCGTGAGTTTATGTACCTATGTATGTGTAAAATCCAGTAACAAATTAAAACATATAAATTAATTTTATTATAGACACTTGAATGGCGTTTATGACCCAGCAATGTAGGGAAAGCCAAATCTATAGCCAAGTATAAATAAAAAGAGAAGTCCTGACTGACTGACTGAGTCATTAACGCCCAGCCCAAACCCTTGAACCTAGAAAGCTGAAATTTTGCACAAAGGCTTCCTTTATAATGTAGATAAGGAATAAGGAAGGATTACCCGGTAGTACGTTCCCGGTGGATATTTTCCAACATCCATTGCAAATACCAGGGTATAAGCTATCTGCATACCAAATTTCATCCAAATCGGTCCAGCCGAAATTGAGCGGTTGAGCGTGAAGAAGTAACAAACATACAATCACACACACACACACACACTCACACTCACAATCTTTCGCCTTTATAATATTAGTGTGATTATTTCAACAGGCCGGAGTATACGACCCGAACCGCGTCCTCGGCGTCACAACCCTCGACGTGGTCCGCTCGTGCGCCTTCATCGGCACCATCAACGGCGTGGACCCGCGCTCCGTGTCCATCCCTGTCATCGGGGGTCACTCGGGAGTCACCATCATCCCCTTGCTGTCCCAGTGCCAGCCTCCGGTCAAGATCAGCGAGCAGGCCAAGATTGAGGCTCTTACTAAGAGGATCCAGGAAGCTGGTACTGAGGTTAGTATCTTTAATAATGAATAATTCTTCAAGTATAGCTTGTACGAGGGTCTTTTGGCGCGTGGCAAAGTCGGATCTAACGCCGCCGCGCCGTTTCAATGCATTTCACTAAATGTTTACCCCCCTGTCAACATCAGTCGAGCATCAAAAGATTCTTGTAGCAGTATAACACGGTTTGACAATTTCAGAACCCAAATCAATTTTAATGTGATAACTAATAATTTTGTGATTACACGAAGAAGTTCTAAAGTAAATTAAATGACTGGCGACAGTCGTCTGAGAGCGGAACTGGACAAAGTACCCACATACATAAAAAAAAGTTATGACAAATTAAGAGCTGTCACAATTTGTCATCTCTCTCGCTCATACAGGACCAAATATTTAAGATTGTTAAATGATTTTTTTTTGTATTTCCAGATGCAATCTATATTTCTATACTAATATTATAAAGAGGTAAAATTTGTATGTATGTGGGAGTTAATCTCCGGAACTGATGATCCAATTCTAAACATTTTTTCACTGGTAGAAAGCTACATTATTCCTGACTGCTTAGGCTATAAATTATATTTATATCATGCATATTAGCCGAGCTATCACAATTTTTGTCTAGCAAGTCGAAAAGAAATACCTCTTAAAACAGAATTATTTGCATGCGCTGCCTAAACAGTTATATGAAATTGAAAACAGTGTATGGCAACCTGGTCCGTCTTAAATAATTCTACAATAAAAAAATTAGTGCGGACGGTTTATCCATTTACCCATAGATGGCGTTGTGCAAATACGTCATTTTTCTGCATTGTGAGATTTTCCGCGGATGGATGACCGTCTCGATTTCTGCAGTCCTAGTACTTTCTTTTTTTAAAAGATCGCTTTTAGCGATAAGTCCGTACATTGTGTCATCCTATGTAAAATTTCAACATTGATATCTGTAATTTGAATGGTGTGCACATTTGCACAATATAGAGTATTCTATTCTATTCTACTTTTTGTTAGGTTACAGAGGTATTTTTTTCCGAATTGCTAGGTATGTCATGTTTACCGCAAATAAACGTATTTTCTTTCTTTCTTCTTTCTTTCTTCTTTCTTTCTTCTTTCTTTCTTACTTTTATAGCATTTTTTCGAACTGAAATAACTTTCTTATTTATGAACCGATTGAAATAAAACGAACACTAAATGTTAAGTGAACTTGCCACAATACATTCGTGAAACCGCACCCAAATCTGTTACGCCGTTTCTGAGATTAGCGCGCACAAACTCACAGACTAAAATTCTAAAAATCATTGTTTTCGGTTCTATTGCGTTAGTAAAGAATAATAGTTTTTCTCAAATATCTTCCATGTACAGATAGCGATCTGTTACACTTTTATTATGTGTATAGATTTTAATGTGGTTAGTTGTGTTCTAAAATTGAAAAACTTCACAATAAAAAAAAAATGTTTTAGTTGAGATGAAAAGCTTTGACTTGGGTTTGTATTTTATAATGAAGTAACTTTGTAAACTTTAATACATTCATAAACTTTTTGTTCCCATAGGTGGTGAAGGCTAAAGCCGGTGGTGGTTCAGCCACCCTCTCCATGGCGTGGGCGGGCGCAAAACTCACCAACGCTATTCTCAGGGGACTCAATGTATGTACCACTATTTATATATTTGTTCTCCCAGTTTAGCTATGACGTGAAAACTGAACCAGCGTCACACAAATGCACGTGTGAGGTGACGTTATAAGCAAATGAAATTCTGCCTTAAATTGGTACAGACATGGTCACAGATCATAAATAGTGTTTTTATGATCTGTGGGCATGGCCTATCTTTTCCAAGCATTATTCTTGTATTAAGTCTCTAACAGTCACGAAAAATGAAATCTTACAGTATTTCCTTGAGTGTGCGTGAAAATGCTCGGTGTTAAACGAGCGAAAATACATTTTCACATCTAAAAAGAAATACGCGTATCATACGCCCTGTCATAAGTAATAGCGCGATTATGAACGCGTTTAGAGAGTTTACATTAAATTTAATAAAAATTTGAATGATGACGATTTTTTTTTTGTTCAACCTGTCAAAATTGTACCCGTTATACCTAATGCTGTTTTCTCCTTCGACTGGAGGAGATTATAGTTACCATCTTAAGACTTCTTTTATCGTTCAGGGCGAAAGCAACGTCGTGGAATGCGCCTACATCAGGTCGAACCTGACAGAAGCCACCTACTTCGCCAACCCCGTACAGTTCGGAGTGAATGGCGTCTGCAAGAACTTGGGCTACGGCACACTGAACGCATACGAAGAGTGTCTCCTCAAGGCAGCTCTCCCCGAACTTAAGAAGAACATCGCCACTGGAGAGAAATTCGTTAACAAGTAAACACCTTCATTGTAGGGGGTCGGGCCTAAACAATAAGTTGACAGTGAGCAGGTTATGTGAGGCAACCAATGGTGTACGAGTGTTATTGTAGTCGCGCAACGGCAATGTCAAACACCTTTAGGTTCTTTTTCCTGGCAGAAACTATCAAAATTAATTAATATTTCAGTTCGAAAAGAGTTTGTAGGACCTCGCCATGTGGGAAATGTACTTGACACTGGCTTTACCTTTTATTTTCAGAGCTGGAAGTAGTGGTGATAAAGGTGGTGGTAGGAAGTGTAAATGAATTTGTGAGGAATGGATAAAGTACTCGTTATGGTTCCAAACAATAATAGTATCTGTTTCAAACAGTCAGGATTCAAGGAGAGGTTATTATTGTATATTTTTTATTTGAAGTTGGCAGTAATCATGATTATTTGGAATGGTTGCTTAAGTTGGTTGAAAATCGTCGTTAGTTGTTCTCACATAACATTCTCATATATAGTATAATTATATAAGTTGTATCATTATTAGGTGCGGTTATTTGCAGTACATTCACATAAGTATTACTGGTAGTTTTTGAGTAGTCAAATATGCAATTTCTTTTTAAATTTAAATGTGAATTTGTTCCGTATAATATCAGCATCTAATATAGCTGCACATTGTGTAAACTAAAGTTATGCTACTCGTAGAAATAGTAAACTTTTCACCAAACAGTATCATAAAGTAAGATGTATAAGGCCCGATTGGATGTAGAAGTGTATGTTGAAGTATAGTTATTACAATCTAGATCTATACAATAATGTATTTTTTTTTTATTTAACCATTCATGTACACACAAATAAACAGACAAACAGAAAGGAACAGAAAAATACGTACAAAGGTGATGCTTATTTCAAAAGAAATCTCTTCCAGCATACCTGCGATAGGACAGAGGATAAAAAGAGATGTAGACAACGTGTGTAAGAGTAGAAGAGAAAATAAAATACATAAAATCCAAAACAATTAACTCATTAAATAAAACATATAATAAATACTTAAATACATACATACTACTAAAATAAAAACCACTAAAATAACTAACAACTATGACGAAGTGGAAAGATAGTGTTCTTTCACTCTTCTTTTAAATACTGCAATTGTTTGGCAGTCCCTAATGTCAGGCGGAAGTGAATTCCACAACCGAACCGCGTGAACAGTGAAGGAGTAGGAATAGAAGTCAGTGGAGTGGGAAGAAGATTTAAGGAGGTTTCTAAGATGCGACCTGCAAGGCACATCAAAAGGACGGGCGTAGGAAAAGCGTTCCCGCAGATAGGAAGGCGTTTTAGGGTTGTGAAGGATGTTAAATAAAAGACATAATATCCGAGAGTTCCTGCGAAGTCGAATAGGGAGCCACTTGAGTATCTTGCGGAAGTTAGAAACGTGATCATACTTTTTAAGGTTAAAAACAAAACGAATACAGATATTTTGCAAACGCTCAAGTTTATTCAAAAGCTCCTCAGTGGCATCCAAATAACAGGCATCAGCGTAGTCAATAATGGGCTGAATGAGAGTTTGAGCAAGGGAGATTTTGGTTTTCAAGGGCAAGAAGCTCTGGAGGCATTTCAAGGAATGGAACGTGTAGTGCACTTTGCGACTGACTTGAGCAACATGGGCAGTCCACGATAAGTAGGAGTCCATGGTTACCCCCAGGTTTTTAACAGTATTTGCGTATTCAATCTGAACTCCATTCAGACAGAGTGGAGACAGCGACGCAACATCAAGCCTATTCCGCATATACCTGCCGCCAATAATGATAGCCTGGGATTTCCTAGGGTTGATTTGCAGTCCAAAGGACCGCGACCACTCACTAATCAAATCCAGGTCTCTGTTCATGGCACACACGGCAGCTTCCGCATCTTCTCTCAGGAAATGGTTGTAAAGCTGCAGATCGTCGGCATACAGATGGAAGAAAGAAGAGATGACATTGGTGACACAGTTAATGAAAATGGAAAAGAGAAGAGGAGAGAGAACGCCACCCTGAGGCACCCCCGCAGTAAGAGAGCACCAGTCAGAAGAAGTCTCGTCGAGACGAACCCGCTGCGACCGGCCTTTGAGATAGGAGTCGAACCAACTAATGGTACTAGAAGAGAAATTGAGAGATTTAAGGATCCCAACAAGGATGTCGAAATCAACAGAGTTAAAGGCACTGCTAAAGTCCAGAAGTACAAGTAATGTAAGAGATTTGTGGTCCATAGCCCTGCGGATGTCATCAGTAACCTTCAAGAGAGCGGTGACTGTGCTATGACCAGGTCGAAAACCAGATTGAAAAGTACTAAGAAGGTCATTCGCATCTAAAAAGGCCGAAAGTTGCTGGTGAACAATGTGCTCAAGAACTTTAGAGAGATAAGGGAGGATAGAAATGGGTCGGAAATCGGACGGTGAGACAGGGCTAGGAATTTTGGGTAAGGGGATGATATGGGCTTGTTTCCAGGCCTCAGGAACAGTACAAGAAAATAAGGAGAAATTGAAAATGTGGGTCAAGATGGGAAGCAATGTGGGGAGAATAGGAGAAATCATTCTAGAGCAAATATTATCATTACCAACTGCAGAGGAGGAGATAGCAGAAATAGATACTTTGACCTCATTTTCACTCACAGGACTAAATTCGAAAGAAGAACATTGCGGCACTGGCAAACAGGAAAGTTTATTTAAAGAAGCTGATTTGACGTGCTGATGTATGTTGTTGGAAAAATCACTTTTATAGTGCATTTTGTATTTAATCATGTTACCTATATTCAGAAGCTGCATTGTGTTACAGAGTTGCAAATGTTGAAAGCTTTGGAGCGTAAAGTATTTGTCAAACTACAAACTGTCACCCGACGATGTCCCGAAGTATGGAAGTACTGTGTAAATATTGTGTTGTGTACGATGTTAGTAATTAAATGACTGCGGTACGATATACTTGTGTTTTATTCAATACACTTATAACATTCTTTTCACGAGGGCATATTAGTAGATTACATCGCTGTACCACTGTTCGGTCAATAGGCTCATGGGAATGTGCATTCAGCGCCAACTGTGGGTTCATTAATATTACGTAGACGCTAACGCCATCTGTTATCGAGTAGCAGTACTACACGATACGTCGATTCATGACAGAATTTTCTATCTAGAAAATTCAAAACGACACAACCATCTGGTTAAGTGTCGTTTTACAGCATTCTAGATAATTCCTGTAAGTACTAGATTGTTCTCGAATTATGTCCTCGAATTTTTGAGAAGCTTACACTTGTCTTATAAATAGAGGGTTGCCAGCGGTGTAAGGCAGTTCAGCTAGGAATGCGAAACTGAGCTACAAGTGATTCTGCTTAAAGTTTCTGATTACTGTATTTGTGATTATTTAAATACATGTGTTTTTGGTGTAAATTGGCATACATTTGTTTATCCCGGAAGCACTGAACTTTATAACCCGTCAATTTATTATAGTAGTTATGTTTTTTTTTGGTATAATATATCCTTTTTAGTGTAACTTTGGTATCCCTGAAATACGGAAATCGAGAAAAAACAAAATAAAAAAATTTTCACCAAAAACCATCGCCTAATCAAGCCTTCGGGATCCAGTGGGATGTGGGAGTAATAGGGTGGGGAACACCATGGGATACCTCAAGGACATTGACCTTGACCTCAGAGTCATTGACCTTGACTTCAAGGTCAATTGCCTTTAGCTAAAGGTCAGTGACCTTAGAAAAATCGCTGATTTTAACCTCGGGGTCATTGACTTTCAAAATGTCCTTGACCTCAGAGGTATGAAGCGTCTATTCTACCCAAAAAAAAGTTGATTCTGTAAAAAAGCGACATTTTTCTTCTTTTGTTTTCGAGCTCAAGGTAAATTTTTCATCGTCTAATATTATACGAGTCATTCACCGCCTCATCTAACCCAAATGATTCACCAATCTTAGAAGAACCACGGATCTTACCTGTTACTGCTCCTGAGAATCGCGGATCTTGACTTGGAATTTTGACCTTGACCCTGAGGTCAAGGTTAATGTCCTTGAGGTATCCCATGGTGTTCCCCACCCTATTACTCCCACATCCCACTGGATCCCGAAGGCTTGATTAGGCGACGGTTTTTGGTGTTTTCTTTTTATATTTTTTTTCATTTCCGTATTTCAGGGATCCCTTAATTACACTAAAAAGGATATATTATACCAAAAAAAAAAATAACGTATAATAAATCAACGGGTTATAAAGTAAAGTGGAGCCTTTATCCCGAACCCCAGCTCGTAACAATATCATCGGTCCACCAGTCTGAGAACATTCCACGCTAGTCCGCTATCGTCTGCTCGAACAATCATCGGTTCTTAGTGCAGCCAACTAGAAAGAAAAACATTTAATTTGTACTGCAACAGATACAAAGATAAGAAAATAAATATCACGCTGAGAACATAAAATACTAGATAATAATACGTACACACTAGTAAGACTCGTTCAAAGGTTTATCTTCGGAAAAACAAATAAGGTTCTATCTACAGTTGTTTTAAATAAAATGAATTGCTGTGCAATGTGCATTAGTCTCGCTAAAACTCAGAAACGGCTTGACCGATTTGATTTTTTTTTTTTTTGTTTGTAAAAGAATTTTGACAAGACAACATCTGGCGGGTCAGCTAGTCCTAGTAGCGAATAAAATGTGTATAGTCCAATAGAAATTTGATTTATATTCCCACCTAAATTATTATACAACGTATCGTTTTGCATCCTCGTCAAATTTCAGGGTGTAGGAACATCAAATCGAATAACTTTCTCCATGGGACCAACATCGTATTTGCGAAAAAAAATTCAACTGTCCCATAGAAAACTTCAATACGTACTCGACGCAAATGTGTGGGACGGATATTTTTCCGCTATTACGATGTTGGTGCCATGGAAAAAGTTGTTCGGTTTGATGGTCTATTACCACACTCTTAAATTTGACGAGGTGCAAAACGACACGTTGCGTTGTAGATTGACGCACTAATTCCGAGTCGCATTTTATCTAAAAATCAATGATGCAGTCTTTGAACGTTGTACTGTACCATCAGAACCCCCAGATTCACAGAAAAATATAAATGGGTTATAATTATATATAGGGGGTGACTGGTAATTAGTGACCGATACCTAAACATATGATTGTGCTCATGATAACAAACAACTTTTACTATGGGACCAAACCTGAAATTGCGAAAAAAAAATCAGCTGCTTCTTACATTCATGTTCGCATAACTCGTCAAAATGTAGAAAGCAGCAGATTTTTTTTTCCGATTTCAGGTTTGGTCCCATAGTAAAAGTTGTTTGTTATCATGAGCACAATCATGTGTTTAGGTATCGGTCACTAATTAACAGTCACCCTATATAGGTTTGGTTTTAAAGGTACCTAGTTAATTTCAAACAAAAACGATACGAAAAAAACTTACAGTATTTCTTCATTATCACAACCTTCTATAACGTTGGTTTTTTTTCCAAAAACGCAACATATTATTATTGTAAATGCGCAACTGCGTGCCATTTTTCATATATCTCTATATATATTTCCACCATGAGAAGCACTAGGTATGCTGAGAACACAGTCACTCCAGTCCAGGTCCTAGCCTTAGGATTACTATAACAAAACCTAGGACTTTTCTCCATAGTTGTTTTTAAACCTGGTTTTGAAACAAACTGCAGTTTTGGCACTGAATCAATACGGGATTGTTTATTTTTAGCGAAGCTACATGTTGGAGTTTTTGTATGGTATAAAACTAATCTACCTACATAGGTGCCCTATTCGTCTAGCCAAGGAATACCTTAACAATAATATGGGTCTATAATCCATTTACAATAAGATTAGACATTTAAACAAACCTTTTTTACAGTCCGTTCAACCGATTTTGACTTCTATTCCATAGAGGTTGAACTAGTCGCGGGCTCGAACTCACTAGTGGGGTTGGCCAAAAAGCACGCTGTCTCACCTGGCATCGTCTCCGACAAAGATAGTATCATTGATGAGCAGTTAGACGCTAATAAAATAATAAATAGTCAGTAGAAGTAAAGGAAAACTAGTAATAGTGAAACGAGTGCGCTAAAATTTACGAAAAGTCCTTTGGAAGGTCGAGTTTTATGAAAAAATTAATGCATAAATCAATTACAAATAAAGTCTAAAGAACTCTTCGATAATTGACCTTTGTCGGTACCGACTTTGTTTTGGAGATTTTACACTTCTTTTGTTACTTATTTACGCCCAAAGTTGCGTTAAATTAGCAAGAAATACGAATCATTTTTGGCTCATAACGTTTTAACGGCTTTTTATTTACTATTCTGTTTCCGCACAGACAACATTAATAACGAGACAAAACGATATCATGTTTAATTTTGGATGCACATTGTCAAACAATGGAGTAATACCCTCCCGAAATTTGTATGGAAAAAATATCAACTAGTTCCACCTTGTGGTTACAATACCAACTGTTTACTGCAGCTGCCATTTGTCAAGCTATCATCTATCATTCGAGACAGCACGTTTTTCTCGAAAAGATGCGAAGTACACTATTATGTCATCTAAGTAAAGTCAAAATCGGTTAAACGGACTGGAAACAATGTTTGTTTAAATGTCTAATCTTATTGTAAATGGAGTACTTGTAGTGTTCGGACAAGCGCGACTGTTAGGGGTCCAAGGTTTGATCCTCGGGTACCTAGGGTAGTATTGGGTTTGGAATTTTCAGCAGCCAAGAATATTAATGAACTTTATTGGCTGGCCTATAAACCTTCTACGGTCATTTTATGTATGAGACACAATTAAATTTCTATTGTTACCGACCATGAGGTCAATCGACAGGAGAGGACTTCATGCGAATTGTCATGCATGCCTAGCGCTATGCGAATATTCTGTACCCCAAACACACACCCGCCGCGAAACCGCATGATGTTCCGCTACTCGAATCGTGATTCTAGTAGCGGAACATAATCACGCGAGTCAGTTGAATTGAACTACATTCTGATTTTTAATTCGACAGAATTCTGACAGCTATAATTTTTTGACACTTCAGATATCATAAGCCTTTTCTGTCTTGTCCTTTTTATATGTTATTTATAATTTTATATGACTAGAATTTTTTGGATAAAAAATAACAAAAAATATGAAAGAGAATGAGATCAAGTAAATTAAATGACAATGTAAATAGTGTTTGTTCTGTGCTTTCAATGGACACTGACTAAAATATTAATTTTATGTGACTAAATGAAGAAGATATTTTTCAAATTTAAATATTTATTTAGGTATCATTAAAAATAATATCATCATCGTTGTCTGTCTGTAGTTACAAAAAGCGAATACTTTACAAACAAAAAGGTATTCCTAAAAAAGGTTTGTAACCTATGGATTAGTGGACAGGGATTCCTGTGAAAGAAAAATAATTAATAGTAATAGTAGTAATAGTTCTTTATTTTTCCTCACAATGACAAGCTTATTCTAGGTTTCACATATTATTTGTTATTTTTTTTTTTGTTATTAGCAATGTCAACTACACGCAACGAGTGTACGGGACTTTGCGTGTTCAATATAACAACGCGTTTAGGGTGTTGTTTGGGCTGCCTCGTTTTTGCAGCGCATCAACTATGTTTGCTGAGGCGCACACTGATTGCTTTTATGCAATCATCCGTAAGCGAAGCGCTTCGATCTTCGATACTCAGACGCGTACGTGGCACTGCGAACGGCATCCTGAACGCGTTGGCAAACCGGTGGGATTCTCCGCTGTTGAAGCAGTGGATGAGTGTACATGTGAACGGGCGCCCAGCCCGGCGCATGCTTAAATTAAATTTTTATAATAAACCTAGGAATTAACTGTACTAACATTAGGATAAGTTTATTGTTACTAACACCTATGGATTATAACAGAATCCGAAATAAATATATTTGATTTGATTTGATTTGATTTGAATGTGAGGAGCTGGTGTCTGAGTTAGGCGTAAAAAGCCTGTATTACAAATCACCAGGTCCCCACCCCACGGAAGAAGAGGAAGTTTAACTTAACAAAAAATATGATATTACAATCTAACGTTACAGATCAGGAGATTTAAGACTAAAAACAAGTTATTATAATTATGGGGGTAGGAGTTAAACAGAAACTATAAACAAATAAAATGTTAATCAGTGCGCCTAAGGGAGTGTGTGTATGTGTGTGTCTATGAGATTGTTTAATGTTAGTGTGTAGTGTTGAGTGTCAGGTGTAGTGTGCCGATGTGTACGTGAGAGGGTTTTGGTGCAAGTTATAAACTTATATCTATATACACTTCTGGACACATCTTTTGGCCCACCTTGTATTTTCAGTTTCGTTTGGTCCTAGCTAAAATTTTATATTAGGTCGAGCAAAAAGTTTTTATGCAGTTTTGAACCTGGCACATTCACAATTTCATTCAATAGTCTTTTTTTGAATTTCGAACACAGAATTTAAAGAAACAAAAGATAATTTGGAGCCTGTTTGTTGATATCAAACAATCGAATACTAAGAAAACTTGGTTTTATTGGTTTACTTGGATTTAATTCTTGAAAAAGTGATTGATATCTTTGGTTTTGCAACAAACATTACTTATTCTTAACATTAAGGTGAGGTTCTATCAATAATCTATGGATACTTCACCTGAAGTCGCCGCCCAAGCTGTGGCACTTATTCAGGCCGGACACAGCCAAAGAAACGTGAGTGCTCAACTTAATTTAAGTCGATCTGCGGTCCGAAATGTTTATCGGAGGTACCTAGAGACTGGCGGCTTTGTTCGTCGCCAAGGAAGGCCACGATCTCGGGTCACAACTGAAAGGCAGGATCGATTCATCGTGACGACCAGCTTGAGAAATCGTCACCTTACCTCCATTGAGATACAAAACCAACTTCGCGACTTCCACGGAGTATCTGTGAGCGCTCGAACTGTTCGGAGAAGGTTAAAAGAACGCGATATGGTACCACACAAGCCAGCTAATGGCCCCAAACTAACGCGAGCCCACCGAACAGCGCGCCTTCATTTCGAACGCAGTCATTTAAATTGGACACAGCAAGATTGGAGCCGTGTACTCTTTTCTGATGAGTCTAAAATTGTGTTACATGGCAATGATGGAAGGAAGAAGGTCTACCGACGTAAGGGAGAGCGTTTCGCACAATGCTGCTTTGAAGAGAGGGTTGCTTATGGCGGTGGCTCATGGACTGTCTGGGGCGGTATATCCGCGAGCGGCAAAACTCAACTTGAGGTTGTTACAGGACCACGGCTGCCAACATTAAATGCTGAAAGGTACATTCGTGAGTGCTTAGAACCTCACGTGATACCATACGCGGACTATGTGGGCCCTAATTTCCTTTTTATGCATGATAATGCAAGAGCCCATGCGGCCGGCATCGTCAGGGAATATCTTCGGGATGTGAACATCACAGTTATGGACTGGCCAGCCAGAAGCCCAGACATGAACCCCATTGAGCACATGTGGGACGAGCTAAAAAGACGTGTTAGGGCTCGTCAGCCAGTTGCCCAGACGATGCAGGAGTTGAAAACTGCCATAGAAGAGGAATGAGAGATGATCCCTCAAAATTTCATAGAGCGGTTGATAAACTCTATGCCTAATCGTATGAGAGCTGTGGTAGATACCCATGGAGGCAACACGCGTTATTAAATTAAACCTTTATTTGATAAAACATGTTTTTTATTCAAAAATCAATTGCCTTTAACATGGCGCATATCCGACTTGTTAGGCGTAGCTCCATGTCGTATGGTATTCTGAATTCAAATTTAAAACAATACGATCGAAAAAGATGGTAAAATGTATCAGGTTTAAAACTGCATCAACAGTTTTTGTTCAATCTAGCAATCATATTTCGGTAGGGGCCATCGAAACCTAAACTCTAAGGTGGGCCAATAGATGTGTCCAGAAGTGTATTATATTTTTTTTTTTTTTTTTTTTCGACGCACGGTGCGCGGTCGAACGGACGTGTGATCGGTTGAAAGTAATTAGTAGCGGAAAAGTGTATTTCTCAAATAAATGGGTACAAAGTGTGACGGCTGCGATGCCGTAATAGACGACATTTCGTACATGATATGTGCTAGAGATGAATGCGGAAAATGGTACCATCT
The DNA here is from genome assembly GCA_946251885.1 of Cosmia pyralina. Lineage (NCBI taxonomy): Eukaryota > Metazoa > Arthropoda > Insecta > Lepidoptera > Noctuidae > Cosmia > Cosmia pyralina. The sequence continues at coordinate 12,463,815 of OX276361.1, forward strand.
TGAGTGTGTGGCTCTTACGAAGGGTGAATTTGAATCATTAGCCGAAGAACACAAGAGAAATTGGAGATGCCCGGAATGTGTTTGCAGTGCGCCGAAGCGGGATAATTCGGACACACCAGTTCGAGCTAACCAAAACCAGAATGTAATGAATAAAACTATTACTCCTTGCTATGTAAACACAGACCAGAGAGGCAATAGGAGAATCCCAAAAGAAGGGATACAAGTGGATATCAGTAGTAAAATACTACAAGAATTGCAAGAATTTCGGTCTGAGATGAATCTTAAAATAGATGAGCAAATAAGGGAGTATAATTTGCTCAAGGGCAGATTTGAAGACACAGAAAAAGAACTGCATAAATTGCGAGATATGATGAAGGTAGTACAGAAAAAGGCGAGTAAAGTCGACGAGTTGGAAACACAGATAAAAACATTAGAGAAAAAAAATGAGCAATTACAGAATTTTCTGAGCAAAAAGCAGCCTACAAAAGAAAGAAATGAGACAACGAACGAAATCAGAAAGGAGACTATATCATTTGCAAATGTACTCACACAAAACGAAAAGCAGGTAGTAAGTAAAAATCAACCAGTAAACAAAGATAAGAGTGTAGTGGCGTGTGTGGCCACGAAACCGGCATGTAGTATAGAAACCACTACGGAATGTTTTGTTACAGAACAATTATCGACAGGTAATACAGTACCACAGATGGAAACTAGCAAAAGGGATGAATCATGGATTACTGTACAGAAAAAGAAAAAAAACTATCCTGGCAAGCAAGTCATAAGAGGAGGAAATACTAGTGCCGTAAATATTCTAGGTACTGAAAGGAAAAAGTTTTTACATGTTTGGCGTCTAAAAAAGGATACCACAGTAGAAAATTTAGAAATGTATGTAAAGAACATATTATATGGAAAAGGGACGGAAATAACAGTGGAAAAAATTAAACATAAAACGGAAAGGGACTATGCGTCATTTATAATAGGAGTTCCAGAGAGTTCATATGAGATATTATGTAAACCAGAAAGTTGGGCAGTTAACATTGAATTTTGTGAATGGGTGTGGTTTCGTAAACCACCCAACAAGCAATAAGAAAACACTAAATTCTGTAGAGATATACTATCAGAACGTGAGAGGATTGAGAACAAAGTTACACGATTTTTATGTGGGAATTTCTTCTCATAGTTATGATCTTTTTGCAATAACGGAAACTGGATGCAACGATTCTATCTACGATTCAGAACTAGTCCCACCTGGATACAAGATACTCCGATGTGATCGTGCAGATGGACGCAAGCAAGGTGGCGATGGCGTGTGTTTAGTGGCCACACCGCGGTACGAGCTACGGCAACTAAGTACACCGAGCGATGTACGTATTGAAGATCGTGCATTTGAACTGGTTAGCGCTGCGGTTTATTTACATAATAAGTTCATGTTTGTGTTGTGTGTAGTGTACATTCCACCGAATTGTAGTGATAATGAATATACATATGTGGTTGTTTAGCACAATAGAAAATTATCGTGATGACTACAATAACTTAATAGTGATAGGCGATTTTAATTTATACTCTAGCTCAACAAATGTAAGAAATTATTTTGAGTACTTTAGCACATATTGTGAATTCATCCAGTACAACAAAATAGGGAATTGTAATGAACGCCAATTAGATCTTGTTTTGAGTACGCGTTCGGGGGGAGACGGGTTGGAGGTGAGCGCGGCTGAGCCGATCGTGCCGCCCGATCCACACCATCCACCGCTCGCTACTGTAGTGCTACAGCGGGCGAGAGTGCGCCGCGCCGCGGCGAGTGGCCCGCGACGGCGCCGGCGCCGCTAGTTGAGTCTGAGGAGTACACCCAGACACACACTGGATGGAACTTTTACAAAGCAAACTTTCCATTAATGTATTCTTTAATAGCGGCTATAGACTGGACACCCTTGTATAGTTTTGATTTAAATAGTAGGAAAAAGTCAGCATCGAACGTGGACCAATTCAGGCCGGTGGCTGTGCTTTCGACACCAGCTAAGGTACTAGAGGCTGCAGTACATAAGAGCATTCTCTCACAGGTTAATGTACAGCTTTCAGATGAGCAACACGGTTTTAGACCAGCCAGAAGCACCACTAGTAACCTAATAAACTACATGAGTTATATTGTACCTGAAGTGGATGTTGGAGGACAGGCAGATGTAGCTTTCTTTGACTACAAAAAAGCTTTCGACCTGGTGGATAATGACATACTGCTCACAAAAATGGCAGGTGTAGGGTTTACTCCCCATTTACTAACCTTTTTTGCTAGTTACATGCGTGACAGGCAGCAGTATGTAGAATATGCAGGGAGTAGGTCAGAAAATTATTTTACCAGGTCGGGAGTCAGTCAGGGTAGCAACCTCGGTCCGTTGGGATTCATATTAATGATAAATGACCTTCCCACGGTTGTCAAGGATGCTCATTGCACTCTATTTGCAGATGATCTGAAATTGTATCTTGCGGTTAGGAACAGAGAAGATTGCCAAAAGTTACAACAAGATATAGATAGGGTGGTAGCCTGGAGCAAACAAAATAAATTGCAATTTAACGTCTCGAAGTGCATGACTATGACTTTCAGCCGGGCACGCTCTCCAGTTACGTACCAATACCAAATTGACGGGGTACCAATAGTGAAAGTGTCAGAAGTCAGAGATCTAGGGGTTAACTTCTCCTCTAAACTAGAATTTCGAGAGTATGTAACAAAAATCTGTAAGAAAGCCTACAGAAATTTGGGATTCGTACTTCGGGTAGCTAGGGGCTTTACTAGTATCGAGGCAATTATTGCATTGTATAACTCTTTAGTGAGGAGCCAATTAGAGTTTAACGCAGTCATCTGGTCTCCACATGAAGCTAAATATAGTATCATGTTGGAGAGAGTGCAGAATAAATTTATTAGATATCTATATAAAAAGATTTACGGAGTATACCCATTTTATCCAAATAAGTATCCGACCTTATTCACCTTAGGTATGGTAGGGTACAATGAGTTAAAAGTTAGAAGGAATTTAGCACTAGTCTCCTATATCTTTAAGGTACTGAGGGGAAAGATTCACAATCCAGCCGTGTTGCAGCAACTATGCATGTGTGTTCCGGACAGGTACGTGTGGCGGAGGCGGCGGCCGTGGCTGCTGGTGGTGCCGCGCGGCCGCACTAAGCTGGTGAATGAGGCACCGTTTACGCGCGCACTCCGTGTCCTAAACCGTATAGCGGAAGACATGGATATATTTTGTTGTACTCTGGGTGGGTTCATAGTGAGAGCCCTCTTTGAATTAAGTTATGGTCCTATTGTGATATAGGAAATAATTATTGTGTTTATAGTAGCCATAAGTACCTGCAAAATTATTAGTTTGTAACTATGTAGCGGTATTTTGAAAATATGTGTAATAGTTGTCTACATTATCGCATTAGGTGTTAAACCTGTAAAGATAATTGTATGGTGGGAAATAAAATAAATAAAAATAAATAAATAAATATCGTACTAACTTAATTTGAATGAATTACCTTACTAATTGTTGAAACTTCAAGAATTTCATAATAAAAAATCTGATTACCATTTTAAAATCATTAGTCAATTTTTAAGTTTTAGTTTTTCTAATTGAAACCTTAAATTCAAGAAAGTTTTTTTTTATTTCGCTTAAATGCGTTCCATTTTTAGTAGGACCGATTTATTATTGGCAACACTTCTGAAATGTCAGAATTCCGTCGAATTAAAAATCAGACTGTAGGTACCTACTGCGGATTCGCTGCTATGGTTTCGCGGCACAGGTGTGATACCGCCCTAAACGTGTCACGTGTTTCGAAAAAGAGCTAGAAACACGCTCATCTCGAACAATACAGGATACAAGTTGCAGTAAATGTACAGTCAACAAAAGGGATATCTAGGCAGGGTATACGTTAGTATACCCTGCCACGGCAATTTCATAGGTAAAGACCTAATATAAAAAAAAAAAAAAAAAAAAAAAAAAAAAAAAAATTGCCGTGATTGTGTGAATTGTTGCTAAATTGCCGTTCTGCAGTACTGGCCATTTCAAATCAAAATAATTTTTGTTTGGCTAAGAATTCTAATTTCAAATTAATTTTATTTTAAAAACATGGATTTTTTTTCCAAAAGTAGTCACTTGTTTATTGATTAGTGTTACATTTTCATCGCATTTCAATCTTTTTCGTCATCATGGATACGTTAAAAATTCGAGTAATTATGGAATATGAGTACCGTCGTGGCAGCAACGCGGCACAAGCGGCACGCAACATCAACGACGTTTACGGAGCTAACACTACAAACCAACGCACCACTTGTTATTGGTTTGCTCGCTTCCGTTTTGGAAATTTCGACCTGAAAAATGAACCTCGCGGTCGTCCGAAGACTTTGGTCGACAATGACAAATTAAAGGCGATTGTGGAAGCTGATGATACACAATCTACGGCTGAATTAGCAGCAGCTTTCGACGTTAGCGTCAAAACAATATTGGTCCATTTGCGTCAAATTGGCAAGGTAAAAAAGCTTGAAAAATGGGTGCCCCACGAACTCAATGATCGCCAGCGCGAAGTACGCGTCGAGACGTGCCTTGCACTGCTCAACAGACACACAAATGAAGGAATTTTGAACCGCATTGTTACCTGCGATGAAAAATGGATTCTGTTTGATAACCGCAAGCGCTCAGCAAGTTGGTTGGATCCTGGTTCAGCACCTAAACAATGCCCTAAACGAAAACTTAGCCCTAGAAAAGTGATGGTCACTGTTTGGTGGTCTAGCGCCGGTGTGATTCATCAAAGCTTCTTACCAAACGGGGTGAGCATTACTTCAGATGTGTACTGTGAAGAACTGAACACAATGATGGAGAAGCTGGCACATCTCCAACCAGCATTGGTCAATCGCTCGTCTCCGCTGCTCCTGCACGACAACGCGCGACCTCATACTGCACAGCAGACGGTCTCCAAGTTGCAAGAACTGGGGTTGGAAGCTCTTCGTCATCCGCCCTACTCACCAGACCTTGCGCCTACTGACTACTACTTTTTCCAGAATTTGGATAACTTCTTGGCGGGAAAAAAAATCAATACCCGAGAGGCAGTACAAAATGCCTTTGAAGAATTTGTTGCCTCCCGTCCAGCTGATTTCTTTAAGAAGGGCATCAATAAACTGCCACTGCGTTGGCAAAGATGCATTGATTGCATGGGTGATGACTTCGATTAATACAAATAAAAAATGCATGAAAAAAATTCGTTTAAATTTTTTCATATAAAACGGCAATTTCATAGGTAAAGACCTATTATTTGTATGTGAATTGCTTCATGTTCAATTTCGTGAAAATATACAATTTGTTGTTGGTGTGTTACAATGTTGGAGTATTGCAAAAACAAAGTAATAATCAATCTGCCTAGCCTTTTCCCAACTATGTTGGGGTCGGCTTCCAGTTTAACCGGATGCAGCTGAATACCATTATTTTACATGGAGCGACTGCCTATCTGATCTGCAAAACAAAGTAATAGTATATATACAATTGAACATGAAGCAATTCACATACAAATACCCTGCCTAGATATATCTTTTGTTGACTTTACATACCTACTTACATATGGCACGTAAAGTGAGGGAAATTACATATGTTAAGCAAATTGAGTAACTTAACATCGTAATTGTACGGAGAATAGCCCGTACAATTCATCACAATTCACAGCTGTCATTCGAGATCTTTGCCTATTCCACGAATAATAAATAGGTTGTCAATTTGCATAACAATATTTGCCCGACTGTACACTTATGTACCTACACTTTTCTAACATTGTTTTAATCATTATTTTAAATAGCATAATCTGCCACGGGCCTCCTCTCTGTGAGATTGAGTGGGCCGTAATCCACCACGCGAGCCCAGTGCGGGTTGGTAGATGTCACATAATGTCTTCGAATTTTTCGGTCTAGGACATGCCGATTGCCTCACGCTGCATCACCGTATTGAGAGCAGTGGTGATGAAATAATTTACAAAAAAATACAACCGACTTCCAAAAACAACACTACAAAGTGAAAAATAACTTTAATTTCGGAAGTCGGTGTCTGATTAAATGTATTTTCGTTTTTGCCCCCGACTTCCGAAATTAAAGTTATTTTTCACTTTGTAGTGTTGTTTTTGGAAGTCGGTTGTATTTTTTTGTAAAAAAGTTTTTATTTTTCACTTTTTAGTGGTTCACATGTGCTTACCCCTTCACAGCGTACTGGCGTGATGTTATGTTATGAACTGGTGTGAACAACAAACAGACATGAGATTTCAGCAAACCCCGTCCATTTGCTATCATTTATTGAGGAGTTCCGTTGCCTATCTCAGAAGTTCTTCATCAGTTCTTCACCAAATTGAAATGGGACCACTCCAAGAAAGTACTCTTCCAAAAACTATCCAAATCGCTTCAAGTGTGCCTATAAAATTGGAAGAGTTCTCTCTATTTCTCCAGGATCCCATCATCAGATCCTGACTTGATGATCATGGGACCACCTGGGAAGTATACCCTTTCAAACAAAAAAAAATAATCCAAATCGGTCCAGACATCTTCGAGTAATCGGGGAACATACATAAAAAAAAAAATTAAAAAAAAAAGGTTCCGACGAATTGATAACCTCCTCCTTTTTGAAGTCGGTTAAAAAGTTAACCGCCTGTCAGAGTTCGAGAACCTGCGACCCAACTCGGTAAGTCGCGGCCGTTACCACTGGGTCTGCATTATTTTATTGAGTCTAAATAATTACTGGATATCTATATATATAAAATGGTAAACTGACTGACTGACTGGGTGATATATCAACGCACAGCCTAAACCGCTGGTCCTAGAGAAATGAAATTTGGAGGGTGTGTTCTTTGTAAAGAGTAGGTATCCACTAAGAAAGGGTTTTTCGAAATTCCACCCCTAAGGGGGTAAAATAGGGGATTAAAGTTTGTATGAAAAATCTTATTCCTTGGGTTAATAAACTTGAAACTTGGCAAGAATATTTATCTAAGTAAATTATAAAGATTGTCATTTTTAGTTTTCCTAAACTACCCCCTAAGGAGGGGTTGGGGGGTGTCAAAGTTTGTATGGAGAAATAGCGCGCAGTCCGATTAACTCGGAATTCAGTATTTATACTTGAGACCAAAAATGAAGAATAATGTGTATAAGGGTTTTTTGAAAATCTACCCCTATTAGGGGGTGAAAAGGCTTAGTCAATTTTACTTTTATACACATTATTATTCTTCATTTTTGGTCTCAAGTATAAATACTGAATTCCGAGTTAATCGGACTGCGCGCTAAAATTTCTCCATACAAACTTTGACACCCCCAACCCCTCCTTAGGGGGTAGAATATCGAACAGAATGCGATACTGCTCATCCCTTATAGCAAATAGCGTGATAATTTGTACCTTACAGGCTGAACACACAAGGGGAATATCTATTGCATTATTTTGAACAAAATCTATCCAATAGTTTTTGGTCATATTATTTACTTTCAGAGCAACAGACAGAAAGAAAGTTACTCGGGAGCTCGATAGATGGCGTTAGTGGAAAAAATAGAAGTCGCTATGGTTTCGTTACCGCGCGTTGTATAAGTACGCGAGTGATCCGTACCTTCGGTACGATTTTATTTTCCGGATAAGATACGAAGGAGATAAAATAGTAAGGTAGCTAGGTTAGGTTTAGAAAGTCGGAGCAGAATTTTATGTGTTAAATATCAAGATTTGTTTTTATAAATTAGGATTAGGATAGGATTTTTTCTTTTAGGTAGGTAGCTGTTGTAACATTGATAAGTCTTTTTTTTCTTTATGTATAGGTTTTAAAGTATATTATTTTTAGATATTTTTTTTATGATTTGTTTATTTTTCACTTTTATTTAGACTAAGGAAATTGATTGTAAATATGGTTGTTGAAATTATAAATATTGATGGGCAGATGGTACAACAGTTTGTCGTACCAATCGTAGGGGACGGAGCTTGCCTTTTTAGGTCTCTTTCTTTTTTGATGCACGGAAATGAAGAAATGGCATTCGAAGTACGTCAACAAATTGTCGATCACGTAAAGCAAAACTGGGATGAGTTTTCCGGTTTTTCTGAAAATGGACGTGGTGATAACTACAATACATCAGACGAATACTATGTCGATATGATTCTGTCTTCAACTTATGGCACATTATGTGAGTTGACCGCGGCAGGCAGAATATATAATTTTGTTTTTGAGGTTTACCGCAATTGCAAGTTATATGTAAAGGTTGGTGCTGAAGGTTGTCCGGTTAAGCGCCTTCGCTTTTCAGGCGATCTATGTAGTGGTCATTTTGAAGCTTATGTTTCAGATGAGGAACAATTATCTGAAGTAGAAATAAATTCTACACTCAATCCAATCTCTGTAAAGGCTAAAAAAATTACTTCCAGACGTGTTGAAGTAGTTGATTATATACCTGTGTCATCAACTGATTCAGATTTTTCTTTGGATTTTTCTTCCAAACCGCCAGTTAATGTATCTATTTCTCAGTCGACTTGCTCGATAGCTCAAAAGAAAAATAAGAAGCGTAGAGCTAGATACACAGCAGCAACGAGAAAAAGTCAACTAAAACAGGCTCAAAAAAAGTATTCAAAAAGTAACCGTACACCTTATCGGAAAGCGGCATCTAAATATAAAAAAAAAAACTCAGAAATGCACAGGCAAGATGCTGCTAATTATCAGCAGGCTCATCCTGAAGTACACAGGCGAGCTGCTGCTAATTACCAGCAGGCACATCCTGAAGTGCACAGGCGAGCTGCTGCTAATTACCAGCTGGCAAATCCTGAAGTGCATAGAGAGGCTCAGTCAAGATACAACACGCAGGCAACTGCAAGTCCATGGATTACAAAGTACCTTTCAGGTATGTCTTACAATCCAGGAATGGCTTACGAAAACGATTGTATGGTGTGTATAGGCAATATGAATAATAAGTGTCAGTGGTGCAACGCACTCAAATGGAAGGATGAGACTCTTGGAATGTGTTGTGGTAGTGGAAAGGTGCAACTCGAAGCATTACATAGTCTTCCTGATCCTCTATACAGTTTGGTAATGGATCTGCACCCAGACCATAAGCATTTTATGAGTAATATTCGTAAATACAACAGTTGTTTTCAGATGACATCTTTTGGCGCAAAGCAGGTGGTGCAGGATGGTTTTATGCCAACATTTAAAGTACAGGGTCAGGTCTATCATTTGGTTGGAAGCATTTTACCGGAACCAGGTGAGAAAGCTAAATTCTTGCAGATTTATTTCGTTGGAGAAGACGATAGAGAAGTAAGTCTAAGGTGCTCAAATTATCAAGGATTGAAACCAAGTTTGGTTAAACAGTTACAAAAAATGCTTCATGATGTTAACCCTTACATAAAAGACCTCAAAAGCACCATTGATAAAATGACCCCCACCTGTGAATCGTTTAAAGTAGTCATTCATGCCGAAAAGAAACCACTTGAAGGTCACAGAGGGCGTTTTAACGCCCCAACAACCAACGAAGTTGCTGTGGTGATGGTTGATCAGCAATTTGAGAAACGGGACATTATTTTGGAAAGCCGTAGTACTTCTTTACGTCGGATAAGTGAACTGCATCGGTCATACGATGCCTTGCAATATCCCATAATATTTTGTTATGGTGACGATGGTTATTCTGTCAACTTGCCTCAACACGATCCCATGACAAAATTGCCTCTAAAAAAAACAGTTTCGGCAGCCAGTTTCTATTCCTTCCGTATAATGATAAGAGACGGTGAAGATAACATTCTCCTGCGTTTTATCGCTCTTTTTAGTCAGTATTTAGTGGATCAATACGCTAAAATAGAAACCGAGAGACTCAATTATATACGACATAATCAGGCAAAGTTACGTGCAGATAATTATATACATCTTAAGGATGCAGTTAGACGACAGGATGCTGATGCCAATCAATTGGGGCAAATGGTAGTACTACCGTCCTCTTTCACTGGTGGTCCGAGGTACATGCACGAGCGTACCCAGGATGCAATGACATATGTACGCAACTACGGTCGCCCTGATCTCTTTGTGACGTTTACATGCAACCCTCGCTGGGAGGACATCACCAAAGTTTTACTTCCCGGACAAAAGTCTTGTGATCGTCACGATATAATTGCTCGAGTGTTTCATATAAAAGTAAAAAAACTGATTAACTTATTAATTAAAGGACAAATATTCGGAGAAATTCTATGCTATATGTATTCGGTTGAGTGGCAAAAACGTGGTCTTCCACATGTCCACATTCTTCTATGGCTGAAAAGTAGCATAACGCCAGACTCTATCGACAAAGTAATCTGCGCTGAAATACCTGACCCTGCACTTGATCCAAAACTTCACGAAATAGTAAAGTCGAACATGATTCATGGCCCTTGTGGAAGCTTTAATCATAAATCACCTTGTATGAAGGACAACAGCTGCACTAAAAGATATCCCCGACCTCTATTGAGGGAAACACAAACAGGTGATGATGGCTATCCACAGTATCGGAGACGATCTGCTAGCGAAGGCGGTTTTACCGTTAATGTTCATGGTATGGATCTAGATAACCGTTGGGTAGTTCCTTTTAACCCTGTACTATTAAAAACTTTTAACGCACATATAAACGTTGAGTATTGCAACTCTGTTAAATCAATAAAATATGTATGCAAGTATGTTAATAAAGGATCGGACCAGGCTACATTTGCACTAGAAAACGAAAAAGATGAGGTGAAGATATATGAGAGCGGAAGGTACATAAGTAGCTCAGAAGCAGTGTGGCGAATTCTTGGGTTTTCCATACATGAGCGTTTTCCCACAGTTGTTCATTTAGCAATTCATTTGGAAAACGGTCAGAGAGTTTACTTCAACTTAAATAATCTAGCTGACAAAATAGCTAATCCACCAAAAACGACGCTTTTAGCTTTTTTCGAACTATGTCAATCAGATAACTTTGCTAAAACTCTACTTTACTCTGAGGTACCCGCATATTACACATGGAATAAGAGTAATTTCGTAAGACGAAAAAGAGGAGTAACAGTTGATGGTTGGCAAGGTGTGATGAAAGAACGCGCCTTAGGTAGAGTATATACAGTTCACCCGAACAATACGGAGTGCTATCATCTGCGTTTACTGCTACATGAAGTGCGGGGCCCAACTTCATTTGAAGCACTAAAAACTGTGAATGGTGTGTTGCAGCCTACTTTCCAAGCTGCTTGCAAAATGTTAGGTTTGCTTGAAGATGATCTACACTGGCATGCGACGTTGGAGGAGGCAGCGCTTTGTCAGTCACCAGCAAAAATGCGAGAGCTGTTCACAATTATGTTAGTCTTTTGTCAAATATCAGACCCAATAGCTCTTTGGGAAGACTTCAAAGACTATTTGTCTGAAGATTTTAAGCACAGGCTGCAAAAAGAAATCGGAGACAATGTAGACAATTTCAAAGACCAAATTTTAAATGAATGTCTATCTGATATTGAAGAAGCAGTGCTGACGTTAGGTGGAAAATCAATAGATATGTACGGTTTGCCAAAACCAACCAAACCACAAGTTGCCGGTAATAGAGAGTACATGAGAGAAACTAATTTTGATACAGTAGCTTTGGAAAGTTTTGTAAATAATAGTACGGAATCGTTGACCGCCGAGCAAAAGTCTGTATATGACCAAGTCATGAAAAGCGTAGAAGTAAGCGAAGGACAAATTTTCTTTCTGGACGCCCCTGGTGGCACAGGTAAGACTTATCTTATAAACTTGCTCTTGGCAAAAGTAAGAAGCACTCGAGACATAGCTTTAGCTGTAGCATCGTCTGGGATTGCTGCTACATTATTAGAAGGAGGTCGAACTGCACACGCTGCCTTAAAACTACCTCTAAACCTTACAAATGTAGAGACACCCTTATGCAATATACCAAAGCAAAGCAATCTTGCCGAAGTGCTTAAAAATACTAAACTAATAGTATGGGACGAAATAACGATGGCACACAAAAGAGGAGTCGAAGCCTTGAATAGGAGTCTGCAGGACATACGAAATAATAAAAACATAATGGGTGGCATGACGGTGTTGCTAGCAGGAGATTTTCGCCAGACTTTACCGGTAGTGCCCAAAGGAACGCGCGCAGATGAGATCAAAGCATGCATCAAAAGATCTTTCTTATGGCCTTCGATTAAAGTGTTAAAACTCACTCAAAACATGAGAGTACATCTCAGAGGTGAAGTTTCTGGAGGTAGATTTTCAGATCTTCTTCTTCAAATCGGAAACGGAAACTTTCCACAAATAGATGGGTTGATACAAATACCAAATGAATTATGTACTGTGGTATCAACAGTTGAGGGACTTATAGATAAAATTTATCCTGATGTTAAAAATATTAAAGACAAACCGATGGAGTGGTTATGCGAGAGAGCCATTTTGACTCCCAAAAACGACCAAGCCGCTGCGATCAACGAAATGTTGATAAATACATTCGGAGGTGAAGAAATGATTTATAAGTCTGTTGACACCATGGTCGATATGGACGAGTCGGTCAATTATCCTGTAGAATTTTTAAACTCTCTTAATCCGCCGGGTCTTCCGTGTCACAGACTTATGTTGCGTGTAGGTGCTCCTGTCATGTTGCTTCGAAATATACGGCCTCCAAAATTGTGCAATGGAACTAGACTCCAAGTAACAGCTCTCCGCCGCAATGTTATTGAGGCCAAAATACTAACTGGATCTGCCAGAGGAGAAACTGTCTTCGTGCCGCGTATACCATTGATACCAAATGACCTTCCTTTTGAATTTAAAAGATTGCAGTTCCCAATCAAGGTTTGTTTCGCGATGACTATCAATAAATCACAGGGACAAACTCTGAAATTTGCAGGAGTTGATTTGCGGCAAGACTGTTTCTCCCACGGCCAGTTTTATGTGGCTTGCTCACGTGTAAGCTCTCCAACTAGCCTGGTTGTTTTAGTGCCCCCTTCCGAATTAGTGAAAAACATAAAGAAATACTATGAAAGACGGTATTTAGGTAGATACCGGTCCTTTACAGTAGGTATTTCTTTTTTTTTTCAAATATCACACGTAGTGGAGGACAATTAGCCGTGAACAAAACTCTATATTCTTATTGTTATAAAAAAGTACGAAACTCACGCGGACGAAGTCGCGGGCAGAAGCTAGTTTAATTATAAATGGCTTCATGGGAAGGGTCTATTGTGTAATTAGAATAAACTCTTTTTAATTACGCCAGCACGGGTTTAATGATACAGAGAGAAATAAAAACATAATTAAATATTAACTGTGACACAATAATAACACAAGCAGAGGCTTCTTTTCATTAAGAGTAAGCGTACACTTGATAACACTTATAAGATTTGATTAAGTAATTGTTTTTCGTTTGTAACGGAAGTTCCTTTACCTACCACATCAGTCTAAACTAATATTATACAGGGTGTAATTTTATTCACCGTTATCCTGTTAAAGTAAGGGGTCATTGTACTCATCATTATGAACAACTTTTACTATGGGACCAAACCTGAAATCGCGAAAAAAAATCTGCTGTTCCCTACATTTTGACGAGTTATGCAAAGAATATAAATGTAGGAAACAGCCTTTTGCTGGGGAAAGTTGTCCGTAATGATGAGTAGGTACATGACCCCTTAAGAGGATACATAATCAGCCTATAATGTTCCCACTGCTGGGACACAGGCCTCCTCTCTGAGAGGGAGTGGGCCGTAATCCACCACGTGGGCCCAGTGCGGGTTGGTAGAGGTCACATGTCTTCAAATTTTTGATTCTAGATATCCGGTTTCCTCACGATATTTTCCTTAACCGTTTTGAGAGCAGTAGTGATGAAATAATTTACACAAACTGCCTGCTTGGGTTTGACCCCACGACCTACAACTCGTACTTAAGTCGCGGCCATTTCCACTGGGCCACCACTGCTTAAGAGGATAACAGTAAATTACACACAGTATAGAGAAAAGAAGATTTTTTGTATTTTGCTTTCACGGCTAAATGGCCGAACCGATTTTTATGAAATTTGGTATGGGGATACGTTGAACCCTGGGTAAGGACATAGGCTACTTTTTATTGACAAACCACGCGGGTGAAGCCGCGGACGGAAGCTAGTTTATTAATATATTGGTGTCCATAAAAAGTCAGCCCTTTCGCAATGTAGGGATGGTAGATACACTTTCTTTCTTCAGTCACTTTCTTCTCTAGGCTAGATACCTACTTAAAATTTAGCAAATTGGATGGTTGATGATAACAACACTGATACAAGGCATTGCGGACAGGTACTGTGAGGTCTCGAAACTCACAGTAGGAGATTAACTAAACTATTAAATAATACGAGAGGGACTCTATTTAAATGGGGCTGAAGCCATTTAAAGCTTCATATAAATTCACACTCCTACTAAATTAGTTCTATGCCGAGCCCTGACCAGATTCTATCTGTCATCCTATCAAGAATTCCATATTTGAATGCACAGACTACTTAGGGATACTACGTTTGAATGATTGAATGTCAGCCAGTATTATATTAACGAGGCGATCAAAGCATCAATGCTTTACAGTACCTAGTTGCCTTTTGAAGGAACTAGTCATGTGAAGTTCTTTTTCTCCAAGGAAAAGAATTTAAAAATGCTGCTTTAAGATACCAGCAGCTTTGACTAACTTAGGGCTGATTGTTCAATAGTCAAATAATTTTTATTTCAGGAATAAATATGGCGGTTTGACAGCTTTTTTATTGAAAATATGTCAAACTGTGACATTTATTCTTCAGGTAAAAGTTATCTGTCTATTGACCAATCAGCCCTTAGTATAATAAACTAAGGAACCAAAGCTGACCCGCCCGATGCCCGATGCTCTGTCACGCTGCGAGGCAAGAATGGGATGCCATGTCACGTTGCTAGGCTATGTTGAGATGCCGCTGTCACTTTATAAGGGCAGATTGGGATATGCCATGCTGTTCAAAAAGATATATTAAGTACCTACTTAGTCCACTTTCTTTCTGATTATATTTTTTTGTCCGTCATACCTATAGTTTATAAAAAAATATTGGATACGTATTTCTCTTTTTTACGTAATCAAAAAATTACGGCGATATTTTGAGTTAAAATGTCATTCCTTGCTAGATTTTATACGTAGTTTGCTATACTTAGTTGGGACGTAGGTACCGAGCCCCCACTCCCCAATTTTAATGCATTATATCTAAGTATTTTTTTAAAAGCAAAAATACGTGTCTATCATTTTTTTATTGACGCATTAAATAGAATTTATTTTGTTTTACCCAGGCATCATCCCTATCATGACTAAGAAATAGAAGCAATCAGTATAGTGTGTGCGCTGATCTTAAGCAAAGTAAAAGGCATGTAATTTTCATAAGGGTTGTATTCTTTCTCACACGGTGGCGTACCTAATTAAGAAAATTATTGGTACCGCTAAGGTGCGGTGCCTCGATATGAAACAATAGGAAATCACGATCCGAGGCAGAATGACGTCTTTACTAAGAAAATGCTTCAAGAAAAAATCAAAGCAAAGGTCTAATGAGAGAGTAAGCAGAATTTAATTTATTAAAATTAGGATGTAGCATTTGCAAGTACTTTGCTAATAATTTCTGTGGATAACGGGTTTGCTTGATTTCCATTGAAAAAAGCAGTTTTGGTTCAAGCATTCGAGGCAAACAGAGTCAAAATATCGCAATTTCGCAAAACCACATCTCAGGACGTTCCATTCGAGTCGCGAGAATCTTTTTAATCGACGAAAAAAAGGAGGAGGTTCTCAATTCGAACGTATGTTTTTTATGTATGACCACGGATAACTTTTTACAGAGTGGTCCAATTTGAAAAAAAATTGTTTTATTGGTCTCATATAAAATTGATTAACTTTGCTTGGGTAGTTTTTGAGTTGGCTTCAATAATACGTACTTTTTACCCACTTTTATATGGATGATGTTCTAGTTGCTTTTGCAGGTAGTAGTAGTATTAGAATTTGTATGGGGTAGGTACCACAACAAAAAAGTGAAAAATAAAAACTTTTTTACAAAAAAATACAACCGACTTCCAAAAACAACACTAAGTACAAAGTGAAAAATAACTTTAATTTCGGATGTCGGTTGCAAAAAACGAAAATATATTTAAACAGACACCGACTTCCGAAATAAAAGTTATTTTTCACTTTTGTTTTTGGAAGTTGGTTGTATTGTTTTTGTAAAAAAGTCTTTTTACCTACCTACACTAGCGTAGGTACATAAGTACTGATTAGGCGCAAGCTCCAGGTAGCCGCGAAATTCAAATTTTCTTAAGTTTTTTTGCAATTTGCAAGTCAGTATCAGGTTGTATGTTGATCTGAATATGATTTGCGACCGTAACAAATCTGTGTTTTAAAAATTATAATATAATCATTAAATTCAATAGGGTGATATGAAGTTAGAGATACAACTCTCTATTGTAAATGTCTATTTCATGAAATCTTGACATTTGAGGATTTTACTAACTTATAAGTTATAAGAGTAGTGTTGCTGATTTTAATATTTATAATTCTGTTTTGTTACGATCGCGAATCATACTTTAATTAACATACATCCAGACTGAGCTGCAAAAGTTAAATAAATCGTAAGAAAATTTGAATTTCGCGGGCTATCTAGATTCAAACATTGCCAAAGTACCTATCAAGTAGGAACAAGCTAGTATTTGGTACTTACCTACCTACCCACTTGTAATGTGTCTTTGGCGAAATAGCTTGCTTCTCATCGCTTAGACAAAATTTCTAACTAGATTACTCTGCAATATACAATCAATCTGCCTAGCCTTTTCCCAACTATGTTGGGGTCGGCTTCCAGTCTAACCTGCTGAATACCAGTATTTTACATGGAGCGACTGCCTATCTGACCTCCACAACCCAGTAACTGGGTAACACGATACCCCTTGGTAAGACGGGTTGTCAGAGACTTTCGGGCTTCTGACGACCCGTACCTAACGACTGTCAAAGATATACGAATGACAGCCGGGACCAACGGCTTAACGTGCTTTCCGAGGCACGGAGGAGTCTCGTTATGTAAAGATGGTCACCCATCCACGGACCAACCCCGGCAAGCGTAGCTTAACCTGGTCAATCGAACTATGCGGCTGTTATTACTTAGCCACGAGCTCCTCCCCTACTTTGCAATATACAATATCATCAATTTTCCAAATGTCCAACTACTTAGGTGTACGACAAGAGCGACTATGACGAGTCATACGCGCCGACGAAGAAGGTGCTAGGGTGGGGAGCCATCCGCATGACACATAAGATCTCCGAGGAAACCACGTATGTAATATGCTCGATTGTCGCTTCCACAGAAAAGATAAATCTCTTTATCTGTTCTGTGGTCGCTTCTTCGCGTATTTACCTACAGTTAGCAACGAATTGCACCCGGATAGAACCTCAATACATATTATAGATCGAATCCCCTACACACTACACTTCTGGATACCTACTTACCTACTAGAGAAGCAACAAATCGCAAAAAACTATTATTACAGCCACTTCCGCGCCCAGCTTCCCCACGCTACATTCCTTCCCACGCCCCGAACATTTATTGCCGGCGCGCAACGGGTGCACATGCGCACTTAAATACGGCTTCTATGCAAAATATTTATATATATTAAACTAATTATAGATTATAGATATTAAACTAATGACTGTTTCTTAAAGTGGATAGACTAGGCTAGACTACGAATTTTGTTTGAGAACTATAAATGACTTAGTTTTTAAATAAAATACTTCACGATCAACAGTTTGGTTTCACCAAAGGACGTTGTACGACCGACGCCGGTGTAACCTTATTAAAACACATTTTTAACGCGTGGGAAGAGGCCCAAGACGCCATAGGAATTTTTTGTGACCTCTCCAAGGCATTTGATTGCGTCGATCACGAAACCTTACTCTTGAAACTTGAGCATTACGGACTTGGAAAACTTGCGCTTAGTTTAGTAAAATCTTATTTAAATGATAGACAACAGCAAGTTCAAATAAATGGTATCACTTCACTTGGTTTAAATGTAAAAATGGGTGTTCCACAAGGCTCAATATTGGGTCCTTTCCTCTTTTTAGTGTATATTAATGATTTACTCCATTTATTAAAAAATCAACCACAAATGGTGTTATTTGCTGACGATACTTCCTTAATTTTTAAGGTAGGTAGACGTGATACAAATTTTGACGACGTTAATAACGCCCTACTGCAGGTCCAAAATTGGTTCACTGCTAATAATTTAGTATTAAATGGGAAAAAAACTAAGTGCATTAGATTTTCTTTACCAAATGTAAAAAGTAGTGATTGTGAGAT
The DNA here is from genome assembly GCA_946251885.1 of Cosmia pyralina. Taxonomy (NCBI): domain Eukaryota; kingdom Metazoa; phylum Arthropoda; class Insecta; order Lepidoptera; family Noctuidae; genus Cosmia; species Cosmia pyralina. The sequence goes on from OX276361.1 coordinate 12,482,113, forward strand.
AGTATTGAATCAAGAGAAACTAGAATTCGTCGATAAAACCGTTTTCTTGGGGATCACGCTCGACTCAAGGCTACAATGGGGTCCTCATTTAACATCACTTGCAGGACGGCTAAGTTCAGCAGCATATGCTGTCAGAAAAATCCGTCAATTTACTGATGTAGATACCGCGCGGCTGGTCTATTTTAGTTACTTTCATAGTATCATGTCTTACGGTATTTTACTTTGGGGACGGGCTGCAGACATCGAGTCAATTTTTATTCTGCAGAAAAGAGCCATTAGAGCCATATATAATCTCCGCAAGCGCGATTCTCTAAGGGAACTGTTTAAGGAAATTAACATCATGACGGTACCTTGTCAATATATCTACGAAAATATCATGTACGTAAGGAAAAATTTACATCTTTTTAGTAAAAGAGGTGAAAGGCATAATTATAGTACTAGAAAAAGGGACCTATTAGCTCAACCAGGTTTCAGACTAGCTAAAGTAGACTCGTCGTTCATGGGGTACTGTTTAAAATGTTACAATAAAATACCTCCACACATACTTCAACTCAATGAGACTAAATTCAAAACTTGTATAAAACGCACACTATGCAGGCAGGCATATTATAAGTTTGGGGATTACATAACTGATAAAAATGCTTGGCTCAATGCTGGTCCTGCTCCACAACCACAACTAATTAATTAACATTTGAAGATACTGTTGGAGCTGCTGAAGATTGTAAGACTATCATTGCATTGTATAGACTCAATCTCCATTGTATTATATAATTGCATAGCACATGTGTGAGTACTATGTACATACTCTAAAGCTACCATTTACTGGGTACGTCTTTGTTTGACTTGAATATGCCCTGGCGGCTGAGAGTATGTGACGCTCACTCTAATGTCTCGCTGATAGTGGCGCGTGTTGGATCATTTAGCTAATCCATGCGTCAGGTTCGTGAACAAGCGCTGTCAGTGAAGGCTGGTCATACCTTAGCGGCCACGGCTTATTTTAATTTAATTTAAATATTTGAATTGTTTTTTTTTTAAGGACGCTTTTAACGTTCTGCATCGTTCTCACATGTAATATTTCAACATGAATGATGTAACCATTATTTTGTAACCATATCTTGATTTAAAAGAGTGTCCGTGGAGTTTCTTGCCCGTTCTTCTCCATAGGTACCTACTATGCTTTGGAATGGGCGCCTAGCTTCATCTTTTTGACTGACCGACCCCTTGACAATTCAAAAGTGCCTGTAATTGGTTTAATTGAAATAAATGCTTTGAGTTTGAGTTTGAGTTTAAACGATCTAAAACAAAATCTATATCTACGATCTTTTATTACCTGCACCCTAATTGCATAACACACAATCAATCGGAATCTGAATCATTTTGAAGCAAATTGCTAATCCATTGCTTCATATGTTCGAAAAATTTGTCTTCTCAATGTTGTACTGTCAAAATGAAACCGATTCCTATTGATAATTTGTTACGCAATTACAGTGCTGATCTTGCGTGCACTTTTACTGCAAGATTGCCTACACCTACAGGATGCATTTTTGGGATGGACATAACCGTTGTAAGAAGACCGTCCTTAGCTTTTTGAGTAATTGCTGACTGCATTTACAGATTTTGGAAAAATGGTACTGTCAGCTAGAAAACCGTCAATTCTCACGTATCATTTTTATGATGATTGGCATCCTAAGACGATGCAGATAAGGAAAAAAACACTTCTGAACTAAGACCAACAGAGGTTATAGAGATAATACCTACCTACTAGAAAAGCCACAAATCGCAAAAAACTGTTACCATAGGTAGGTACTACATAGCGTAGGTACCCAAGTAGCACACGAGGCTGCTTATTAGCCGAATAACAGATTCCCATCATGTTTAAAGCTGAATATAAAAGCTGCATAAGGGATATTTAGGGCCTTATACAGCTCTTATAACTCTTAAATGGGCACAAATTATTCAGCCTTAAGTTCACGTAGCTGCTTAGGAGCTATGTAGCAGCAATTTAAAAGTGTTACAAAGGGTAACGACAGTACTATGCGCTGAATATCGACTGACTAAGAGATCACATGTTACTCTTTATTCAGTAAATATGTCACATCTACGCTCTTAATAGATGTTTTAAACCGGGAAAGGCTGCATGCGGCCAGTGTAAAAGTGAACATATTTTATGCAGCAAACATATAGAATGTAAGCAAATATAATCCCTAGCTGCCAATTGAGTACTTTTTTCGTGGAGTGAATTATACGTGGATAATATTCATATTCCCTGGTAAGTAAATCGTTTTACATATTAATAAAAGAAAAATCATTGGGAATGTAATTTCACTGACATTATACATATATATTGTCTAAGAAAATTTTAGTGCGCCACGAAAATATTCTGTTTTTAATTAGTTTTGTGATATAAATAAGCCGTGATGAAAACTTGAATAAACAATTTTTAGTACTTTGAAAAGAATTATAAGATAAAAAGTTATTATTATGTTATCTGGAAGTAAAAACTAATGCAATACATTCCTAATTCATACACAAAACATCATAAAAGTTGAAAAATAAATCATTATATTTATAGGTTATTTATAGGTTATTACAATACAATGTTAAACAGCGACGTGAATAGTTAAAACTCTTATATGCTGCTAAAGGCGGTCTAATAGTTCACTAGTGTACTGTTAATCAGCAAAAAACTGAATAAAATTACACATGTGAACTGTATGCAGCTATAAGCTGTTTTCTTTACTTTTAATGGTCCACCAGCTCTACCGTTAGCCATAATGTGAACAATTAAACAGTTGTTATACAGACTCTTTAGGAATCCGTAGTATATACCTAAAACCACCGCATGGATAACCTCTAGTTCAAAATATTGTCAAAGTGATATTATTTAACACAGTTTTACGCGCGCGCAAACCTTTGAAATTGGGTAGAATGATATTAATATATAAATAGATATATTATTTTTTTTATTGTAAAATAAATTGTACAGCAACATAAACATAAATGCAATATTTCATCCTCAACATATTTTAATTTCCTAGTTTTTACATACTCTCAAGAAGGCTGTTACTCAAAACGTGACGTCACGCTTAGTTTTCGTTTAGTAAAACGATAACTGTCCTTGCGTTTGATTGTAATTGAATTTAGAACTTTGACGCTCATTTCTGACTTTTGTATTGTATTTATGAAATTGGCCCTTAGAGACATTTGATCCTCATAATGTATCAGATCGACTGTTATACTTAACCGCAGCGCAGTCCACGCGCGCGGCTCTCGTTTATAAAACTGTGTTGTGCCTAAATGCGGCCATCTCTTTTTGTCTTTCGCGCGCTAGATGCGCCTGTTTTATAGTGCTCAGTCGGCTCTCGGTACGCACGGTCGCCAGTCGCTTGTCGTCGTTGCCTGCATGGTCGGAACTAGGAAGGAACGTTGCATACTCTTTTAACGTTTACGATTGACATAAACAAGCAGGTACCTACAAACTGTAAAAAGCTTATGCAAACAATACTACTTATCTACCCAGATGATACCTTTGTTCAAGTTATGTATTTATTACTTCTAACTAAATTATTGTTTCGTTTATTTATTACAGAATAATGCCTTTTAAGATCGTTAGTACTTCAGAACCGGATGGTGATCGATTGAGCATTGTACCGTCACTTTGGGAGTTTAATGGAATATTATGTTGGCCTCCAAAGAATAAAAACATTTTGAAGCTGATCAAGGAAGACCGTTCGAAGCCAAGTCCTGATTGGAAGAAGATGAATTGTGATCTAGTGTGATCTATCTAGTTTTGTAGATGAAAAAATCAAGAAGACTGGCAATCTCTTGCAGCCTTCGTTCCATCATATTATGTTATTGCGGCTGACTATTATTACACATACTATGTCATGATCAAGTAGGATTCAGTTTTCGTTGTTTTGTTAAATCTTTATTAACGGTATCGAATGTTATTTTATGTTCAGTTTTCAATTACTTTATTAATAAGTTATATCTACTCCACGTAAAGTAGGTTTTATTAGTTGCCTGAAAGTGTATGCAAAAAATATGATACAAGAGGATTTCAATTTTTTCGTATATTTTATTGTGTTATCTATTATGTTTATGTAAGCTCAAATTATGTTATTGCGAGTGACTATATTATGATTAAAGGCTATTGTGATTCTAAACTCTTATGATTATGTAGATTTCAGTTTTCTTTGTTTTGGTATAATTATCTTTATTAACAGTACTTTTGTTTTATGTTCAGGTTTCAAATACTTTGTTAATAAGTGATTTACTGTGATGCAGGTTTTATTAGTTGCATGAAAGTGTAGGTAAAAGATATGATACAATAGGGTTATCAATGTTTTTATTAACTCTTAAAATGTCGATTGTACACCATGTGTACAGATAACAATAGAATTTCAATTGTGTCTGCTAATTAGCGCGCGACGGGTTAAGTTTGATGTAACCTTGTACTTTTCTGTGACAGATGATACCTAGATTGACAGAGTACCAATTGATGTGAGCTAAATGAATAAATAAATATGTATAAGTTCAATCATTTATTTTGTTTTATTTACAATGTATGTAATAATGGAATAAAATAATGGCATTCTTTATGTTTAAAACATAATAATTTACATTTAATTTCCCGATGATCTAAAATGAAGGCATCGCATAGCAATTAGTTAATTAGCGATAGTCTTTTCGAAATTATGAATACCTTCATCCAAAATTTTTTTCATGCCGTTAATAAAATCTTCTAAGTAACTGTCCAAGTTTTTTGGTTTTCCAACTCCAAAGTAAATACCAATAATAAATGGCATTATGCCAGTATTCTCGTGGATGTTGCATAAAATTGGCCAAAATTCATGTTTAGAACTTTTAAATATTGGCAATCCATCAAAATTAATATTTAATGAAATTTCGTCTGGAGCTTCATCCCAACTATTCAATATTTTAATTACAGAATTGGCTATTCCGTTGTGCCAATATTCGCCACCTTCGATTTCTCTTAAAATTGTCCTTGGATCAGTTGGTAATATTTGCGGAATCAAGTCGTTGATAATTGCTGCCAGATCTTTTAAAGCAACATGGTTAATGCTCTTTTCTACAGCCCACGTTCTAATTTTTTCCCTAAACAGTGAGTGCTTTACATCATCGCTATAATTGCTGTCGCCATCATCTTCAGAACTCGATATTTTTTCTGAGTTATAATTGCCGGTGTTTAGAATTGAACAATTAATATTATCACCGAGGTTACTGGAAGAAGAACTTGAACACACATAATTTGTTGAATGTGCAACATCTTCTGAGCTATTGCAACTAATATTTTGTACGGAACCATCCTGTTTCAAACTATTTGTCACGCTTTGCGTTACTTCCCGACTTGAAGGTTTTATTTGTTGTCTTCATAATTCTTTGGTACTCTTTCGATAATTTTCTTCTAATGCCCCCTGTTCTAGCTTTAATTTTCCACGAATTAGTCGAATTCATATTTATAAAGAATAAAATATATACGTCAGTTTATACTGACGTATGATGCTTATGCATCAACTAGTGACACTGACTGATTACAGTACCACATGTTACTTTTATTCAGATAAAGTCTGATTAAAGGTACTTATGTGAACCACTATAAAGCAGAAGTCGTTAATTTGATACACTAGTGAGTCTCTAAGCAGCTGCGAGGCATCTAGTGAATGTTTAAATAGCCGCTATGCAAACACTATCAATGGCAGTATAAAGGCTGATTAGCGGTAGACATATTCAGCAATAAGCTGTAATGTGGGCCACAAATCATCCATTACACAGCTATTAACGTCATAATAGTTCACACGTGCCCCTTTAACAAGACAGTGTAATAGGAGTTCACAATTACCTTCTTATACAGCTTTTGGCGTAATTTCATCCACTAAACAGCCCTTGCTACGGTTAAGGCATTAGAAAAGGTTAATAGCTGAATAGAGTCGTTGAAAATATACCTTTATAGCACTCTTAGCGTATTAACGATAGTTTTGTCGGTCTTAATCAGCCTTAATGCAGCTCTTAATCAGCCTAAGCTGTTTAAATATCACTAACAGCTATTATGCAGCTGTAGGATCACCAGTGTACTCTTAAAAGAGTCTTAATACGCATTGAGTTTCAAATAGGTCTAAAAGTGAGTAGTTATACAACTATCTGTGCTACTTGGGTAGTGATCAATCACGATCGTTTCCGTGCACTTTCACTGCAAGTTTGTCCAGGTAATTAAGATTAACATAATTTTTGTGCGTGTTCGACACCAGCAAATGGTGGGACATGTTCTACTGGTTCGAGCTGATGAACTTGTTCCTGGGGGGGGCCTCGGAGCTGGTCAGCATGGTGACGACGGCGTACGAGGCTCAGACGTTCCGCGACTCCATCAAGGTGTTCCGCATGATCCCCTGCTTCGGATGCGTCGTGTTATGTGTGTAACCTTCGTAATTTGTTAATGCACTAACAATTTTCTTTTGTCTAAACAAAAGCAACGAATATTTCTCGGTCACTGGTGAAACATTCATCAACAATATAATCATCAACATTATTCTCTACGCTACGAAGTAAGAAGTTCGTGGAGAATAATGAAGACTGAACTCGATTTGATAAAGTTTTATCGTAAGGCAGCATCTTTCTAGTCTGCCTAGCTTTTTCCCAACTATGTTGGGTTCGTCTTCCAGTCTAACCGGATGCAGCTGAATACCAGTATTTTACATGGAGCGACTGCCTATCTGACCTCCACAACCCAGTTACTGGGTAATATGGTACCCCTTGGTAAGTAAGACTGGTTGTTAGACTTTCGGGTTTCTGACGACCCGTAACGAGTGCCATAAGGATTCTCGTCTACTAAAACCGATTCCGAACCGATTCTCGTCTAATTTCAGCGACGGTAACTACCACTACAGTGACGCCGAGCGCAGAGTCTTTAACCAACTTAGCATCACAAAAAATCTAATTAGAGAGATGTATTGATGATTTTTATGGTTATAATTATGTAAATACATAGTATAAGATACTACCCTGACACTGACCTGCAAATTGCCAAAAACGTAAGAAAATTTGAATTTCGCGGGCTACCTTTGCGGACCCACCTAACTTCCAACTTTTGTAACCAAACGATTGTTTACAACTATTAAATGATTGAATGCAGCTATCTTCAAGTCCATCAAGATGGTGATCCATCGTCCCGTGAACGAGAACCTGGCGAACGAGCTGCGAGACATGTGGCCGGAGGGAGAGGTGTCTGATGAGGAGCACGACATCATCAAGGGAGCGCTCAGGCAGCTCAACTTGATTGTTAAAGGTTTGTTGTGACATCTGAATAATGTGTTGCCAAAAAATTCTATGGTTTTTTCGGTTTTTCATAACAATGTTCTACACTACAACTGCATATCACAGAGTTTTCAAGACATTGGAATCGTGCTACCGTGCCGCAAGAAAAAAAATCTGCCAGCAGGTTGGTAGCGCATTAGACTTCCTAAGCTACGCCCATAGATATAAGAAAAAAGGAGATATGCCTGGCAGTTGAATCGCAATTCATAAATCACAACGTACTACACCATCAATATTACACAATAAACCTTAGGTATATTTCTATGGCAACGCCGGACCACCAGTAGTCCGGTACCGCTGGAAGCCATAGCAGCCAGGTTGCTAAGACTTCGAACCTAAGAGGTTTAGTGTTGATTTTTTTGACCTCGTCTGACTAAAAATGTGAGCTTAGGAAATTTTAAAATGTTCCATATCTCCAGAGTTATGATTTATTTTTCAATGCTGGCGCTATAGTTGGCAGTACTACTCGCCTTAAGACGTCACTAGCGGCGAGGCTATTTTAAAATGCCTATTACCAAAGTACTGTCCTTCCCAGGCTACTACTGGTGCAACAACGCGCTCCTGATCAGCTTCCTCTCGCCGCCATACTTCATCACCATCGCGCGCTACTGCGGCTACGACTCGCCCATGAGCCTGCACTTCTTGTACTGGCTTCCCTTCGACCCCTACCAGCCTGTCTACTATGAGATCACGCTCGTTGTGCAGACCTGGCACGGTTAGTACTATAATTTAGTAACACTACAAGGAGGGTCTTGTGGCTAAGTAATAATAGCCGCAAGGGTCGATCGATCTTGCCGCGGTTGGTCCGTGAATGGGACCATCTTTATATATCAAGATCCCTCCGTGCCTCGGAAAGCACGCTAAGCTGTTGGTCCCGGCTGTCATTCATGGATCTTTACAGTCGTTTCGGGTTATCAGAAGCCAGAAAGTCTGACAACCAGTCTTACGAAGGGCTATCGTGTGTTACCCAGTAACTGGGTTGTGGAGGTCAGATAGGCAGTTGCTCCATGTATAATACTGGTATACAGCTGCATCCGGTTAGACTGGATGCCGACACCAACAAAGATGTATAAAGGCTACCCAGATGATGACTTTATCCGGTGGGCATATAATTTAGAGGGTCAACATCGAGATAGAGGACAAAACGTTAAATTTGCTTTGGCAAGGCAGCGTTCGGGTAGCTATGCAGTACCTTCTGGTCCCAAAAAGCACAGTGTCGAAAAACTAAGTCTTTAACCAATGCGTGTTGCTAGAATGATGAAGCGCGTCGTCCAGATGACCCGGCGAACGTCACGGGAATCCACTGGATGCGTGATGCGCTCGATCGGTCGTTGTAGCTGACAATGCTTGAGGGAGGTCTATTATGTCAAACAATAGACTTCATTCGGCTGAATAATGGAACAGTAACATCCTGAAGAATGTGAGCCTCACAAGTCACTAAGCCATGTCATTCCTTAAATGTGTTACCTACGTTGGTTGTCAGCGCTGGTGGTGATCTGGTTTAACGTGGCGTGGGACATGTTGTTCTGCCTGTTCCTGTGCCACATCACCACGCAGTTCGACCTGCTCGCCAGGCGTGTGCGGCGCTTGTTCTACGTCACGGTCGACGAGCAGCTCGTTAAGTCTTATCCGATGGGTTTGTACAAAAATTATAATAAGTTCCGAATAATATGTATGTAGGTACCATCGCGGATATTTAACACTTACAGTTTTTTAATCTTAATTATTAACCGCTAACGCGAGCGGTACAGTAGCTCCATTTTATTATTAATTTGCACTAAGCGAAAGTACTTAAAATTATAAGAACATTAAATTTATTATTATTTTTTATTATTATTATTTTATTTAACTCTTAACAGTTAAACGAAAAAAAAGCAGTTTATCGAATCATTTTGTGTGAATTTAGATGATGTCAAAAAGTAGCAGTATTAATCGACTTCTGTTGCTGACCGTACAGTACGATTCAAATTTAATGGAGCCTGAAAACCTTAAATCTTAAATAAAAAAATACTTAATCGTGCTTAACTAAATGGAGCCTAAATTATTGTCGACTTCGAATTTTTGTCGACCTGCACTCGCAGCTAGCTTCCGAGCTGCCATTAAGTTTGAATTGAACTATTCTTAAATTTACAAAGATTTACATGCGTGATGCTGAATGCCACATTGGTCAGGTGTGGTTGGTTGCATTTGGTGAAGTGATTGTAGGCGCGACTGAGCCAGAGTTAGAGTTAGCAGTCGCGGCGACTGCTAAAGGTGTGTGCAAATATAGCGTGGCATTTGAGAGCAGCCGCCGCGCGCGGCTATATAGCCACGCTCAATTGGACGAGGGCCGCGCGCGGCGGTGTTGAGCGCGCGGCAGTCGCGCAGTAAGTTCAGCATTCGTCATTGTCACTGTCTGGATGTAATCTTGAAATGCATAACGAACAATATCTTCACTTATTGGAAATCTATGGATCCTTTAAATATTTGTGGGACTCTCGTCAAAATAATAACGAAAATAATCAATGACCTCGAACCTATTCTTCTGCAACGAGGGGTGAGGGAGACGTTATCTCACCGAAACTGTTACTGCTGCACTGGAGGATGTCTTTAAGGTTCTGGGCTGGAAAGGGCTATAGGCATCAACATCAATGGCAAGTACATCACTCACCTTTGGTTTTCCTACTATTTATTAAGACCCTTAAAATTAACATGGATAAAACGAAGGTCATGTCAAATGCCCATGGAACATCCACTCTCATGAAGATCGGTGACTCTACACTCGGAGTTGTGGAATTATGTTAAACTAAACAAAAAAACTGTCCAGTTAAGGTCGGGCAACTTTCGGGAAAGACCGAAAGAGGTCAATCGTCGAATCCGACTCGGCTGGCAAAATGGTGTAGTTCTAGGATCTAGGACATGCCGGTTTCCTCACGTTGTTTTCCTTCACCGTTTTGAGAGCAGTGGTGATGAAATTATTTACACGAAGTAAAGCGCCTGCCTGGGTTCAAACCCACGACCACAACTCGTAATTTGGAGCTGTTACCATTGGGCCACCATTGCTCTCATGGGCGTCATTAGAAGGCTGAAAGTCACTCGGAAAGCCTCCCACATGGTGGACCGATGACCTTGTGAAGACCGCAGGAAGCCGCAGGATGCAAGAATCACAGAACCGGTCGATATGGCGATGGTGGTGCTTGGGGAACACCTATGTCCAGCAGTGGACGTCTTTGGGCTGAAACGATGTTGATGAATGATGATAAACAAAACTTTTTTACAAAAAAATACAACCGACTTCCAAGAACAACACTACAAAGTGAAAAATAACATTAATTTCGGAAGTCGGTGTATGGTTAAATGTATTTTCGTTTTTTGCCGCCGCGCGCCGACTTCCGAAATTAAAGTTATTTTTCACTTTGTAGTGTTGTTTTTGGAAGTCGGTTGTATTTTTTTGTAAAAAAGTTTTTATTTTAACGTAACGTAACTGTTGGTGGTAAACATGCATGATCCCACACAAATTGCTAATATGTTTGTAGACCAATTTAAAGTGAAGCGTTTGGCAAATTCATCTGCTGGTTATGTGATGCAGGAGGTGACTGGTGCTGATGTGAGCATGGCGCGGGGATTGAATTTATCTATTAAAGATGTCAAGAAAGTGATAAAAAATATGATTAGAGGCAAGTCCCCGGGACATGATCACCTTAGTGTTGAGCACCTTAAGTATGCAGGTATACACTTACCTAGAGTGTTGTCGATGTTTTTTAGGCTGTGTGTGAGTCATTCGTATCTGCCCAGTGCACTTATGCGAACTATAGTTGTACCTGTCATAAAAAATAAAACTGGTGATGCTGCTGATCCCAGTAATTACAGGCCAATATCCCTAGCAACGGTCATAGCGAAGGTGCTGGATAGTCTGCTGGATTCATACATGGCCCCCAGGATTGACTTGCATGATGCACAGTTTGGCTTCAGGCCTGGGCTGTCCACAGAAAATGCCATTATGTGTTTAAAGCGGACTGTCCGGTATTACACCGATAGGAAGACACCTGTTAATGCGTGCTTCTTAGATCTGTCTAAGGCATTCGACCTTGTGCCTTATGACCAGCTGTGGGACAAGTTAAGAAAGGAGAAAAAAGTAGATTTTGAGGTCACGTCATTGCTAAGCTTCTGGTATGAGCACTTAGGTGGGCTGGGACTATGTCCGATGAATATAAATTGGAATGTGGGGTGAGGCAGGGTGGAATCACCTCCCCTCGCCTTTTCAATTTATATATAAACCAGCTGATTGTTGAGCTCAGCAATACTGGTGTCGGCTGTTATGTTGATGGAGTTGCTATGAACAACATCAGCTATGCGGAGGACATGGTCTTGCTGAGCCCATCAATCAGTGCATTAAGACGTTTGTTAAAGGTATGTGAGAACTATGCGGTGGCTCAGGGGCTTAGGTATAATGTCACTAAGAGTGAGTTCCTTGTTTTTAATGGTGGTGCCAGAGGGTACTTAAATGTTCCTTGCATCTCGTTAGCAGGTACACCCTTGAAGCAAGTCTCAAAATTTAAATATCTGGGCCACTGGGTCACTGAGGACCTATGTGACGATTTAGATATCGCGAGAGAGCGTAGGGCGCTGTCTGTGCGAAGTAATATGCTGGCCCGTAGGTTTGCACGGTGTTCTTACGACGTTAAAATGACGCCTTTTCGAGCCTACTGTCAGACTTTTTACACCTGCAGCCTTTGGGTCAAGTATACGCAGAAGGCATACAGCGGCCTGCGTGTACAGTATAACAATGCCTTCAGGATGCTTGTGGGGCTGCCGCGGTATTGTAGCGCTTCCGGAATGTTTGCCGATGCGAGAGTGGATGATTTTTATGCCATAATTCGGAAACGATGCGCTTCTCTCCGGCACAGAACAGATAATAGCACCCACGGCATGTTGAGAGCATTGTGTGACCGGTGGGACTGCCCGATGCTTGGACGATGGGTGAGACTGCACACATAGTTTAGTTTCATTATTATTATTATGCCTATTTGTGATTTTTATAATGTGTGTGTATTGTGTTATTTTTATGTTATTTGTGTTTTTGTTTATATTATGACATTATTATGTGAGTAATTCTATGGACTCAAATGTCTGCAAATAAATGATAAATAAATAAATAAAATAAAAATAAATTTTTCACTTTTTAGTTGTGGTACCTACCCCACACAAATTCTAATACCACTACCTGCAAAACGAACTAGAACATCATCCATATAAAAGTGGGGAAAAAATACGTATTATTGAAGCTAACTCAAAAAATACCCAAGCAAAGTTAATCAATTTTATATGGGACCAACTTTGATATATATACCCTCTCGAATAAAACATTTTTTTTTCAATTCGGACGACTCTGTAAAAAATTATGCGTGGTCATACATAAAAAAAAAACATACGTGTCGAATTGAGAATCTCCTTCTTTTTTTTTCGTCGGTTAAAAAATAAAAGAGAAGATCTCTGGGACGAGGTAGTCAATGCGCGGCATGTCCCGGTTTTGCTGCACAGCATTGCCGCGCGTACATTTATCCATACGCGTCTAGATATAGCGCGCGAGAAATTGTGTCCTGCGAATGCCGCGTGTTGCTGCCGCGCACCTTACGCGCTCTGTTTGAACACACCTTAAGGTGTAGGGGGCGTGTTTTGAGTTTCTTTAAATCGAAAATACAGTCTTTTACGTGCATGTCGCGTGTATAGTGGGTATACTGTCTACATTGTATACTGACTCCACCTAGATGCCTACCGCATAGAGGAGCATAATGTTATGAACATTTTCTTCTGTAGGTAAAGCTTGTAAGCCTACTCTTGGTTATTGTATTTTTATGTTGTACCTTTGCTAGCTATAGTCAGCGAAGAGATGCTTCGAACTGAGGGTGAAAGAGTGAAGTCTAAGGACGCCAATTACTGGGACGCAAGGCACCAGAAGGAGATCACGGAAGTTGTGCAGAGACATCACGCGTTGATCAGGTAAATAGTGATTTAGAGTGAAACCCAGGGCCTCTAGGCACTTGACATTTTAGGACCCCCCCCCCCCCCCTCATACCGAAGCCATTTTGGAAAGGACCCCGCACAAAACGTTAGGAGAAAGCCGTTGGGCCAATTTGGCTGAAATATGTTTTTAACAGACCTACCATAAAATTGTTGTGATTTGACCGCTTTTTGTGGTTCAGAATGTCCAATTCTCAAAATATTTTTTTATTGTTTGGTTATACTTATTGGACAAATTTACCACATTATCAAAGGTTGGACATTTTGGACATTTTGAGAATAGGACATTTTGAGAAATGGACATTTTGAAAATTGGACATTCTGAACCTGAACGTCGAAGATTCCGAAAAAACTTCGTCATTTGTTTTTGACCCGGACGTAGTGAATGACTGGTTGTAGTCAACTTTGGACTGTAGCATCCAAGCTGCCCAGGATTTACGCCTAGGCATACAAAGCCTAGGGGTCCCAAAGCTACCCCGACTAGGTAGCTCGTCTGCCTAACGGGAGGCGGACTGGCCTGGATAGCAACTCAGTAGCATTTGCCCCGTGCCTATACCACCCGTAGGAAAGTTAAATAAATCTGACCACTCCTAAGCGGGATGCTAAAAATTTTCCCCGTATTCTTTTACCCCTTTTCCTTATCATCACTCAATAAGTTACTGCTTGAGTGATAAGGAATACTACGAGGAAAATAATGTATTTGTTTAGAAACGTCGATTTATGACGACCGTTGAAGTATTGTAAATATGGTGACATACATACATAGGTATACTGCCTTATTTCTGATAACATAATGGTTAAAAATAATAATTCTGTAGGTACTAATTAATGGATTATATTTGCTAAAGGACTCCGCACAAACGTTCGGCGAATACGGCTGAAATTTTGGTACAATATAGCATGTAGCTTAATATATGTATTAAGCTACATGCTATATTGTACCAAAATTTCAGCCTATGGGCTGATTGAAAGTCTATATATATGGGCGCAAAAAGAAACAATGGCGAGTTTTAGAGATATATCCATTTTTATGTAAAACAGATGAATTTTATACATACATTTGGGAATTGGTCATTCTGAACCTGAACCATCTTCGAAACCAACCCAGAGAGAACTAACCCAGTAACAGACTGCCGATTTGAAGCAACCTAGCCTACATCATTAATATACCTTGCAGGTTGACCGGCGACGTGGAGAAGATGTTCAGTTTCGCGCTACTGATAAACTTCATGAACAGCTCCATCATCATCTGCTTCTGTGGATTTTGTTGCGTGGTTAGTGTTATTTGGCCATTCATCAATAATTTACAATCAGAGTTAATTTTTAATTAAATAGAAATACACAGACCACGAAGATAATTCGTCGGCCGCTGCAAGAGGCGTCGTTGACAACAATTTTGTTACCAACTTTCCACTCAAACCAAGCTTGTTGTCACCGTTTACTCGTAGGTACTACCATACAAATGACGTAGACGGTTTTGAATGGCGGCCGTGACAGAAGAAAAGCGCTCATCGCACTTTCAGCGCTACAAATTTTATTTACCTACCTACAAACCGACTCCGGCGCACACAGGATCGAAAATCGCGTAGGTACTCTCCTACAATCTTTACAGAGGATTAAAAGTAGTACCTACTAACTATTTGATTTTTTAACATACGTAGGTACGATTTCGTATTTTGGGAAATACTTAGGTAGGTACTGCACTTTTGTTTTACAATCGTCGAAAATGATTTTTTTTCCCGAGGTACCGAAAACCGACTTTCGGTTGATGGATGGAGAGGGAGAGGAAGGCCAAAGAAAAGATGGATGTATTGTGTGAGGAATGATATGAAAGAGAAGGGAGTGAATGACGCGACAAAAACGGGACGCGCGTGATGGGCGTTACGGTTGACAGAGGAGAATTGAAAGAGAAAACGTGTTGCGCCGACCCCAAGTACCATGGGACAGCGGCAGGATAAGATCTTTAACATAATATGAAAGACAACAGAAATACATTTTTTATGAGTATGATACAGAGGTAAGAATATATAATGGCACATTTTGTAGTTCCAGAGATATCCTCACTGCTCTATACATTTTTTTCGTAAAAAAATTATAAGTCCTCAGTTTTCAAGCCAAATTACGTCATGAGACATATTTGACCATATATTATTAAATAGAAAACATTACAAGCACAAAAACTTCGAAGCTTTAAGCCATTGAAACGCGACTTTTGATCCAATTGCGGCGCGGGAATTCCGTGCTGTAAATAGGATATCCTATAAAAAAAAAAGTAAGAAAATTTGTTTATTCTGCACAAAAACGACGCATATTATAAAATTGTTGTTAATATCCAGTTAATCGAGGAATGGAATGAGGTGGCGTATAAGTCGTTCTTAGTGACGGCACTGACACAGACCTGGCTGCTGTGCTGGTATGGACAGAAACTCATTGATTCTGTAAGTATTAGAAACTTTTCTACCTGTATGCCTTTTTTTTTCGCTGGGAAATCCTAATGGATACCTGCCGTCCGTCTTGAGAGAACGGAGAGTTATGTCGGACTCCTACCGACTAAAACCCCACTGTTTGCCCTTCCCCTTGGATCGCGATAGCGTTTAGACGTGTCTTCCGTATTAAACTTTTATTTTATTTTAATTCATTTAACAAATAATTCAAAATAAACATCGTAATATTCAGTCGAAGTACCAGGAGTTCATAAAGTACAAAGCGGCCATCAGTTCGAGTCAAGCGACGGCAACACCAGCGCGGCGGACTGAATGAAGCACACCTACATAGAGGACTACGCAGGGTGACGCAGTTCTACGCACACACCCGCTGTAGAGATCTACAACTTGGACAGTTCCCATTCACCCGACGCTTACGCATGGTTAGTAGTTTCACACATAAACAACGCAAGCATTGTCTACACGCTTGGGTTCACCTTACACTGGACGGAACGAGAGATTGTTGAGATTCATCGATAACCGACCAGTTGAGTTGACCTGTCAGGTTGTCAGCGCTTGCCTACACCATCTAATCTATTCTGCTGCCCTGGTATCTTGCCTTGCACTACAAACTTTTGAATAATGTCAGTACGACGTACGCCTCCTCCCCTCTCCCCCGCCCCGCCGTTGAAAGCGGTGACGCCGGCACCGGAGTTAGCGGGTGTTAAGTCAGTTGAAGTCATCGCAGACAAAATGAAGTCACCATTACAGCATTACGAATCTGAGCCTGATCTTCACTCTCGAGCTAACATTACTGAGAGGAAAAAAAGAAAATACAATGACGAAGGTACGGACTTATTAATAACCATAAAAGAAATGTTTTTCTCCTTCTCCGCAGAGCAGGATAAGAGATTTAATGAGTTAAAGGCGAGTATTGACTTCATGTCTGATAAATATGATGAGTTTATATTAAAAATATCGTCTTTAGAAAAAGAAAGCAAGGCCGACAAGTCAAAAATAAAAGAGTTGGAAGAAAAGCTGGAAAACTTGGAGAGAAAATCGCGTGGTGTAGGTATAGAAATTCGAAATCTACCTAAACATTCCGGCGAGACGAAAGAATCCCTCCAAACCGAAGTTATAAAATTAGGTAAAACTCTTAAAGTGGTAATGGATGCTAACTCAATTAAAGAGATCTATAGAACCAAGTCTCAGGACCCCTCAAACCCTGTCGTGGTAGACTTTACCACCGTATTAATGAAGGAGAAGGTTCTTAAGGCGGTTAAAAATTTTAATAAAACTAAGCAAAAAGGAAACAAACTTAATACTACCCATCTGAACCAGGAATATCAACTAAAACCGCTATATGTATCTGAGACATTAACCAGCAAAACCCGGAAACTATTTTATATGGCGAGGCAATTCCAAACAAAGCATGGCTTTAATTTCTGCTGGACATCAAATGGAATTGTGTACCTTAAGCAGCATGAAGGAGCTTCCTATTTTCGAATAAACGACCTCAGTGACCTAGAGAACCTAAAGAAAACCTTAACAGTATGACTATGTTATGTTGTCTCTATTGGGAAATGTAAACAGCTCACATTAAGTACGTCTCAACTAATGCTTTGTTTAAACTTAAATATATCTGACTATAACTCAAAAAACGAACATTATGTAAACATTTATCCCACACTCTTTCACTTTATAATTAAAAGACATTTACTAATACCTTCGTATAACTACTGTTCATTGTGTTATTACCATACAAATCACATACTACAGAACATTACACAATCACTCTCTACAAATATAAACTCTGGGTTCTTTTTTGAATTAACAACTGACTCAAATATGCATCTTCTTACTATACACAATTCTTACATAAATATATTTACAAACCATACATATCACATGTACACAATTTATATTATTATTTGCACTGATAAATTAATATTAATCTTTGTAAGTCTTCTACATCCACTTTATTTAAATATTTCATGGTTATTACACTTTATATCAACCCTAAATTGGCAGTTGAATAAGCTCAGGCCCGATGCTTATAATTTTTTAGATAATCCTTGTCACATATCACTTGTATTACATATATCTAAACGTGTACCAATTTTAAATGGACAGATAAGTACCGGATCAACTCGTTTGAAAACTTTTTACTTTCTAATTAAATGTGGTGAAATACTTTTCTTAACTTTTATAATTCGATAACTTAAATCATATAACAAATGATATAGACGAAGTCTCTGTATCTAAATCCCTCACATGTGACTTAGAAGAATGTCAGCAACACATTACTCAGGTACCATCTAGTGGTCTTATAATATTAACACAAAACATACGCAGTATCAATTGCAATATAGCTGGCTTTGAAACTTTGTTAAGGAGATTGAACATAGAATGTGATGTTCTGGTACTTACCGAGTGTTGGCTTTTGGGTGCTTCTGTCATTCCACAGCTCGACGGCTATCGTTCTTATGCCACTAAAACCCACCTCAGACAAAATGATGGCGTGGTATTATATATAAGTAACTCGCTGAATGTAAATGTTGAGGAACCAGAATTCACAGACGGTAACTGCTTAGTTACAACACTCGACAAACATACCGCAATCATATCTATATACCGGTCTCCTTCTATAAGAAACATTGACAACTTTCTATACTCCCTAGACAATGTAATATCCAAACTAAAGTCCTTCAAAAACTTAGTCTTAATTGGAGATATTAATATTCCCATTAACTCCTCCAGGCTGGATCTATCGGGTGAAAGATATTTAACCATCGCCGCTTCTCATGGTCTCTTACCTGCACACACTGAAATAACCCGTGCAATCAGCTCCTCATGCCTGGACCACGTGTTCCTTAAGACCCAGTTTACTGCTATGACTATTGTGCCTCAATCAACCTTAACAGATCATTTTCCTGTCCTGACCCAATTAAGTCCACAGCGCATCTCTGAACACCCTAGGCAAACGACTAAATCAACTATAACTAGAATAGACACAGAAAACTTGAACAAAGACATTAACAACATAGACATGACCCCCATATACGAATCAAAAGACCCCAATTTTTCCACAAATTACCTTATCACTAATATCCAATCAGCCATAAATAACAACACAAAAACTTTCACTGTGTCGAAGCGCAAAAAAATACTCAAACCATGGATTACGCCTGGCCTTCTCAGATGTATGAAAAACAAGGACTTTCTTCACAAAAAGTATAGGACGGATCCGGATAATATAATTTTAAAAACATCGTATATTAGATACCGCAATTTCTGTACCAAAATCTTAAAGAAAGTAAAAAGAGCATATGAGAAAACTCAATTAGATACTGCAAAGAATAATCCCAAAAAACTCTGGAAGACTATAAAATCAATTACGAGTTGTGTCAAAAACGTTGACTATCCAGAGGAATTGTTAAAACTGAGTGACTCCAATAACGCCGCACTTGATATTATTAATGAGCACTTTGTAAAAGTAGGTCAATCGTTGGCAGAAAAGTATCCTCTTAACCCTTCTCCGTCAACATCTAATAATCGGTCCTCTATGTTTTCATGCGACTCCCATTTGCGATCATTTGTATGTGAAGAAACAACGGAAGAAGAAGTGACCCGTACAATCCTTACATTAAAATCAAACTGCGCCACAGGTTGTGACAATATCTCATCGAACCTAATAAAAAGTAATATCGAGCTTTTAGTTCCTCCTCTCACTTTTATTTTCAACAGGTGCTTAGAATATGGTGTATTCCCGAAAAATCTCAAACTGTCTGTGATTCACCCTATTCATAAGGGTGGTGACCGTGATCGTGTTAATAACTACAGGCCGATATCGATCCTTCCCTCCTTGTCAAAGGTTTTTGAAAAACTACTAAACAAGAGACTTGTTAGCTACTTGGAGGGCGAGGGCCTACTCTCTTGTACACAGTTTGGCTTTCGGAGGCATAGAAGCACAGATGATGCCATCTTTAAATTAAACAATTTTATAGCTACAAATTTAGATTCTGGTAAGAAATGCCTTGCCATCTTTTTAGATCTGGCCAAAGCATTTGACACGATCTCGGTCCCCATCCTTTTGCGAAAACTTGAGAATTTCGGTATAAGAGGCAATCAACTTAAACTGTTTGAGAGCTATCTGTCGGAAAGGTACCAGTGTGTAAAAATAGGAAATTGCACTAGCTCTTATCTTCCTATTACATACGGAGTTCCCCAGGGCAGCATTTTGGGACCTACCCTCTTTCTCGTTTATATAAACGACCTCACGAACCTATCTATACCCCAAGGCGAAATAATCTCTTACGCAGATGACACTGCTCTTATATTCAACGCCGACAATTGGGATGAGGTATTTAACGTTGCACAATGTGGACTTGATCTCGTAAAGGAATGGCTACAAGATAATTTACTTACACTGAATAGTGATAAAACTAAATACTTGACTTTCAGCATACGAAATCCACCTAACCTGCTTACTACAAAACTTTGCCTTATTCCTCACAACTGTCATGGAATAGATAACTGTAATTGTGTACCTCTAGAACGTGTCAACAATGTGAAATATTTAGGATTAATTATAGACCATAATTTATCCTATAAGGCACATATTAAAGCTTTGTCGGGACGAGTAAGAAAACTAATTTATATCTTTAAAACTTTGCGTCAGGTTGCTGATCTCAAATTATTAAAACAGGTTTATTTCTCTCTTTGTCAATCCATTATTAATTACGGCATAATTGTATGGGGAGGAGCTACTAAAACTACTCTAAAAGGCCTTGAGATAGCTCAGCGTGCAATTCTAAAAGTTTACACTTTCCGTCCAATTCGCTTTCCCACAAACATTTTGTACAACTCATGCGAAGTCCTTACAGTGAGACAATTGTTCTTACTCAACATTGTACTAAAACAACATGGTGAACTTATATATGATACTGATCTCACAAAGAAACGCAGAAAACATGACGTTGTGGTCCGCATACATAAACCTAAAACCTCTTTCATAAAGAGGTTCTTCGTCTTTCTAGGACCACATGTGTATAATAAAATTAACAAATCCATAAATATTTTTTCCCTTAACAAATTCCATTGTAAAAGAAGGCATATGAATTTTTAATGAAACTATCATACGAAGACACTGAAAAACTTATTCAAATAATCAGTTAATATTTTTGTTTGTATATATTATATAAATGTATATTACTCTATTCCTGTCCATTTTTCATGTAGACATATGTATACACTTACACTTACACTTACACACACATACACCCCCACACAGTACACACACACTCACCCTCTCATTCTCACACACAAATCCTCACGCACACTCAAAAATTGTTAGTAATTTAAGTTTAGTTTACCTTAATTTCTTAATTGTATTTGATTAGTAATGGTCCTAAACTTTTGCTTCTTGCTAATTTTAGGTTACCTAGTATATTGTTTCTGAGGGGAAACGGCGCTGTTAGCTGAGATACAGGCTCACGCCTAGTTCAGCTGCGGATGCTCATTCTCTTATTTATTTAAACTGTAAGCCTAATATTTGTAAGAATGTACTGTACCTACCTACTGTTTTTGAGTAAATAAATAAATATTATTATTATTATTATTTCGTTTATTTATTTTATTTCTTATCTATTTACATTTTTAAATATTTCTTAAAAAAAGGATATAAAAAAAACATTTAAAAATATAAAAAAATAGAGGTCCGCCGGTGTCGGGAGCAGGGTCCAAGCTACCGGTGGTTAGGGCTGCAGAGACAGGAACCTTCTCACAATGCGAGCCGTATCAAGGAGTACTGCCTTCTGAATCAGGCCCTTGATCCAACCGCCTAATGATAGCCTCGAGAGATGTTGTTCGAGGCTTTCGGCCATCAGGCCATTGGCCGTTACGACAATCGGCACAATGACAGCCGAGCTCACATTCCACATATCAACAACCTCGCGAGCTAAGTCGAGATATTTTATTTGTTTCTCTTTCTCAGCTTTCACGAGGTTCTCGTCATGTGGAATGGTAACATCGACTATCATTGCTTGGCGCACTAACCGATCTATCACTACTATATCAGGCTTATTGGCGACAATAGTCCTGTCAGTAATGATAGACCGATCCCAGTACAAAGTGACATGGTCATTTTCGAGAACTGGGTCGGGCACATACTTGTAGTATGGTACCTCAGAATCGACTAGTTTATATTTCAAAGCAAGTTGCTGGTGGATAATCCTAGCTACTTGGTTATGCCTGTGCAAGTACTCGCCGTTAGCCAGACGAGAACAACCGGAGATAATATGTCTGATGGACTCACCCGGACGGTGGCATGCCCGACACACGTCAACCGTCCCATCCTTCATAATATGTTTCCGATAGTTATTCGTCAAGATAACTTCGTCCATAATTGCACAGACGAAACCTTCAGTTTCCCCGAAAAGGTCACCGAAACGTAGCCAGGATACGGACGCTAAGAAATCTACACCGGGCTCATGAAGAGCCCGATAGAAGCGCCCGTGGAGCTCCTTGCTTTGCCATACCTTCTTGCGGTCATCGGTAGTAAGTACTACAGGTTTGCGCCAGTTCTCTTTAGCCATGGACAGCGGGGTGAGCCCCTTGTCCACTGCAACCACATCACGGTGCATACCCACTTCGACTTTTAAAAAATATTCTCTGAGGCTGCACACCTCGCGGTTGTGGAGGGTCTTTGCATTTAAAAAGCCTCGACCCCCGCACTTCCGCGGGATGTACAGTCTCATCACCGATGATCGTGGGTGATGCATCCGGTTTGCAGTCAGCAGTGTACGGACCCTTCTATCCAGGGCGTCGAGTTCAGTCTGAGTCCATCTGAGTATGCCGAAAGAGTACATCAAAACCGGCATGACCCAACCGTTGAAAGCGCGCACCTTGTTTCCGCCTGAAAGAAGACTGGTTAATACCTTCTTCAGGCGACCAAAGAAGCGCTCCTTCAACGATTGCTTCATGTCAGCAACGTTGATGCCTAACGCTTCCGACATACCCAAATACTTATAGCTTTCGGATGAGGAGAGGGATCTAAGATGTATGGAATCCGAAAGTTGAATTCCATCGGATTCCATAACCTCACCTCGTTTTACATGCATGATTGCACATTTGTCCACACCAAATTCCATCCTGATGGCGCTACTGAAAGTTTCAGTAACCTTAAGTAGCTCCATCAGCCGCAATTTGTTGTGGGCAAAGAGTTTCAAATCATCCATGTAGAGGAGGTGAGATATCACCTGACCACCTCTCTTCAACCGATAGCCTAGACCTGAATCCTCCAACAGTGTGCTTAGAGGATTCAGGGCTAAGCAGAACCAAAGTGGACTCAAACTGTCGCCCTGAAATATTCCCCGTTTAATCCATACAGGATCATCATTCCCTTGGATCTGTCGACATCCAGGATAGCGAAGGACCGTCCTCCATTGCCCCATACACGACTCAAGGAAGGAGCGTAGAGTCGCATCAATCTTGTACAACTCCAACACCTTTATGAGCCATGTATGTGGCACCGAGTCATAGGCCTTCTTATAATCTATCCAGCATGTCGACAGATCCTTGCGGGATCGACGAACCTGTTGGCTAATGGCCATGTCGATGAGGAGTAGCTCCTTAGTACCGCGAGACCCGTTCCTACATCCATTTTGAGAAGTAGACATAATCGTGTTACTGTCAATGTGCGTATTAATTTTCGCTCTCAAAATGGATGTAAGAAGTTTATAGACCGTCGACAAACACGTGATCGGTCTATAATTCTTGGGTTCCACGGGACTACCTGACTTATGGAGCAGGTGGGTAACGCCTGTTGTTAGAAACGGCGGTAGCGACCCAGACTCTAAGGATGATTGGAACTGAGATGCCAGGCAAGTGTGTGAACTACTTAGCCATTTCAACCAAAAATTGTGCAGTCCGTCCGGTCCCGGTGATTTCCAATTCGGTAACGGACGGACTGCTCTGGCTACGTCTAATGGTGTAATTGCGACTTTTCCCATTTCTGGTATAGTTTCACACACTCGCTCGACATCCTGCATCCAGTCAGCCTCAGAGTGACAGACGGGTACCGACCATATGCTGCGCCAAAATTCACTCGTAGCGGCATCATCCGGGCGGCATACGTCTGTCACATTTTGTTCAGGTCGCTCCCAAGTTCTATATACCCACCTCTCATCGCTCTGGAACATGCGATTCTGCGTGTAACGATCAACCCGCCGCTTATACCGCCGAATACGGCTCGCCCATGCACAAACTTTCTGCTTCAGGAAGTCAATGCGCTCTGTGACACTGGACATGTATTCTCGAGGGCTGATTCCAGTCCCCGAGAATGCCTGCCTCACAAAGCGCATCACTCGTGGTCGTGTATTGCCCTCCCTGAAGCAGTATAGTTTGCCGATGAGTACCCTGGCCCCATCGATACGACGCTCGATCCTGCATTGCCAGGCTGGTACAGCTGGTTTTGGTCGAGTAGCTCCGTCACAGCTAGGAAAATTGACGTTAGCTAAACGACATGCCGCAACAGCCGCGCAATACAGAATCGAGTGTGTATCAACGAGGTCGTCGCTGCTTTCGAAAAAATTCTTAAGCTGCGAGTCCAAGGCACTCACCAGCGCCCTATTTTTTTTGTGCATAGGTAGGCGTGGTAAACGGGGTCTAAGTTCGGTCGGAGTGGACCTATACTCGCGAAACGCATCCTCCAGTGCGCTCCTCAACCGGGTATTGCACTGGCTACTTACTGTGTCAACCCTATCATCCTCCTCTTCAACATGATTGAACCGCGGTGAGATTGCATCTATAGTTGATGCTTGTACCGCGGTGTGTGCTGGGGTCGAGACGATGCGGCTGCTCAGTACCTCTGAGCGCAGCCTATCAAGTGCGGTATCGTCCAACCTGTGATTGCGTTGGATGACCCGCACCTGATCCGACAGTCGTTGGGCCGAGGTGTTGACGGTTGGTTCTAGTTCCTGGAACAGAGTCAGCATCCTAACACGGTACGCAGTGAGATTAGTTCCTCCCTCTGTAGACCCGTAATATGCGCGCATGACGTTCTCGTTCATTGACTGAGTCCATCTCATGCGCTGCACACAACCACCGGCAGCGGGGACCCGGCTCGGGGCCGGATGGCCCCTAAGTCCCAAGCTCCTCGGTGGCCGGCCTCTCCCCTGCCGACGTACAGGTGTTGGCGACGTCGGCGGGGAAAAATACTCGTCGCTCGAGCTCGACGCAACTGCCGCGGCCGGTGTCGTCACAGCGCTCATAGTAGGGCTGGATACCGGCGGCGGCGGGGCGGAGCTGAGCGGCGAGTCCGGAGATGGTGGGCGTGCTCGTCTTGCAGCTGATCTTGTCAACATTTTAATTTAATTTTCATGTTTGTTTTGTCGAAGATGACAGATGTCACCTCCGATTCGGTAGTTTTTGATGGAAATCTTTATGATTCTGGTTCATTTTGCTATTTTAATTTTGTCTTGTAGGTTTGGGTTTCAGGATGGTTTCAGGTTGATTTTCATAAAATAAAAATAAACTACGATTATTATTAAAATTGAAAATGTGCAGATATGAAAACAAATGTGACTTGTTGACTTTAGTGTTGCCAGCTTATTTGTTGTTATTATTATTATTACTGTTGCTACTACTACGATGTGTCGGGGGCCCGGCAGCCCGGAAGATACTTGTACATTCGCCATACCCCCGACTGGTATCAGTACACCATGCCTCGCGAGCCCTATCACCCAATGCACAATGCGGCCGATCCTCCTCTTTGGGCCTGACTGTTCGGGCAACGATACAGTCAGCCTGTATGCTGACTGATGACCTTATTGGAAAGTAGCTGCATTCCTGCCTCGTTGGTTTAGTGGTAGTAGCAAGCGCTTCTGCTGATCTTGAGGTCGTGGGTTCGATTCCCAGGTCGGTCAAAGTGTTTTCAAATCAAATCAAATCAAATCAAATAAACTTTATTGTGGACTATAGGTATACACATAAATGCAGGTCTTAAATATATAAAATAAGTTCAGCTATGTCCCGCCGTTGAGGCATACAATAATAAAATATAAGTCAGAATTTAAAACACAATTAGTCAAATTAGTCTCGATACATTATTAAAATATTCTAAATTATTAATACATACAAATTCAATTCCAAGTCATATAAGTCATAATTCCTTATCACAATATTGCAAATTATATTCTTACATAAATATTCAAAAAATTTTTTAAAAAAAGAGGAAAGACAAGCAATTTAAATGGCATTCAAATACAATTCACAATATACATATTATGTGGGAAAAAATTATAGTTATTTTTCCTTTTTTGTCATTAGAATACAATATTTTTGTCACACAAGTAATCTTTGACATCATAGTAACATTTTTCTATTAATAATGAATGTAGTTTCTTTTTAAACTGGAGCATTGGTAATTGTTTAATGTCATCAGGCAATTTATTATAGATTAATGATGTCATGCATAAAATACTTTTATTTAATAGTGCCGTTTTACCATAAGGTATTTGTACCTCTAATCTTTTTTTATCCCTTAATTTTCGATAATAGCTTTTGACAGCAGTCTTATAGTAGCTTAGATTTGATTTCACAAAAATATTTGATTCGTAAATGTATAGGGAAGGCAATGTAAGAATTTTTAGATTTTTAAAGTAAGGTTGACAGCTAATTGTACTATTTATTTGGGACATTGCTCTAATGCACTTCTTTTGAGCTTTAAATATAAATTCCTTGTCTACCGAATTACCCCAAAATATAATGCCGTATCTCAGTAATGGTGCCACCAGTCCGTGATAGGCCGTTAATATCGCTTCTTTGTTAACTATTTTGGAGAGCTTGTAAAGAGCGAATGAGGATTTGTTGATTCTTTTGCAGAGATTGTCTATATGGGTTGTCCATGAAAGTCTGTAATCAATATTTATTCCCAGAAATTTTGTATTTGTTACAGATTCTACTGTGTGACCGTTATAATTTACATTAATACTTTTCGGTTGAGTTCTTTGGTAAAAGTGCATTATATTTGTTTTTTCTAAATTTATTTTCAGATTGTTTTCAATTAACCATTTAATTATAGTTCTTAGTGTTTCATTAATTTCATTTTCATAGTCATCTTGACTGTCACATTTTATTACTACAGTGCTGTCATCTGCAAAAAGTACCATGGGATGCTTTATGTGTCTAGGGAGATCATTAATGTAAATTAGAAAAAGCAAGGGGCCCAAGACACTACCTTGTGGAACTCCTAGTTTTATGGTTCTAGTTTGGGATCTATATGTCTTCTCATCCCGCGTTTTAAGGCATATTCTAGTTATTTGTGTTAACTGCTTTCTATCACATAGATATGAGCGAATGAGGTCTAGTGCCTTTCCTCTTATGCCATATGAATCTAATTTTTGAAGCAGTATGTTATGGTCAACACTGTCAAAAGCTTTGCTCATATCCATGAAAATAGCACATATTGGATTTCTTTTGTCCATATTAGTCAAAACAATGTTAGTAAGTTCATATACTGCAGCGTTAATGGGACTTACCCTTGCGAAATCCTTTTTGTTCTCTAGCTAAGATATTATATTTTTCTAAAAAACTATAAAGACGACCATGAATGGCTTTTTCGAATATCTTTGAGAAGATGGGTATCAAAGCTATAGGTCTATAATTTCCCACATTGCTTTTGTCATCTTTTTTGTGGAGAGGAATAACTACCGATGTTTTAAGTTTTTCTGGGTAAGTTCCAGTACATATGCATAAATTTATTATGTAACTTAGATGAGCTGCAATTGATTGCGACACTTGTTTTATCACTTTAGTACAGACGCCATCGTAACCTTCACTCGATGTATTTTTAAGTTGCCTGATTTCACTGTCCACTTCTATTGGGGTTGTGGGGGTAAGGAAAATTGAGTTTAGGTTAGTGTACATGTTTTGATTCGAAGGTGCTTTATTATTATAATTATTTGTACGCATCGATTTTGCCGCTTGGTCAATAAAATAGTCATTAAAGTTATTCGCAATCAACGTTGGATCTGTAATGCTTACATTATCTTTTAATATTTCCCTAATTGGTTCCCTGGGAAATTTAAATTTAGAGTTATTTATAAGTGACCAAGTGGCTTTCGACTTATTTTGAGCTATGTTGATGCGATGGTTATTTTGTGCCTTCTGCGTAAGACAAATAATTTTTTTAAATTTCGTAGCGTATTGCTTGAATTTATGTTTGTATTTTTCCGTCCGGTGTGTTCTATATTGCCATAGTAATTTTCTTTTCATTTTGCTACAAATTTTGATACCTTTTGAAACCCATTTAGTTTTTTTGTATAACGATTTTTTTATTAATTTGTAAGGAAAACACAAGTTATAGAAACACAGGAAAAGCTCCAAGAAACGATTGTAGGCTTCGTTTGAATCATTTGTCAGGTAAATGTCAGAGAATGTCAAGTTGTTCATGCAAGTTTTAAATTTTGTCAAATTTTCCTCACTATAATCGCGTACTTTAATACGCCAAGATTTTAATACACAGGATTTTTTGACTGGAAAATGCAATAATTGGGCAGTATGATCTGATAACCCTAATTCAATTATTTGGCTTTTGCATTTATGAATGTTGTGAGCAAAGTTGTCAATGCAAGTGCTGCTAATGAGTCTAGTGGGAACCTTAATTTCTAGTTTTAAGTTATGACTTTCTAGAATTTGTTCAAAATCTAAAGTTTGTCGGTTTCTTTTTAATGTATTGATATTGAAATCCCCGCATACAACAACTTTCTTACTAGTGTTATCACATATTTGGTGCAGTAACTTTTCTAAATTATTAAAAAATGTAGACATACATGAGTTGGGTACTCTGTACACACAAACTATTATCAACTTATGTTCAGTTAGTTCTATTGCACTATACTCTATGATCCCTTTACATGAAAATGTATTATTAAGTACAGCGTATGGGTGTCCTAATCTGGTTAATATACAAGCACCTCCCCTATTTACGTCTCTTGAAAAACTTGCTGCCAAGCGAAATTTTGGTAAATTAATTGTAGGCTCTTGTTCTGGTGTCATAAAATGTTCAGTTATACATATTACATCGATGGGTATATTCTTTAGTTCCAATTCTTCTAAATGTACTGCGAGAATGTCAGCTTTGGTTTGCAGACCAGCAATGTTCTGGTGTAAAATGTGTATATTATTATAGAAGAAAAAACTGTGAGTTTTGCTCATTTTCGTTAGTATCTACGTAAGGAAATAACCTTAAGTCAATTTTGATCCTCTCCATAATGTTTTTAAATATGAAATTTATTCCACATTTATTTAGTTTCCCTGATCTATCTGAAAACATATCAAATTTAAATTCCAGGTCACTATTTGAGTCAAAAAAATATGCGTATTTATGATATTCTAGGTTCATGTAAAGTAGGTTATTAAATATATCAACTTTATAGTTATATATAGGGGATCCCCGTACGTACGTAGGTGTACATATTATGATATTTGTGTGGGTCATTTGTCTCAAGCTTTCATTAATTACTTTCACGAAGTCAATATAGTTATTGTCAGTTTTGATATCTGAATCGCCTAATAAAATTATACAATAGTCATTTATAGTGAATCCTTCCAATTTTGTTTTAATATTAGTTAACAGATGTCTTATTTTTGAGTTGGGCATTAAATAGCTACAATACTTAGTCAGAAGAAAAAAATTCTTCAATCGATTGTAATATGCCTGTATATGTACTATTACTCAATACGCATAGTTTTCTTTGCTTGGTATCATCGTGAACTCTTGGTCTCGTAGTGTTCTTCTTTTTCGGTGTCAAGTTATTTGTTTGGTTTAAGTTTTTATTTAGATTCAGTTTAGGTTGACTTGTTTGGGTAGTGCTTGAATTGTTGACAGAAGTATCTTTACTCAGTACTTTCACGTCATCAGTCTCGAAGGGTTGAGCGAAGGCATTGAGGGTCTGTTGCTCAGTGGAGTTAAGACAGGATTCCAATACTTGATTTTCAGAGCCCTGCTTTGAAGGAGGTTCGCCGTCGGTAATTTCCTGGTCATTATCACTTGTGTTTAGTTTAGAAAGTGTATGAGATTGAGTTGGTGTAGAGCAGCGTCCTTTAAGTTTATTAGCACGCGATGATAATGGAGTCATGCATCGGCTATCTGATAGAGCAAGATTTTTATAAGCTTGAGTTGTTTGCAAGCTTTTGTTCAAATCACATTTTAAGCGATAGTTTTCCAAGTTTAAAATCTCAATTTCTTTATGTGCAATATCTAATTCTCTACTTAGACTATCTATCTTTTCTCTTAGGTCATAAATAGTTTGGCTATCATTTAATGACGTGTTATTGGCTTATTCCATCAAGAAATTGTCACTAGCAGCGCGGAGTCTGAATTTATGCCAATAAATAACCACAATCAGCCTATAAAGTTACTACTGCTGGAACAGGCCTCTCTGTGAGTGTGAGTGGGCCGTAATCCACCACGGGGCCCAGTGATAGATAGATAGATATAAAACATTTATTTGGTGCAAAAGATACAGCACAACACACAAAAGTACAATTAATTAAATCAATATAAAAACAAGATGCCAATAATGAAAACAAAAAACCAAAAAAAGAGAAGAAAAAACGTACATGTAAACAAAATAAAAAGAAAAAAAATTGACACTATGACGTAAGTACTTTAAAACAAATTGACATCGATTATACAGTGCGTGTTGGTACATGTCAAATGTCTTCTTTTGGTTCTAGGATATGCCGGTTTTCTCACGAAATTTTCTTTCACCGTTTTGAGAATAGCGGTGATGAAATTAATTACTCTGCGCCTGCCTGGATTCGAACACACGACCTACAACTAATTTCGGGGCCATTACCACTGGGCCACCACTGTAGTGCTATTCTGTAAACATCTCACCGTGATATCTTAGGTGAAGTGAGCCGTCATTCCACCTGATGCTATTGGTTGACACTATTGACAGTTCACTTTAAGATTACTTCACCTAAGTTTTCACGGTGAGATTTTTACAGAATAGACCGGCTGCTCCCTTTTGTGGACAGCGGATTTACCCGGTTGATGGCAATAGGCTCGAACACACACATGGAACACATGGGACTTGAACATAGCTGGCGAAGGGGGTGTACTATAGGTACACCTCTGCCCAACCCTTCGGGGATTAAAGGCGTGATGTTAAATTATTTATTTATTTATATATGATTATGATTCTATGGATGACTTACAGCTAAAACAAACAGAATAAAAAATAGTATGTGAGACTGACAGCCAATTAAAAGTCACCACTTCTAAAAATAGTAATGATAGCAGCTACATTCAATTAAATCTGTTTGCGACAGAGCAAGCGGTTAGCGGATGCCCTGTACGACTGTGGCTGGTACAACGGCTCCAAGAGAGCCAAGAGTGCAGTGCTGATCATGCTTCACAGGTGAACTTCACAATATTCACCTAAGACTTTTGATTTTCTCAATCCTCTTTCTGTTGTCGGTCAAGAGGGTGCATTCAGAAAGTTGGTAACGTCGCAAATAGCTCTTAAATATTTCCCTTTTTTTATTAATTGTGACAAAGGTAAATATATTTTGACAGCATATTACTGAATTATCACTCTGTACTCTGTAGTGCACTAAGGCGGTGTCACACCTCCGCCGCGAAGCCGATGATGTTCCGCTCTCGAATCGCGATTCGAGTAGCGGAACATCATGCGAGTCAGTTGAATTGAATTATACTGCAGTTTCGCTGATGGTTTCACGGCGGAGCTGATACCCGCCTAAAATATTGATTATGAATGTAATACCTACCTACCGTACACTGAATATTTGGTGTTAGTCATCTATGGTTTTAGGAGTAAAATAGCATTTGAAGTCATCTAATGCTTTTTTTACACACCTACCTAATGCACTACACTGTTCAGATCATTCAGTAAAATCAATTGCAAGAAACAAAGAATTTTGCCATTATTAGTACTTATCGATATATAATATGCGATTAAGTTATCATACGCATTCAGTAGACGTTCTGGACCCCCCAGGGTTATTTTTCGTCGCTTATTAAAAAAATAGGCTGTTTCCTACAAAAGTGCAATACAATGCCTATGCGATCAAAATGTATGGAACAGCTGATTTTTTTAATAACCGACGAAAAATTTCAAACGCAGGTAGGTTCAGAATCATTTAACTGAATACGTGGTTTCAATTCTTATTAATATGATTACCTAATCGCCACTCTGAATTTTACTTTAGTGGGTTAATAAAACAGGTCATTTTTGTATTTTCAGAGCTCAAAAGGGAGTTTATGTGACGACACATGGATTTTCAGTTATTTCATTGGCCAGCTACAGCACGGTAAATGTTGATTTTACAAGCTTTTCCCTCCCGAATCCTATACTACACTTAAAATCAATCTGCCTAGCCTTTTCCCAACTATGCCATTTTGGGGTCGGCTTCTAGTCTAACCGGATGTAGCTGTATACCAGTATTTTACATGGAGCGACTGCCTATCTGTCCTCCATAACCCAGTTACTGGGCAATACGAGACTGGTTGTCATACTTTCGGGCTTCTGACAACCCGTGACGACTGTCAAAGATACACGAATCGTGTTTTCCGAGGCAGGGAGGAGTCTCGATTTGTAAAGATGGTCACCCAACACCGGAAAGGATGGATCGACCCGTGCAGTAGTTATTATTTAGCCACGAGCTCCTCATTACTTCATATACTACATTCTCTATTATTTATTTGTTTTTGTTTATTTGCAGATAATAAAGACAGCGTGGTCTTACTTCACCCTGCTTCTAAACTTTTTCAAAGAAAGTGTTACTTTGTAACTTTGTTGATACAAATCTGCTCTTGATATAATTGAATTTATTTAATTTTAAATAAGCGTTATTTTTTAATCTTCAATCTTAGTAGTAGGTAATAAAATAGTAACAAACATAAAAATCTTTTATTTTTTTATATAAAAAGTATCATTGTATGAATATATAAATAAGTAACCGGTACATAGTAGAGCAAGCCACTTCGTCAACATTCCTAAAACTACCCCCATTCGTCCCAGAACAAGGGTAGTTTGAAGGATTTTCCAGTCGATGATCGAGCTATGTACAAAAAATTATGTAAGGCTGCAGTTATTTTGAGGTATTTACTAAGCCAAGTGACGTCACTCTTACATTTTTTTATGTAAGAGATACACCCACAAGAATAAATTCGGACGGTAAAAATAAAACACAGGCGTTAGATTTGCATCTTATTTTATTGATTTGTCCTCCCAGAAGTTGTTTTTTCGCTTATGTTCGGACTTACAAGGATTATTTTTTTCTTGGGCTACTTACAGTACATTACAACGTTTTATAAAGAAATCACAATGTGTTTGCGAGCCCCGCCGCCGCCGCGCCTCCCATACACTCGCTCAAAGTAAATTTAATCAGTCGTTTTTTACACATAACTCGAAAACATTTACAAAAACACCGCGCGCTGCTCTAATATCGCCTCAAGAGATGATCAAGTTTAATTGGGTGAGTTTTATTTTTACAATTGATTAAGGGAAGTCATAAAACTGACAGTTACAGGGAATATAACAGCATGTAATGTACGTATGAGTGTATATAATGGGGTGTGAGTGTGCGGCGTGAGTAGAGCGGCGCGGGTGAGTGTAGCACATAAGATAAGCGCGCAGCAGCTGTGCGCGGCGGCGACGACGCTCCTTCCTCTCCCACTATATTTATATCGGTCACACGAGACCCTCCTAACTAAAAAACCAAATCAAATCTCTAATTCAACTCTTAGCTAACCTGTATAATTACAAATGCATATACATAATAACCATACACTTTTACATTATGTATATAATTTATATTACTTACTCTACTCCGTTCACGTTAATGCTATATGTATAATAAGGGTGTAGACAGTTCCCGAGTCGAGTATAGTTTCGATTTCAAAAGCTCGGAGACCGTTCCGGACTTCGCTGTGGCGGGCCGATATACACAAAGTTTACATTAAACGAACGACATAATGATATTTACAATACGAAATTAACAAATGATAAATTGAACTACGCGTAGTCTAACCTAATGGATGAGGCGACAGCGAAATCCGAAGCGAAGCATACAAAATGTAAAGTGCGGCGCGCACTCACGTGACAGCTTAATATGACGAGGAATCTGCGAAATGCATGCGCCGGCGCCGGGGCAAGTGGCGATCGATAGTCACGCGTCTATTCACAAATATACAGTTCCTAAGTGTAGCTAATATTGGACGAAGTCGCGCGGATCCCTAGCCTAGTGTGGGGAGTCCCCTGTCGGAGTGGCGATGGAAGACTGGATTAAAAATACATCTCTTATTTATTTTTTATCGTTTGATTCACCGAAACGTTCGTGATTCTGCCACTTAACATATAGTGAGGTACTCGGCGTCACTCAGCGGCAGTGCCACTAATCACGAGTTCATCAACTACAGTCAGACGAGAAAATAATAGAAACATGTTGAATAACTAAATAAATAACAATTCATAATTGTATTCTCACTAATCGACAGCATTTATGTTCATAAGCGTATCGTGCCGCGCGCGGCGTACGAGTACAGGCCCGCCGCCCGGCTCACAGTGCACACTATCGCTTACTACCGGACACTTAAAGCTCTCCCACAACACATGAACGGTATTTAATCCCTGCATTACAAAACAACATATAAATATACAATTTTAGTACCATCGTCTATACTTAACACGAATAGATCCAATAGGTCAGCAGACACATAACCGAGATCACACGAAATGCACCCTTAACATGTCGATACTTGCTTACTAGTTTATGTCAATGTCTTTTGTACACCGCTATTTCCGTTATCTGTTGGACACACGTCACTACTGAATCACATTATAACGAAAACCCTCGTACTTATTTACATAGTCTGATAAGGTGTGTCTATATGAAAGTAATACGTCAAAATAACTGAAGATCAACGCACTTTGACGTGTATCCGGGGAGGGTAATGTTCGCACTGGCTTGCCCACTCGGCTTTCTATCGGGCACGTACGCTGCGAGTTGGGCCACTATTTTATCTTCATTCTGCATGTTTTAGTCCACTGTTGGGCTTATTCCATCCGGTACTTCTGCTTCTAAGCTGACAATAGTCACTTCTTCGGTATTCCATTTATAGCCGGATCTTAATCTTCGAAGATTCACTCTTCAAAAGCTGATTTTCAGGTAATGATTGTATTACGACGATTCTTTTATGATGAACTGTTTCACCACCAATCTTGAAGCTTTTTGTCTGAAGCATTGCTATTCTTAGCTGGAGCCATGGCCCGATTCTGGATCATTCCAAAACTCGCGCAATTGCTTGCTGCTGGAGCATCACGACCTTACATCCTGGGTCTATATCTCCACATCCCTGGTTCTGTTCAACTCGATGCCGTCAATGTAGCGTCGCACACTTAAGGGCCGCCCGGGCACGTGCGACAAATAACGGAGCAGCGGCTGGGCTAGCCGGTGGGGTGCGGGCGCGCGGACACGGCGCGTCAGTCCTCGTCCGACAGCGGCTCGTACTGCGCAGACATCAGCGGCGCCGGCTCCGGGGGCGGCGGCGGGCAGGGTGTGGACACGGCGTTACTGGAGGTCGCGTTGTTGGACGCTGGAAATAATGTTATTTATGTTAAAATTAAAAGAAACTTTAAAAAAATAATTATTACTTCATTAAAAGTATAAAAAAAACCTAGTCATAGTCACAGTTTCGACAAAGGTATAATTTTTATAGTTTTCGAGGGTGCTGTTGCCGAAAATGAGGTCAAATTCAAACTCCAAAAATGCATTTACTGGATGATGGAGAACCACAATATCTTTTAGACTCTACTAGGACTAATTTTCCAGTGTAATAAAAAACATATTCAAAGTAAGACACGAGATATTTATTGTGCTTGACAACGCTTTCTTTTAAACTTTCAAAAGTGCCTATAAATGGTCTAATAATTGAAATTAACTATTTTACTTAGACTAGAATTACAATCGGCTGTCATTCGTGGATCTTTGACAGTCGATACAGGTCGTCAGAAGCCCGAAAGTCTGACAATCAATCTTACCAAGGGGTATCGTATTACCCAGTTAATTGGTTGTGGAGGTCAGATAGGTAGTCGCTCCATGTAAAATACTGGTATTCAGCTACATCCGGTTAGACTGGAAGCCGACCCCAACATAGTTGGGAAAAGGCTAGGCAGATTGACTTAGACTAGAACAATCGACCAACATTTCACCAAAAATAAACAAATAACTATATCTACTCACAGTCTCCGGGCGCCGTGGCCACGTTAAGCGCAGAGTACGGGTAAGCATACGCCGTGGTGGGGAAGGCGAGCGGCTTGGTGCGCTCGTCCGCGTCGCTGCGCATGACCTCCACGATGCGGTTGGTGACGTAGTCGAAGGCGGTGAGCACGCCGCCCGCGCCGGCCGCGCCACCCGCGCCGCCTGCACCCGCGCCGCCCACGGAGGAGCCCACGCAGCTGTACCGTCTGTTGGTGTTGTTTCTGGAATAGATACAAATATCGTTATTGATCAACACAAGTTCTAAGTAGAGTTTATTGGGGTAATTCCAACTGATGATAATTTCTACTGAACGAAGCGGTATTTTACATAGCGACAGCGAAAGATTGCGGCCGATAAAATGACATTATGTTGCCAATAGAAATTATCATCAATCGGAATCACCCCATTATCGTAATTATAATAAACCTTATATAAACCGGAAATTTTGTTAGACACCGTAGATTACCAATGAGCAATGACCCAGTTGATCATCAGTCCATTCTAAATATGAAGTTACGAACGCAATTGAAGTAACATCATATGAATCCCTATGTAAGACTTATGACTGCTATACCAAGACAAAAGTTTCACTTTTCATACCAAGAAAAAAGTTATGTAGGCTAAAATTGGAAAACTAGAGTGTGTGCCATTACAATTTATTCTAGACAATACCTTTGCCACACAGTAGTTTATAAGGCAATTAAAGATAATTTAAAAACACAGCAACCATTTTTTCGTCTTACATTGTGGTCCAATTTTCCATCTTTTTACCCAACTGACCCAGAAGGAGGGTAATGTTTTTTCCTTCCTTTCTTATCTAAGTTTATCAGCATTTCCCGGTGTGATTATGGCATAAGACGATGAATATGATAAGGTATCATACCTGTTTGCAGGATGGTTGTCAGGCGGGCTAACAGGCTCGAGGTAGGGCGCGTGTTTGGGCGCATCGCGTCGCTTCCACTCCTCGCCACCGCCGCTCACATAACCCTCGGAGTTACCCACGCTGAACCTGTTACTGGAGGAAAAAAATAGGGCGTTATATAGAGGGTCAATGTGTCCCGAAGCTCTTTCAAAAGGTCAAATGTAAGACCTACGGCTTTAGAATAAAATATTTGCCTCTTCAGCGTTCTGAATTTTTATTAACACGCTTTTATTAGCTTCACCTGTATGTATGTTTGTATGTAACGGAATCTTTGAACTCGATTTTTACTTAGTTTAAATGGTCAGATTAATTCGAAATTCTGCACACTTATCACGGCCCGATGACAATATGATAATTTAAGCATTTTGTCCCATTATCCTGATCAGGATCATCAGGATTAACGATTATTACCTAAGCGAAACATGATAATTACCTATGATTCTGAATTTAAATTTAGGTTTAAGAAAAGACATCTGTAACATCTACTTATATTGATGGTACATACTTGTGGTGCATAATGGAGGTGGTGGGACTGCAGAAGTCCCGGGTGATGATGTTGGAGGCGAGGTCTCCTAGCTTGATGCTGGTGGTGTGTGCGGCCGCCGCAGCCGCTGCGTGCGCAGCCTCCTCGCGTTCGCGCTCTGCTGGCGTCACGCCGCGGTCGGGACGCTCCTGGGGACATTGCGAATTGGTTACTAAATATTGTGCTAATATCGGGAACATCATAAAAGCTAGCTGTGGAAATTATCAAGCGAACTGTGTGACGAACTATAAGCTTCTTGCATTATTATACATGAGATCAACTGAACGGAACAGCACGACGAAATTCTGTCGTACTGTAGAGCAAATTAGTAAAAGTAAATGATGCAGCATATAATATTCGAAGAGACATAAAATAATAATAATATGTACAGTCAACAAAAGAGATATCTATAGGCAGGGTAGCAGCATGAAGCAATTCACATACAAATATGTTAGTATACCCTGCCTGGATATCTCTTTTGTTGACTGTACATAATATTATATATAAAGAATTGTGAAAAGAATCATAACGCATCAAAAAATTCGTCCGCATCACTGTCAGCAGGAAAAGTGCCCAAAAGGCTGGCGCATTGCCACGTTGTATGGCGATGCTGATTCTTTGGCCAAAAACTGTTAATTAATCAAACGTAGTTCGGTGATCTCTAGTGCTTACTAGGGCTTATTTGCCCTAACATTCGAGTGGAGTTGTGTATACAATTCATAGGTGACGATTATTGTTTTATTTAATGCAGTTTACCATAAAAGATAGCGCTCTTAACAAATAGACCTCAGAACTAGTTTTAAAGTAACGAAGTCGTGTTATTCTGTTTTCTTTTTTTAAATTACCATAAAAAACAAAATAACCTGCCACTTGAAAACGTAAACCTAACTCCTCAGTATAAAAGTATGTAATAAACAAAAGTATTCTTACCGGGAACCTCTGATCCGAGCTCTGACTGATCTGATGAGTGATAATAGCATCGATCAACGAAGCCGCAGTAAGGGTGCCCTCAGCCGGCCGCGGGCGATTGTCTGCGCCCGCCGCGCCCGCTACGCCTGCTACGCCGGCCGCTACGCCAGCTACGCCTGCTACGCCAGCCGCTACGGCGGGACCCACTGATACTGATGATACTACTGTTCGTCTGGAAATGGACATGGAAAGTTAGTACATTGCATTTAGTAGCACAAGAAAAAGAAATTATTCAACACACTTGCTCGAAAAGTGGCTCTTATAGAACCGTCAGTAGGTACAAAATGCAGTGTATCGAACACGCGTGAATTAATAAATTAGTGTTCTATATATTTTTTATTTTTTTTAATAGTAGGCTGCTTGGCGGCTCGTATCAGGCACGAAAAAAAGCCCCTAAGACATCCTAACTAATATTATAAATGCGAAAGTGAATTTGTTTGTTTATTTGTTTCGCTTGCACGCTAAAACGGCTGAACGGAATTGGATGAAATTTGGCACACGGGTAGACCATGACCTGGGTTAGGACAAAGAATACTTTTTATCCCGGTATTACGTTTCCTTGGGATATTTTTTTACCTCCACGCGGGCGAAAGCTAGTCTGTCATAAATACATGCTTCAAAGTTGTTTATTTATTATTAGAGTTCTGTAACTCAAAAGGAAAAAACGGAACTCTTATAGGATCATTTCGTTTTCCGTCTGTCTGTCTGTCAGTCTGTCAAGACCCTTTTTCTCAGGACTCTATTTCAGTATTATTTCATATTAATAAAATAATAACTGCAATACATACGTGTCTTTCCTATCGAGATGGTGCGGCGTCTGCGCCCTGGGCTTGCCGGGCGTGCTGTACGTCACCGACGAAATCATGCGCCTCTCTCCGTCCTGTGACGACACGCTCTGTAGGACAAAACATAACGTATGACAACATAATATGGTACTAATGCAACCTACCTACGGTTTACATTCATTGATGATCGAGGAATAGGGAAGAAAACTGACAAATTAGTTCCGCGTAGATGGCGCTAGGTATTTGTTACTTTCATTCAATTGTCAATGGAGTTCCCTTCTGAAAACTATGCCATGAGATGGCGCTAAGTGTTTTTTCTTGTCGCCGATTGGTCGCTTTGTCTTCGAGATGACTTTAAACAGTGACAAACACACAGCGCTCTCTTGCAGCGAAGCTTCCGGGAAACAACCCTATTGATAAAGTCATGTTACGCCACTAAGAACGTTCTACCGAATTAAAAGCCACCTCTTTCTACCCCTGGGTGTGAAGATCCCCGTAAACATAAAAAATACTTCGATCACTAATCCGTTTACGTTTTAGAGGTTCTGAGAGGGAAAATAATTATGACAATTTGCAAAACAGAGTGTATATATGATCCAACGGGGGAAAATAAAACTTATGTTTCAGTATTAAAAGGCTGAAAACTATCTTACGCAGCCCAAAACCACCTACACCTATTAAAGTGTAGGTGGTTATTTCATATGTAACTCTCGTTATCCGCTTTAAAATATTAGTACGTAATAAAAAATAATATCTCGGACCAATAGCTAATCTGCATAACATCTACAAATAGTACAGATTCACTACAATGCACTAGT
This sequence comes from Cosmia pyralina, assembly GCA_946251885.1. Classification (NCBI taxonomy): domain Eukaryota; kingdom Metazoa; phylum Arthropoda; class Insecta; order Lepidoptera; family Noctuidae; genus Cosmia; species Cosmia pyralina. Next base: position 12,522,180 of record OX276361.1, read on the forward strand.
GTCCTCGATTGTAAGGCTCGAACTTTGAACCATTTCGTAAAAACTTTTTTACGAAAAAAAAAATATATATACAACCGACTTCCAAAAAAAACACTACAAAGTAAAAAAATAACTTTAAATTCGGAAGTCGTGTCTTTGGTTTCGTATTTTCGTTTTTTGCCACCGATTTCCGAAATTAAAATTATTTTTCACGTTTTAATGTATTTTTTGGAAGTCAGTTAATTTTTGTAAAAAAGTTTTTGACCAAAATTTCTACTACGGCATGAGTTAGGAGTGAATAACAGATAATTTTAACGACAACAGTCAGTAAACGTATGAACTGACCATAAGATGCTGATGATGTCTCTCTTGTATTATTTGTTGTTGATGCTGTTGTTGAAGCTGTTGTTGGTGCTGCTGTTGTTGTTGTTGTTGTTGTTGCTGCTGCTGCTGTTGTTGTTGCTGCTGCTGCTGTTGCTGTTGTTGTTGCTGTTGTTGTTGCTGGTGTTGTTGCTCGGCGTGTCGCTCCTGCATCGCGTGCTATATGTATACACGACTTATGTATTAATCTCAGCTAAATGGTGGTGCTATGAAATCGTTATATGGAAGCCTGCAGCTAAGGAGAATGATCAGCAATCAGCTAATACATTATATCACAGTGTTACCATACCAACTAGATACATAGATTGCAATGGAAATTATTGTATAACACAAATACGCTAGAACTTTCACTTTATGACACCGGCATAAACGTCTATAGATTCAAAAATCAAACAAGCGAGCTTGCTTCGCGACAATAAAGCAGTTCAGGGCCCATACCATAGTATTTGCAGATCAGGTCATCAAGATCAGCCTATATCGTTCCCACCGCTGGGACACAGACCTCCTCTCTTCGAGAGGGAATGGGCAGGCGGGTTGGTACATGTCACATGTCTTCGAATTTTTGGTTCTAGGGCATGCCGGTTTCCTCACGATGTTTTCCTTCGCCGTTTTGAAAACAGTGCTAATGGAATTATTCACACAAAGTAAAGCGCCTGACTGGGTTCGAACCCACGACCTACAAACTGTTTGTTAAACATTAACCTGCTTTATGCCAAATAAATATGTATATAATAATAATAGAAACCCCCTAGACATGCAATTCAAGCCATGCGAGTCTTATCCCTCATGTCTGTTATCCCATAATCTGTATAGAGTTGATTTAGTCACACTGTACTCAAAAAGTAACAAAACTTACAATGGAGTGTTGCATATGTCGCTCGTGAATGATTTGCGCCTGATGTTGTTGTTGTTGCTGGTTCTGTTGGTGTTGTTGTTGCTGTTGTTGCTCCATCGCGTGCCGTTCGTGTATCGCGTGGATTGCGCGTTCACTGCAATAATATTACTTACTTATAGGGTATTGTTTGGACAATATTAATTTTTAGACCTTCCTCTAAAGCCCCGACGGCGACGGTACGATATGGTACCGCTCGCCGCCCGTACCGTCAAGTGTACATATATTAGAGTGATTATATAAACCACAGAGTGAAACTAAAAAGTTCCTCTAGCGGGGCTTGAGGTTCTCTGAAGGACGAATTATGGCTAGGAACGATGTTAGCACAAAGATGACAGTTGACAGCTCAGGAAAAAGAGGTAATTACTGCGACTGCGCAGATTCTACGTAGCGCACGTCGTTTCGTGAGATAAAAGTACTGTACCATTTAACCACCCTTACAATCTCTGCCGCATATTATAATCTTCCTCATCATTTATTTTACGTCTATGAAGTTTTGCATTTTTTCGTCTATGCTTGCCATGTCATCAGCCTAGTCTTTTTCCAACTATGTTGGAGTCGTCTTCCAATCTTACCGGATGTAACTGAATACCAGTATTTTACATGGAGCGACTACCTATCTGACCTCCACAACCCTAACTTGGGTTTTTTTTTGATTAACGGGCTTCTGCCGATCCGGACCAACGTCTTAATGTGCTTTCCGAGGCACGGAGAGGTCTTGGTATGTAAAGATGGTCACCCATCCATAGACCAACCCCGGCAAGCATAGCTTAACCTGATCGATCGGCCGAAGGAGCTCGTGGCTAAGTAATAACAGCCGCAGGGCTGTTATTACTTAGCCACGAGCTCCTTCATAAGATCTCTACAACTACTGAGAATATTAATAGTATTTCACTTACGCGTCTCTTCTTTGTATTTGAATCTGTCTGTCTCTCTCCATGTATTGAGGTTGTGACTGAACTCTTCTATCCATCATTTGCTGAAAATAATACACATTATTAATTCAAAATGTACACAGATTTGTTTATAACTGATCTGGATGACTGTATTAATAAAACAATAGTTTATTTACATTTTAATGAACCGAAAAGCAAAATAAATAAATACTTACCGGGAACTGAGAACCGATAGGGAATTTCTGCGCCATGAATCTGTGAAATGGAAATAATAACTACAGTTAATACAAAGTATATTCGGACTTTTCCTTATACTATCGCGGTTTACGTTACGTAGCTATTGCAGAACAGTTTCAATAATATTAAGATAAAACTACCTTCTACCCGCGACTTCATTCGCGTGGAAGTCGTAAAACAACATTTTTATAAAAACTCCTTCGGCCCCCGACCCACTGCGTCGTAATGTACCGCCCACCCGCGCTACTACTTCGTTTCCGCTTAGCATTCCTTTTGACTTTTTCATTTCTACTCAGCTCTTCAGGGTCGTAGCGTGATGTTAAATAGCCTATAACCTTCCTCAAGAATTGCGCTATCAAATGCAAAAAAAAATTTAAATCCGACTGTAGTTCCAGAGATTTGCGTTTACAAACACACAAATTCCTCGGCTTTATTATATTAAAGTATAGTTTAATGCAATAATTTATTACTTTAAAATATGACTGGGAACTTCGAATACCTAGAACTTTTTCCTGTATCGTGGTTTACATTGACGTGCGTTTAAGACACCGAATTAATTTATCAATCAATGAAAACCACTAATAACTAATTTGCTAACTGGTCTATACTACGGGCATGAGCTTTCTAATATAACTTTGCACTATACTTGGCGTATTTGCGCAGATATTCGCATTCTTTTACAAGTAACGCAAATATTTTGACAAAATATGATTCGCGACAATAACAAATATGTATTTACATAGTCATAACCACAAGAATCATCAATACATCTAAATATATAACATATTTGGTACTGTCGCGAATCATGTTTTGATCAACCTGACCTGCAAATTGCAAAAAAAACGCAAGAAAATTTGAAGTTCGCGGGACCTCTGCGGATAACAAAGGCAGTCAAACAAGGTCCATCCAAAGAATATGTTGTTGCTAACATACCTGAGGTCATGATGCTGTTGCTGCTGTTGCTGCGACTGCTGTTGCTTGGCCTCTTGCTTGCCGTCGGCCTGAGAGCCGCGCGGCACAGGCAGTGCCGTCGCCGCGGACGCCACATCAACTAATGAAGTGAACGCTTCGTGACCTGAGAACATTGTGGTGGTTAGTATAAAGAGCTTCTGATGATAGAGATGCTAATAAAGCTAAAATATTCTATGTAAACGAAAACGCTGAACGAACGTATAGATAGAATATAAATGTATAATAATATATAAAAAATAATATATATTTATTTGTCCAAGACTTAATGTCTAAACACACTATGCCGAAGGTACGCGACCGAAGTTCGGCATGATTACGCCTGCAATGCTAATTGAATTACTGACGACACATTACACCGAAATTACGTTGCCAAATTGCGTTGTTGTTGAATCAGCCGCGGATCTTCGGTCGCGTACCTTCGGCAAAGTGTGGATACCTTGACTTATATACTTTTGCATTATGTACTAAATACTACTACTAGTTACTGGTTTCAAAACAAAACGAATGAGATAAGACTAACCACACATTTTTATCCTTGTTGACCGTAAGTGAGATGTCACTTGTTTTCAGTTTAATAATATAAAGGAAAAATATCATCTGCCTAGCCTTTTCCCAACTATGTTGTAAAAGACAAATATTAATTTCAATAATAACTCTATTAGCTGCTAAAAGCGCCACCATTGAAAAATTAATAAGTCAGGAGGTATGGAACATTTTGAAATTTCCTATGAACACATTTTTAGTAAGATGAGGTAGAATTTTTTTTATTGAAAAAAACACAAAAAATTCTACCTCATCTGAATAAAAATGTGTTCATAGGAAATTTCAAAATGTTCCATATCTCTTGACTTGATTATTTTTTTTCACAATGGTGGCGCTATTAGCAGCTACACTCGCCTTAAGCATTATTTTGATACTGAATCCTAAATCGATTTCTGTAAATATTTCATTCAGGAAGCTCTTATGCAGTTTTATCGATATATAGTGGATTTTTTATCGATATTTTACAGTAAGTAAGGGATAGTTTTTACCTGGGGGTGGTTGTGGGTGTTGATGTTGATACACGTGCTGCGGCGAGTGCCTCTGAATGACGGACAGCGCGTCCCGACGGAACTGCGGCGACGCGGCACGCTCATCTTAGATACGAATAAGACAAGTAAGTAAGTAAGTTTAATTAACCCGTCGCGCGCTAATTAGCAGACACAATTGAAATTCTATTGTTATCTGTACACATGGTGTGCAATCGACATTTTAAGAGTTAAATAAATATAATATAATTGAAGTCTCGTATTAGTATACGTCAGTATTTTCATTAATATTGTTTATCTGTACGTAACCGTCGATTAACTCGGGTATTTTAGAGCTAAAACGGACTTTTCTACACACAAAATAAAACTAAAAACACACGAAACTTTTAAATACAAATGTTATTCGACGAAATCTATGTAAATTGGGGCAAGAGAGAGTAACTGACTGTTTGTGTATAGCTCCTGCCGACACAATAACAAAGAAGAATTTTCACGATGAGTCAAACTTGCGCTCTAGTGGTAGAAAAGAAAAGAAAGAAAGAATAAAGTTTAATTGGACACAGTTCGTGAAACACAAAATTCAAATTAAAAAAGTGAAGATAATGTTTTATCAACAATAAGTGTGTTTACGCCTGCGCTCGTTCCATCTTAGACCTTATCCATCGCTTTCTATCAGGCGTGATCGAGATTAAGAGCAGGCCAAGCCAGCAATAAAAAAAAAATTGCAAGTCCACTCATTGAGCTCCACTCATTTAGACGTGATCTCCTCTAGTAGGATTACCAAACACCACATTGTTTCGCTCCTCGAGGCGCTCAATAGCTTGTCTTATTCCCCTTCATTCTTATTTCCCTTTCATATACAACGTGTCGTTTTGCATCCTCGTAAAATTTAAGGACGCTGTTACAAATTGGTAGTCAAATCATTACTTTTTACACAAAAGTATGTTTATTAAATAAAATGCTTTGAATTCCTAAAATGCTTTTTGGTCAAATTGTTGATAGATGTGCATGGTACGATTCTGAACTATAAATATAATTTTAAATAGGTACATTTTCTCAATAAATGTGCCGAAGTAAAAATTTTTAGTCCGGTACAATTATTGAGAAACTGTACTTATCTTAAACATGTTTATTTAATAAACATGTTTTTGTGTAAAAAAGATTTGACTACCCATTTGTAACCTCCTTTTAGTCCTTAAGGGTGTGGTATAGACCATCAAACCAAACAACTTTCTCCATAGCACCAACATTGTAATCGCGAAAAAATAATCAGCCGTCCGATACATTTGCGTCGAGTAGGTATTAAGTTTTCTATGGGGCAGTTGAAAATTTTTTCGCGAATACGATGTTGGTCCCATGGAGAAATTTATTCAGTTTGATGTTCTGTTCCACACCCTGAAATTTGACGAGGATGCAAAACGACACGTTGTATATATTTTACATTGGGTGCAACCCTTCCTAACTGACCAATATCTATCCATCAGACATCCCGCGACAACCATTTCCATGTTTTGTCCTACCGACACAAGACCAAAATCTGTTAACAACTCACCAGGCGGCGGGTGCGGATGCGGATGCGGGTACACATGCTGCGGCGTGTGGCGCTGTATGACAGACACGTTGTCGCGCCGGAACTGCGGCGAGCCGGCGCGCTCGCGCTCGCGCCGCGCGCCGCCGTGCATCTGCTGCGACGTTATGAAGTCCGCCATGATGATCTGCCGCTGCTCCAGGCCGTAGGGGTTGCGGGTGTAGCCTGAGCTACCCGTCTGTGGACGAAATAGAGTATTAGTGCTGTTTATGTAACTGTGATTTGTTAGAAGATTGCACAAAAAAAAAAGAAAACAAACTGCGATCACGATACGTCTGCTATGTGGCGTCCGTTCACAACAGTCTCCTAAAAACTGCTGTAATGAACGATAAAAACCACGTATTTGAAATGGAGCCTCTATCCTCTACCCTGTTTTTTTTTTTCGTAACAGTAATCATTTTTTACAACTGGCTACTATGCCAGGAATTTTACCAGCTTAAATATTAAGCAACATGGTAATTGGCAGGATCTTTGTAGTATTTAATTTGAAAACTTATTAAACGTTTGAGAAAATTGGAAATTGTGTCTTATTTGAAAAACCGGCCATTTGCGTGTAGGACCACGCACAATGAAGGGTTCCGTAGTTGGGATAAATTATTCCAAGAACAAACTTAACATTGTAGTTGAAAAACATGTTCTTCCATACATTCCAACTGTAAATGTAAGGTTTGTACTCACAATATTGAGAGATTTACCATGTTATTTTAAGACCACAGACTTCTTATAGGTTTTTCCGTAATCTACAGATAAAAATCTATTTTGTGTATTTTTCTCAAAATTTGAATGGTCAATTTTCGTCTATTTTCTTAAATAACTTTAAAACAATATATTTTAAAATTATTAAAAAAAAAAAACATTTTTGAGATCCTCACAGTAAGTCCTTTCATTTGATATGTAACATGATATAGTTTGCAAAACTTTTTTTTTTTAATTTTCTTATTTGCCCCCCAAAAGTGACCCCCATATTCAAAATTCATTTATTTACATTACCTGTCCGTGTTTGGATCACAGAAATTCATATGTGTACCAAATTTCAACTTAATCGGTTCATTAGATTCGGAGCAAATTGGCTGTGACAGACGGACAGACAGACAGACAGACAAACGAGTGATCCTATAAGGGTTCCGTTTTTTTTCCTTTTGAGGTACGGAACCCTAAAAACTATCTAGTTAATAAGATATGTTTGTAAATTAATCATAGTCATAAGTATCAACTCACAGGTGAAAAACTCGGCGACTGTGGCCTAGGTTGACTGCCCGCCGCCGCATAGTACGCCGCAGGGCCTCCCGGACTCCTTCTCTTGTAGAAATCCAACGTTCTCTTATCAGGCATATGATGGGACCCATGCACCGGGGTCCCAGCCGTTATGGAGCCCGTCTTAGGCTCCGGAGGGTTCCTATGGGGCTCAAACCTCGACTCCACTGGGGTCCCGAGGGTTATAGAGCCTTTAGGATTAGGAGCCGGCTTTAGGGTCGCTCTTGGAGGTGCTCCCACAGATTTGGGCTTTGAGTTGTACTGGTTAGGAGATTCCCGTTCTTGTTGTGGTCTGTAGTCCGTTGAGTTTCGGTATACCTGGTGGGGGATAAAGAAATGTTACAATATGTGGGGATTATGATCGTCTTAAATTAGTCGTCTTTTTATGGAGACAAACGTTAAAAACTAGATAAAATTCAAAAGTTAACAAAAAAAATTCGGGTCCTTCCAGCCCGATCCCCAAGTCTTATCTACCGCTAATGTAAAAAAAAAAACTGGTAAATCAATCAATGGATCAAATTTATTGGATCAACTTAAATCAAATTTTAGGTGAGTTTTGAGTGCTTTTTAAAGAATTTAAAAGATTAATTAAAATAGCTTGGGTTGTCAACCCAATGAGAAGGAGAAGAGCAATGATTTTGTTACGTAATTATAAAAACTTCAATACTAACCGATTTATTAGGATGCGGGAACGGCTGATCATGCCTAGGCCTCTTCACACTGAGATCCAATAACGGCTCATGCCTCTCCTGCCTCAACAGCAGATTTTCATGCCTGTCATGCCTGTCAGGTCTTTCGGGCCGCTCGGGTCGTTCCGCGCGAGGCTCGATATGGAGGACCATGACGTCTTTGTCGTTTGATGAGGAGTGAGAGAGAGGGGTGATAGTGGCTGAACGTTGAGGACTTGAAGCGCCTGTGTTGCCAACGTGGGAACTGTTGACGACCGATAGTGTGGCGAGGGCTTCTCGGCCGCTTGCGCAGGAGGAGGTGACCTGTGGAAAATAATGGTGTGTTATTTTTTGTTTTTTCAGAGACTTTATTAGTCAGAAATCTTTCTACAAACTGTCATTTTGTCTATTCTTCCATAGACAAAACCAGTTTCTATAGTGGTCATGCGACGCGTGCAGGTCGGGCAAAGGAGAGAGAGATAGAGAAGATATTATGATTACCTTGATCTGATGCGGCTTGATGGTGGGATGCTGTGGCTGCGAGTCTCTCGTGAGGCTGATCTCTATGAGGTTGAGGACCACGTCGCGTACAGTCTGCGGCGCGGTACTGCGCCCGACTGACGTCACAGGGGAGGCTGTGACCGCTGATACGGCGACCACAGGACTGCAGGACGATGCTGATGATACTACTGTTGGGAGGGAGGTTGGGGGGACGATCTGTGGAAAAAGGTTTCTTGTTAGATAATATCTACCAACGAAAAAGTTTTCTGAGTAAAAGAGTAAACGCCATCAAGCTTTTCAAAAAATGTGGTGCATTTCAGTTCTGATTAACAGGTAACGGATCATTAGACGCCTACTAAATACACAATCCAACTTGCTAGCCAAATTGGTAGTTACCAATCGAGTTTTGACAGACACGCATTTCTTCTTGTCAGACATCTTTTACTAACAGATTGTCTGTCCCACTTCCAGCACCTTCACATAAATTTCGGTTAACTTACACATCTGCCAAACAAAACCCATAAACTATGTTTTACTTTTCAATTTGCACTTTTTTTTCACCTTTCATTGACTACGGAAGCCTATAAGTTATTAATCGTTGAGTACCGACCTTTGCACTAGGCGCATCATTCTCCTCATCGGCCGTCTCCGTGGCGGACGAGTCGTACTCGTCCCGGCGCGGCCGGCGCGGCGCCACGGCGTCGGTACGCGGCGCAGGCGCGGGCGCAGGAAGCGCGCGCGCAGGCGAACCACCGCTGGCCGTGTCCGTGTCCGCGGAGGACAGCGCGCTGTCCTCGCTGGACGTGCTACGCGGCAAGGACGGACGGTCGGCGACAGACGTGTCGAGTTGCAGCTTTTTTCTATTGGTGGAAATAAAATTGTGGTTATAAAAATATGGTTTACTAAAAATAGCATAATTCTGGAGCTTTACACTAAGTAATAGGTGTCGTTGTTTTAGTAAGGATATATATATATATGAATCTCAGCTGTTTGAGTATGAATGTGGATGGCTATACGAGTAGGGCAAGATGGGTGGACTGTGTGAAAGATGATATGGCTGGAAAGGGGATGACTACCGAGGTGACGACTAATAGACAAGTATGGAAGAAAAAGACATGTTGCGCCGACACCAAATATATTAGTTAAAGGGCAGGAGAATGATGATCATTGATCTCAGCTATTGGTATTCCAATGGTTTAAAAGTTTGCTTGAAAACAACATTAGACTTCTACATTGTTCTTATATAAATTCAAAGATTGTCGTCATTCAATTGTATTAGAATCAAAAATATTTCCATAAAATGTAAGAGTTACCTATGTCATCCTACTTTTTGACATTCCTGAGGTCCATCTCTAGTCTACTGAACTACCTACCTATATGTGAAGTAGAACGCCTTCAAGCTAGCGGGCGTCCTGCCACTGACGGCTGCGATCCTGTCCCACGCAGTCCCATGCTCCCGCAGCAACGACCTGAACCTCGCAGCCTCCTCCTCCGTGGGTTCTGGTGCTAAGCCACCTTCCACCACGGTTTCTAACCTCCTGGTTATTCTCTTGAAGCAAGCTAAACAGCATTTGCTTAACTCGCAGGGGATTTCTGTAAAAGAATGGATGATGGTGTTAAAATGCGGTATTATTAGAATCCAAATAAAATCTGAATATAAATATCTTCAAACTGGCGTTTTTAGAAGATAGAAGAATCATAATTTTTTAAAGACATTTTCAAAAATCCAAGAAATCTTTATTTCTGAATGTCAACAGCTTCTGAAGGCAATCATTGTCGCAACAGGGCACAATACAATATTGCAATCATTTAATTTTTTACATCTCAACGAAATTTAATTACGAAACGATAAAATTGGTTTCATTCTTCATAAGACAGAGTATTAAAAATAAAAATTAAATTAAAAACCTAAAGAAGTTTAAAAAAATTTAAACTAAACTTTAAGTAACCTAATATGACATAAATAAGAGGTTCTTCAAAATCTATGATCTCATCTTCAAAAGGTAAAGTATAACGTGAAAACTCACCAAACTCTTCCATAAGCGGCCTCTTCAGCTCTAACGACAGATCATGCCACCGCGGCGGCAGATGCCTTAACCGTTTTGCTCTCACCCTAGGCCCCGGACACGTAGGAACCGGACACCGTGTGTACCTCGACCGGACACATCTACAGTGACACGGTTCGCATACCCTCGCACCTATAGAGACAGAAGAAAAACATGTTTAATGGCCACACTAAAAGGTACTCATTTAAAAAATTTAAAAAAAAAACAGTTTTGTATGTTAGGTAAAATACTCTTTATTGCACACCAAAATAAGAATAGAAAACACAAACAAAATAAGGATGAGGAAATAATGGCGGGTTTTATCGCAATAATTAATAATCTTCAGGAATTGTAGGTACGAATGAACCCACATATATTCGTACAATGCCTCTCGAGTCCGCAGTCGGCGTGTCAACAATAACTGTTTATTGTTGTCAGTTATGTTGGTCATACAGCATGCTGCCTATCATCCAATCGGCATGACGATTGGATCAAGTAAAACTGACCGTATACGGGCGTGAATTGGCATGACAGTTATACAATAAATATAAATAAATAAATATGTTTGGACATATCACACAACGCCATCTAGCCCCAAGCTAAGCAACCTAATGCTTGTGTTATGGTAACGAGATGGCTGATAAACTACTTATATACATTTTTTTTTTTTTTGTAAATACGTACATATTATAGATAGAAAACTTATACTTGACGCAACAATCGAAATTCAATTCTTTTGGCTTGATCAAGCCGATTGGATCATGCCGATTGGACCGTGTATGGCGGTCGCATCGCGATCGTCAGGTCAGTTGAGTCAAGATTTTTGTCGGTGGTAGACGTGGTGCGCGCTCTCTCTCAACATGATGCAAAATACAGCCCGGTACCGCAAAGTGCTACTGGAATTACGACAAATTGCGTAATCCTCAATTCTTCTATTACCACGCAGCACGTTCTTTTTTTTTTTTTTTTTGTTTCTTTATAACGAGTAAAATGCCCAAGATGGCTAAAACATTGTCGTCTGTCACTGGTGACGATGGTTTCAACTGAACGTCGCTGCCGATTTTAAATTGATCGTGTGTGGTGTATATGAACGAACTGCAGATTGGATCAAGCCTGCAGCGTCATACCGATTGGACGACAGGCAGCATGGTGTATGACCACCATCAATTTCTATTAATTAGCGAAACTTAAACAGACCCGCTGGGTATCGATACCCAATATCTAATAATTATTAAACAAAAAAAAAAATCTAAACTCACATTTTCAAGTAACCACTACCAGTGGCCATTGACATGAAATTATGAGGTTAGTAATAGACAATTTTTGTTTTTTTGATGCCCATGACGTCTGGGAAATTTCATCATTTAATTTGACATTTACTTCATCTCTAATAATAATAAATATAAAAATAGACAAAAAATAACTACCACACGCACCTACAGCCTCTTCTTTAAGCCCGTAGTGGATGGCGCGAGATCTGGAAACAGTCCGGGTGGCCCCGGACATGTTGCACACGGCACAGTTGGACGATGTTGTTGTAATCGTTGTTGTTGTTGTTAGCGTGGCTATTGATGAGGGCGTGCCGATGCGCTCTGTTACCGCTGTTGGGGAAATGGGTGATTAGTGATAGCTGTAAATGTGAGGGTAGAAATTGGAAAATCTTAATGTCACCTAGGTCAAGAGTATAAAGAACAAGTATATTTTTAAAATATTTTTTTTTAAACAATCTTTTATTATTCTGGATATCATCTAGGACCAAAGTCCTTGTCGAGACGAATCAACCGAGCCCAAAGATAGGTTTGCTTCGTTTTATTATTGAGTTCCTGTGGCCATCTTCCCGTTCCATGCAGCTCGATAATACCAAAATATTGCACTGTCACCGATTTTACATACGTATGCTAAATTTCAGCTCAATCTAACACCGGGAAGTGTGTCAAATTTAACTTGCTTTTGAAGATTAACATACGAACATTGCAAGTTATTAAAAGCTTGTAAAAAGAAGCCTTTTCTTACTACTATCACTGCAATCACGAATCCGTTTACAAAGTGTCTCTTTAATACTTAACGTACAGCAATGGACGCCAAAGGATGCTACTTTCGACTATAGAAGAACGTACTGTATAATACTTCAAATATAACAACGTATTAAATCTAACAGAAGTTAAAAACTCATCTACAAAATTAACGTTCATAAAATCAACTCCAAAATCAAAACAGCTAAACAATTTACAGAGCAACAAAACGAAAATCTAGTTTCCATATAGTTCATTATTCAAGCGTTAGTTGCATATTAACAAGTTTATTCAGAACAGCGCGAGATGATCCGTAAATCACGTCGCGGCCGACCGGGCAGGCGAATCGTGCAATATTCAGCGGGCCCACGTTGGGCGCCAATTTGTAGCGATACTGCGAAAGCAGATTAGCGCCAATTTAGTTCCGATACCGACGCCATGTTTGTTTAATTATTTATCGCTGTTTGTTGTACAAATTGAATTACTGCGAGTCATACATACGTGTTGTTTGTTTGAATTAATATATGCATTTATTATTCAGTTTGCTGTTCGGTATTTGTGTAAAGCAATTTATTAAATTCAACGCCAATCCATATTTACATTCTAACCCTTTTATAATCTTAATGCAATCGCCACTAGTCTAAATAATATCTGAACCAAATCCAACAACTAGTTCGAGTTGGAGCCAGGCAAAGGCGCGCTAAACTACATCGGCGCAAGTTAAATAATTAACTGTTATACGAACAGATTTGAGCTCGCAGTTAATAACTCTCTAACTGCTGTGTAATTAGATTTATGCACTTCGGTTGAGATCATAGAACAGTATATTCTTGGATTGGATACACGCTTCGTAGGCGATTTTATTTCAAGCAATTACATTAAAATTAAGTCTTTTAAAAAAATTGTATTACTATTTTTTTTGAACATTTAAGTATAAGGACCGGTCGATGTGGCGAAGCTTGGGGCTTGATGATGATTATGAAGTATGAGAAGAAGGATAAAGCGAGCTCCACACTGAAGCCATCATCAAAGATGCACTGACCTTTCTCTAAAACTTTTTCGTTTTCAGTATTGACAGGGTCAAGTCTTATAGTAGGTACACTATTTCCAATAGTCATCATCTGCCTAGCCTTTTTCCCAACTATGTTGGGGTCAGCTTCCAGTCTAACCGGGTGCAGCTGAATACCAGTATTTTACATGGAGCGACTGCCTATCTGACCTCCACAACATAGTTACTGGGTAATACGATATCCCTTGGTAAAACTGGTTGTCAGACTTTCGGGCTTCCAACGACCTGTACCGACTATCAAAGATCCACGAATGACAGCCGGGACGGGCCGCTTAACGTGCTTTCCGAGGCACGGTGTCTCGGTATGTAAAGATAGTCACCCATCCATGGACCAACCACAGCAAGCGTAGTTTAACCTGATCGATCGACCCGTGCGGCTGTTATTACTTAGCCACAAGCCCCTCATATCCAATAGTATGAACCAAAAACCGTAAAAAAATCAAACCATCATATCAAAATGTATACTGAATAACTCCATACATAGTCAGCATTTCGTCTGTCTGTAACTCTGTGCCTCTGAGTGCTAATTAGCGTCTGCAATCCCTGAGCAAACCAACGCCGTTTGTCTTACAGATACCAGACCGAGAGAACATGCCACAGATTACTGAGTGATGGAAAGGACTCGAGTTCTTTGATGGGTAGACTAAAACCATTGTGGTCTTGGTACATTTTTGTAGAAAGAAAACATTGTTTCTGTATTTAAAGCATCAATTTATTTATTACCTGTGGCGATACTGATAAATCATATTGATTTTATAATTTACTCAAAAATAACACTTTCGACGTCAATTTTTGTATTTAAAGTTGCACTAGTCGGCACGAACGTTGGTGGCGTGGCTAATATACACATACACATGCACATGCATGTATACATGCTATTTAGTTTATTTCTGTAGTTTTATTTATTTAGTATTTATTTATTTTTTATTTTTTTAGTGAAATAGACGATGATGATGTACACCATCAAACAGACGAATAATCACCATACATTTGTATGGGAAAATGGCCGACTAGCGTAACCTTAAATTAGATGAGATCGGTTATTAGTATTGATGTATTTAAAAAAGCTACCCTTATTTTGGAAAATCAAACTTTAGTGCTTCGAAGTCTTTTCTACAATTTTGCTATCCGTGCCGAGCATTGTCGATTAATCCCGCCAATTACTGATATTTGCACAAACGCTAATTGGATTACGATTCAACGTTTTATTCAATTTCAAAGCTTAGATAGCGTTTTGGTGAAATGACGCCCAACGTGGTATTAACCAAATGAACTGTTTCATCTAACATGTATCAGCCATTGTAATGAATTTATGAAGATCGTTAGTGATTATTAATAGACTATCGTTAGTTAAAACATAAAACAGATAGTCGATATTGTATCGAAATATTTCCGATTATCTGGATCGATAAAAGAAATTGGCGCCCAACTGGGACTCACAATAAAAACATAAATCTACCCCTATTCACAAGTACTTAATCAAACAACGAATACACGAGCGTACACACAATTTCCCTACACTTCAGATCCCACGGGTGGGCAAGCCGTGGAGCGGGATGTCACCTCTATTTGCGCACCGATGTTCAGCCAAGCGCGAGAATTTAACGAGACCGGCTATCTGTGTTTATTTACCACGCAAACAGCCGCAGACATTTTGTAGATTAAATGCCTCCTGTATGCTGAAGTGTGTTGATTTTATTATACAATTTGTCATGTCGTGATTCCCTTTAATATTACAGAAACTATTTATATTAATAGTTTTAATTGCGATTTATATTTGATTTCGTCGCAGAAAATTATTTCAGTAACAATTTTTGAGAATTATCGTGTAGGGCGTTTATGAGATCAGTTTTCACTTGATTACTTAGTAAATAATCCAAGCAATTATGGAGAATGATTGGTGTGAAGACAAAGCGGGTCTGGATGGACCGTTTAATCTGTTAATCTTACAAAAGGCACGTCGGTCCCGCATGCCCGATGCTCGATTTACAATTCTGTGTGTGGTGAGTTCGTCGGGTTTATGCTGTCAACCAAGCCGGGGATTATGGATGTCATCCACTAATGTTGTGTGGATTACCTTATAATGTTTCGATCAGGCGTTATTGCTATATTAAGAATAATGTAATGAGACATTCGGATGTTATGTTAACTGAATATTAAATCGTCGAAATTGGTTTTCCTTTCGAGCTACTGATTCGTGAAATTGACTTAAATTACTGGCAGACAGTGTGCCAAATTTCATCAATATCCGTTCAGTAGCTTTTGCGTGAAAGAATAACAAACATCCATCCTCACAAACTTTCGCGTTTATAATATATAAGTAGGATTTATTGATATTATAAATGACGAAAATCCATAAAAAAAAGAGTAAAGCAACGCTACGCTAGACTGTCAGACAAATACAAAGGTTCTGAATAAAAATGTTTTTGTCATAGCTCACAAAGCTATAAAGCATCATTGAAATTAAACCCAACGGCGGTCACAGGGGAATCGCGCATTTTTAAACGGACTCCCCTTCACGTACGACCGGAACAAGAAATTCTTCTAAGCTAGCTTTTGGTCGCGACTTTATTCGCTTACAAAAAAATAAATAATTTTCTAAGTCACTGAATGGGTCACATGTCGAAATTAGTAAGCGAAAAATGTCGAGACCAGCATAGAACAATTTCTTCAGAATTTCGTGTCTATTTCAATTTCATCTGTGTGATTTCTGTCAGAAACCTATTTCAAAATAGGTTTCGTTACATGTGTTAATCACTAAGCGAAGTAGTCTATCTAATTATAATGATATGAGACAGTGAATGATAGCGTGGCGGTTAACGGGGAAAATGGAAGAAGAAACCGTGTTGCGCCGTACCCACGTAGCATGGGACAAGGACACGATGATGATGATGACAATGAGACAACATCCAATAGCATTTGCTAAATAAAGCATGCACTCAGCTTGAGTTGTCGTCTAGGAAAACCACTAGTAAACATAGCAGTATTATTAATTTATAGCCAATATTTAAAATCGATGGAAACAAAAAATTAAATGGAAAATAATAGCTGAATGAAGATTTTAGAAATATAACCTACGTCTAAGATAACACTTTTTCTCATTAAGCGCTGTTACAAATGGGTAGTCAATTCATTACTTTTTTACATAAAAATATGTTTATTAAATAAAATGCTTTGCATTCTTAAAATGTTTTTGGCCAAATTGTTGTGTTGTGCATGGTACGATTCTGAACTATAAATATAGTTTTAAGTAGGTACATTTTCTCAATAACGGCACCGAAGTAAAAATTTTCAGTCCGGTACATTTATTGAAAAACTGTACCTATCTAAAATTATATTTATAGTTCAGAATCGTACCATGCACATCTATCAACAATTTGGGCAAAAAACATTTAAGAATGTAAAGCATTTTATTTAATAAACATGCTTTTGTGTAAAAAAGTAATGATTTGACTACCCATTTGTAACAGCGTCCTTAAGTACTCTTGCAAATGTAAAAGTGAGACAATTTAAAAAGTTAAGATTATTTTGTCAGTTAATATTTTGAAAAGATGACGTTTTACAAAGTCAATGGCGGTATCAAGGGACTTGTAAATGGATTAACTGTTTGTAAAGTCACAGACACTCGACTGAATAGTCGTTATTGCCCAGGGAACGTCGCAGAATACGCTTCATATTTCACTTTGTGTAAATAATACTTCCAAAAGATGGGAAAAGGGATTGGGATATGGTGAAGCTAAGAAAATCCACGAATATTGCGTTTTTCAGACAAAGTGCTATTTTACGGAGTTGAAATAGACGCGTAAAAAATTACTGAAACTTTGCTCGTCCTTCATTAATTAATTTGCGAACCGAATTAGAAAAGCAGATGAAATCTTACAGTTTTTTTAAAAATCGTATGTACTTAATAAAAACAAAATCCAAAATCTTACGAAAGCATAGCTTTGTATTGAAGTAATTTTGTACTGTTTGTGTAGTATTTAGCCTTTTGAAATCACCAATTAGAAGTCAAATCACAACATCGCACTGTCCAATAAAGTTCCCATTCTTCTCTCCTGAAAATCAAATTTGTAAACTGAAAGTTGAACCCTATCGCGATGTATATAAAGAGGCACTCTAGTCGGCGGCTGGCAGTCGTCGAGCGGCCGCGAGCGAGCATGTTGTCTCTGTACCGCGCGTGGCTGGGGCCCAGTCCCTGCGTGGCGCGCCCGGCGCCGCCCCCGGGGGCCCACCGGCCAGTACCCCGCCGAGCAAGGGTACCTTCCCCACCCGCATCACCACCACCACCGTCACCATCATCTACCACTTCAAGCGAGTTGGATGTTGAGCGCATCGAGGCTCCTGAACCGCCAAAACGTCAAAGCAACACAGTCCTCGACATAGCTTCGTGCGATGGACCGGTCCAGTTTAGCAGGGTCCTCAACGTGGCCTGGCAGGAGAACTCTCCCGAACGCTCCTGGCCGTGCCGGCACCGCAAGTCACAAACCCGGACCACCCTACACTACTACCCATGCAAAACCTGCGGGTGCAAGTTCCCTTCGTACTACTTCGTGCACAAGCATCGCAAACGCTGCCACGCCGAGGAAGCCAGCATGGGAGAAGCAGAACCCGAGCCCTCCACCTCTACCGCCAAGTGAATCAGCCGTGCCGTAGTGAATTCGTACATATCAGTATTATTGAGTGATCTCAAGCGAGCTTACGATGTTGGTTACAACGTGTTTCGGTTTAAATGTACTATTGTTATAATAAATGTTTAAAGGTACGTCGTGTTTTATTAAATTTTCCCAAATGGACTCAAGTTTTTGAAAAGATAAAGTTTGTAATTACGAATGTGAAACTGTGACATATCGAAATAATTTTCTATGATACAAGTTTTACTCGTTTCAATAAAAGTTTTAGAATGAGATTTATATAAATATCTAAGCAGTAACGTAAATAGGTTTTCATTAATCCGCACCTAATTAATTAAAATCGAATCAAATAAACATCATTACAGAGCTGCAGTATGAATTGATTCATTACAAATAAGCATTTGCAACTTTCCCCAACATATTTTACTTCATTAAATCAGAGCTACTTATAAATTATTGGAGACATAATTATATCTTAGAGCTTGTGTTTCAGGTGTATGTTGTAAACTACGACATTTTCGCACTTAGAAACATCAGATTAATTATTAGTGTCGTAGTGAATAAGACTTGGTTTTGTATCGCACAGATTTATCGACAAGAAATTTAACTAAACCATTCTTTAAAGATTATAGAAATGTGGTTGACAAGTCAGAAATTGCTCTTTTTAACAGACGAAAAAAAAGGAGGTTCTCAATTCGACACGTTTTTTTTTTTTTTTTTATGTATGACCACGCATAACTTTTTACAGAGTCGTCCGATTTGAAAAATTTGTTTTATTCGAGAAGGTATACATCAAAGTTGGTCCAATATAAAATTGAATAACTTTGCTTGGGTACTTTTTGAGTTAGCTTCAATA
The DNA here is from genome assembly GCA_946251885.1 of Cosmia pyralina. Classification (NCBI taxonomy): domain Eukaryota; kingdom Metazoa; phylum Arthropoda; class Insecta; order Lepidoptera; family Noctuidae; genus Cosmia; species Cosmia pyralina. The sequence continues at coordinate 12,541,189 of OX276361.1, forward strand.
ATATGTATTTTTTCCCCACTTTTATATGGATGATGTTCTAGTTTGTTTTGCAGGTAGTGGTATTAAAATTTCTGTGAGGTAGGCACCACAACTAAAAAGTGAAAAATAAAAACTTTTACAAAAAAATACAACCGACTTCCAAAAACAACACTACAAAGTAAAAAATAACTTTAATTTCGGAAGTCGGTGGCAAAAAACGAAAATACATTTAACCAGACACCGACTTCCGAAATTAAAGTTATTTTTTACTTTGTAGTGTTGTTTTTGGAAGTCGGTTGTATTTTTTTGTATGAAAGTTTTTATTGACTCACTGCTGAACGACATTATTATCAACCATTTTGTAGGATCATTGTAGTCAAACTTGGCAAACGGATTCGCGATCGCAAACTCTTGTTCACACAAAATTAAACATAGCTAAAACATACTTAGCCTATTTTTTTGACATAAACCTGTAGTCGCCTTTAAGGACATCGTTTTTAATACAAATAAGATAAGAAATCCAAGAAACACCTTTGATCTTAGGACTTTATAACATGAAAAACTTCTCCAAACATATGACTTACCAGCTTCTGGCGTGGGTGGTGGCTGTGTCGGCGTGGGTGGTTGTGCAGGCTGCGGCGTAGGCGGTGCGCTGCCGCTGCCACTGCCGCATGCGCTATTACTGCCACTGCCACTGCCAGTCGACATGGCAGGCGCTGTCAATGTCGCAGCTGCTACCGCTGCCGTTGACGTTATGCAGGTGACGGGTGATGATGTGGGCGCCACACTTATTGGTGCGCTTATTGGTGTCTGCGGAAAAGTCTATGATTAGGAACGAAACTAAAATCTTTACGAAAAGGAAGATATGTAGTTGGAATTTCGTTTAGAGCTTTACAGATTTTTGTGGTTGTTGTATTCTCAAAGCAAGTCTTAGACAACATGTCGTCCCACTTAAGACTCATGTCTACTTTATGTCGTTTAGTTTATGTTTTATGTTCGAGGGTTTGGTTTCCGCACTTAGTCCTTCAGGTGTCATTGTGCGTGGGCCATGGAGGCCATCGGTGGTTATTCCAACCAGCCCACCTCCCTCCCTCCAGAAGTCACGACTCGCGGTCTGTTTAGAACATCTGTCAAAGATCTGGGTGCCCCGAGTGTATTTGTTCTAACTGGGTGTCGCCTGTGCATTCAAAGAGTACATGCGCAACGTTTTCTTCAGTCTCCATCATTGAGTTTATGATAGTTGTCATTTCAATATCTTGAAGACAGGATGGCGGTAATGTAGTCAGAAACCATTCCTACATAATAGACTGTCATTCTTAAATAGCAAACGAAAGCTATAGCACAGCATAATCAGCCTATAATGTTCCCACTGCTGGAACACAGGCCTCTCTCTGTGAGAGGGAACAAAGGCTATAATAATTAAAAAGATATTATTTGGAAACGTTAACTACAGTGCTACCTAAGTCCTAAAGTAAAGAGTTTAAGATTTTAATAATATTAAGTAATAATAATAAAGACTCGCCAGCCCCCACAGTCAAACTATTGACATGGTTTTGTGGGGCTTATTTTTAATTATAAGCTAAGTAAATCATTGTAATAAAATAAATAAATAATAATAATAATTCTTAAAAGCCCAGGAAAACTGAATACAGCTGCATCGACATTGTGCTGCAATTCCTACGTTTTCTAGCAATTTAGTTGCACATTACGAGTATTTCTATATGCATATTTAGCGTAGATGGATATGCAACTTCTACCAACAGTCAGATTACCATGAGCGAATCCCATCCCTCACTGCTTCTTCAGCAACACACCCAATACAGAGGAAAGGTAAGATACAGAGAGGAAACATAGTGTAAACTTTCGCTTCGTTCAGTCAAAGTTAGTGCAGTTTGGCGTGATTTTGACAGATCGAAGATTAAGTTTAGTTATGATAAATTTCTTCTCCATTTACCACTGTCACAAAGAGATTTCTAACTCACCGATACAGGAGTAATAGTAAGCGTAACATCAGCCGACGTCGCCGGTGGTAGCGGCAGGTCCATGGCGGGCGGCGTCGGCGCTGGCGTCGGGCTGCTCGCCACCGACATCGGCGTGGGAGCTGACGTGACCGGCGCGGGCGGTGCTGATGACGCCGGCGGCGGCGACGGTGGTAGGGGCGGTGTTCTTGTTAACTCCGACCTGGTGACAAGAGAAAAGGTGCTGAAAATGGCGTCTGTGATAAAGGCATCACCACGATTGGAAGTTAGTTAGGAGACCCAAGTTTTAAATTTAATTAGTTGCCTGTTTGTAAGGTTCAATGAATATTATTGTAAACGTCGAATAAAAGCAGGTTAATCATTATTTTTAACCGACGAAAACAAAAGGAGGAGGTTCTCAATTCGACACGTATATTTTTTTTTTTTTTTTTTTATGTATGACCACGCATAACTTTTTACAGAGACGTCAGATTTGAAATTTTTTTGTTTTATTCGAGAGGGTATACATCAAAGTTGGTCCCATATAAAATTGATTAACTTTGCTTGGGTAGTTTTAGAGATGGCTTCAATAATACGTACTTTTTTCCCCACTTCTATATGGATGATGTTCTAGTTTGTTTTGCAGGTAGTGGTATTAGAATTTGTGTGGGGTAGGTACCACAACTAAAAAGTGAAAAATAAAAACTTTTTTATAAAAAAATACAACCAACTTACAAAAACAACACTACAAAGTGAAAAATAACTTTAATTTCAGAAGTCGGTGGCAAAAAACGAAAATACATTTAACCAGACACCGACAAACGAAATTAAAGTTATTTTTCACTTTGTAGTGTTGTTTTTGGAAGTTGGTTGTATTTTTTTGTAAAAAAGTTTTTATAATGTTGTAACAACAGCATGTAACTGAAGTCTTAGTTTAAACCGCTAGGTTCAGTTTATTCTTAAATTTAGATAATATTAAAACAACGTTGTACAGAAACACTACAGCCTACCAAACCAATCCATAAACTTAAATGCTTAACCCTAAAATTAACACGGCATTAATTATAATTATAAATCGTAATAAACTACTAGCTAATTACATAACCAAAACACAATCAGAACGCCGCGTAGGCCGACGGGTGCATCGGGGGGTTATGGCAAACATAATTAGCTCAATTTGCCTCTTTTAATTACCAGCGGTTACCCCGCGGCGCTGGGGAGGTGGGGGCAGTTGTGACGACCGACCGATGTAGGGGATGAAGAATTCAATTAATCGGTTAGTTTCGATTCGGAGTTGGAGTATTGTGAGCTTATTACGAAATTGCGGGCTCAGAGAGCCAATGCACGTACTCAAAAAACGTTCAAATTCAATGGGGTTGTTTACTGGCAACTTTGCCGCGAGAGAGCGCTGTTTGTCACATGTCAAAGTTATCTAGTGACGTCCTACGAAAAGCAATGAATATAAAGGATTTTTGAAGATATTGGGTAAAAGAAAAACTTCGGGAAAACTTCTGAGAAATAGCTTTCAAAACTCGTCTTCTTGTCCACTCTCAAGACATTTCGATTAAGCACTAGGGCTAATGCCCCTATACCTCCATAAAATATACTCAAATACTAGACAACTCAAAGTTCAACATTGACGCGGATATAAAACCGAACCAACCCGTTAAAAAATGTATCTCAGAAAACGCCAACGTTTCATAGCTTTTCAGCAAAAAATTGAAGCCTAAACAAAAAATCTGGAGCCGCGAAAAACAAGCGCATTCCGACACTAACTAACAGGGTTTGTCGGTATTTGAACATCATTAAAATCTGCCCAATTAATACCGGCTAGGGGTGGTAATTATCCGCGGGTGAACGGCGCACCCCATTGGACAAACAACGACTGAACGTAGGTAAACCTGACAATCAAATTAATCTCATCCCTTTACTGAATAGTACAGTACAGTCGGCCGCACGTCCATGGTCACAATTTGACATGAATAGCGCGTTTATTTCTTAGTAGTAAGGCCGGTTTTCGTAGTTCCAGTTTTACTACTGCAAGCGGTTGACCGTACCGCGGATTTGCGCGACCATTTTTCATGTAGGTAACCACATATATTCCTTTTATTTCATGTATTTGTTGAAGGTTTTATGATATGATGCATGTTTTGAGCTAGAGTTGACGCAAAGCGATATATTCGAATATTAAATTAAAAAAAAAATATCCAATCGTCAACAGTTGAAGGATTTATTTCAGTTAACATTTATGTGCGGCTACGAGGAGCTCGTGGCTAAATAATAACAGCCGCACAAGTCGATCCATCAGGTTAAGCTACGCTTGCCGGGGTCGGTTCGTGTTGGGTGACCATCTTTACATATCGAGACTCCTCCGTGCCTCGGAAAGCACGTTAAACCGTTGGTCCCGGCTGTCATTCGTGGATCTTTGACAGTCGTTACGGGTCGTCCGAAGCCCGAAAGTCTGACAACCAGTCTTACCAAGGGGTATCGTATTACCCAGTTAATAGGTTGTGGAGGTCAGATAGGCAGTCGCTCCATGTAAAATTCTGATATTCAGCGGCATCCGGTTAGACTGGAAGTCGACCCCAATATAGTTGGGAAAAGGCTAGGCAGATTGATTGATTTATATCCGGCTACGGGTCTACAGTTTTTTGGCGTGGAAACATATTAAGTAACTCTCTTTTTTTAATTTTTCGTCCCCAATTTGGTTCTACGTTCAAACGAGCCTTTTCAATAATACAATTCAATATAATACTAACCTATTTACCTAAACACTATTGTTTGAAGAAGAATTGTTAGATACTAACACCAAAATACTAACAAAATTTTGGACCTTAGTCTTAAATAAAGTTTTACAATCTTATAGATAGATCAAACCACGAAAACAACAAACGCAGAAGTGTTTACGTAATATTTCGTAGCATCCAACATATCAATAAGCAATCAGGACAAAATCAAACGATTGCTAAAATAGACAGATTTTTTCCGCCGCCCTCTTCCCTCATATTTAGCTTTCTCGATTGGTAGAAGCTTTTAATTAAGGCAATTAGAAAGATGGGTCGGCCCTGTGTTTGCGTAAAAATCTAAACAAACCGTGTCGGGAGAAACAGTGGCTGTAGTGATGTACTGTTGCTCATCGATAACGGTGATTTGGAACAGCACAGTTTTTATTAGGTAATATCGATACAATAGTATACCTATTCGAAATTGTACACTGGTAAGTAAGAGAAGAACGCCCATTGTATGTTTTGTAGTTTTTTTTTTTATTTATTTTCTGGCGTATAATAAATTATATTATACAGAGTGTACCAGAACGGTGTGGTGTACGACACCGTTCTGCCGTCAAACTGTACAACTTTCTTCATGGGATCAACATCGTAATCGCGAAAAAATTAACAACTGTCCTATAGAAAACTTCAATATCTACTCGACGCAAATGTATGGGACGGCTGATTATTTTTTCGCGGTTACGATGTTGCTTCCAGGGAGAAAGTTGTTCAGTTTGATGGTTTGTACCACACCCTTAAATTTTACCACACCATGTTGGTGTACCCTGTATGAATAAATAAGAGAAGTCAAATAGAGACGTAAATGATTAAAGTAAAGCGGCAAAGAAATAAGAATATTTTTTTAATAGCTATCGAAGATCGCAAATGCCTATTGCATTTTCACTTTAGTCAAATATCAAAGAAATACACTATAAATACGTAAGTAAGCAATTCTTCTTCTTCTTTTCGATTCGACGGCGCAGCATCTACATCTCTATACATCTCTGATCCAAAGGCAAATGGAGTAAATCGGAGGTGGCCACCTATCATTTAAAAATTTAAAAGTTGAGATATTGTCAACAGTTCAAAAAATTTCGCAAATTTAATCATTTTCAAGAAATTTTACACTTTCAATTTGATTATTCGACCCTGTGAACAAAATTTACGACGCAACGAGTTCAAATCTGGCTGGAAGATGCCTTGATAGTGTAGGTACAAGATTATGTTCCTATTTTATTCAGTGTTGCTTTGCGACGCTTCAGATTTTATTTATACTTGTCTTTTCAATTTTTTTTAAACTTTTTATTACCGATTTAAAAAAAAATGATAGGTCACCTCCACTTTACCCCATTTGCTCTTGGACCACTACGTTTGAGACACCCTGTATTATCGGGTAATCAATTAACGCCACTTAAATAAGTAACAGTCTGGTCCATAATAAAAATAACGACCAAAATTATTATAAGAACAACTTTAATCAACCCACTTAAAAAGTTTATCGATAATCGAGTCGCCTCACGTATGCTGATCGAGCTCCGCCATGATTCCCGCGGGAGTCTTGTGCAAATAATCACTGGAGTGATTGTCAACACACGCACAACACACGTCCAATAATATTACATATTTCTCTTTTATTACTTCTGCGAAAACCCCCTTTACTTTGGTATTTTAACCGTTTGAGATTTAGAGGAGAAAAGTTAATAATGAATGAATGAATGAATGAATGAATGAATGAAATGCACCGACCCCAGCGTGGTTTGACCAGACTCGATTACTCGAATGAACCAAAAGATTCACACTAGCCCCTGTTGCTTCATGTTACATTGTGCAACAGAGACCATTGCATATCAAGGAGTAGGACGGGGAGGCGCGATTATGGTAGGGAAGATGTGCTCTTAGGATATGGAAGGATTATAGAACCTACCGGATATGCAACATATAGTAAGCAATGGAATTGTGGAGAGACTGGTGATATACATATATGGATGGGCTCTTTTAACGACGTCGCCCCCAAGTTCTTTCAAGTCTAGCGTCACCGGTGAATCTTTTGGCGGGTTCAAACTGGATTCTCGATTCTTTTTATGTCACTGCTATGCTGTGTTGTTCCAGTCTTCGTATGAGGTCTCGCTACTATCCATTTCTGGTTTCTTATAAATCTCATTAGCAGCCTTCTTAATCTTATCTCGTTCTTCAGCCGTGTCCATCCAAAAGTTGTTTTCCTTGCCGAAATAAATATGTCGGCCGACGTTCTTGGATTTTATATTTTTAATCATATCTTTATTTGCATTATTTAGAGGAGAAAAGTTAATAAATTAAGTTATTTTTGGTCAAAATGTGGGAGGCTTTAGTTTTATATCCGTATCTTAATTTTTCAAGTATTGGTAAAATTAAGCAACCATCCAATGCCATGGAAAATGATGATCAAGATATAATTCATCATCATCATTTCAGCCGATAGAAGTCCAAAGCTGGACATAGGCCTCCCCCAAGATATGAGTTCACATAATATTGTTTATCACATAAAGAGACTCAAGTTTTAATATGATCTGATTTATTTTCAATAGCCTGAGACTGTCTTAAATTATTTAACAGCCCATTTATTCAACTTCGCCTTTAACTCTAAGTCCTGAATAAAAACCTACGCAAAGTGCCATAAAACCCTGCAAACTACTAATGAACTCACTTTAAAACTAAGTACCAACTCCCGGTCACAGCCAATAAAATAATCTCTAAGTAAGTAGGTACCGATTGAAATAAAAATACATGAATTTTAAACGATTAATCTGGTCGATGAAAAATTGACTTATTCTCATTGTCTGAAGCTCATAAAAGTGAGTGGTCGTGCAAACATACGTCCACAGGGACGAACTTGGAAGTACCCGTTTTCTGAGAAAGGATGATGACTTATTAATAAAGGAGTTTCGAAGTTAGTTTGAGATGTTTGAATCCTTTTTAAGCGGATTAAGAGCTCGCAGTCTGATCCTTAAGACTTTGTCTAGCTAGAAGGCGTCTTAAGATACTTTCAATTTTACTGAAAAACTGCTTCTTACAATAATGTTTTCCAATTTAACCAGAGCGGCAATTCCCGTGTTTTTAAGAACTTTCGCGTTCTAATCTTCCCTAAATGTTTGACAAGTTTTTACCCTTAAATGTTTTTTTTTATTTTAATACGAGGAAAAAATTTGAAGTTTTGAGCATGTTATAGAGAAAATCCGTACTTCTCATTCCGACCCTGTTCTCCGGGTAGAGAGGAGGGTAGTAAGCGAACCTTTGCTTAAACAATACGTCTTTTTGGAACGAATTTTTGAACCATTTTATGAAAATTAGATTTGGGAATTAAGTAGGTAACTCAACGAAATTGAATTTTTGATGTGACTATCAAAAATTCTATTTCAGAAAGTTGTTTACAATTATGATAATATTATTTCTTGGAAGACAGGAAGGTAATACAGTACTTGTTATATTAGCTAAGTAAAATCTAGAAGATCTGAAAAACGTCTTGCTTATCTACACTTGATGTTCGGAAAGAATATGGAAGATATTTACTGCCGTTCGTTCCGCTTACGTAAATTTTCCGTGATAGTCCTCAGTACACCCATATCTATTATATAAATAAATAGAAAAATCCTGACTGACTGACTGATTGACTCATCAACGTCCAGCCCAAACCCTTGGGCCTAGAAACCTGAAATTTTGCACAGAGGTTCCCTTTATAATGTAGACAAGGAATAATTAAGCTATACATTTCCAGTTTACACTGATCTCTCATTGTAAGGAAATCCTACACAATGCGAGATCAGCTTATACTGGAAATGTATAGCTTGATCTGTAGCTGTGCGTACGTTCCCGAGGGATATTTTTCGACATACATGCGGGCGAAGCCGAAGGCAAAAGCTATTAAAGAATAATTCTGCTTCAACTACAAATTAGCTGCTTAAATACACATTCGTGCTCCCTATTTACCTATATTTGCAACTAATCACTGCTTCAACAATCCAATTAAGTATTAGGATTACGGATTGGGATTTACGAGTACGTTGTATATGCTACCTAAAGTTGTTTACTGCTTGAAACTACATACTATACAGTCTATATAGTTACAGGTTTCATGAAGTTCAGATTAAAAATGCGATAGGTACAGTCGTACTCAACAGTCTTTTGTGATTTGATCAACTCCCTCAAGACAACGTCTTCAAAATGCAGCTCAACCATAAAACGCTAACTAGATAACAAACACTTCTCAAGACAATGGACCTCAGCTCTTAACTCATCCACTCAGGAGCACATTACATCCGCGAATTACAAACAAGGAAAAAAACCCAGTCAAGGAGCACGATAAAAAACTCGGCCGCCATCTCCACTGCCATTGGTGAATAATTCATTGGACGGCAGCCGCTCAATGTTGACACGGTGTAATTAAAAAGCCCGCCCCGACTCCACGGAATCGTATAAAATCTCTGTATAGATATTGAAGGAAAAATTATGATGGTTCGTTCGTAACCGATTTTTTTATTTTTCATTTTTCAGCTAGTGTGGTTTGACTTCTTTTGTCTATGGATATATCGTAACATATGTATAGCCATAGTTTCATTTGAAGCTTTAAAATACAGTACTTAAGTCTGTTTCTGCTAGAGCAGTTTTTCTAGAACTCATCATCTGCCTAGCCTTTTCCCAACTATGTTGGGGTCGGCGTCCAGTCTGATCGCATGCAGCTGAATACCAGTATTTTACATGGAGCAACTGCCTGTCTGACCTCCACAACCCAGTTACCGGGTAACACGATACTCGATAAGCTTTAAAATACAGTTAATATTAAATTAATTCAATCGTTAAATTATGTCAGAATTTCAATTATAAGCAAAGTAAATATATGCTAATTTGGTATGAATAATCAGATTTATTCATGGAAATTTGTGATTTCAAAGAGAAATAGATCAAATAGCACTTGCTGGCCTATCGTCCATGATGTTTGCCGTATATTTAGAGCTAATGCGTTCTAGGAAGCGGCGTTAACATCAAAACGATGTTACGATGGGTAATTTATTATTTACCTACTATGATACTAACATACCGATATATTATCCACTTTCCTAGTATTGTAATTATTGAACCTACATACATGATTACCAAAATATAGACTGTTTTGTCACAAAAAAGTCAATATCTGCCTAGCCTTTTCTCAACTATGTTTGGTGTCGGCTTCCAGTCTAACCGGATGTAGCTGAATACTAGTATTTTACATGAAGCGACTGCTTATCTGACCTCCACAACCCAATAACTGGGGAATACGAGACCCCTTGGTAAGACTGGTTGTCAGACTTTCCCGAATCCGTAACGACTGTCAAAAACCCATGAATGACAGCCGCGACCAATGGCTTAGGTAGCGTGTCTTCCATCCACTGACCAACCGCGGCAAGCATAGCTTAACTGGTTGATCGACCCGTGCGGCTGTTGTTACTTAGCCACGAGCTTCTTTGTCACAAAAAAGTGTGATTAGTTTACTATAGTAATGTTTTCAACTGCACTTTCGTTTTATACTCTGCTGAAACACAGTGAATCTATACCCAGCAATTTGTGGCAGTACCTACCTATAACTTTAAAGGAGCTCGTGGCTAAATAATAATAGCCACACAGGTCGATCCATCAGGTTAAGCTACGCTTGCCAGGGTCGGTCCGTGGATGGATGACCATCTTTACATACCGGGTCTCCTCCGTGCCTCGGAAAGCACGCTAAGCCGTTGGTCCCGGCTGTCATTAGTGGATCTTTGACAGTCGTTACGGGTCGTCAGAAACCCGAAGGTCTGACAACCAGTCATACCAAAGTATTACCCAGTTACAGGGTTGTGGAGGTCAGATAGACAGTCGCTCTACATAAAATAACGGTATTCAGCTGCATCCGGTTAGTCTGGAAGCCGACCCTACATAGTTGGAAAAAGGCTAGGCAGATGATGACCTTCCTATAACTTTAATAGTTTAGAAGACGTCCTGAAAAGGAGAATCAACAGCAAAACCATGTGAAATGTCGCCATTTTAAGAAACTGCTAATTGGTTAAAGAAACTGGTGTCCTAGCTCACCATCAATGTTGGTTGCTCTCTGAAGCGCGGAAGCCTTCAGGTAGTTGTTGCCGACGGACCGGAATGTTGCCATTTTAAATATTATATTTATATTTAGCATTTTTTAGAATTAAGTGAGGAGTAGTGTGTATTTATTTTATTTTTTATTTCTTAATTATTATATCTCATTGTATGCTGCACCGGTCGCCGTCACGACGTCGACGCCGGTTGTCGCTGAAAACCAGCGCTGAGGCAGCATTATGCTGAGCGATGGCCGCTTTGCGTGGATGTGACGCATATTTTCCCCCCAAGTTGGTATTTTTGTGTTTGTGTTCTTTGTTTGCGTCATGGTATCTATAGAACATTGCAGTCGCGCCAGTCACTAAGATATGAAGAAAACCGATGACTCTGGAGTAGCCACAGCCAATAAGGTACAAACATCTCACAGGCTTCTTAAAACCGACACCCGGTTTCTAAAAGACTTTTCAAATCAATATGTCGTCAAGTAATAGTAAAATCAAAAACCACCAATTATGATTCTTCTTCATAGCGTTGCGATGTCAAAAATAACTCGAAAAAAATATACATATATTATTTATAGTTATTTAAATTTGTTTGGCCCGAAATTCAGCAACACGATATACCGCTCGCTGATGCAGCCATCAGGGCCCCACGTGTGCAGGTGACCGGGCATGCGGTGCAAGATGGGAGGTGAGCCATTGTCTGTGGATAGACGCCGCATGCACACCGGAGATCTGAGCCGTCCATGAAGCCCCACATGTAGAGGTTGTCCTTGATGCGGCCTACTTGGGTGCGAAGTCTATTTAAGGTTTTCCAAGTAGGCCACAGGAGATTGACTTCAGTTTAACCAGCATTTCCGTCAAAAGTTCAAAGAATCAGTACTCACCTAGGCAGCTGCGCAGGCGCTGCGGTCGGAATAGGTATGCAGGTGACGGGGTCAGTGACCTGCTGCATATTTTCATCCATGTTCGGCTCTTTGCTCTCCGTGCCTCGCGCCGTCGTACCTAAAGGACAAACTAGATATAATACACTTGTATTGTCAGCCGCCATTTTGTTTTGTGACGTCATAGCTTGACCAATGTCAGGCTTCATAGCCTAGAAGTTTGTATGGGATTTTTCTGCATACAAACGTTTTATATTGGGGTATCTAGTGTTTCAATTATAGACAGACATCTGTCAATGTAGCCTTAACAAGATACATTGACTACTTTGCTTTTAAACTAAAGACTCTTCTTTAGTTTAAAAGCAAAGTAGACGAATCAATGTCCACTCTAATTTAAAACGTATGTTTTAAAATAATTAACTACGCTTTTGAAAGACATACATGACTTAAATACTGAAATATAGTTTTTAAGGATTTCTTCTGTATCGTAGGTTAACGGATTCTAATATTTCATGCACCACCAGGGACAAATATTTTTGCATATTTTGTATGGTGAGAAGAATCCGACCAAAGATACCCGGGACACATAAAGACAAGCTGACTGCACTCGCAGGGGCAGTAACTAGATAAGTTATAATGATAGCTGCATTCACTGGATACCTACCCTTCATTTATTAAAATTAAATAGTACTGCGTAACTTTACAGTTTTAATTACGTGATTTTTCCGGAATATTCCGTGAAACTTCGGACTGGTAATAAGACCTCCAATTGAGCCCGTAACTACACGATGTACACCAAAACATGTGAAATCGCGCTAATTTACTGCATATTCTTGGTTTTAATCATTTTAACTTCCAGAAAAAACCGTATAATTTAGGACTGACAATATCGTCTTCAGTCGAGTTCATCACTATTCGATGTACCCCCCATCCCTACCCCAGTGAACTTATGGCATGTGCCAAATAAACATATTTTCTTCCTTTCATTCAAACACCATGCATCCACTCCTACAAATACTCTTCAACCTGTAACACTAACCCTGGCTTCGCTGTAGCCTCGTAGTGACTCCGGCTGGCAACTCCGGTTCCGGCTGCGCCCGCGGCGGATTCCGCGCCGATCGCCTTTGTCGCGGCTTCCTTAGCAACTGCTTGTAGTTCTCCGCCTTTTTGGATAGGTAGTAGAATCTGTTGGGGAAAGTAATATGTAGTGTGACGTTGGCTGTGATTGTGTTGGTAATGTTTGTTGCCGGCGAAGGGTCAGTGATGATTATATTGTCTACTTCTCCGAGTAGTCGGATTGGATCGGATTGATCCATGCGTCATGTTCGTGAACGGGCGCCGTCGGTTGGGACTGGTCGTCTCTAAGCTGCCATGGCTTATTTTTAATTTTAATATTTAATTTAGTTGTTTTACTTTTTATCTTTTTATTACGGACGCTTTTTAACGTGCACGTCTTTCTACATTGTTATCACATGTATATTTTCAACTTGAACGATGTAACCAATATTTTGTAAAAAATATTATGATTTAAAAGAGTGTCCGTGGAGTTTCTTGTCCGTTCTTCTCCATAGGGATCTACTACGCTTTGGAATGGGCAACTAGCTTCATCTTTCTGACTGACCGACCCATTGACAATTCAAAAGTGCCTGTAATTGGTTTATTTGAAATAAATGCTTTGAGTTTGAGTTTGAGTTTGGAAACACCCAACTCATAATTTACATACTTAAATAAATATCATTTGTTATCACCATTTATCCTATTTTCTATGAGGGTCTGTACCCAAGCTTTTGTAATATCTTGATTTAAAAGAGTGTCCATGGAGTTTCTTGCCCGTTCTTCTCCATAGAGATCTACATTTTAGAATGGGCTACTAGCTTTAACTTTCTGACTAACTGACAATTCAAAAGTGCCTATAAATAAAGGGTTCAATAACTTAATTTAAATAAATGCTTTATGTTTGAGTTGAATTTGAGTTAAACCCTTTGTAATGATAGTTAGCGCCATGATAGAGCCGCTATTTTTTTTTTTAATATACTTGACATAAAAAAAGCATGCGGCGATCATCAACATGTATCTTACACAATGCAATGCTACCTATTTATTTATCTTATACAATTATTATACACAAGCAAGCCTTGATATTTTGTGCATCGCAATTCCCGATATCTCACATTCTCTGGTTACCTACATTTACTGTTAAAAGACTTCAATCAAGAAGTTCTAGTCTAATAAGGTATGATCGCCTTAGATAAATAGAATAAGCTTTTTTGTACAGCAACTTCTTTTTCCTCATTTTGCCTTTTCTATTAATAAACAATTGATTGCCGTGCAGCGGACACAATAATAACTCAAGTTGAAGGTACCTGCACTTTAAGACTGTCTTAAAACACTACACTACAGTTACCGCGATTTACGTGGTCGCTTACGGCCCGGTGTTTTGTGGATACAAAAGGATGAAACATTTACAATATTATTTTCAATACACTTCCTCGAAAACTGGTTCATATCGCACTACGATTAGGTTCACAATGCACAAAATTACACACGCGTGCGATTTTTCATTTTCCAACACGTGTGCGGGAATAAAAATTGCCACAGATAACTATTATACCTATACTTAGTCCAAATTGGTTCATGCCTCTATTCACACCGTCTCTATTCGGAGGTGAATGTTTTTTTTTTTTAATCTCGGCAAAGAGTTACCTAAGCGTCTTTACGGCGTTAATATTTTTTGAATTTTTAAATAATGTTTATAAATAGAATATCATCAAAAACCATGATTATTACAATAAAAAAACATTTACCTATGAACAAATTAACATTTATTTGTGTTCTAAACTCAAAAATATTTCAATTGTCTATTTTTCATATTAAGCTGTTTATCGACTCTAAACCTTTGCTTCTCCTTCAATCTGGCGAAAGCAAAGCGCGGAAAAAAAAGAAAATTTAAATCACAGTTTCCTAATAATTCATGACAAAAATATTTTACGTTATTTTATTTAATTTCTTCAAAAGTGTATTGAAAAACGTCGTTTGATAGACGTGGACACTTGTTATTGCAGTTCTCGGCTCAAAAACAACCCGCCCACGGCTCGGGTGTTAATTCCGCCTCGAATGCAATAACAAACATTAACCACTCGTATCAAAATGTACTATTATTTTATCATTAAGGAGTGCATTAATCATTCGGCGGATTAATTTGTCACGTTAAGATTAGATAGATAAGATAAGAACATTTATTTGTTCAAAACATGAGTATACACACACAAGACAAGCAAGATGATACATTAAATTATATCACAAATAAATTATATCAATTATGTTTTGCCTTAACGACGAAGAAATATAACATAATCAGTGTATAATATTTAACTGCTGGGATACAGGCCTCCTCCCCGTGGGAGGGAGTGGGCCGTAATCTAGCAAGCGGGCCCAGTGTGGGTTGGTAGATGTCACATGTCTTCGTATTGTTAGTTCTAGGACATGTCGATTTCCTAACTATGTTTTCCTTCACAGTTTTGAGAGCAGTGGTGATAAAAGAAGATGAAAGCGCCTGTCTGGGTTTGATTAGGTTGCAATACAAATAATTATAAATGTATCCATTATTCAAGCAATTAACAAAATCAGAACTTTGTACTACAGAATAGTATCATCAACTCATCATTGAAATGTATAATGAAATTAGAAAATTAAATGTCAAAGTAATTAGGAATGAAATCTAGATATTTCACACAAACCAGATTTATTTATCAGTCAGTAATTAGCCAGTGTTGTAATTGACTTTCTCTTATAAAATCTTTAAAATAAAAATTGCTGCTAAAAAACCTAACACTTATAATATTTTCAAGTTTCTAACACACGAAAGTATTATAATAATTCTTTATTTACATTTCTTATTTACTTTTAATTAAATTTTTTGATTCGGATTTTAAAGTTCATTATTGATGTTATGTTTTTCATTTTTATACAATTTTTTATTGTTGTCTTTAAAGTTTTTGTGTTTAATTACCGCAAAAACATTTAATATTTTACTAACAACCTTCAATTAACATTTGCACACCAGATACCTGGTCAAATATGACGGACTCACTATGTATATTTGTCAGCTTATTGTACATGTATTCTTGCAAATAAATAATATTGTTATTCTTAAAATGATGGTGGTTCTGTTCTGACAACTCTTTTTGACCATCTCTGACCCTGCGCTGATAACAAACTCGCCACAGCCGTAATATAAAGAGAAATAACGCACGCATACCTGACGCAGTCCCTTACGCTCTTCCGGGGAAGGAAGGACGCGATCTGGCCGAAGTTCTTGGGGTGTTGGAGGTACTTCTCTCGGAACAGCTCCCGTTCTGCCTGAGACCACACGTTCCGGAGTTGCAGCTCTTTGTGTTCCGATTCCATGTCCATACATCGTCCTGTGAGGAAAGGAAACGTTACTTTTTCTGCTGAATCCATCCAAAGATGTTTTGTTTTTAGCGACAATACCGTCATAGGGTGACACGTGACACCATTGTCACCATGTGAAATTGAATTCATGGGACCAAACCTGAAATCGCGAAAAAAACAGCTGTTTTCTACACTAACTATGTTCGTATAACTCGTCAAAAATGTAGGGAACAGCTGATTTTTTTTCGTGATTTCAGGTCTGGTCCCATAGTAAATAAGAGGCTGCCCATGAATTCAATTTCATTCAATTCAATTTCAATTTATAAGTATGGTGTACCTATTAAAGAGTATTCTATTCTATTCTGAATCTAGAAATCACGACGTGGTCTAAGAGACAGAACAGGACTTATACTGCAATTGGAAAATTGTTCCAAAACATGATTATTATTTAGATTCTGAATTAAAACAATATAAGTTAAGGGTCTCACTATCCGCTCATCTGTTGCGGACATTTTGCATGAATTCGCGCATCTGTCGCACCAATTCTGGGTTACCCCGCGCGATATCGGCACGAAGCGTATTATTTTAAATAAAGTAATTACAAATTAGCAGCGCTCCGCAATTTCACTTGATTCCATGGGAATATTGGGATAAAATGTATCCAGATTATAAACTACTAACTTTTGCCCGCGGCTTCGCCCGCGTTGATGTCGGAAAATATCCCACGGGAACGTACTACCAGGAATTCCTTCCTTATTCCTTGTCTACATTATAAAGGGAACCTCTGTGCAAAATTTCAGCTTTCTAGGTCCAAGGGTTTGGGCTGGACGTTGATGAGTCAGTCAATCAGTCAGTCAGGACTTCTCTTTTTATTTATATAGAAGATCTGTGTGCCAAATTTTTAATGTAATTTTATGTGGGTACATTATATGCTCAAATTAATTGTCAACCTTACTTAATTTGAATCTAGCCTGGTATTACTGATAAATACTGGTATTTAGCTGCATCCGGTTAGACTGGAAGCCGACCCCAGTATAGTTGGAAAAAGGTTAGGCAGATTGATTTACTTAATTTGACTACAATACGTAAGGAAAGGTTTATCTCACTATTGGTGTCAATATAAATGGGCGTGGCGTCGCTGGGGTCCCTCAGTAGCGGCGGCACCACAGTCAAGGACCTCATCTTCTTGTCCTCATGCTCCTGCTCGTGCAAGCCGTCGGCGATCTCTTCGAGTTCCGCCTCCGACTTCACGCGGGCTCCTAGTCTGTTGAACCGCTCCCGCTCTTCGCGTTGCTTTCGCAGTTCGGGGAAGACCTGGAAGGAGGAAATGGGTCTTAGTGAATCTTGTGTAGTTGTTAGCAAGAGATATCTATAATGTTTCCAAACCTTTTGTTTTACTTTAGCGTCCACGAAGTATTGCATTTTTTCGTCTATGGTTGCCTGTCAATAAATAACGAACTTCATAGGCGTGCTTGTGTCAAAACTAAAATAAATGGTTGCGACAGTTTTACTGATGATTCTAATGATTATAATTTTGTAAATATATATTTGTTACATATTTTGAAGAGCTCGTGGCTAAGTAATAACAGCCGTACGAATCGATCCATCAGGTACCTACGCTACGCTTGCCGGGGGGTTGGTCCGTGGATGGGTGACCATCTTTACATATCGAGACTCCTCCGTGCCTCGGAAAGCACGTTAAGCCGCTGGTCCCGGCTGTCATTCGTGGATCTTTGACAGTCGTTATGGGACGTGAGTAGCTCGAAAGTCTGACAACAAGTCTTTCCAAGGGGTATCGTATTACCCAGTTACTGGGTTGTGGAGATCAGATAGGCAGTCGCTCCATGAAAAATAAAGATATTCAGCTACATTCGGTAAGACTGGAAGCCGACCCTAACATAGTTGGGAAAAGGTTAGGCAGATTGATTAACATAAGTCCAGGTTTCCTCACTTATACTAATACTAGCCGTTGCCCGCGACTTCGTCTGCGATTCAGGATGAAAGTAACTTATGTCCTCCTCCAGCACGCGTAGCATAACCACCATAGGCACGAGTTTTGTAAAGGAAGAACAGACAAAATGATTTTTTAGATTTTAGAAAGATTTGTAACGTCATAAGCATGGCGATGTGTCATTTTGTCTTAATCTTCCGTCGACAAAACCCGCTTCTAATGGTGATCATGCTACGTGTGCAGGTCATGGTCTATCCATGTGCCAAATTTCATCAGTTTTAGTTTGAAAGCGTAATAAACAAACGAACAAACTTAATTTTAGATTTATAATATTAGTTAGCATGTCCCCCTCCCCCCTGTTGCCCCTCTGAGGGGCAATTGTCGTAATTATAAGAACGTTCGCATTCTAAACTCAGTCGCAATCTGTCAAAAAAGTCTCGAAATTCCCTACATTTTCGACATTGATTGTCGCCGAGATGAGACTGCGACTTGAATTTGAACATTTTATTAGTACGAGAATTGGCCTTCAGGTTTCCTCACGATGTTTAGCTTCACCGATGTTATTGGTGTTCACGATAAACTCTTCTACCTTACCAGTATAAAACCAGCATCTCACACATACCTTTTCAAAGAACTCTCTATTCCGAGCGTCTTTCGCCTTCCTCTTCTGCCCCTGTTCTATCCGCTCCACTCTTCTCAACCACTCGGCGGCTCGTCTGCTGTATGCTTCCGCTAACGCATCCTCCCGCTGAAAATAAGAGATCAAGGGTTATGAAAACTTCATATAGCAGAAACTAGTTCCTGCGACGAATCTGCGTGGACTTCAGAATTGGGTCCAGAGAGAAATGAAAAATAGAGACAGACATATAACCTTGATACAATACAGTTTAATAGATCTGTTTAAGAGGAATATTGTTATATATATTGTTTTCATATAACTCTATCGGTCTTATTACAAAACGAGGTTTTTCTTCGTCATGGTTTAAACCATCGAGCCAGTTTTTGTAAGATGAACCTAGCTGTTATAGAAATACAGTTCTTTATACAAAACTGACAACTTAGTCCGGTACTAAGTTTTCAGTTTTGTAAAACTGACATCTTAACGTGTTAGAATAAAGCTCGAAATTCAAAAAAGGGTCCATGGTTTAAACCTGGGTTTGAAGATGAACCTTGTTTTTGTAATAAGACGGTATAGGTCTACGCGTCGCACGCCAGTAAAGCTCGCAGTCGGCATGATTTTTTCCGACAACTTCAAAAATCATCGTTATATTTCCGTCAATTTACACAAAACTTTAATGAATTATACACCTAAACCTTCCTCATGAATCACTCCGTCTATTGGTGAAAACCGTATGAAAATCCGTTTGGTAGTGTTTGAGTATATCGCGTTCAGACAGACAGACAAACGTAGCGGGGGGACTTTGTTTTATAATCCTATTGCTCCGACCCCAAGTAAATTGGAACCAAAACATGATAAAAAGAAATGATATTTAGATTTCACAATTATGGAAGTAAGTTTTTTAGCGGGTATTAACTGCAACTGCTGTAAGGGCCTTCAGCCAAGCTTTTTGGGACCTAGATTAGGGTCCGCATTTTAAATGGAGTTTTTTCCAACTCTCCTCTACCTAATCAATGGGCATTATCAACATTCTAAGATTGAACTTTTTAAACTTTCGCGATTTGTACACATTATAAACAAATTGAGAACGGGTCTTCTCTTTTACGAGGTAAACAGGTACCTACTTGTTTCCCGACGTTTCGATCGCCTTGCAGCGATCGTGGTCACGGGAGGACTGATGACAGCTCAGCGACGTCTTCGTAAAGTACGGGTATGGGCATCTACCCTCACTTGGTCTTCACAATTTTTATTATTGTCACTATCGGTACTTCTACACACAACACTAATGACGTCTACACACTGGCGGACCTCGTCGGACGACCGGCGTTGCTTGCATTTGCTAATGACTGGATTCCAAGTTGTAGGCAGTCGGTATCCATCCTCTCTGTCGAAATTTTTATATTCCTGATTTATATTTAGATTTTTTTAATATTTTGATTTTTGAGAGAGGATGGTTACCGACTGCCTACAACTTGGAATCCAGTCATTAGCAAAAGCAAGCAACGCCGGTCGTCCAACGAGGTCCGCCAGTGTGTAGACGTCATTAGTGTTGTGTGTAGAAGTACCGACAGTGACAATAATAAAAATTGTGAAGACCAAGTGAGGGTAGATGCAAATACCCGCACTTTACGAAGCCGTCGCTGAGCTGTCATCAGTCCTACCGTGACCACGATCGCTGCAAGGCGGTCGAATCGTCAGGAAACCAGTACTTACCTACAAACGGGACTTACAAGTGCAGTGTAACTTCGCAGATCAATTGATCTAAAATATTAAATAATTTTTACTATTGTAAAGTTAAAATAATATCAAAACATACCTTTTCCGCCTCAAGTTTGAGCTTCCGTATGTGTTCCGCTAACCGCTTCCGAAACGTTCGATGCCGCCTGATGTTCTCGTGGTAGACCTCCGTGTCCTGTGGCTGGTTGTAAAGCGGGTATAGGACGGGAGGACCCAGGTGCGACAGGACTGCGTGCCCCGATGACGCCTGCTGACACAAACACATATCACAAATAGTTCGATGAACTTTGGTAAGACAATGATACACTGCGGAATGTAAGGGTTTAAAGAATCACGGATGTCTTTCAAAAACACTGGTTCTAAAAGGTTGATCAACACAGAGATGAGCTGGCAATTCTCAAACTCATTTCAAATGATTTCATCATCATCATTATTTCAGCCGAAAGACGTCCACTGCTGGACATAGGTCTCCCCCAAGCACCACCACTTCGACCGGTTCTGTGCTTCTCGCCAACAGACAGCGGATTCCTGCGGCCTTCACCAAGTCAAGTGATTTGAATGTTGCTATTTCAGACAGCCAATCATAGCAGTAAACACGAGTTTGACAGTCTGCTAGCAAGTTTTTGATCAACTTCTCAGATAGTCTGTTTCGATCATAAATAGAACTTGATGCTTAACCCTTTCGTTCCGCGAGTGTACATTATATTATACACGTGCTATAATACATTTAGAATAATAATAATAATACTAGTTTACAGAAATATTTGTGAACCCAAGATATTATTGCTATAGAGAATTAAAACTGCTATAAACATGCATAATTATAAAAATTGCTGCTCTACAAATTACTAAACATTTATACCAGTGGTTGACATGGCTTTTACACAGATAGTGCTAGAGCAGTTTTTCTAGAACTCATACATCTGCCTAGCCTTTTCCCAACTATGTTAGGGTCGGCTTCCAGTCTAACCGGATGCAGCTGAATACCAGTATTTTACATGGAACGACTGCCTATCTGACCTCCACAATCCAATTACTGGGTAATACGATACTCCTTGGTAAGACTGGTTGTCAGACTTTCGGGCTTCTGACGACCCGTAACGACTGTCAAAGATCCACGAATGACAGCCGGGACCAACGGCTTAACGTGCTTTCCGAGGCACGGAGGGGTCTTACATAGTATGTGAAGATGGTGGACGGACCCGATCAGCTTTATTACAGATTACTTAGCCACAGGCCCCTCTAGTTTTTTCTAGAACTACAAAGCATTAATTAAAAACATTTATGCATGCAGTAGTCGCTAGTATTTAAAGGTCACAGGTCACGTGCACAACAATTTTGTAGATCTAAAGAAGTTATTGGCTAGGTTCAGAGATATTTCTGCAGAGTTATACTATACTTACATAAATATATGTAAAAAAAATAAGTACGAAAACTATACAACTAAACATGAATACATAAATACCTACATAAAACTATATACCAGCATGCCATATTTTAATCAAAAACTAACATTGAAAATCACTTTAGAATACTACTAATTTTTTTTTTAAACTATTTTTTTTATAGGTATCTACAAAAATGAAAATGGATAGTCTACAAAATTTAATTATCTTAGTACTTATAATAGTTTATAAAACAAATTATAAATACCATTTGCCGCTTATTATCCATGCTGATCTGGGAAGGGAAAAAAAACATAAAATGTATCAGACTATTGATCCCGTGCAAATCAATAATGAGAAATAGAATAAAAAAAAACATCAATATTATAAGTGTCAAATTAATAAACAGGCACGTATATGTATATTTTGTTGTCCATTTTTGCACTATTATAAATAAGTAGAAATATTATACTATCATGAATCCTATCCTTTCATCATAATTCGGAAGACTTTTTTTATCTATTCCTTGAAACCTAGGTAAATTATCCGGATTCTTTTCTGAAACCCTGCATCACCTTTCCTCATCTCCCAACTGCATTGTAGAGTATTTCAAAGGGACTTTTATAATTGATGTCCCTTTCAAAAAGAGATATCTTAAATACCACCTCATCATCATCTGCCTGCCTTTATCCAACTATGTTGGGTTCGGCTTTCAGTCTGACTGCCTATCGGACTTCCACAACCCAGTTACTGGGTAACACAATACCCTTTGGTAAGACTTTCTGATTTTCAAGCTTCTGACTACCCATAACAATTGTCAAAGATCTACAAATGACAGATCTTAAATACCACCTCTAAGATTTAAATTATTTAATATACATTTTAGGATATAAGCAGTCACCAAACAAGAGTTCAGTCAGAAGACCGCAAATTGCCATTATTTTGTTCATAATGCCTCCTAAATGACTAAACAAATGGTGTTGCCACATAATGATCATCCACTTGACCTACCCCAAGGCATTTTCTATAAAATGGCTAAGTGCTTATATACCCTATGAAACCTACCCTTATCAACACCCATATCCTATGTTTCCATGGTTCACAGGTAAAAGCAACTGATACACTATGTAGTTTTTACATCCCGGCATGAGCATGGCATGAGGACAGCTATTTACAACAGGTCTATTAGTGAGAATTAATTAATAATTAGTTTTACGGAGTATTTAGCAGTTTTCATCAACTTTCTAAACTATAACGCGATGATAGACACACGTTTCTTAGTACTTTTAATTGAACATTAGCTTTGTATTTTTGCCTTTTTTCCATGTTTAGAGGGCAAAGTAATGTCTTAAGAAGCCTGCCACATTTTTTATACCTATCTCGCTTACACGGGACCAAATTTTTAAGAATGTTAAATGAAAAGATGCTAATTAATAATTAGTTTTACGGAGTATTTAGCAGTTTTCATCAACTTTCTAAACTATAACGCGATGATAGACACACGTTTCTTAGTACTTTTAATTGAACATTAGCTTTGTATTTTTGCCTTTTTTCCATGTTTAGAGGGCAAAGTAATGTCTTAAGAAGCCTGCCACATTTTTTATACCTATCTCGCTTACACGGGACCAAATTTTTAAGAATGTTAAATGAAAAGATGCTTTTTTGAAAACTGTAATCTATTAATATTGTTAATAAATAATATTAATTTAATAGGTAATTATTAAAAACATATTTTGATTGTGTTATCTAATAAATTCAGCTCATTAAATATTAGGATCTGTTTTTTAACTAAGTTTATTAAATAACACGATAGAAATGTGTTTTTGATAATTACCTATTGAATTAATATTATTTATTAAGGACACTGTTACAAATGGGTAGTCAAATCATTACGTTTTTACACAAAAGTATGTTTATTAAATAAAATGCTTTGCATTCTTAAAATGCTTTTCGCCGAATTGTTGATAGATGTGCATGGTACGATTGTGAACTATAAATGTAATTTTAGATAAGTACATTTTCTCAATAAATGTACTTACCGAAGTAAAAATTTTCACTCCGGTACATTTATTGAGAAAATGTAGGTACTTATATAAAATTACATTTATAGTTCACAATCGTACCATGCACATCTATCAACAATTCGGCCAAGAAAACATTATAAGAATGCAATGTATTTTATTTAATAAACATACTATGTGCAAAAAAGTAATGATTTGACTACCCATTTGTAACAGCGTCCTTAACAATAATTATAGATGAAATTTTTCAAAAAAGCATCTTTCCATTAAACTAACATTCTTAAAAATTTGGTCCCGTGTGAGCGAGAGAAGCGATAAATGTGACAGGGCTCTTAATCAATATACAAAACTGTGAATATATTCATCAGGCCATAACTAACAACACCTTTCTACACGCAAGAGAAAGGGACTTTTTCGTTCATAATCTGTACAGAAAATTGAATAAGTAACCTTTTCCCCTTGAAATAAACTTCTAACACTCATAATATTTTACTCTTAAAAAATTCAAACAGCAAAAAAGTTCCGCAAAACCATATTTTTCCTACCATGATTTGTTAGTCGATTATTATGGGGTCAATTATGATGATGTCAAAGTCAATCAATGAAATCCTTTCCTATACAAAGATGATAATGGGTGTAACTACAATGATATGAACCTTTTTCCTGTTTTCTGCGTACACGCACTGCGCTAAACTTCTGTGTCTCGGTACTGTTTCTTCTGGCTCTTCTGCCCGAGCAGGCTTTGAGGCAGTCTGTTCTAATTCTTCTTGCTTCTTCTTTAACTTTGATAGCGTTGACTCTGATAACGCCATTTCTCTATCCACCTGTGGATGTGAAGGGATGGAGTTAGTTAAAATAACATGTATGCAGTTAACACTATCCTCTTTCGAAATTTGAGTTAGCAGGTATGTATAGGAGCAGGCTTCCAGTTAAACAGAAGATATTTACTTATTTTCTTATAGCTTGGAATTTATTTTTATGGGTAGCCTAAAATGAAGGACGTCTCGTCCAACTTACGAAGTATTTTAGCAGTTAGGCTCTTTCCAGATCTTTGGTGTCAGTACACCAATTTATTTATATAAGATATTATACATATATGTCGGATCCGGTCAATAGTACGGACGCGTAACGAATCGCAAGCGCGCCACTGGCGACATCACGTGAGGTGCCCACGCCTACAGCGCGCTTCTACAGAGTCGTGATGTTTTAACCTGATGGCGAGAAGAACAGTCTAGTGTTGGATCGCATCGGAGCAACATCGGGGTTACTACGCCACGGAACTGTATTCGATTCGTTGTGCTTAGTGATTGTGTTAGATTGTGATTTTAAACACCGTGTATCGCACCCAGTGTGTTTTCATTGCACGAAACCTATCTTCTGCCCACGTGTCTGTCTAAATCTAACTGAGTAAATCCTGACGTTCCGACATATACAACATAACAGATTTAAATAAATCTAATGAGAAATTACTGTGCCACAGGCTCCATAACCTGACGTCAGTGTACATTGGGAAAGGCATCCTCACCAGCTGGACCTGGATTCAGCTGGTGACTGTAAACTGGCCCAATCTAACTAGACAGATACTGCATATAATCCTTATTTTCAATGGAGCAACCTCCACAAATTCTTTCTATATTTTCTATCAAATACCTGGTGGAGTACATACCTTGGATATTTGTTGTAATAAGTCATCCTTAGTGGTTCTGAAGCTCTGGTCCTCCATCGTGGGTTCTGATGGCGGATTAGGAGATAGTACTTCAACTGTGCTGTACTGGTTCACCGGCTCCTGGAAATTAACCACAAAGTATTTATTAGCATAAGGGTGAATTCGACCAAACTTTTATACCCAGTATAAGTCTAAATCTTCGAATAAATTTTGAATTTTTGACAGTTTCTCCATACAAAAACTGTCAGTCGTCAATTTTATTCCACGGATTAAAGATATTCGGCTTTGGTCAAATTAGCCCTAAATCGTGAAAGTATTAATAAATTAGCTGGTTGCTGGTTTTATTAGACATCTCAGCGCATCTATCAACTGCTTTGGTATTTTAAATAAATGTCAACTATTTAGTTGAGGCTATACGATGCAGGTGGCAAAATGACGGCCACACTCCTTCTGCCTCCCCTTGGGGTCGACGCAAAATCTTGTTTTCTCTTCCATTCTCCACTGTCAGACATTTAAATCACTTTGCCTGACGGGGGATCGAACCCAGGACTCATCAGCAGTCGCACTTGCGATCACTAGACCAAAGAGGCAGTCAGGAGTAGCGAAGCCAAGAGAAACCATTGAATGAACTGAAGATACTAACCCGAGTATCAACCCTAAGCGGCTGATGATGTGGCAGCGGCGTCCGATCAGCTGTGAGCCTGATCTTCTTGAAAGGCGGAGGGTCTGCGGGGGGCGGGTGATGCGCGGCGGGCGCGGGCGGGGGGAGGTAGGCCGCGCCGAGTAGCGACACGCGCCCCCCGCGGTACTCGCCCGCTCCCACCGCACCCGCGCCCACTGCGCCCGCGCCGCCAACCGAGCCCACCGCGCCGCCACCGCGGACGTAGCTACTGTCCCTGGAAATGTACATGTGCTTGTTAGTACTGAAGATGTGGTGAAAGCAGGTTTAGGAGACAAGAGATAATAGATTAGGCATTCAAAAGTTAAAGTCAGGGCCTGCGATTTTCGTAACTTCCACATCGACAAGTTGATACGAGGTTAGGTCGAGAAAACCAGATGTAGGCATATTCAAATTCAAACGTGGGAACACTGCCTGCCGCAATCGCAGTTCAAAGATCCATTGACCAAGAAGATAATAATATGATGACGTCTACATTTATTATGATGCTCCCTTCGTCGTCCTCCAAGCCTCAAACTGACGATACTGTATACTGATTTTAACACCTTTTACTATCTAGATCGTACATGTACCGCCACGCCGGCACGAAACTTGAGCGCTGACCTTAAATTACTTTAAGCGATTTTGGACTTTACTCCTGAGACAATACGTATGCTCAAACAATTCCCACCACTTCACTGAGCGCAAGATTCGTGCCGCGGTTTATAACAACTACCAAGAACCAACACCCCAAATAACACTGATAAGAGTACTTTTTTACAGTTGGAATTTATAATATCGACACAAATAAGCGGTTGAAGTAACAGCTGGCGTAAAATCATTGGGTAAACCCGAAGGCGGGCAGACGGCGCACCGCGCAAGGGGTGCATGCAGACAAAGAACTGGACTACTAATCATTAGCCAAGCTGTCCATTAAGTCGATTAGAAGCACGGAAATCGCCCTAGGCTAATGCCAGGGTGAGTATAGGAACCCCACTGAATACCAGATCCTTTGTTTCTAATAGATTTGTTTATTTAAATGGAAAGTTTAGTGTGTAGGGAGTTTTTCGAATATATAAGGTTTTAAGGTTTTGGGATTCCATGGTCAAAGGAATAATTGATTTGACATAATTATTTTTATCTACATATAGACATTATCAGATTTAGCTCCTAAAAATATAAAACGGTCGAATTTAGAAACCTCCTTTTTTTGAAGTCGGTTTAAAATCAATTTAGATACAGTCCTACCAACTTCTCTGTGAACTGAAAGAGGACGCCACCGTCGACGCGTCGACACAATCGAATGACATGCGTCGGCACAATGCAATCGAATGACATTTCAACATGACGGCCGTAGTTCCAATTTTCGCCATTTCAGAGATAAGTTGGTAGGAGTTAGCGTTGCAAAACTTCGGAAGTATTCGCAATTATTCAAAAAAATACTTCGATTTGAAGGAATACTACTAGTAAACACTTATTACGTAAGTACTTATCTAAGTAGATGAAAAGAAATAGTCGGAAGTTTTTAAATCGAATAATTATGGATTTTTTTTTGGTACCTACATGTTGAGGTTTAGGGGTTTATTTATGAGTTTTAAAAAGGGAGGCCGAATTTTCCTTATTTTTGCGATAGGACACACCGTTTTCGAGATTAAGCAAAAGAAAAAAAAAACTATTTTATAAACTCAGTAATCTACGTATGTATTTACCACTCTATCACTTTCACACCTAAACCGCATACAAAAACTTATTACGTAAGTACTAATCTAAGTAGATGAAAATAAATATTCGGAAGTATTCAGAAGTTTTCAAATGTACTCAGATTTATGAATGAACGCGTAGTAACATAGTCTCTGGCAGTAACGCCATCTAGCGGTGAATATCAAACTTTAATAGATAAGTACTTTAAGCGTGACTGAACATGTACTTAGCTCGGCGAATAATTGCGAATACTACTCAAAACTTGCGAATGCTTCCGCGAATAATACGACGGGAATACTTCGGAATATTACTCTCCGGCAACGCTAGTAGGAGTGTACATAGCTGCATTTACAATTTATATAGCCCGGGTCCCGTATTTCGCGTGTTTGCTTTTGTGTGGTAATAATACCTCCTTGTTGGGATGCCTCAGTCTAAATGTCAACCGTCAACGACCTTTTAATACAAAATTGTTATACGGTTAGCTCAACAGATGGCAGGCGTAGCGCCATTTATCACAGAGTACATTTATATATAGGAGGATAGAGACGTCACTCGAACATTTCATAGCGCCCTCTAGCAACAAGTAAAAACAACAATCCATGAAGCATAATAGGTTTATATGTATAGCTAGCTTCAAATCTATTCTGCAGACCTGCAGTAGGCCCTGTCCTATTTTCCTATTAATAACACATTAGATACACTGTCAAACACTTTAATTCAATCTTTATTTACATTAAATGAAGACCAACTACTGAATGTTGTATTCTACACCATAATCTTTACGTAATCAACATAATAATTTATTTGTATCTTTACACCGATTATATATGAATAAATTAATTGCTCGCGTTCATGTTTATAAACAACACAACACAATAGGTATCACTGCGTTTCACAAACAAGTAAACAGTCCAGATTTTCGTGTAACGGTCAATCACATAAATGCAGGTATCCAATACTTTTCCGTCAATGTTTAGAAGCAGAATCCAAGTCAAGGAAAAACCATGAAATACATAATATAACGAAGCGCATCCATTCACTCGAAAAGAGAAAAACTGGGTCAACGGAATAATTTTTTTAACAACAAATTTGACATTTACGCGAGTTGCGATCCTTTTTTTCCACTTCAATTGAAAACGGTTTCAAAAATTAGCGTTGCGTTATTGGATGATTTTATACATATAAACAAACGTTCTAAGTTAACACAATCAATTAAAAAGATGTCTCAACTCCTTAATTTTTTTATTTGTAAATATAAATTGTTGGTATTTTAATACACTCTGTGTAAAATGGATCATAATGTTTAAACTAAACCCATGAACAATTTGAGAACAGCGCCATCTATCAATAAGTAAGTTTAACTTTTGATATTATTACACGAGTAAATTAAAAATCTATTGAATTGAGTAGTGTACCTCCAAAAGCAGAAGCCTACCTAAACTGGCAGGTTATGTTACCCTTACTTTTGTTCTAAGCTATGGCACCGTGCCATTTATAAAATACCTTTACCTTTCCAAAGCCAGTCATGGAATAATGTGATTGTGATCAATATTATGTGCTATTTTAATATTAATAACAGCTATACTCACATGTGTATAAACAACAATATGTAGTAGGCTGAATTATTCGTAATTCGTAGTTAGTTCCAAAAAAATTACGGAATTTCACCATTTCAGTAATTTGAACGTCTCTTACCGACCAATATACACCTCCATTCTAATTGCAATAATTAAACAACTGTTCACTATTATCAAATCCATAGAAGTACATATTCGTCAAAATTGTAGGTAAATTCTATTCTATTTTTCCTTTTAAGATTTTTTTACATAATTATATTCAAGTAGCGTTTGACATTATTTGTCAATTTGACAATCATTTTATTTTTAAACACAACCAAAACAAAGGTCAATGATTTTTTAAAGCCTTGATAAAAACTAATTACTTACAGTATAATTTTTATTTCGATACTGTATTATGTCTAAATAAAATCTGTAGGTACTTATTTTCAAACCAAACAGAGTGTTAAAACTAAAAACTTAGCAAAGGACAAACATTCCGCGTTTCACTTAAGTACTTTAAAAAAATCGTTAATGTAGAACTGTGTAGTAGAATTAAAACTTTAAAACATGAACGCTGATAAACTTTCACCAAACTAAACAAGAGATGACGTAAAAATATGGCGAGTTGTGAAAATAATGCGTATTGTTAGTAATCTGTGGCCGATCGCATGCCGCGACGGGAAGGCCAAGGTTGCGCGAGGGGTGGGGGGGGGGGGGCTAACTGTAGTCGTGGCAGGGTCGCGGCGCCGTTACAGAAATAATTTCAGTTCACTCGAGATTCATATTTTATATGTGACTTGTTTGGTCTTAGTACTGAAACTATTTTCGTTTTCGTCTTTTATTAAGTTTGTACAAAACTGTGTACGACTGCATTTTGTTGAGTTCTAGAAATTGTTAACTAACACCACCACACGTAGGGTTACCAGATGACGGGAATTTTCCTGACATGTCCGGAATTTCATCTCTGTCAGGGAAACAGGGAAAATTGGAAATTATCAGGAAATTTATTGCTAAGGTAGGGATTTTTCCAGGAAAACTTATTTTCGGATCTGGTAACCCTAACCGCACGTCACAACCGTCGATGGCAGCAGTTGGTTAATTTAAGTCATCAATTTCTTTTTGATCCCTGTTCTCATCATGGAATTACTATTATACTCATAGACTGAGTATATACTACTACGCTTATTTTAATAAGATTACAGATATATGTATAAATCTATGGCTGTTCTCAACAAAAATAATCTACTTAACCGACACAAAAAAAAAAAGGTTTCACCAAGTTTTACACGTAAGCACCTATGCGACAAAAGATCATTGAACAAAAACTACTACATTTGAACCTTATTTAAACATTTGTTATTGAAAATGAACTTGAACTAGGTCACAGTTTTATCTGAAATCTGAATGAATCAAGCGCGATAAGGATTTTCCTTATGTTGCTCCCAATCCAATACCACGCGAGCAATGATATTTAATATATTAACATTGCACGTGAGCTTTAAGTAAGCATACTTCTATAAATGTAAGTCATCATAGCCTTAGATCGAATAGCTGTAGCAAAACCACGCAGTTGTAGACCGAGACGCTATTGACGCTAATAAGAAATACCAGTCCATCGCCCACGATCACGAATAACAGTATAAAATCAAGAAACCAGTTTGTATCAGTTAAGTCTCCAGTAAAACTTTTAAAACATGAGCACAATATAGGTATATAGTATAGTTGCAATGTAGGACTTTTATACACCAGAGAGACACAAAATCCTGGCGGAATTCCGCGGAATGCAATCTCATCCTGTGCCACAAAAGTGAGCCAATGCTATAGAAGTATAGACAGACAGGGAATGACGTAACCATAATGGCGATACGCGACAGTACGGCCGCGTCTGTATTTAGCGCGCCACGTTGGCCCACCACGTGGTGGCCGGGCCGCGATACGCGCTGGCTGAATAATAATAAAAAATAAACATTGAACCGAACGCGCCCGCCAACAGGGCTGCCAACATCACGAGAATGTCACGTATTTGATGCTATAATACGTAGACTCGTAGAGTATAGGTAGTAAAGGGCACTTCAGGGTAAGTAATTCTTATGACGACTAGACCCTGCTTTGGGAATTTCCTTTCCATTCCGCTTCGAACACATCATCGTTCGACGTTTTGGGATTAAATATGGATTAAATAAATGCCCACCATTTGGTCCGACCCCCCACTCCGTTACTCGGGTCTGGGTTATCGTAATTAAAAACCGTCTCGTACTTTGTAACATAAACTTATCTTATAGGTGTTTTCCTTTATCTTTTCCAGTTAGATCATTAGGATTAACAAAAATAATCAGACTGTAGATAAGCTAAAAATTTGCTGATACATAAGTACTATTGTAGCTACTAATTGTTTATCACATGACTAATGCAGGAAATAATGCATGTTGCCAAATTATCCCACAGTAATTTAGCAATTTTTGTTCGAAAAATAATAACAGGTAAAGAATATTTCAACTGTCAGAGAAAATTACATGGCAACACAGCACACACGGTCGTGGCCTGTTCACTCATGGCCGTGTACCGTAAAATAGCAATAAAATTAAGCAGAAACGATAATTTTAATAAAAACACGTGCTTTACGACGACCACGGACGAAGGTGATTGAGCTCTATACCATCGCGTGCGTGATGTTATTTTTACAGTTTTGCGTACAAAAAAAATTATAAAAATTCGCAGGAGGTGGAACTAATATGAGATTTCCCACGTTTTTATTGTTTATGTTGGTAGCATTGATTAAATTCTAAATTATTTTATTGCCCGGATTGTTAAGTTTTTCTCATTCATTTATTTATTCAAAAAACGAAATCACGTCCTGTTTAATATTGATAGACAAAAAACAATACTGCTGTAGTTCCGAACGACTAAAACGGAAGGAATAATGACAGTAAATTTAATCAAAATAAAGCCGGATTTACATTGCAAAACTAGTTGCGCAAACTTAATTATTCATTAATGTGTAAATAATTATCTAATAACACGTGAAACTTTCAATGAATAACTAGGTAAGTTCGCGCAACTAGTTTCGTAATGTAAATGGGCTTTATGGATCCGAATGTATGTTGTAGTTGCACCATCATTATTCCAAGAGCAATGACAAAGCAAGTTACAGAAAGATATGTGTCCAAACAAAAAAATCTGCGTGAATCGACAGCTCATATCTCTTCATCTATTTCAAGAAATGAGTAATGCAGGTGGCATGCCTAAAAATATAGCCGAGTAAATTGCATGTGAATGATATTTGTCGGTTGTCGGGCTATTTCTAACACCTTTCATAATATCAGGCCGGTTGGACCAGCTCCAGATGTTTGTTTTCAATAAGAATGCACGAGGTCTGCTTGTTAACATACATTTTTTGACTGCTTTAGAAAACCCAGAAACTTATTGTGTTAATTTTTATACATGGACCACGGAATGAATAATAGAAGAACAGACTATAAAGAACACTAAAAGATCTTTGATCTTTGAAAGATTGTAACAAAACAAACATTTGTAAGTATAGAAAATAAATACTTTACTATATAATTTGTTTGATTGTTATATTTTGGACTAGCTTTTGCCAGCGGCTTTGCCCGCGTGGATGTCGGAACATATCCCACAGGAACGTACTACCGCGAATTCCTTACTTATTCCTTGTCTACATTATTAAGGGAACCTCTGGGCAAAATTTCAGCTTTCTAGGTCTAAGGGTGTGGGCTGGGCGTTGATGAGTCAGTCAGGACTTCTCATTTTATTTATATAGATAAATACATACTACGTATAATGAATTTTCCAAGTTTGCGTTGATGGCCAAATCCATCATCTGCCTAGCCTTTTTCCCAACATGTTGGGGTCGGCTTTCAGTCTAACCGGATGCAGCTGAATACCAGTATTTTACATTGAGCGACTGCCTATCTGAGCTCCACAACCATACTCCTTGGTAAGACTGGTTGTCAGACTTTCGGGTTTCTGACGACCCGTAACGTCTGTCAAAGATCCACGAATGACAACCGGGATCAACGGCTTCCGTGCTTTTCGAGCCACGGAGTCTTGGTATGTAAAAATGGTCACGCTTCCACGGACCAACCGCGGCAAATACAAGCCAAATCCGAAACTACATAACTATGGTAAAAAATAGCGAATAAACAGACTTCTTTGAGTATTTTATTCGCCTTTTTACAGTACATTTTTGAATTTGGCTATTACACACCCGGAAAATTCACCTGTATAGAATTTAGTGGCCGCGTAAATACAAAGCTACAAAACGATCAGAAGTGTAATGTAAATGCTTACTAATATTAACATAGGTCTATTCTTATTGTTCTGTGGTCTATTTACTGGTATGTTTATGGGAGATGTGCTGTGGTAGCCCGCGAAATTCAATTTTTTTTTTGGATTTTTTATAATTCGCAGGTCCGTGTCAGGTTGTATCTTGATCAAAATATGATACGCAGCAATAACACATATTATATGTATTTATATAATTTTAACCATGAAAATCATCAATACATCTCTCTAAGTTAGATTTCGAGCAGATTCTTCGAACGAACGAACTCTGCACGAAAAATAACTTAGAGAGATATATTGATGATTTTTATGATTAAAATTATGTAAATAATAGGTTGGGGAAAAAGTTTCTTCGTATTTTTTAAGAAAATTCAAAACATTTTTTAATATACATTATTTACATTTATCTAAACTATGTAGGTACCATTTTGTTCGATAACTTTTTGCCATCTTGTAGGTAGGGACATGATTCCATTGCTATAGAAATTTTGGGACTTCTGATCAAAATACCGCGACAAGTGGTTTTGGCAGTCCTCTCGTGATGTTAACCTGACACTGCCTAAAGAATTCTGAAGAGACCGAAACAGGTGGAAATCTGAAGGTGTAAGGTCAGCACTATACGGCGGATGCATTAACACCTCCCAGCCAAACTCTCTTAATTTTTGCTGAGTGGCTAAAGATGTGTGAGGTCTGGCGTTATCATGATGAAAAACCACACACCTTCTTTTGATTAATTCCGGCCGCTTTCTCTCAACTTCTTGCTTTAATCACATCAGTTGTTCGCAGTAGAGTTCAAAATCGATGGTCCCGCCTGGTGGTAACAGCTCATAATGAATAATGCCCTTCCAATCCCACCAGATACATAGCATCACCTTGTTGCGAGTTAACCCGGGTTTCGCCACAGTCTGTGAAGCCTGACCGGCCTTTGACCATGACCTTTTCGCACGTTCTTGTCGTACGTGATCTACTTTTCATCACCAGTTATCAGCTTCTTCAAAAATGGTTCGGTTTTATTACGTCGTAATAAAGAATCACAAATGAGTACACGGTTCATTAGGTTTCTTTCAGTGAGCTCGTGAGGTGCCCAAATATCGAGCTTTTTTGTGTACCCAGTTTTTTTCAAATGCGCCAAAACTGTTTTGTGGTCAATTCCCAGTTCTTCAGCTACGTCGTAACTACTGATATGCCGATCTTGCTCCACTTTTTCAAAAATGGCATCCATTTTATCCGTAATAGGGCGACCAGAGCGACGTGCATCTTTGACATCAAAATTTCCGGATTGAAAACGCTTAAACCAAATTTGTGCTACTCTCACAGACACTGCACTGGGTCCATAAACATCGCAAATTTTTTTCGCGGCTTGCGTTGCATTTTTACCTTTTTTGTAGTAAAATTTTAAAATGTATCGAATTTCTTCATTAGATTCACTCATCTTGACAGTACGAAAACAAATGAAAATCACACATTTTCCTAATTTGAATTTGGAATTATGTTCTTTAAAATTTAAACTTTCAATGATACCAAAACCAGCCAGATACAAATAGTATAGCCAAAGAGATTTTATTTTAAGTTCATACATACTATAATGCGAAAAGACTTTTTCCCCAACCTAATACATATGTTTTACTGCCGCGTATCATATTTTGATCAAGATACAACCTGACACGGACCTGCAAATTCCATAAAACGCAAGAAAATTTGAATTTCGCGGGCTACCACAGCGCATCCTCCTTAAGCATAATTATACATAATTATAAACAAAAAAGTGGGTTTTATCTTTTTACAAACAAAAATATGTAAATACATTGGAGAATGCAAATGAAGAGAATAACGCAGAAACTGAGAAGTACGTAGAAGTTACACTTAATCCGATTATAACAAAACGCAAGTTTTATCACAAATAAAATTATTATTCTTGTTCGCACGGTGAAATCTGAATCCGTTTTCATGTTACAAAGTATAATGAACCTCATTATATGGTGTTTCAGGTTATTTTTGCTTGTAGAATCGTGAAGAAATCTCAATTATTAAGAGTAGGTATGTATTGTGCAAAAACATTGTAATCGCTTCCCATGGCGGGTATTGTCGGTCGTTGGTACGGGCATTACATCTCAAGACTGCAATGAACCTCAGGGTTGCACCAACTGGTTTAATCGTCGAACTTCGTAATAATAATTGGCTGGCCCTGATTCAGAAAGCAGTACTCCTGGATAAGGGTCGCATCGTGAAAAGGTTCCTGTCTCTGTCATCGGTAGCTTGGACCCTGCTCCCGACAACAGAGTACCACTCATCTGCCTAACCTTTTTCTAACGATGTTGGGGTCGGCTTCTAGTCTACCCGCATGCAGCTGAATACCAGTATTTTACATGGAGCCTATCTGACATCCACAACCCAGTTACTGGGTAATACGATATCCTTGGTAAGGCTGGTTGTCAGACTAGGGCTTCTGACGACCCGTAACGACTGTCAAAGATCCACGAATGACAGCCGGGACCAACAGCTTAACGTGCTTTCCGAGGTACGGAGGAGTCTCGGTATGTAAAGATGATCACCCATCCACGGACCAACCCCGGCAAGCGTAGCTTAACCTGATGGATCGACCCGTGCGGCTGTTATTACTTAGCCACGAGCTCCTCCGCAATGCACCGCATCATATAACAATAATCTTCCTAAATCACTTTTGTACTCTTCTAAATATACAGGGTTACTGGTTATTGATCAATATCCTCTTCAGGGGTCACTGTACTCATCACTATGAACAACTTTTACTAGGGGACCAAACCTGAAATCGCGAAAAAAAAATCAGTAACTAACTAGCAGATATTAAAGTTAACTAAATTTCTGAATCGATTTCCATAAAAGTTGGCAATAAAGTAAATTCATGTTGTAGTTAGTCTGATGGGTGCTGAGAAAGGGGCGGCTGGTACTTACTACATGGCCTGGGGCCTAGGGCGGCCAAGACTGCAAATCCGCCATTGCTTCCGAGCCACGGATGGGTCTTGGTATGTAAAGATGGTCACCCATCCACTGACCAACCGCGGCAAGCGTAGCTTAACCTGATCGATCGACCCGTGCGGCTGACCACTATTTCTTGAATATTTTTAAATGTTTTCAAGATAATAATATTTTTTATTAAAATGTAATATTATGTAGCGTTCGAAAAGTAGATACCGATTCTCAGCCTAATTTGAATAAATTACTTTTGTTTTTTTTTATTTTGATTATGTTTAAATAATAATAATATACCATTTAATGCTTTGACTTTACCTCATGTTATTTAGGAAAATTAAAATAGCATTTATGTAAAGTTAAACTACAATGTGAAAGGATGACTGAAAGAATGAAGAATGCGTTCAGTAAACAATGATTCTACGTCATCATACGAGTATCAGCAACAAAGATTATTGAGAACACAATACAGGTAAATTCTTAGCGTAAAGATCAAAAAAGGCCGCTAATTATATGGCAATAACATAAGTTATATAATATTTATATATTATATAACCTCCATTTAGTTCAAGGACTCTCAATCAAGAATAGGATCAGATGTTACATAATTAAAAAATAAAACATTTTTGATATAAAAAGTTTGTTGAATTTTAACGATTCGTATAATAATTACATGAAAATGTAATTTTGCGAAACGCTGAACATATTAATAAGCTCTGATGATGACGTCATGCTTAAAAAACCGGTCAAGAGCGAGTCGAACTCGGGCGCCGATGGTTCCATACCATAATATAGATTTTCTGAAAAAGTGTGCTATTTAGAGACATAGTTTTATTTTTCCTGTAATCTTTACATTAAGTTCTATCACATAGAATAATTTCAGATTTTTGTCTATGCAAACTTCGGAGATAAGGACCCCGAAAGTTATTTTTTTTACATTTTTCATCAAAAGTCGTATTTCAAAAAAAAATGTTTGAGAATGTGTAAACAGCGCTCTTTCATATGATACCCCACATACCCTAGTATCTATATATACTTCGAATTTTTAAAACCCTCTTTCAGTCCCTGTTGCAAAAAACAAAATATAATAATATTTTTATTTCTTTCTTATTTGCAAAATAATTGGGCAAACGTCATCTAAAACTGTTCCAAATTTCAATTTGATAGCATTAGTAGTTCTTGAGATATCCAGCTGTGACAGGCGGACAGACAGACTGTGTCGCACCATAAGGGTTCCTTTTTACCACTTTGGGGTGGAACCCTAAAAATAGCAGGAAAAAAATATGTAACATGTAAAAAAACATGGCTGATGTTTTTGTGAATTACCGCGGCGCCGGCGTACGCCAGCAGCCAGCCACGAGGGATGTTTATTTAAGTATGTATACTAATATTACTAATATAATACAGCTGAAGAGTATGTCCGTTTGTTTGAACGCGCTAATCTCTATAATTACAGTCGGGATTTTAAAAATTATTTTTGCATTTGATAGCCCAATTCTTGAGGAAGATTATAGGCTATTTAACATCACATTACGGCCCTCAGGAGCTGAGCAAAAAGAAAGAAAGTCTGAAAAGTAGTAAAAGCGCGGACGGGCGATGCGATGCAACGCGAGACAATGAGGCCGCGGGAGTTTTATAAAAAACGTGGCAATTACTTTAGTATACCTTATTAGTTATTACCATACACTTTTATACCTTATACTTTTTTTATAATATTGTGTTATCTTACGAGTTATGACTTCCACGCGAACGAAGTCGCGGGCAGAAGCTAGTAATATAATATTTTCCAAGGACTCTGTTGTTGGACAACCCTAGGCAGTACAATGGTGTTGTTTCCTTATCTCGGCGCAATGTCGGTTCACATTGTTTTGTCTGTAATCTGCGTAAAAGTAGCATGACAGTTTAACTGAAAACGCAAGAAAACCTAGTCAGATAATGACATAATAACCATAAATGGTGCATGTTGTGCTAGCCTATAAGTTACTGTTGCACTTATAAATGTAAGTATTGTTAGCAAAAATTTTTAAATGTTTAGTGTAAACAATTGTTGGCTAGCCTAAATAAATAAATAATTAACGGAAGGTATTCTACTATTATTATAACACTAGGGTTCATGTCTGATCCTTAGTGCTAGCTCTAATAACTGTAAACTACCAACTTTTATGAACAGTTGTGAACAGTCTATGAAAACCTTGAACATCTCTAAGTACAAATAAATTAAATTGAAGTGTCTGTTTGGAATGTCAAAATAACAGCTTTTTACTAATTGCATATGAAAGTATACATGGTACTTATAACGAAAAAGCAATTTTAAAAATATTTGTCTGTCTGTCTGTCTGTTTGTTACGGCTAATCTCCGAAACGGCTGGACCTATTTTGGCGGGACTTTCACTGGCAGACTTTTATTTTAGAAAAATAATTAGGGTTCCGCGCAAAAACAATAAACCCATGTAATTGTGAACAAAATCCGATTCAAATAGGGAAGTTTTGACATCCAGGCGGGCGAAGCCGCGACCAACAGCTGGAAGTTAGAAATTTGTTGAACTATGCAATAGGGAGTAATCTAGCAAAGATTATTAAAAAAAATACAACCGAATTGAGAACCTCCTCCATTTTTTGAAGTCGGTTAAAAATATTGCACAAGTATTTTTTCTTTTTTTACGTAATCAAAAGATTACGGCGATACATTGAGTTAAAATATGGTATGACGTCACGCCTAGCTAGATTTTATACGTAGAAGTGACGTAGCGAGCCCCCACTCCCAACTTTAATGCGTGTTATCCGAGTCATTTTTATTATTACGATAAAGGAATAAATACGTGTATAATATTTTTTTTATTATCTGACTGACGCTGACGGACTAAATATATTTTTTTTTTTTACCCAGGCATCATCCCTATTGGCTTACGTAGGTACTTAGTCAAAACTGAAGTGTCAACGACGAATAAATCAGTAAAAACATAACCCTGTCTTTGCTGTCTCGCAGTCGGGTAATATAGATAGATATTAATGTGACAAGGTGTAAAGATTAACAAACGTTTCAATCAATCTGCCTAGCCTTTTCCCAACTATGTTGGGGTCGGCTTCCAGTCTAACCGGATGCAGCTGAATACCATTATTTTACATGGAGCGACTGCCTATCTGACCTCCACAACCCATTAATTGGGTAGGTAATACGATACCCCTTGGTAAGACTGATTGTCAGACTTTCGGGCTTCTGACGACCCGTAACGACGTCAAAGATCCACGAATGACAGCCGGGACCAACGGCTTAACGTGCTTTCCGAGACACGGAGGAGTCTCGGAATGTAAAGATGGTCACCCATCCACGGACCAACCCCGGCAAGCGTAGCTTAACCTGATGGATCGACCCGTGCGGCTGTTATTACTTAGCCACGAGCTCCTCGTTGTTATCTAAGTCATTTTTATTAATACGATAAAGGAAAATATACGTGTCTAATATTTTTTTATTATCTGACTGACGCTGACGGACTAAATAGATTTTTTTTTTCCCAGGCATCATCCCTATTGGCTTACGTACTTAGTCAAAACTGAAGCGTCAACGACGAATAAATCAGTAAAAACATAACCCAGTCTTTGCTGTCTCGCAGTCGGGTAATAAAAATAGATTTATTAGTGTGACAAGGTGTAAAGATTAGCAAACGTTTCAATTAGGTGATTATAGAGTACAGTGTTACGTGACCTGTGTTTTGCAGTACTTAACAAAACTATAGAAACCTTCAAAAAAACTGTAATTAAACTTCTAAAGAAATTTCAACGTGAGTTTCCCGTATTTCTAAAGAGTCGGTAACTCTATTCCGAGTGCATTTCTTTCTATAGTCAACATGAAGCAGTTACTTGAAGTCTGTCCGTTTAGTAATTTAGATTTTACTGCTTCTAACGTGGCATTAGAAAATACTATCCAGTAAAGTTTACTGCTTTTCGTAATTAAAAAACATACTAAAGTTACGCAAAGCACTAATTGCTTTAAGAAATTCTAACAAATACAGTTAATCAGAAAGTACAGAGAGACAGCTGCAATAATTACGCACTTGTATTAAAAATCTTTTTACAAAAAAATACAACCGACTTCCAAAAACAACACTACAAAGTGAAAAATAACTTTAATTTCGGAAGTCGGTGTCTGGTTAAATGTTATTCGTTTTTTGCCAGCGACTTCCGAAATTAAATTTATTTTTCACTTTGTAGTGTTGTTTTTGGAAGTCGGTTGTATTTTTTTGTAAAAAAGTTTTTATTTTTCACTTTTTAGTTGTGGTACCTACCCCAAACAAATTCTAAAACCACTACCTGCAAAACAAACTAGAACATCATCCATATGAAAGTGGGAATAAAGTACGTATTATTGAAACTAACTCAAAAACTACCCAAGTAAAGTTAAGCAATTTTAAACGGGACCAACTTTGAGGCATACCCTCTCGAATAAAACAAAAAAAATTCAAATCGGACGACTCAGTAAAAAGTTATGGGTGAGTCATACATAAAAAAAAAAAAAAAATACGTGTCGAATTGAGAACCTCCTCCTTTTTTTTCGTCGGTTAAAAATGCCTAAGAGAGAGAAACGGGGGTAAGCAATTAATGCAGCTGTCGATAAACAAATGTATTTTTTTTATCAAATGCTTAATATTTGACACGCAATACCCAGTTATCGGTCGTTGTTTATCAGAAAAGCCTAGTTATGGAGTTCCTCGTACACAAATCGAAAGATAAAGTTATCTAAATTCGAGTCCCGGTTGATTTGAAACCGTTCCACGGTGTAACGAGTATCTAGGTTGAATACTTTTATGGTAATTCTGGTATATATTCCCGTTATTTCCTCACATCCCTACAGTCCCTTACCTCTCCAAACATGACCTGTACCTCTGACCGTTCTCCTATAAGTTAGAAGCAATGTTTCCCATGCTCGCTTGCAGATAATGGTTATGAATGACAACAAGGACGCTTGGTATTCGCAGAGGGACCGCACGTGATGCCCCCCACCCCCACCCCCGCCCCCCCTCCACAAGCCAGACGTGACCAGACCATTAATATCTACGTAGATACGAAAACTTTGTGGATTCTAGTACTATTTAGTAGTGAAAGAGATAGTTTTGCTATGGTATACGTAGAACTCTTAAGGGCAGCAGAGAAATTACAGCAGAGGAATAAAACCAGAACAATGAGGTACTTAGGAGAAATCCAGGAGACTTCATACCCAACAGAAGTTGGAAAGAGCCTAGAGAAAAAAGAAGTTTAACCAAGAATAGGCACAAAAGATAAAGCATAAGCTATGCAGGTAAGCTTAAATAGGTCCGAATGTGACGACAAAGAGCCAGCTAAAACTTAAAATATAATAGTAAATAGCACAGTAACTATAGAAGTCTTAGCACGTGCTACGTAGACCGTATAGCCAATGACCTGCAACTGAATAATATAAGTCTTTCTATGTTGCATGTCGACTGTCACGTTCACCAAGCAACAAAGGCACACATGACGGAGTCACGAAGCAAAGAACCCGTTTTAGAGCACAAGGGAAAAGACTCTCCTTCCAAAAAACATTATGTTACGAAAAGTTCCAAAGCGTATCATACTTTTGGTAGGTATTCTCAAAATAATTCCACATTTATGACCGCTTTTGAAGACTGGGGACGAAGGACAAACACGTCCTTTGTAAAGGCCCTTCCCAAATTTTGTATGTTAATGAATCGCACCTACTGGGGTTATCTCTGAATACATTAAAGCCATGTAAGATACTCTCTATATAGATACTCTCGAAAAACTCTTATTATTTTTAAACATGCTGCTCTGAATTCAAGGAGCAAAGAATCCTGCAATGAAGCAGACTGAGAATAACGAACTCCTTTATTCAGCTTTTCAAAAGGCACGAATTGAATGAGGCATTTTTATTCAAGTTTTTCAACTGTAGGTCACGTCAGAAAATAATGTAACAAAAAACTATACAGACTTTCTGAGAATATATCTCGAAAAGGGGAAATCGTGTACACGAATGTAAAGTGCGTAAGTATAGTAAATTGTACTTTAATAGCAGAGAGAGGTCACATGTGAAAATAATAATAGATCCGAACTCCGAAGGTAAAACAGAAGACGGTTCTATCAATTCAAATGGTGCTAATAAGTTGAACGCTCTACCAATTTAGAGCGCTCACAAGTTGTTAATAGTCAAGAAAATTGAAGAGTCATAACTTCACAACTCATTTACGAATACTGTTGAAAGTGCTAGAAGAGTCTCCATCGTTTTTGGAAATGATTCCGTCAAGAGACTCATTAGAACCTGCCGCGGTTTACGATCTGTGATTTTTTAAAGGCAATGTTAGTTTTAGAAGCAACGACGTTTTAATTAGCCTATATCAATCTGCCTGGCCTTTTCTCAACTATGCCATGTTGGGGTCGGCTTCTAGTCTAACCGGATGCAGGTGAATTATTTTACATGGAGCGACTGCCTATCTGACCTCCACAACCCATTAACTGGGTAATACGATACCCCTTGGTAAGGCTGGTTGTCACAGACTTTCGGGCTTCTGACGACCCCTAAACTGTCAAAGATCCATGAAAGACAACCGGGACCAATGGCTTAACGTGCTTTCCGAGGCACGGAGGAGTCTCGCTATGTACAGATGGTCACCCATCCACGGACCAACCCAGGCAAGCGTAGCGTAGCTTAACCTGATGGATCGACCTGTGCGGCTGTTATTACTTAGCCACGAGCTCCTCCTAGCCTATACAGTATATCAATTTATCAAGGCTATATTATACTTCTAGCCTGTGTTTTTATCTATGGACCAAAGTCCATTGTTCAGAATTTTACACAAGTAATCCCTAAGAGCGCCCTTGGTCATAATGCGCTCATCAATCAGCCTGCTAAGCTATAGATTAAGGGAGTATCTCCTCACGATCGTTAGTTCATTGT
The DNA here is from genome assembly GCA_946251885.1 of Cosmia pyralina. Classification (NCBI taxonomy): domain Eukaryota; kingdom Metazoa; phylum Arthropoda; class Insecta; order Lepidoptera; family Noctuidae; genus Cosmia; species Cosmia pyralina. Next base: position 12,584,720 of record OX276361.1, read on the forward strand.
CGGGGAGGTCAATGTCCAGTAAAGAATCATGCATCGTTGGCTGAATGCAATGGTAAGCGAGCAAAATTCGATCGTATCACCCCAAATGTGAGTTTTCAAGGCGTAAACCTAACTGGCCTTGGTCGTTTATAGTGGGTGTCTGATTCGTAATGTTTCTTAGGGTCATTAGTGGCAGGTAGCTGTCAGCTGGATTTAGAAATTAGCATATATACCGACTCAGCAACGGTAGTTAAGGGCGGGCGTACTATATTTGGGGCATGCTGCATGGCCTTGGCCCATGGCTTTAAAGATGTTGTTACTGAGACAGTTGGGAAACTTTCAGGTAGTCGCGGAATAGTTAGGGATGTTTCGATCCTGTACTGAAGGCCTAGACAATGGCAATCGCTTTGAAAGCGTTTCGTATTTCGACAACGACTTTCAACAGAATTGACGTATAAGCTTTACTGCAGCTTTGCATCATCTTTATCGTTGATAGGATTTTAATATGTCTAGGACCTCTCGGCCAACTTCAGCAATGAAAGCTTCGCGTCACCTCAAATACCAACTTTAGAAGCTCAACCAACCTGTATGATAATGCCGCTGATCCATATCCTGGCTGGTGCAGCCGCAGCTGTGCTGGTGGGTAGGGCTGTGGGGCGTAGGGTGCCGCGGGCGGCGGCCGGGGCTGCGGCGGCGCCACCACGCCCCCCGCTGCCGGCTTACCGCCGTATGCCAGCGCGCCGCCGCCGTGCCCGTGATCCGTCTGCCCGGGCCTGGAGCAACAGAAAAGAAACATAAGCAAGGGTACACAGAAGAACGGTAAAAACAGGTATAAGATTCAAGGAAATGCCTCTGATCAGCGCGGTTGATTCAGGGATGCTGTTGAGAATTGAGCTTCATTTATACACAGTACTAGTACTGAACTTGCTGACTGGCTTAGGCTAATCAGTAATCTTGTCACTACAGCTTCTAACCTGGCTGAATAGCTCTGCGTTACAGTGCCAGCTATGCCAATATACATAACCCGTGCCACTGCCAACGCGACAGAAAAGGACTGAGACTATAAAGTGTGGTGTGGTGGAAATTAGTGAGGAATCTCTGTTGATATCGCGTTTGGCGTATTTTGGTTCTCAAGTAACAATACACGTGAGTTCACGTGACGATTGATAAAATGAGTAATGGTAATGCAGAGACAGGTTGCCAACTACTAACCTAATAAAAGATATAAATAACACAAAAACCAATCGTACATCTCAAATAATAAATTGTCAGTCACTAAAAACGGCACTTTTGTCTACTGTTGAGTTTTTTGCTCACACATTGACATAGAAAAAGTATAATAGAAAACATTGAAAGTATTTTGTAACCACGGTGTGTTGTCAAGACATCGAAGACTTTCCCTTTCAGCACCATACATTTCACTATTGAGTAACACAAAAATCAGTACATTAAAACAAACAAAATAGTAAATAAGTTGAGACTTAAATGTATGCAAATTATCAAAGACATATAAATAACATGCCGTTATGTACGCAATAATAATAAATAATATGACCGATAGGTATCCGTTCGCGAATCACTATGACTCACGGGTCAGTCACCCTTCCACGGGATGGCGTCGGTAACACCGGAAATCCATAAAAAAACGGCTGATTAATAGTTTAATACATTCCTATATTTAAAATCGGTTCAGATTATGTGTGGTTGCGTAACGGGTGCTTCCCCGAATTTGCAGTACCTGCCTAGCACGAAATTTGAGGATGTACACAACGATAGATAGTAGCAAATTCTCTTGAAACTCCTTTCTATGCGTCAAAAATGGTTCGTGGCATTGTGCTATGAATTCCTATACATTTGTCAAGATAGCCGTGGGGTTCTTAATTGTATAGTTCTAGATGTGAGCATATATGGTGCAGTTACAATCCCTATATACCATTACCGATGTATAACTTAAGCATAATCAGCCTATAACGTTCCCACTGCTGGGACACAGGACTCCTCACGATGTTTTCCTTCACCGTTTTGAAAGCAATGGTGATGAAATAATTTACACAAAGTAAAGCGCCTGTCAGGGTCCGAACTTACGACCTACACAACTCGTAAATCGTTAATCTTATCACTGGGTCACCACTGCTCACATTACCGATGTACGAGTATATAGTCTATACTACTTTGCTAGATGTTTATGCTCTAAGCTTCTGACTTCCCATAGATATTGTAAAAGAAAAAAAAAATCATAAAACACACATTGCACTGCATTGTAGATTATAAATTAAAAATAAAGAAACAAAATTGTAAGTCTTATCAAGGCGATCCATGTTGATGATGAAAATATTCGTAATATGAATGGTAATGGTTATATTAATATATAACCATTACCATTCATTGTAAAGGATCATCGCTACAATTCTGCTGATGTTATGATGACACTCAGACGACATAACCCACGCTCATTGGACAATGCAGCGAGCTGCGAAGTCGGTACTTATTCGAATAAATATTTATGTAGTGAGTGACTATAGCAGTGCACGACAAATTGATGTCATTTGTTCGGTGAGAGGAAGCCAGCCCGCATTCGATGAGACAACCCGACACCGGAGGGTCGGGTAGTCGGTCTGTCTCTTTGAAAGATATAAGAAGAATACTCTTGTGTAGGAGTAACTTCCAATAAAATGTGGAAGAAAGAGGTAAAGCTATTTGATGTAAAAGAAAGAGGGAAATCGAAGAATAAAACATCGATGGCTAGAAAGAGGGTGAAGGTACTGAAGAAGTAAATTAGGATAAAGACAGTAGGATGACTTTGAGATAACCCACAGAGAGGTGTATGGAAGTAAAATATATATACACACAAGAAGAAGACAGGGCAGAAAGTAGGGTGACAAGATTGAGATTGTCAGTTGGATTGTGTGCTAGATAATTGGCTTGAAAAGAGGAATACTGAGATGCAGACTGATAGAGATGCATACATCTCTATCAGTCTGCATATTTGGGGCGTCCCGCGACAGGTCTTCTTCCATAGAAGAAGACCTGTCGCGGGACGCCCCAAATATATTGGGAGAAAGACAGAGATGATGTTAAGATTACCATCGGAAAAGTGTATGGAAAACGAATTGTTCGCTCGTGCGTCGATACACGCCTTTAGGAAGAAGACGACATGCAACGACGACCCCGAATAAATTGGCACCAAGACATGATGAGGTGATGAGATTCTCATTTAACACTTATAGTGTTTACAGTTTTATCACAATCCTGCAGCTACATTGTGTTGCTATATGCACACAAAGGTGTACTGTTTCGGAAACAATGGCAATATGTGTCACTGCCACTCAAAATTTACATGCAGAGATAGGCGGGTTGCGAATGTTAGATTTATGTGGATATTAACATATTTACCGTTATTATATGCTACTGTTACATAAAACGGTATATCTGTATTTAATGCAGGATGTCATTCTGAGAGTGACTGAGACAACCTAAGACGCCAAGAGTTAGAAAAGACCTTCTTTCTTATAAATCTATGGAAAATACTTTTTCGAAACTGCACCTCTGGCCATTTCAGGGGGTTAGGTGTATTTCATAAAGTTCTGATTCTGATTCACATACGAAATTGCGAACAAAGTCGCAGGCAATAGCTTTTTTAATTATAAGAAACGGCTCAACGGACAATCTTACGCCGACGACGATATCAGACTTTTAATGATTTTAAACTGAAGATCACGTCTAAACGAGTAGTATTAATGATTTGGAAAAAATATACCCACGTTTAATTAGAACATTTTCTTAAAAACTTAATATGTGAGTAAAATATTACATAGTGTAATTAATTTGTAAAGTTATGTCTAACGCGGAGGAGCTCGTGGCTAAGTAATAACAGCCGCACGGGTCGATCCATCAGGTTAAGCTACGCTTGCCGGGGTTGGTCCGTGGATGGGTGACCATCTTTACATACCGAGACTCCTCCGTGCCTCGGAAAGCACGTTAAGCCGTTGGTCCCGGCTGTCATTCGTGGATCTTTGACAGTCATTACGGATCGTCAGAAGCCCGAAAATCTGACAATCAGTCTTACCAAGGGGTATCGTATTACTCAGTTAATGGGTTGTGGAGGTCAGATAGGCAGTCGCTCCATGGAAAATAATGGTATTCAGCTGCATCCGGTTAGACTGGAAGCCGACCCCAACATAGTTGGGAAAAGGCTAGGCAGATTGATGTCTAACGCGGATAAAAAACTTAGAATCACGCAAAAACTATCAAACGTATTTTTAGGAAACCTTCACCAATTCAAAGATAAATTAATTATTTCATTTTTAGTATACGTTTTTTTAATATAATAACTTTTGTTTTATGTATAATAAATTAATAATGTGTCTAATTTGGAATAGCGCCCGCGCTCCTTGATGGGCGAGTCCTATTACTGCGACGCGTTGCGTAAGCTCAATACAGAACACGCAAGCTAACCACTCAAGGCCATTGGCATATACCTACGTCTTAAAAGAAAACTGTTTCTAGCTAAATAGAGGCGTCAATAAAACAAGTTATTACGTTAATCCAATAAAGACGGAAATCACTAATTAACCTATTTGTTTTTACAGGTAACTGAGAGAGAGATAAAGTAATACTAGGTACTGCCTAAAACAGTTCTCATGCCTCTAATAATAAAATAGCAGGAGTGTCATACCGGATGACTTTTTTACCGTCTTGAAAAACTCAAACTCAAACTCAAAGCATTTATTTCAATTAAACCAATTACAGGCACTTTTGAATTGTCAAGGGGTCGGTCAGTCAAAAAGATGAAGCTAGGCGCCCATTCCAAAGCATAGTAGGTACCTATGGAGAAGGACGGGCAAGAAACTCCACGGACACTCTTTTAAATCAAGATATGGTTACAAAATAATGGTTACATCATTCATGTTGAAATTTTACATGTGAGAACGATGCAGAACGTTAAAAGCGTCCTTAAAAAAAAAAACAATTCAAATATTTAAATTAAATTAAAATAAGCCGTGGCCGCTAAGGTATGACCAGCCTTCACTGACAGCGCTTGTTCACGAACCTGACGCATGGATTAGCTAAATGATCCAACACGCGCCACCATCAGCGAGACATTAGAGTGAGCGTCACATAGGCCGGGTTCCCACTACGCCGGACCGGCAGATCTGCCGCGCCGGTAAATCTGCCGGAAGAGCTAGTGGCTGTACAATTTATATGAAGCTATTCACATTATCTCGGGTCCGGCATTTCTACCGAACGTTTTGTCACTACGAATTGCCGGTAGAACGACCGGGCCCGGAGTAATGTGAACGAGTTTGTGCCGGTATCTGTCCCCCGCTCGCCCCGCTCGTGCTCCCCTCGCCCCGCCCGTGTTCCACTCACGTCATTCGGCTCGCATGTTCTGGTAAAAGTAGACGTTTAGCATGGATATTCAAGCAGAAACTTTAATTACGCTTGTCCAAGAGAGACCTGTTCTGTGGGATAAGACCGAAGACGTTTATAAAGACAAAAACTTAAAGTTAGCAGCATGGCGTGAAGTATGATTAATACTGAAACCAAACTTCGATGAACTGGATGAAAAAGAAAGAAAACAGTACGGTGAGTTTTTAATGTTTTATTGATAAAATGTAAATGCATTGATAAATTTTATTTTATAGCTGCTGCCTGCCACGGAACGGAACCAATATCTGAAACAAAATAATTAGTAAATGATGTCCGTATAGCGTTGGCATTAGGGCCACCTCGACTCGACACATTTCGATTCATGGGTGTAGTTTCTTGTTCTTGTCTATGTTCTATATTTTGGTAACTTTCAAAATTTATACCATCTTTTTCTCTTACAAAATTATGTTAGACTGCACAAGCTTTAATTACTTGAATTGCTGTGTCTACGTTGAGATCTATAGCTCGATGGATTATTCGCCACTTATTTGCCAGAATACCAAAAGCGCACTCAACATACCTTCTTGCTCGACTTAGTCTATAGTTAAAAATCTTTTTATCAGTATTCAAATGTGTACCTCCATATGGACGTAGGAGATTAGGTGTTAAAGCAAAGCCTTCATCGCCAACAAGTATAAACGGTAATTCTTCGTGCAAGTTTTCATGAAGCGGTCTAGGCTTTGGTACATTTAAAGTACCATCATTGATCTTTTGCCAAAATGTACTATCCTTTAATATACTAGAATCGCATTCCTTGCCAAATGAGCCCACACTAATAAAAATAAATCGGTACTCTGAATCGACAACTGCCATTAATACAAAAGAATAATACTCCTTGTAATTAAAGAACATAGAACCACTCTTGGCTGGTTTCAAAATTCTGATATGTTTGCCATCTACTGCTCCAAGACAGTGAGGAAAGTTGGCTTTTCTTTCAAATCCTGAAGCGATGTCCTCCCATTCTCTCTCAGTATCAGGCAGCTTAAGGAAATCTGTCTTTAGGTTTTCCCAAATTACGTGGGTCATTTCTTTTATTAGTTTACTTATTGTCGAAACGCCTACTCTGTATGAGTAATGTATTTCTTTGAATGAACATCCTGAAGCTAAATATCTGAAAAAAAAAGTATTTTTTGTTAATACATTATTACTTTATACGTCACCAAGAAACAAATTGTATTGTTTTATGATATTTTTTTATTGATTTCAGGAAAACAGGTTTCAACTAAATGGAATAATATACGAGATTCGTGGCTTAAGACAGTAAAGAAACAAAAATATGAGTCTAAATCTGGATCTTCGACCAAAAAGACACGAAATTATTTATATCACGAGCAATTAATGTTTTTGAAAAAAGTCTCCGAACCTCGACCACCACATGAGTCAGTTTCAAAAAAAGCAAGAACCGAGACTGAAGTAGGCATGGAATCAGATTTTCGTTCACCTTTAATTAAAGATAAAAAAAAATTGATAATAAAGAGGTAAATGACAGGATGGTAAAGTTTTTGGACTCCAGAATAAACCCAGAAAAGGAAAACCATCATCTATCTTTCTTCAAAGGCATTATACCAATCTTGAACACTTTAACTATCGAAGAGACTTTAGAATTTCAAGCTAGCGTCATGACAATGTTGCAAAAAATTAAAAGTAGGAATTATGAGAGACCAAATTACGGACATTGGCGTGATTCATATAATCAGATAACCGGACCAGATCAGTATTCTGGATACTACACACATAATAGCGTCAATCAACAGCCAATACCTACGCAAGATCAACACTACCCTGGATACTCTACGCAATATAATAGTAGCAATCAACAGGCAACAACATCTATACCATCAACTTCATCTCAGACATCGAATCCGATTCCAGCTTCGCCATCAGCATCTAGTAATCGTTCCATACATTCCCAAGACTCAGATTACTTAGATTTTGAAGGGATTTAAGTTTGAGTACAAATAAATACTTAAATAATTGTTTGCATTTTTAATTCATAATGATTATCAAATACATACACCCTCCCACACACACACATTATATATATTCACATTCATGAAACAAACATACATAGCAAACATTCATTCATTCATACAGTCTTAAGTAGGTACCTACGTCAAAACTATTATTACGCAATCTAGTGCATAAAATAATCTTACCTTAGACATATGGCTAATCTTTGTTCTGGGCAAATACATTCTCTGAAACTTGTATCTCGTACTCTTATGTCTAGTCGTCCCAGTAAATCGTCAAAAGTGGTTGCTGTCATTCGAAAATAATTGAAGCACTTTGATTCGTCTCTTCTAAGTTCACCCATTAATGTTTCAAATGTTCCAAGTGAAAATCTTTCCCGTAAAATAGGGTGTACCCAATGTTTTCTTTTATTTTGCCTTCTATTAAGATACCACCACAACACAACAATTTCGTCGTCCATTGTGCGCGCAGGTCCAAATTCAACTGAGGACTGTCTGAATTTCTTCCGGGATCCGATGTAATGTGAACACTCTGTCCGGTGTCCGGTTTTCGGCAGATCTGCCGGTCCGGCGTAGTGGGAACCCGGCCATACTCTCAGCCGCCAGGGCATATTCAAGTCAAACAAAGACGTACCCAGTAAATGGTAGCTTTAGAGTATGTACATAGTAAAAGTAGAAATAAATAGGGTGTATTAGGTGAACGGAGTAGAAGCCTATGGCATACCTAGTTTTTTTTTCTTTAATAGCGTAGTAAGAAAAATTATCTAAGTATCAATAAATACTACAAATTCGATGTAAACTTTTCATTTTAGAACAATAAAAAAAGAAATTAAAAAAAAAAAAACAAATCGTTTAAAAATATCGAAATATAAATCATTTGCAACCTGCATATTATCTGAATTTTGATTTTTTAAATATTTTTTTTGGAAAAGAAACAAAAAGTTAGGTATGCCATAGGCTTCTACTCCATAGATATATGAAAGAAGTTGAATATGAAAGAAGAACTGTTTTTTATATTTCTATGTTCTACTCCATTCACCTATTATAGCCTATTTTTTTCAAGACGGTAAAAAAAGTCATCCAGTATAGTACGTCGAAAATACTAAAAATATACTAAATAAATATACAATCTTAATCAAAAACTATACTGTTAAAAGTCATAATTAATTTATCAGTACAAGCAATGATCAGCATAAGAATAACATCACACGGACACGTTACGTTGTTTGTTCCGAGAATTTATTGTCTTTCAAATTTTTTTTTTTTCTTAGATCATCCTTTTTGTCAACATTAGCGGTCTGTTGTAAGTATGTAAGTTATAACGATTGTATAGCGTGTTTTGCAAACTGTTTTAGGGATAGTAAAGGAGCATAGAAAGATAAAGGGGGTTTTCGGATAGGTCTTAGTTACAAAGTTGTTTTCAGAAGGCATTTGTGCAGATCGCAAATTCGCGACGTAGCAAAATTCTTCTTCATCTTAGCTTGTCGATCGACGGCAATGTAAATGGACTCGGCCCAGAATTCCGCTACGTGTTTGGCGCCATCGCTAGAGTCCATCAGTGTATCGTGCGTACAGACGACATAACACGCACCCGTCGCGTTTGCTGATATTAAAATCTTTTTATCAGTAAATCTGCAAGTCAGAAAGAATCTTACAAAAAATATATTCAAACAAAATATCAATTGTAGAGAGGATTCATTATATTTTGAGAGGTACTACGTAGTGCAGGTAGACACTGCAAAAATACATTGTTTTGGCAAGAGTTGCGAATTTGCGATTGGGATCCGGGTCGCTATACAAAAAAAAGATACTCAATCAAAGTATCAATTGAAGAGAGGATTCATTATATTTTCAGAGGTATTAGGCACGTAGTGCAGGTAGACACTGCAAAAATACATTGTCTTGGAAAAGGTTGCGTTTGGGATCCGGGTCGCTATTCATTCATGCTAAAAAAAATAAACACCACGGTGCGGCGGCTTTGTAATTCTGCATGCTGAGTAGGCGCAATTTGCCGAGACTCTTGTTAAATCTAACTAAATACATATTTACAGAAAGACAGTTATATATTTTCAGCTGTAAAATCCACCTGCGACTCGTTCCTTATCGCACGTTATTATAGTCTGCACACTTGGCGAATGGGAGCTACACCTAGGGTTGCCAACCGTGCTCTAAAATGGAGTATTATAATTGTACTCTTTTTCTAATCTTTCTCATTATAATCTACACTAATAGAGTGGGTACGCAAACATATTATTTTTACCTAAAGTGACTTTTTTGGCATAATGTTCACTGTTGCCAGCCATGAATGTGAAGTGGCGAGAAGAGAGGAACAGGGCTTCATTAAAATTCGATTAAAAATGAGCTCCTGATCTATATTAACTTAGAATTAGGATCTTTGGACTCCCGCAATTCTTTTAAAAACAATAAAAAATAATGATGTAGGTACCGCAAAAAGTGCTAAAAAATACATTTTAATAAATTTAATAAATGGTATTCTTTTCTATTATTCTTCTCTTTATTTACCCTCTCTGAAATCAGATATACTCTACTTCTTCTAGAAAAAGTTAGCAACCCTAGAGCTACACCGCAAAAAAGTGTAATATTAGACCGTCACGAGACGTACACATAGAGTAAGTATGTGTTTCTATTGTTTTTTTCATTTACTTAGTTATGTTCATTTATTTCACTGAGCCGGTTATTTAATACAGAATTAATATATAACGAAAGGAACTTCTTTCCAACAGGGTGTCCCACGACACCGTTGGCCTTTTTTACGGTTTTTTTTTAAGAACCTTCCTTTTTGCTACTTTATGAAGAAGAATGAGATAAAAACACGGCATTTGTAACTAACTTGTCAGATTAAAACAATCCTAACGATAGTGGGCATTGAAGGTGAAAACAAAATGCAATGAAATGATGTTCGTTGGTAACATAGATAATTTACGTCTAGTAAAATGAAAAGAGTTTTATGCACTAATACTGGTAATCATGTTCATGAAAGTGTTCTAAATTATAAAAATAAATATATTCGCATATATAGAAGGGTCATGACAACAGCCAAAAAAATTGCCGTCGCAGAGAAAATCGATAAGTCTAAAAATGTAAGTAAAGAAGTTTGGAAAGTAATTAATAACCGCACAAACAGAGTAAAAAAAGTGCAACAGGAACCACTTTTACTAAAACTTGACGATCAAATTATTGACTCACCAACTGCCGTAGCAAACAGATTAGCAAAGCAGTTCAATCTTAATTGTGATTCAGCTGAAACTAAGACGGAGGAAGCTCTATTGCTTCTTCAACAAAGTTGCGAAAGGGTTATAAATGATATGTCACTCACGCCTACTACACCCAAAGAAATAACACAAATAATTAAAACTATGACTAATAAGCACTCCAGTGGATATGATGAAATCCCTATTGCTGTTCTTAAAGAGCACACAAACATATTGGCTGGGCCACTATCTACATTCTTTAACAACTGTCTTGAGCAAGGTATTTTTCCGGAACAATTAAAAATTGCAAAGGTTGTGCCAGTTTATAAAAAGGGTTCAAAAACGGACCCTAAAAATTACAGACCAATTTCTATTCTACCCACACTTTCAAAAATTTTTGAAAAAATATTAAAATCTCGGCTATTGACTCATCTTCATTTAAATAAAGTTCTACATGAGAGACAGTTCGGTTACCAAAAAGGAATTGGCACTGGAGACGCCATTTGTAAACTTTTAGATGATGTGATTAGCAAAATAAACCATAAATTAAAGGTAGCAGGGATTTTTCTAGATTTATCTTCCGCATTTGATACGATTGATCACAATCTACTTATTACTAAATTAAATTATTATGGTGTCAGAGGAGTAGCCCTGCAATTATTTACATCGTATTTAAGAAACAGGAAAATGTATGTAGAAACCAGCACTATAGAACAGGATGGACAACGGAAAACATACCAATCATCCATGATTAATATTACCACTGGCGTTCCGCAGGGTTCCATATTAGGTCCCATTCTGTTTATTATTTTTACTAACGATCTGATCAATTATATAAAAAAAATCATTCCAGAAATTAATCTTGTGGTCTTTGCCGATGACACAAATGCTGTAGTAGCGGCGAAAAGTATTAGTGACCTGACAGACAAGGTGAATACTACGTTGTCAGCATTTCAGTTTTGGTTCAATACAAATAGATTAATAATAAATATTAAGAAAACGAACATCATGTTGTTTCGAACTACTGCAGGTAATAAAGATAATATGGATATAACCCTTAACAATGAAAAGATAGAGTTAGTGAGAGACGTCAAATTTCTTGGTATACATTTGGATGAATTCCTCAACTGGAAAAAAGAACTAGCACACATAGACTCCACTATATCATCTGCGTGTTATGCGTTGAGGACATTGAGAGACGAAATAAATACGGGTCAGTTAAAGATGGTTTATTATGCTCTAGTCGAATCCAGACTTCGATACAGTATACAGTTCTGGGGGAAAAGCTACGGATATAATTCTCAGCGAGCCTTCATTCTCCAAAAAAGAGCAATACGTACAATTGTCAGAATCACGCAAAGAGAAAGCTGTCGATCTCATTTTCAGCGTCTAAATATACTAACATTGCCCAGCTTATACATACTTGTGTTGTTAGTTAATTTTAAAAAATATGTCCATGAATACGAATCTGGGGAAGAAAGAATAGCCAGGGAAAAAACTCGTAGAAAAGATTTCAATAATAAAATTAAACCTAATTTCAACATTGTCAAGCATAGCCCTCAATACCAAGCTGTTCAAATATTTAATAGACTGCCAGCAGATTTGAAAATTTTGTTATATACTAGCTCTTTTAAAGCTAAGCTCAAAGCATTTCTGTTGGATAAGAACTTATACTCAATAGAAGAACTGTAATTTAATATGATTTAATTTTCTATTTAAAAAAAAAAAAAATCTATTATTATTGTTTTTAATAATTATGTTGTTTTTTTTTTAATGTATGTTTTATTATTGCTGCATGTTCACTTTTAGAATTTATATTAATATTAAATTAAGTTAATGAAGTATGTAATGTATCACACACAATATAAATTGTTCTTGATAAATAAATAATAAGAAAGAAGTTTTGTATATTTCTATGGTTGGTAAGCTTCAGAACGTCTGGACAGATTTGTCTATTATTGTGCTTTAAAATGTTCGTTTAGGATTTTTAAATTTGGGAAAACCTGAACGTCCTCGTTAAATTTACCAGTGTACCGCCCCCTTACGGGTGAGGTCCATCTGAATGATCACCAATTTAGGCCAGCTTTTTTTTTTTTTTTTTTTGTAAAGGACGTGACAACGTCTGACAGTTCAAGTCTCTCGTCTTGTTATGTCAAACGAGCTGTAGTTTGAAATACAAACAAGACGCGATTACACGTTACTCAATAAAACAATTGAATCGCACTGTTAGGCCCTAAAACCCTTACTTGTGCCACAGTTTACACCGTCATTGCAAGCCTGAATAATAAATAATGATATAGAATAAATAATTCCGTCACAGAGTAACAAAATGCAGATTACAGACAGATGTCCGCGGTGAGTCAGTCTCACACGCTATTGTGTGAGCTGTGCACAGCCAGGTGAATGACTCATACACACCTTATGAAGCATGGATGAGAAACCCAATTGACATTTAGATGCACATTCAAATTTAGAAAATGTAACGTTTTCTTGTTCACAATAGGATTGCTGATGTAATGAGACATGCCATGGCAGATTAGAAAGTAAATTTAAAAAATCAAAAACTAGACTGCGTAAAAAGTTGGATCCAAACAATCTCATGAAGTATACGTTTCTTCCATGAGGACGAATTCGCGGAAATAAGCTAGCGTTCTTTAATTTTTTTTTGAAGTGTTTAGATCTTAAGTGTTATAATAACTTTTAAAAACCTCTAAAGGTTCATCGACACAATCCACCTTTGTGGGTGTCGATAAAAAATTCAGGGCAAAAATATAAGAATAAGGATCATTGTTGTACACAATTCGAAATATGAAGCATTCCAGAAAACGTTGACCTCGCCATTGAAAAGGCATAAAAGGTTCCAGTTCAGAAAAAAATACCACGAATTTTCCGTTTGGTTCTTCTCTTTTATGTATAAAAATATGATTCAATAATAATAAGAGGAGCTCGTGGCTAAGTAATAACAGCCGCACGGGTCGATCCATCAGGTTAAGCTACGCTTGCCGGGGTTGGTCCGTGGATGGGTGACCATCTTTACATACCGAGACTCCTCCGTGCCTCGGAAAGCACGTTAAGCCGTTGGTCCCGGCTGTCATTCGTGGATCTTTGACAGTCGTTACGGGTAGTCAGAAGCCCGAAAGTCTGACAATCAGTCTTACCAAGGGGTATCGTATTACCCAGTTAATGGGTTGTGGAGGTCAGATAGGCAGTCGCTCCATGTAAAATAATGGTATTCAGCTGCATCCGGTTAGACTGGAAGCCGACCCCAACATAGTTGGGAAAAGGCTAAGCAGATTGAATAATAAGAAGGTACCTACTTATAGGAATTCGTACGTGCTTCGCATGAAATTTAATGCTTTTTTATTATTTAGTTATGTACCAAAAGTACCCTGGTTTCCAAGGAACTCTTAGGCTATCGAAAAAGTTAGATGAAATTCTGCATGTATGATCATATTATTAAGGCTTGTTCTCGGTAAAAAGCACGGTCACTGTCGTACTGCGTAAAAAAAAAAGACAACCGCGATGACACAACCCTGGTAATTTATTAACATGAAATTATTCCTTATTATTTTATAGTGAACTGTATTTTATGAACACTTAATGAAAATTTTACGGAGTAATATAGTAAAAACTAGAAAAAATAGACCTAGATTTAGTGTTTTCTTTAGTTCTATACACTAAAATAGATTTCAGGACAAATAGATTGACTGACTGTGTATTTTTTCCATTTTTTTTTTCAGATGGACAAAAAGTTACTTAGTTTCGCCGTATTTCAGGGAGGACAAGCCTTAAATTAACACGAATCTTCAACAAACAAGCGAAAATTCTTAATTAGTTACAGTAGTAAATTATTTCATTAATGAAAGCAAAGAATAATGTGTAACCTCAAACATGACCCCTGAATAATATCTTCATTACAAGCTCAGAAAAGGAATGCGAAGGGTTCTCGTATTTACTGTCTTATAAATTACTAGAGTTGACAAAACATGGAGAATTCTTTATTATAATTACCTATGGTTAGTTCAATATCAATGTAATGTACTTATTATATAGGTACACATAAACCTACCGGAATAAATTCTCTAAAAAACTTTTTTACAAAAAAATACAACCGACTTCCAAAAACAACACTACAAAGTGAAAAATAACTTTAATTTCGGAAGTCGGTGTCTAGTTAAATGTATTTTCGTTTTTTGCCACCGACATCCGAAATTAAAGTTATTTTTCACTTTGTAGTGTTGTTTTTGGAAGTCGGTTGTATTTTTTTGTAAAAAAGTTTTTATTTTTCACTTTTTAGTTGTGTACCTACCCCACACAAATTCTAATACCACTACCTGCAAAACAAACTAGAACATCATCCATATAAAAGTGGGGAAAAAATACGTATTATTGAAGCTAACTCAAAAACTACCAAAGCAAAGTTAATCAATTTTATATGGGACCAACTGTGATGTATACCCTCTCGAATAAAACAAAGAAAATCCAAATCGGTCCAGTATCTTCGAGTAATCAGGGAACATACATAAAAAAAAAAAAAAAAAGGTTCCGACGAATTGAGAACCTCCTCATTTTTGAAGTCGGTTAAAAAGATGATGAAAACCGCATCAAAATCCATTGTGCAGTTTAGAAGAACAACGCGACTTTAATTTATAATGTACAGAGTTACAGTCTAGCTGTTGACCGCGGCTTCGGCCATGCGGGCTTGAATCAGATTTTGTTCACAATTTCATGGGTTTTAATTTTATTGCGCGAAACCCTTATTCTTTTTTCTAAAATAAAAGTAAACTAAGTTACTCCTTATAACATTAGCTATCTACCAGTGAAGGACCCGACAAAATTGGTCCAGCCGTTTCTGAGATTAGCCGGAACAAACAGACAGATAGGCAGAAAAAAATAATTAAAATAGTTTTTTTGTTATAAGTGGGTACCAGTGTTTTATATTTATATGGTAGGTACCGTATATACTTTCATATGCATTCAGTAAAGAACTGTTATTTTGACATTACAGAGTACGACAGTACGACTTAAATTTTATTTATTTGTATTTATATAGAATATCAAACAATTAACTCGGCCAATCGCAATCGCAGAATATAGATGTATAATATATATAATAAATAACGTAACTTTCTACAGGGAATACGGCTTTCTAAAAAGCAAGAATAGTAAAGTTGGTAGTTAAAAGCGTAGTTTAAAGCAACAACCACGCCATTAAACGATATTTATCGCCGTCGATTCTTAGAAAAAGGTGAAATCTATTGCCAATTATTAGGGTAGTGTCACTTTTACGCGCGAATTCAGAGGTTGTAAAGAAAATGGCTGTAAGAAATATATTATTTATGTTCGTAACTTCGTAAGTCGTAAAGGATGGGTCAGATTGCTGCAAGACGCATGAGGTTATCGTGTTGGTTCATACATAAACTATGACCTAGTTTTTTCATGTTTATTACACTGGTATCTAATTCTGAATGATTAGTAATTACACTGACAATGACATGCTATTAAACTAACTAACTTCTTGGAGATGCCTGACACACTTAGCTTGATTGAGGTGTTTTTGCTGACACAGACTATAAATTTACAGTAGGACAAGAATGATAGCGAAATGAACAACGAAACATGGATACCATTTTGAGGATTTTGAGGGTTCCGTCCGCCTGTCACAGGGCTGATGTATCTTTTGAACCGTAATAGGTAGGTACTTGAATTTTCACAGAGTATGTACTACTATGGCCGTTATAATAAAAATAAAATCAAATTAAAGGGGCTCCCCATACAAGAAACGTGTTTTTTTTTTACTAAAATAGGTATTTAAAAAAATAAAATTAAAAAAATAAAAAACTTTATTCGTTTCAGAAACACGGTACAGTAAAAAAAAAAACCAGTATCAGATTGTCTCGCACTTTGCCGCTTTTTTATTTCGGTTGAAGTATAGTCCTATTTCCAACCGGAAGAAATAACAGCATTAGTAAAAGCATTTTAAGACGCAGATGAGTGCCAACGGCCTTGAGTAGTTAGCTTGCGTGTTCTGTGCCGAGCTCACGCAATCATAAATTCACCCAGTAATAGGACTCACACATCAAGGAGCGCTGTCGCAAATTAGAGGCATTATTAATTTATTATACGTAAAACAAAAGGTATTATATGTATTAAAATACGTACTTTAAAAAAAAGAAAAGATAAATAATTAAATTAACTTTAAAATGGTGAAGATTTCATAAAAATAAGACCCTCTCAGTTTTTATCTGCGTTAGACATAACTTTATAAATCAATTACACTATGCAATTTAAACTTAATCTAAAATATTCACATACTTATTATGTTATTAAGAAAATGCTCTAATATTTTTTCCAAATCATTAACGCTACTCGTTTAAACGTAATCTTTAGTTTAAAATCATTAAAAGTATCTTATCGTCGCCTTAAGAATCCGTTGACCTAATAATGTCTGGTATGCTATCATGGCTTCGCTGCAGCCAACAATGTTGTAAAAGAGAAATACCATTCTGAAGTTGGTCGCGTGACGCTGGTAGTAGGCAGCATATACATCGGTCGTGACCACGTATTGTTCGACGTGTCCACTTCTATACTTGCCAATAATTACGAAATGTTTGCACGATCAAGTAATACTCGGTGACTTTTTGTATGTAAATGTATAAATCTGCTTATTCGCTAGTCGCTACTTACGAAAATTTCATGATGTAAGTAGTAGTGTTAATTGCTAGGTGTACAAATTCGTGTATTCTCCGAAGTTTGACACCTTGATGACGCACCAATCCGACACTTTCAATGAGTATGCTTATGTGATGCTACGTCCAATCTTTCAACACTTTTAAACTGTGGTCTTTCGACCAAAATCTTGAACAAGTAATAATGTTAAACGGCATTGGACGCAGAAGAGTTTATGAAGTCAAGGCCAACTAATTATAGAATACCAAGTTTGGTTCAAGTACAAAAACTCAATTAACTTGCTGAGCTAACTACCGACATCCTGGTGCGCACACACATGCTCGCGAAAGACTGCGCGCGCGCCACCCACGTGTCGCTCTAACCTTGACGCTGCAACTGTCACCTTTTGACATATCACGCGAACGCACGACACTAAATTAACCTCAACAATACTGGCATATATACATTTCGAAAGACAAACGAAAGAATATCCTGTTGTTTTTTTTTTACAACGTGCTTCGCTTCGACAATTGCCATACTTACTGATATTTTTTTACTCTTTAAATAACTGTAATAAAGGAATTACAATATTATTATTGTTACATTTTTTTATACAAGTTGCTTCGATATGATCTACTGAATTTTGTACGCTGCAGGAAATTCAATACAAATAATACGTCATTGATCCAAACATATTATTTCGATGAGGAAAAATTGTATCTTTATTGCATGACTAAAGGTTAATTAACTACACATAAACTGTAGATTAACACAACTCACGCGCATAAACATCGAACCACGTGGTAAGTATTGTGTTATTTATAATTATGATAAAATTAGTATTGTGCAATATTTTTGTCGGAAAATAACCTTTAAACGTCCGGAAAAGCTATTAGGGATGCACATAATTTGTGAGTTAGTTGCCAAGTCATTTTCCTAAACAAAATAGATCGTCTAGCTAGATTTTAGCTAAAACATTTAAGTTTCGCTGTGCTCTGGGCTAGTCTAGACTTTCTACAGCCTTTTGTCCTCCAAACAGAACGTAGAGAAAGCCTTTTCAGTGCTTCTTCATACAAAACAAGTTATTTGAACAATGTATGACTTTAATTACTTGCAGGTGCCGTTCTGTAGTATCTGCCTACCTCTATGGGAAAAAGTTGTGAATGTACTTATATCTATGTACATAAATATAACTATACATATCTATGTACACACAGCAGCAGGTCAAGTTACCACAAACTGTAAAATTTTCTCATTCGATTTTCAACTTAACCTTCAACATTTTAAGGTCTAAAATCATTTGGAGAAATTTGACAGTTACGTATAACCTGATGTGCTGTTATCTGTACATAGATATAAATATATTCACTTTTTTCTTGAGATATCGACTTGCAATTGCAACTTGCAAGACAAGTCATTATAATAAGTATACAGGATGTACCAGAATGGTGTGGTCAATTTTAAGGGTGTGGTACAGTACTTACAGACCATCAGATTTAACAACTTTCTCTATGGGATCAACATCGTAATCGCGAAAAAACTTATCTGCTGACACATAAAAAACTTCAATACCAGCCTATAACATTCCCACTGCTGGGACACAGCTCTTCTCGTTTAGAGGGAGTGGGCTGTAATCCACCACGCGGGCTCAGTGCGGGATGGTAGATGTCAAATGTCTTCAAATTTTTGGTTTTAGGTAAACCGGTTTCCTCACGATGTTTTCCTTCACCGTTTTGAGAGCAGTGGAGATGAAATAATTTTATACAAAGTAAAACCTGACTGCGTTCGAACCTACGACCTACAACTGTATAAAGTCGGGGTCGTTACCACTGGGCCACCACTGGTCTCCTCGACCCAAGTGTATGGTGGGACGCTTGATTATTTGCTTGACTTGCAATTTACAACAGTCCCCCGTCAAAATTGCTGCTTATTTAACTTGATATCTCTCACTCGAGACTAGTTCGAAGTTTCTTAAAAAAAAAAAGGTTTTTTTTTTGGCAACTGAGGCGATGTCGACTATTCAGCCAGTGTCGCGTTTATTCAGCAGCGCAGAGGCGCAGCTAACAGCTAACTATTCTTGTCACTAAGGACCCTGTGTCAAGTCTCAAACATTACGCTCTTTGCTCGCTCTCTGTACCTACCCTATTTACATAATGACTTGAATATATTGAAGTACCTACTGCATACAAGGTAGGTAAAGGTATGAATATTTCCTTATACACGTAGGTACATGAAATAGGTGGAATTAGTCAGAAAATAACTACAGTTGACTCACTGTTATTATTCGTTCGTCTCGGATGGTGATTGATGCAATGTCATGTTCTTACAAACACCAATTGTATTTAATCAACAATTCGATGTTGCTATGCTGAAAATGCAAATAAATGGTGACATCTCGCAGTTTCATAATAATTACTGTATGTAAAGTAAATAGGTCTTATGTAGATTACGTGGAATGTACCTTTGATACACATAATAATGGGATAGAGATAGAAGAAGAAAATGAGTTGTCTCTTTCAATATACAACGTGCTACTGTACTTTATACATATACCTACCTAACCCTTTTTATAAGTATTTCTTGAAACTATGAGGGAGTTTACATAAAAGAACGAAACTCCATTCTTGCACGTAGAAGAAATAACATCAAAAAGCGACAAAAAGGTGGGTCGGTCGGTACCGACATCTCTATGTGTATGTCAAGACAGCGAAATCACCTCTCGAGTCGAGCGACCTTCGTTCGCTAACAAACAGCCGGCTGGCAACGCAGCGTAACGTAAAACCGACGTCCGTACACATACATATATACGTTGTATAGAGATCGGATCAAACAACGCTATACATACTCAGACATACTGTATTTATACACATGTATAAGCGCGATGACCTGCGCGCCACCCGCCCGCGCGTCCGCCATTACGTGTGACGCATGCACTCACACCGAACGAAAGGTCACAATCGCTCACACGCAATAAAAAAATACTCAATCTTATTACAAAGAAATAAGATTCAAATTCTAATACGCAGCGTTTGTAGGTTAAGTTGCAATTGAAGTGCAAAGCGGCGGGAAAGCGTTCAGTATTTTTTATTTTTGTACTGCGCGCAACGCAAGTGCAGTGTACCGAGTAAACGAAAACAGATACTGTCCGGTTCGAGTTTAGAACTGATGATGCAAAATGCAGCTGGCCGTCCGTCGTCCGTAATTATCATGTATTATTTATTATCATGCCAAGAGCTAGGCACTGAGACTGCACGTGTGAATATGATTCTAATCAGCCCACTTTTTAGGCTTCCTTTATTCTAGAAAAGGTTTTTGCGTACCACACCTATGTATCTGCAATTGTAGATTACATTATAAGACTTCACATGGTTACGATTACTCGACGAAGACTGAAACTTCATTCGATATAATGTTAGGTATCTCGTCTTTTGCGGTACTTATTATTCTATCAGTCTTTCCTGTTTCTTTACGTATTTACTAGGTAATACATTTTGCGTACTGAATTCAAAATTTATTTGAAGATTATGGCCTAATTCACGATGTCCGAATAGCAACTACTTACCGAATAAATTCAAAAATTGAACAGATTTTGTATGAAATTATCTGCCAAGCTTAATCGTAGGTGGTGAAACAGGCCGACTTATATGGGGTATAAAAGTTTGGGCCGAATTCACTCTTCGATTATAATAATGCTTTGTTTATCGCAGTTTTGTTTTTCAATTGTTTGGTGAATGGTCAAAGAATGTATGTATATTAAACAGTCAAGTCCCCGTTTTACTATCACATTATTCTGCGGAAGCCTAAATGTTCCAATTTTTTTTTTTTTTCTACAAACGTAAGTAACTTTTAGACAAAGAAAAAGGCAACCCGCATTGATCAATTGTCAAGTAATTTAGAACAAGCACCACCCGACTGTATATTTAAATAACATGCCCACTAAAGACATTACGAAACACAAATTAGCATATAAGTAATGGACTATATTAATCCTTAGTCTTTCTTGTTTACAATTAATCAAATAGTTTCTGAGAGTTTATTCTGTCCTTGAGAACGTGAGATCATTTTAAAATGGTTGTATTTGATGTTTTATTATGGAGTCTTAATACGAAGAGTTAGATCTAAATATTTCTGGAACTATGTACTTTCCTGGCTACTTATACAATACAATCAATGGAGATAAAATTGGTCATCCAAGATTTAATCCATATTTTACGTCATCACTTTTCGGAAGTAAATAATCTTTTATCTTATCCTAAATACTTCGTTGACTATATTAAATAGATAAAAATGAACTCAACAAAAAATATAAAAATCGAATAATACCTAATTATATCGCTTGCCCCGCCACCCTAACGATCACTAAAATTTTCCTTCGTTTGCAATTGATACTTTCACGTGTAAATAAATTATTTACACGTTTGCGCAACTAGTTTCGTAATTTGTAAATCCAGCTTTCATTTTGATGAAATGAGAAATCGCTAAAACGTTGACGGAGGAACATAATAATAATTACACAGATATTTAATATTTAAATGACACATAATAATTTCACATGTGTCGTAAATTATTAAATGTCTCGAAAAGAACCCACGTGGAAAATCAAGCATTTTATACCTAATGAGTCATCTCCAAGCATCCGCAATTTTTCAGTGGCAGTCATTCTAGTGACGCAAAGATTTGGAACCTAACTGTAAACGTGCCTCGATTCAACCGGTAAATACCGAAGCGCTATAATAAAATATAAAAAATATATAGATAATAGATTTAGTAGCTAAGTTATCAGCAATAGCCCAAGAATGCGACAAGCAATTAATAAATAATAATAGTAGTTCCTAGGTTTCTTTGAAGGTTCATTCGATTATCAATAGCATATGGGAATTCTGACAGTCAAGGAATAGACAGAATAACCTGTAGGACCCTTCATAAATTACATACAGATAATTAAAATAATAATGTTATTATTACCTATTTTATTTTAATTACATAATTATTTTCACTGTATTCCGCAATGTGTAATCATGAAATCATGGACTCTGTCTGGCAATCAATGTTTAAACAACAACAATTATATGACAATGACCTCGTCGGTAACAAAAATAAGTTTTGCACCTTTTTCAGTAAACCAGTTTCCATTTTATTGTAAACTTCCATTTAATTGGTATTTCTTGCCGAAATTGCCAATCGATACCTACCACCATCGTGAGCGTGGACAGTTACCTGAAGTTTTACGTTTTGGTTTGTTTGTTACCTAAAAACAGGAAACTGTATAGGGTTGACCAAATATGAGTTGGTATAGTATGACCATTCGAGATACGGCACATCTGACGGGAATATTTCAGGTAGGTACTTTATAACCAGCATACCTATTATGAAAACTAATCATCAGCGGACAAAGCAGATATTTCATAAAAATAAGTTTTATCGTGGAATTTTTTGAGCATTTTCAATATGAGTTTCTCAGAACTCATTAAACAATTTTACGACTATACAATCTCTGTTTATATTTAATTACTAAAGAAAGAATCAGCCGCAAAAACACTTAAAATATTGTGCAATCACATTTTGTTTAATGTAAATGTGAAACCACTTACGATAAGATCTTAGCGTATTCAGTTGATGTAAGTTGAATGATCTAATAAAATCCCCAAATACAATAGAATACCGGATACGGGCAACCCTAGCAGACCGTTTTAAAAGTCAATAGCTCAGCTTTTGTGCCGTTTTCATGTTGTTAACGGTCTCATGCAAATGCATGCGAAAATGCTTACAGAATACAGTCGTATTGAGGTCGTGTAAACGTGGCGTGTAGCTGTTTCAGTTCTCTCAATAACATCCGTAGTTCCCAATATAGAGATGAGGTTTCATGTTATTTTTAGGAACCTTTTTATTCATCTTCAATTACAGAGAGAAAAGAAAGAAAGAAAATACATTTATTTAGCACAGACTAAAAGGCACACAAAATAATACAACAATAAAAAAAAAATAACCCCACCGAACCGAACCGAACTCTGGGTCTGTGCCGCTAGAGTTCACTTTGCCGAAACAGGTCTAGGTTGAGGAGCCACATAAAGAGGGATACAGAAACCAGCAGGGCAGCATGTGGCGAGCTGTTGGGCAGTAGCGACCCCACGGACCCTATCTCCCGGGAGAAGTCTTGTTCCTCATCTCTGGCTTGCCTTTATTCACCGGCTGGAGTAAACACTGACGGTAACAGAGCTCCCACCTCATTCTTGCCTTTATTGGCAGGCTTGAGTGGAGATTCGTAAGAGCAAACTTGCTCGGAGGAAGGAAGTATTCCAGTAAGTGCTTGTAGGGATCTTGATTCTTGACCATCTTCCGGGCTCTGAGATTGATCTGAGAGCCGTGGTATACCTCTCCACTCCTCAAGCACCTCGGGATATGTTGCTCCCTTGTCGCTAAGTGCTAGCGGCAGTTTCCGGGGGGCCATTATTGAGTGTGCAAGTCACCTCCCGCATTTTTTCCATGTATAATAAAACATTGATCAAATAGTGGCCATAGTCCTTTCATAGTTCTAGGTAACCAGTCCACTTTAGCCACCAAATCTATAGTCCAATACCCTTGTTTCTACATCCTGCAATAGACCTACACCATAGAAATATAATAAACAGAATAATAATAAAAAGATAAAAAAAAAACAACGTGCGACATTCTCAAGAGCGCAGATTTTTGATGCAGGAATGTGTGCCTCACAGCTGCGCCAAAAAAGGCCAGTTCAGCAAAAATGCCAGACAACTAATGCCTGACGCTGGTTTTCAACTGGACCGAAGTGTGAGGTGACAGAGTACATCAGTAAACAGAAAACACAAATGCCGGATGTAAACAGAAATTGATTACCGTTATAGCGCTGTTTTTCATTTATCTATAGAAAGCTTGTATCTAAAGATAGCAAAATCAATAAAACTGGACAGTCTACAGGCGCAACCAATCTGCAACCGATAACTTCACTAACTAATCAACTTTCGCAGGAAACAACACGTAACTCAGTAACGCAATCAAAACATTCTTTCGTGAGACTGGCGCGTGGAAACACAGCATTTCTCTCTTTTCCTATCAGATTGACATTAATGTGCGGCTTGTATAAAAACAAAATCTACGTGGAAACACTACTCGAGGTTTCATAACAGAGTTCCAATACAATATTCCCGTTATTACGATTATTCATCATAACAATAACTTCTTGCATAAACATTTTGATTCCCGCGACGAATGCGATGAAGCAGATACGTAGTCAATCAATCTACGTAGATATAGGTATGTAGGTAGGCGTACTACGGTGATATTGATATATAGAGCCGAGCTAGACTACATACAGAAGTAGGTAGTTGTTGCATAGCAACGCATAGTCGGTGTTTACAGGAAGCAGGCCGGGCGGTCAATAATCGCATAGCTTTGAGAAACGCGCATCCTGCTAGTTTTACTTTCATTGATGACGTATTCATCAACTACATACATGTCATAGTATCGATACCTGTAACTTTTTTTATTTTATTTCAGCTATCTAATGTGATTAGCTAACGCTGCCTCGAAAAAGACCACTCAAAATGTTCACAGATTGTGCTGTACGTCTGTACAGTTTATTATTGTTATTTAGTAACAAGAACGCTGTGTACTTGGAAAATGCCAAATACATATCCTAGACTACAACTTCCTGCAGTTATTAGTACCTTCAAATAGTTGACAACGAACCCAACGGAATTATGGATGGCTGAAACCTACATATCTTGGCAAGAATACATAACAATGCGTATAACATCTTCATTGCTTCATTAGAACTTTTCTCCAAATGTTTGTGCCGTTCGTGTTCCAAATTCAAATAAGTAAAATGTGACTAAATATTAACTTTATACGATCAGCAGCATCATCTAATACTTGAATAGCCAGACGCCTTGATGATTCAACTTGTCATAGGCGTAAGTTGTGGGATAAGCCCATGGCCAACATTGAACATGCATGATGATGACTCAACAAAAAAGGTAATTAAGTAAATCGGTAGTAACGGCAACAGTTCTCGAAATCAAGCATTTTAAAATTTTCCACGAATGTTCACGTTTTACCGACTACATTTCCAAGAAATTACGAGGAAAGGTTCTATAATATCTGTAGTTCTTTATGAATCTGTATTCTAAAATTATATGGAGGGATTTAAAAAAGTTGGAAACACGGTATTGTCAAGCAATTTCAATGGAGCATGTATAGGGTTTCTTGCTAGCCTGGTCCTTAGAAGGTACTTAACAGTTCTTGAAACCGGAACGAATTCCATGAGCCGTTTATGGTAAACCAATAAGTATTGTATTGAAAAAGTGAGTCTGCCTGTTTGGTACGTCTTTAGGGCTAAACGGCAGAACTTAGCTTGATGAGATTTAGTAGAGGAGTAGAAAGACAGGATAGTTTCATTTCGGAAAATATAAAATTTCACGCATGAGATGCCGTTACAACTAGTGACTATAATTAGTATTTATGGTCTACTCAAGGCCTTGTGGGCTTAGAGTTCATCCATCCAGGATGTAGTTCTCTATTGGTTACCCAAGGGCCAAGGTGTAATAATTATGAGGTCACACAGCCGATTAGAACATCGTCGCACTCGCAAGTCGATCGATGTGTCATCGACACTGCGCCACCGAGGCGCGTGGTTGGACTTTGTATGGCATTATTATATTACAATTAGTAAGCAATAACTGTGTTTTAATGATACATCTTTATGAATATTTATTAAATTATCATTACCATTTTTTTCTTACTGATCTTTATTTTTCAGAACACCTGTCCTCAAAACTGGCTAAGGTCCTCAATCACGCCTAAACAGCTGAACGGATTTGGATGAAATTTAACACAAAAGGTAGGCTATGACCTGTATTAAAACATAGGATACTTTTGATCGGGATATTTGTAGTAGTTTCCATAGGGTAGGTACGAATGAAACTGCAGGCAAGAACTGCTGCTATACATCTATACGAGTGTGGTATTAAGCCTGCCTAGAGGACGAGCTTATCAGCAAACTGCACACATTACATAAACCTATGTACTATGTATCTTAAGTCTATGTTTAATAGAAAGGGGTTATCTGTATTCTGTAGCTAAGTATATTTGTATTTGTAAGGGCAAGTAAACCAGTTTTACATGATACTGATAATGACGAGTCTTGAGATTTGCGCTCTATTTATTATCAATTAAGATCATTAAAGCATGTAATATCTACTGCCATTTTAATGCTGTTAAGATGCACTATCCCTAATCTATAAGAATTCAAACATTCTTATACAGGTTGTCTTGTAAGTTGCAGCATGTAAGTCGTATAAAGGCTGTTTAATTCTCATTTTTTAAGCAGCAAAATCTAGGTGATACAAATAAAAACTGATGCATGTTACATTTCTTATACGTACACAAATTGGGTGTATGTTATAATTATGACCGTGCAATGCAGCCTAGGTAAAAAGTTGCGCAGTCAATTCAATTTCATTTCCCAGGAATTTCCCTAGGGACCGTTGGGCTGTAAAGTATCACGCAATTTCTGCCTCCTGCTGGTACAAGCAAAGTGCATGTTAAAAAATATTGGCGACGTAGTTATTTTTAAATGTAAGTTCGAGTTTGAAAAATATTTGTTTTAAACCAATAGTGAAAATTACTCCATAATATCCACTTCAATAAACACAACCCAACCCCATTTTTTATATTTTTTTTTAATCCGCTCTTTTGCACCCATCTACTACGTTCGTCATGGAAAGTCAAATTTCAATACAACATCTAAATTGTTATGAGTCAGCTGGCTGAAATGACTGATTTGGCTGTATTAAAGGACCTTTAATACAGCCAAAATTCTTATCTACAAAAAAATACTTTCGACCCACTAGACTTTATAAAAGACACACCAACTGAATTAATCATATTTTATTTATTATATACATTTGCTTCCACTGCTTGGTTTTCTTAGCAAACCGCTAGAAATGCTAATTTTAGTCCTATTAATAAATCTCGACATTAATAATCAAGTAGTTTAGTAGAACCAGTTTCCCATTCCGCCATGCTATACGCTTGTAGGGAAAACTAAAGTGCAAATATTTTCAACATAAATAATATTCTCTGCTCATTTCCATAGACTAACATGGCAGGTTTATGTATAAGTTACGGTTTTCCTATAACCACGAAGGTTTATAATTATGTTTTCCTTCCAAAGACTGTTCGACATTCAAAATGCTCCCATTTTATTTCTGTTTCCTACATTACCTATTACCTGTTCTTTATTTAAAGCTAAATCCGTCAGCACTGCGTGCAAGCGCATATAATTTCGGTTAGTTTATCGCGATATACCAAGGGCATAGTGTCAGAGTATAGTATAGTGACGGTCGACTGGTCAGCCCGAAATAACCTTCAGTGCCTAGACTTCATAAACAGGTAGAATTAGCTAGGGTCACCTTCCTTTATCGAAAGAAACAATATTTTAATTAAAGACCTAATGTTATGTTGATAATGATAATGCATTTGTGAGTAGAAATGTTGCTATCAGCTGCTGTATTGCACGTTCGAGCGGTAGGTAATTCGATAAAAATTGGAAATTATTACAACACACCTTACTCACTTTATTCACTTTCTTCTTCTTCTTTATTCTTTATTTCTTTTTTTTTTCTTTTTTTATTATAAGTGATTAGCAGAGGTCGGAATAGGTATAGTATATATTATGTCTGTCTAACATAGGTCTTACTAAGCTTTGATCATAAGCATTGTTTGGGATATATTACCCTTTAATCAACCGATGATATCAGTTAATTATCAATAAATTAAATTTCGATACGATCGTGCTTGCTATCTCAGTCCGATCATCTCTCGTAGATGGCACCATTCAATTAGCAAAGGACTCTAATCAAAGCAGCCTATCACAGTCTAAAGCTGGACCAATTCCTTTTCTAAGTTAGGTATACACCCTAACACCTTGGAATTGCTTTAATCTGTACATTTGAACAGTATTCTAGACTACTAACAGTCCTCGAGTCGAAAATTCGAAATCCTCCACATTCGACAAGATGGCTCCCAAAACAAATAGGTACTGTTAATGAACATTAATTAACCCTTCGTATGGAACACAAATCTACGCGAGACACAATGGATTTATAATTATTTCTGTAATTACGGATCAATTTGCCGAGCCTTTTCTCAACTGTGTTGGGCTCGGCTTCCAGTCTAACCGGATGCAGCTGAATACCAGTATTTTTTTTACATGGAGCGACTGCCTATCTGACCTCCACAACCCAGTATCTGGGTAATACGATACCACTTGGTAAGACTGGTTGTCAGACTTTCGGGCTTCTGACGACCCGTAACGACTGTCAAAGATCCAAGAATGACAGCCGGGACCATCGGCTTAACTTGCTTTCCGTGGCACGGAGGAGTCTCGGTATGTAAAGATGGTCACCCATCCACGGACCAACCCCGGCAAGAGTAGCTTAACGTGACAGATCGACCCGTGCGGCTGTTATTACTTAGCCACGAGCTCCTCCACGGATACGAAAGCTTTAAACTATAAAAATGAAGTATAGAATGATAGAATGATTGTGATTTTACAACGCTAAAAATATCAGGTCTTGTATCAGACTTTCAATACTCCTTAAGGTCACTCATCCACAAGAGGCATCTCAAGTTAGGCACGTTCAAGTACATAACGAGTTTTTTGTGTAATAATAATAATAATACCGGCCTATATTGTCCCACTACAGGGCAAATGCTACTTCTCATACAGAGAAGGTGCGAGCATTGATCACCACGCTTGCTCAAGACGAGTTGGAAATTTACTACTGGGTTACTTAGTCTCTGTAATTTAATTGAGGAACTCGTGGCTAAATAATAACAGCCGCACGGGTCGATCCATCTGGTTAAGCTGCGCTTGCCGGGCTTGGTCCGTGGATGGGTGACCATCTTTACATACCGAGACTCCTCCGTGCCTCGGAAAGCACGTTAAGACGTTGGTCCCGGCTGTCACTCGTGGATCTTTGACAGTTGTTACGGGTCGTCAGAAGCCCTAAAGTCTGACAACCAGTCTTACTAAGGGGTATCGTATTACCCAGTAATTGGGTTGTGAAGATCAGATAGGCAGTCGCTCCATATAATTAACTGGTATTCAGCTGCATCCGGTTAGACTGGAAGCTGACCCCAACATAGTTGGGAAAAGGCTAGGCAGATTGAGTCTGTGTAATTTAATTAAATTGACCAAAACGTGTGGTGGGTGACGTAATCCTGCAACCTATATCTCTCGGTCTCATGAAATGTTTGCATTTGCACATGGCCACCAATAATAGTGCTGACAACGAGGCTGAAGTAGGTTACTTACGATTGTGCATACCTACTCTGGACCATATTTTACGTCAATGATTTTCGGAAATATATGAATTTTTATCTTATCCTAAATACTTCGATAAATATTGTAAATAGATACCCATAGAATGCACTCGACTATAAAATAAAATTCGAATAAAATTACTTGTCGCTTGGCCCAGCGGCTGGGCCCCAGCCATCCTGACGATCACTAAAATTTTACTTCGTTGGCAATAAGTTTTTTGATTGAATAAAAGAGGATGTAGTAGGTATGTAATGTTTGGTACTCAATATATTGCGTTGCTAGATTACAATCCAGGCTCAAATTAACAGGACTTAGTCAATCTAAATGAAATAAATAAAAACTTTATTTCGGGTGGCATAGACCCATAGAAACTTAAATAAGGTAACTGATGCCATGATACAGAAAGTAGTCGTAGTATTTACCTAGACATACTGGCAGCTATACCCAGTATACTTTAGGGAGTCAGAAATAAGCCTGTGATTGCGATGTCGTAGGTATTGACGAACTGTCAACTTTTCATCTAAATAACTCACTTAAGTTAACTACTGTAACAAAAACCTTTATAAGAAGTGTAGTCGTTTAAATGTCACGTTTCAGTCAAATAGGCTACTCAAACATCTTAAGATTACGATTATTGATGTTTTATGGTGCCATGGTGTCTAATAAAACTTTTTTAAGACTAGAAATCTTATAAAGTTACTAGCTTATGCCAGCGGCTTTGCCCGCGTGGAGGTCGAAAATTATACCACGGGAACTTACTACCGAGATAAAAAAAAAATGTATCCTATGTCTTAACTAACCCAGGTCATGGTCTACCAATGACTATAAAACCTCTTTTAATTCTCTTTGTGGTCTACCCATGTGCCAAATTTCATCTAATTCTGTTCAGCTGTTTTAGCATGAAAGCGAAACAATCTCACTTTTGCATTTATAGCATGGATAGGTAGGTTGTTATGATTAGGATCACATAAAAGTTATAACTCTTATAACAGCTGTTATATTAGTGACGCTTCGTGTGTGTTATGGCATCTTATACGTGAAAACTTGCCGTAGGAACTACCTCAATTGAGCTACGTATACGTAGGTGATCTTTTCATGTGATATTTTAACATACAGTTATTCCTCTAAGATCAAACTATTCGATTTATTCATCTGGTATTGTCAACAAGATCGAACTAACTTTGATCTCGATCCCGACTTCCTAAAATTGGAGGGAAGGGATGTTAGCATGTGGTAGATTTACCTTGGATACAGATATGACTAATTGTCCATTACAGGTACAAGGTATAGTAGGTACGTTCAGTCCTGGTACATACATTCAGTGTCATTGGACACTGAAACTACAGACTGGCTATTCTGCAATAGCTATCTGACTAAAGGTAGGTAAACTGAAGATGCAGAGATTATAACATTCCTTACTGGCCAATAGCATTCTAGCGATGACTATAATGCTTGTTGTTGGTTTCAAAGTTCATGTTACACACTATGCTAGATGCACTGATGGTGTCAACGACCTCCACGATGCAAGAATGCAACATGAGACTTCATGTCCCATCCCAAATGAAATTGTGAAACCAACGTCAATAACCTTTGATACGTAACACCAAATAAACGATACTTATCACTAACTTTATTTATTAAAAACATCAAATTAAGCGATAAACAGTCACTAGCCGTGATAATGCTCACGCAGTTTAGTGAATGAGGTAATTGTAATGTCACATGACTCAGCCGTGTTTTATGTACACAATAAAAATATAACGAATTATGTATGTACAGTACCTCGTTACGATGTCAATCAACACTTCGCCAGTTTGCGTGGACCACACCATAATAAACTATAACACAACACAACACATCCACCTGCGCAGAACCATCTCACAAACGGATAAGGACCTCAATACACGTTCCCGAATGATAACGCGGCCAAACAAAAAAAAAACCGGGGGTCCTAAGAAGGTCGAATCTGGTATTTTTTTTCTGGTAAAAGCTGGCAACGTCGCACGTTCGCCGGACGGACGCGCGTTCGGCTCGCGCGCCGCTCATTGGTTGAATGCGACGGCGGCCATCACTGCGAGTCGCGAGTTTGCCCAATGACGCCGCGTCCCGCACGCCCCGCCCACATCCTGTCAGCTTGTTGAATGGATTTCGCGGCAGTCGTGCTGCGGATGTCGAATGTGTTGAAAGTGTTCGATACAACATAGACAAAGGATGATTGAAGCTTTCGAGGATGTGTTCGGAGTGTCCAGTGACCTCTTGAAGCTAAATAATTAAATTAAAATGATGTAATCGCTACGAATACAGTAGTGCTGTAGATTTAAGGTAAAAACTTAAGAAAAATTCGAACCATAACCTAAAAATAAAGCATCAATACGCCGAAAAAACAAGAAAAAGAGGTGAAAAATTAAGAAAATATAATTAGTGAGTTACATGTGTTGGCAGCGTGTCTTTGCATATCATAATTTGTCTCAAATATTCTGAAAGTTCCAGTTTGTTTGGTCCAAATATTCAAGTGAACAAACAGTACCTTTCCGACGAGAAATCAGTGACAGCAGCAATATTTAACTTGTACCTGAAACAATGACAATAATTTCATGAGTATTGGTAAAATCGTGAAAAACGGTGATGTTTTGGAAACATAATGCAACCATAACTTTCTGACTAACACGTGTGACATACTAATTTTTAATCGATGTTATCTTATTGTTTTTGCCAGAAGTACCTATGCTTATTTACATACAATAACAGTTTCGAACATCAACAAAGAAAATCCTTTCTTCTACAAATCAATAAACATAACCTAGAAATATACTTAGTGAAAATGTGCTTACAAAATAAAACAAAAATAACTTAATTTAACCTTACGTGATTTTTCAAGATTAATTATTGACAAAGTCCCAAGAACTCAACACATTAAAATAAGCTATTAACCGTGTGGAAACAACAACCAAGCATAGATTTTCATGTGCAATATTTTTAAGTTCATTAGCTTTATAGTAATCCTATAAGACAGGTTCGTGATTATATTTTTTGCATAGCAACATGGTGAATCTTATCTGAACTCGTGATATCTTTTTTATCTGAATGAATGAATCAAAAGATTAATTTAAAAATATATTTCTGATGTTTTTTTTTTTAATAAATTAATTTTAACTTTTTCTTTTCTGGGTATATATTTTCACGTTTCGTAACAGGAGGCATGAACTTTGGAATGATCTTCAACGTAAGTATGGCAAAAGCAGAGTCAGAAATATTTTTAAACACTTATAGTTAAGCAGAGTAAAGAGAAAGGCTAAATAAATCTGAAACATGGGGTTTCAAAACATAAAGAAATATTTGAGAATCTCTAACTGGTCGTATCCTTAGATTAGTTAGAAGTAATAAATACGTATCTATTGTAGATACATATTTATTATGTCGAAGTTACACAGAAACGGTTAACACTTAAGTTAGAGAAGCTAGATGGACAGAAGAACCTAGCAAGAAAAAAACAAAGACTATTGTTTTAAATCCAGCTAGACGTCATATGTTTACGACCGACGGTTACTCGATTACTGGAGTCTCCTCCTATATCAGAGGAATATAATGTAAGAGTCGCTCCAATGCAGCTGAAATCCTGCGCCACTGGAGCATTGATCAAATTCATGATTTCAAGACCTTTAGGAAGGCCGATGTGTATTAGGTAGACATCGGGGACTCTCTTGACTATAAGGGCTCCTTGTAGCTGTTAGTCAAGACAATCTGGTACCTAATTACGTAACACAGCAGGATTGGGTTTCGTTTTGACAGTTCAACAATATTCAAAACAAGGTTTTCGAACATATGAAGCAATGGATTAGCAATATGCTTCAAAATCATTCAGGTAATCATTAGGTAAATAGAATATACAGTTGTTACACAACATGTGGCAATGGTCCTAGAAATTCAACCTGGTTAACTAAACACAATTTTACAAAGAAATAGAAAGCTTTTATCGGACGGATGCCAGACTTGAGGAAATTATAAGAGTTCCCTCTTTTACGAAATCAACCTATTAAGCTTTCGATAAACTTAACCAGAGGTAAACAAGAATATAAATTATCGAAAACCGCCTCCGAGATATAACTGCTAGCGCATCATTTAAACGCAAGCCAAAGAAATTTGAAAATGAGAGGTCTCGCCTTTCAGGTTTAGATAGGTACTCAAAATAAACATCCACGATGTGACATTTAAATCGTGATCCTCAGCTAAGAATAGTTGAAACGACCAGGGGCCGTACTATGAAAAAAGATCATGGATCCATCATGGTTCCGTTGTGAAAAAAGGATGGTGCTATAGGTCGTATATGGTTCCGTTGTGAAAAAAGGATGGTGCTATAGGTCGTATATAGCTCCGTCTCTCTCTCACACTGGACACTGGAACCATGATGGATTCACGATCTTTTTTCACGTCATAGTACGGCCCCAGGTCTGATCATAGGTCGAGACTAGAGAGGCCACACTGAATTATAATGTATTATCATGTGGATGTACCGAACATGACTAATAGTTCATGTCGTTAAATCAAAGACACTGTAATATCTCCAAGCTGTTAGGAGTTCCTAAAACCAAAATCTCACTATCACGATCACAAAAACAAAGTAGCCACGTGCATGCTAATAAGCGCAGTTCCTCTCAACAAAGCCGACTGGCAGTAGGCCAGAAAATGTTGAGATGAGGACGATAAATAATACGATTGCATGACCATTTCTATCTTCTACGTGCTCCAAGCCTCCGAGATTCTCAGAAGCATGCCCTTGAGGACAAGTCCACGACAAATACGAATAAATGTCGAATTTAACTGGCTATATCTATTTGGGTTACAATTATGTATGTATGTGTAGGCGGCTACAATGTAGGTGTATAGTATCTGTGGAATGCGAGATAACGTGAGCGTCTGGCGAGCGCGGGCGCATGAGGGCGTTGCGCACTGACGCACACACGCGCAAAACGAAAGTGCGCAGAACACACACTCGTGCATGAATCCGTATGCGATGCAAAACAAACTTTTCCTGTTTAAGGCATCGCTCTCAGTAAATGACGTTTTCCTTGCTAGCTATCTGCAATTATGCTGGACATTTGCATTATTCAATATCTGGGATATTGACTGCAGCAAATATGTATGCGATACAGACTGAGTTTATTTATGCAAGCAATTGATTTGGGAATGAGTTTTTACTCCTCTACGGAAATAGACCTTACGAAACAAAATTATATCTTTTCGATTCTATTTAACGTTTAGCAAACACTTCACGAGGGAGCATGTGGTCCTATAAAAGCTACACAGCCCTAAAACATGATAGGTATTACTATTTCAATTACATATAATTTTTAAATTGCGTTCGTTTATAACGCTTTAAATGTTCTAATATGGCTTTTATGCGACAATGCGTAACCGAACACCTTATTATGACTTCTATACCACCGTTACGACGATGGTTACGACACAATAAGTTCTATTTTAATGGTTTTATTGTTAATTGGCCTCGATATTTGTTATCTTGGTTTGTCGAATTTTTTGTTTATTGACAGTTACATGTTATTAGAGTGGTTTAAGAACTTTAAGAGGAAACTAGGGTTTAAAAGGTGTAAAACCAACAGCTAAATAATATTCTACCTGCTACCGATGACGTAATAATATTTCCTATTCTATTTTGATTTTAAGTGCTGGACTGAAGAATTTCTTGTCTGCCTATAAATATAATTTGATAACTACCAGACACATTCCAAATACTTCACATGATGTACGGTTTGTTTTACATCTAAATAGAGCTCAATGGTTAGTTTTGATGAAACAACTATGTATGGTTAGTTAGTAACACAGAACAGATAAAACATTTGCTTCTGCTCTGTGGCTAGTACTATTATTTATTCTGTGGTGCGGTCTTGTTTAGGAGAATCGTGCATGTCGCTATGACTTCCTAATCAAAGGCTAAATAGCTACTTATTGCTCAAGACCGTTCGAATATCAAATGAGATTGCTTGTTGCTATTGACGAGCGTTCCTTTTTTAAGCGGCGAAAAAAAAAAGGATGAGGTTCTCAATTCGACACGTAAGTTTTTTTTTTTTATGTATGACCACTCATAACTTTTTACAGTCGTCCGATTTGAAAAATTTTTATTTTATTCGAGAGGGTATACATCAAAGTTGGTCCCATATAAAATTGATTGACTTTGCTTGGGTAGTTTTTAAGTTAGCTTCAATAATACGTATTTTTATACCCCACTTTTATATGGATGATGTTCTAGTTTGTTTTGCAGGTAGTGGTATCAGAATTTGTGTGGGGTAGGTACCACAACTAAAAAGTGAAAAATAAAAACTTTTTTACAAAAAAATACAACCGACTTCCAAAAACAACAAATTGAAAAATAACTTTAATTTTGGAGGTCGGTGGCAAAAAACGAAAATACCAGACACCGACTTCCGAAATTAAAGTTATTTTTCACTTTGTAGTGTTGTTTTTGGAAGTCGGTTGTATTTTTTTGTAAAAAAGTTTTTATTGTTTTTATAATAAAAAATAGTTCCAACACATGGTTAGGTACCGTATGATGTAGAGACTCACAGACAGAACCTATGAAGAAAAATTCTTCATAGCACAGCCATTTTGGCGGCACAAATAACGGTCGAAATGAAACCAGCCAGCAGGGCAAGCAAGGTCGGCCCTATTCCTGGAGGGTTCGCGATTAATTGCGTTGGGAGGGCGCGTCCTCTGAGGGCGACCGTTGCCTAGCAACCAGTGTTGCCAGCCTATGACTTAGGGTAGGGCTTTTATGCCGACACAACGTGGGCGTAACTTTTTATTCATTTCTTTATTTTCTTTAGAAAGTAGCTATACTGTACCTACTACAATATGTAGATGTCATGACTTGCTTACCTAACTAATAAAATAAATTTCTATTTTGTGATTGATTTATTCAAAGTCGTCAGGAAAGTTTTGAGTAGAACGATAGATGGACTGTGTAAAAGACGACATGGCTAGAAAGGGAATGACTACCGAGATGACGACTAATACTCGTACAGAAGTAGGTATGGAAGAAAAAGACATGTTGCGTCGACCCCAAATAAATTGGGATAAGGGCAGCCCAGGAGAATTATGATTATTCAAATTAAATGTTAATTTCTAACCCGACTAGATGAATGAAGGTAAGTACCTAGGTATGCAAAAATAAATGTAGTACTTAACTAACTACGTACTTAGGGCCTGTTTCACCACCTATGATTAAGTTCCTATTAACTTACTTGGCAAATAAGTTCATACAAAGTCTAAGTATTCCTAACAAAGTCTAAGTATTCCTAGTAAACTTTAATTACTTACACATTATAATAATAGGCTCCACTGTACTTTAGCACCCACGCGTCCGAAACTTCACAATTTTATAGCGTGTTGATGACGTCGAGTAAAACATTTTCGCAAAATATTACACTGGACAAACTATTAGTTTTTGAGAAAAAAAATTCTTAAGTTTATGTCAACCTATTACACAGTACACTACACACTAAATACTTAAGATGCAAGAGCGAGCGAAGCGAGCTCGGGACTTGGGGCACCCCGACTCGGACAGGTTAGGTTCGGCTTCGTGATTATTTTTTTCTAAACCACCTAGAAATAGGAACCCCGCAAAGCGGGGCTCCGTCGACCATGCCTTACTACAAAAAATTTATATTTATTTGACCTTGACATTCGAGCCGTTTGATATTGGACCTTAAATTTTTTTTTTTGCGCACTGGGGTTTTCAGAAATACATTAAAAACTATTCTACCCAAAAAAAAAATTGCTACTATACAAAAGCGACGGGTGCTAAAGTGCAGTGGTTCCTAATAATATTATAAAGTGTAAGTAATTACAGTAGGGGCCTATTTCACGATGTCCGACTAACCACTACTTACCGAATAAAAAATAAAATAAAATAAATTTATTTCAGGTAGGAACCCATATCATACAAAAATCAAATCACACAACAATAAACACGAATAAATTTAGAAATGGAATCATAAATGTAATCACAAAATCACAAGAAAGCGTAGTTTCATATTGGTATTAATTATTAATCTCGCGAACGATGGAAGGAGTGGAGGGAGGCCTTTGCCCAGGATAAGGACAGCGCAGGCCGACAAAAAAAAAAATAAGTAAGTAGGTACTAGGTACCTATAAATTTTGTGTTGTGGTAGGTATACCACCACTGCCAATTTAGTTAGGTAAGTACCTATGCAAACAAAGTGCAAAATTTTTCACAACAAAGAATCCCACGATCCACACGTGCGACTTTGATATTTAACTACCTACCTAGGTACCAGTAAGGTGAATCTCAGCGGGGTACATGAACAGCTGATTTTGTGGCACGGAGTCGCCTCAAGGTCCCGGGAAGGCGCACCCCGGCACCCCGGGAGAAATCTAATTTAGTACCCTGTATCCCCCGCGCCCTGTTCCCCCCTCGCCTGTCTCGCTCTAAACCGACCGAGTTCGTCGACAAACTTGTATGAACGTAGAAATCAATGTTTATGTGCAGTGAGCACTATTTTGTTGATGGATTGGAGAGCTAGGTAGGTAAGTACTTGAAAATATGAGTGCTGTGTATTAGTAATAATATCCACGTGCAAAATTTATTGAAATTGAAAATAAAGTATCTACCTACTTACTTACTAAAAATTATACCTATCTGCAACAATAAAACGAAAGAAGGAACATAATTGCTCTTTTTTGAAAAAAAAAAAAATATATATAACGTTATTATTTCTGTACTTATGCATAGGTCATTATTACAGGGTCCAAGATTTTCTATTTGACGAACTATTAAAAAAAAGCACAGGTTAAAACAAAATAAGAATAATTTATTGGTCCATTTTCCATATAAGTCGATTCTTTTATTGCATTTTTGTTTGCTTCATTTTATCTAGAAGCTCAAAATAATACATAATTATACTACTACTACCTATCACATTCATCCAACAACTTTCTAAACAACGTCGTAAAATTCGCATAAATCTAATAACATCCGTTTTATCATTTATGTAACTGAGTCAGCCCAGTCCGGACACTTTGTTGTTATTTTCCACTAAATATATAGCTTGAACTGTGCCAAGAGTAATTTTGGGGTACGAATCGTATAACTGATGTACAGTATGAATATGGTAGGAGTGGCCACCACGCGACTCGACCGAGACGAACACCACAATACCTCTTGATAACAGATAACTCCGCGATTGTTGCTTTGATAAAAATACGCACGAGACAACGTTGCCGCTCCGCAACAACCCACCCGTGCGACGTTGCCGCGTCTCCACGCCGGCGGCCATTTGCAATTCAGATGAGAGCTAGTCAGTTGTTAACTTGATACGCCACACACTCTCAAAATAAAAACAATGTTTTAGTAATAAATTATGGCGGATTTAATGTGTGTTGCTAATATAATTAGTCTCGCGTCATTGCACTTGTGTTTGACTTATGAAATAATTAATTACCTACCTCGTAATCTTTTCCGCACGACACATTGCTACTACTCTTAAAACATTTAAGTAATTCTCATTGTATGAAAACTACCTAATTAAAGATCCGAAGTACCTAGGTACAGAATTATAATTAGCAACATTATACATATACTCAATGGAGACTACATCCTTCCCAAACGAAACTAGAAGTATTCGGTATATCTTACTTTGTTTGTTACCCACCGATCATTAAGACATTTAAATAATAAAGCTATTAATAATGATCACATAAAATGATTAGAAATCACCTGCCTAGTGCTTTAAATATTTGAAAACGAATTCTTAGATTCTCAAGATTAGGCAATGCAAGAATTAAGAATAGGATTGGATACTTACAAAATGACAAAGGAATTAGAATTGTTTATTTTTCTATGATCACCTAGTCTTTTATTTATTATTCCACAGAACAGATAAATTCATAACCAACTATCTCTTCGAGGGCGTGGCAGTGCAGGACCAAGTTCTTGATGGTACGCAGTCAGTTACTGTATAGATATTTAATACCGTACCTACCAACCTACCTAATATTTTCCATCCTAATACAATTTTGAAGTCAACATCATCGTGTTCCCACCCTTATCCCAATTAATTTGGGGTTCTAGCATGGATTTTCATCCACTAAGGTTAGTAAACATTTTTTTCTTCTCAAAAATCTTACGTGCGATGACTGTAGGTACTACTCGTATATAATTATGTCGTCCTATACAGTTTGTAGTCTAAAGGTAAGTTGCATATGTCTACATGTTACTTGTTAAGTTGTCACTCTAGTCGCGGTCGTCAGATCAGGTTTCTGCAGGCCCAACGGACGTGTAGACTTTCACGAAGCCATGCGAAATTCATACATACATATGCAATATTTTCATTAATACTTACAAAAATTATTAACCTTAACCTATGATTGAATTGCGAAGAATAATTCTTATCAGACATATTTTGTGACTGTAAGGACCTATGTCACGATGTCCGAATAGCCACTACCCGCCGAATAAATTCAAAAATGTAACAGAATTTGTATGAAATTATCTGCCAAGTAAGTTAATAGGAACTTAATCGTAGGTGGTGAAACAGGCCATAACACTATATTCATACATAATATCGCTGTCAGAAACGATTGAATTTTAAAATTAACAGCTTAAGCCACAAACAAAATAAAAGTACTAGCAGAAAACAGCCAGTAAAATAAAAAGAGCAAAAAAAGTATGTTGCAAATTGCAAAAGCTTTATGTTCCGAACGAATACTTTCATTTCTTTCCTTTGGCAAAGAATGCCACTTTAAAAAAGGCAGACTCGGTAAAAATGAATGAAACGGAAATATTGTAACAGACCATGGCATAGTAAGCCGCATGGTGGATATGTGCCAGGAATAAGCGCTTTAGTTATTTGTTATAAACATGGAGTCTCTGCCAACACTCGATCTGAACTGATCTTTATATATTCTGGCAGAGCCGCAGTAACTGAAATAAACATTATTTTATACCTACCTACACTTGTCTTTTATAGTAAGTATTACTATTACTGGCACCCTTGTACCTTGCACGTGTGATGCTAACGTATTTACTTTTATATAATGACGTTGGTAAAAAAAACTTTATCTTGGATAATAATATCCATAGCGGATTGATGAAAAGAAATAAAGAGTTTTTACCTACGTTACTTAAACGTTGGTATAATATCCTTCTTCATTAGAGAACTGCCCATAGGCCGAATGTATGACAACTCTTCTAAACAATATCTTTCTTCTGATGTCGGCCAGATTCGGTACATATTTCATAACATGTGCCGTAAAAGCTCCATCCACCTCTATATAACCTTAAAAATCTCAATTGACATATAATTTTTATGGAAGGCTATCTACAATATTCAAAGAAACAAGTCAATCTTTGTGAAAAAAAGATAGGTGCTTAGTCATTTCAATTCACAGATTCAGTTAGAGTTATGTGCTTTCACACTGTCCTTATGACTGTGGATTATCGTCAGCTATCTTCATTCGGTTGACTCCAAATAGCAACTGCAATCTCTTTATGTTATGAAATAAGACTTAGCGTGTGTTGCAAGCCTGCAACGCCGTCAGTTTGGCTAATAGCCTGCAATCAACGCAAAAATACCGCAATATGTGAATAAATTTCACCCCGAGCGCAAGCGTGGCTACTGGCAAGGCAAGGGATATTTAGATTTGCGTCATAAATTGCTACCAGTGGGTACTTCAGCTTTATTAAGATTTTATGCTCGCTCTCGCATAGTTGTGTCGTGTATCAGCGCATGTAATGAAATATGTATGCCGTGACGCCGCCGTA
Source organism: Cosmia pyralina (assembly GCA_946251885.1). Classification (NCBI taxonomy): domain Eukaryota; kingdom Metazoa; phylum Arthropoda; class Insecta; order Lepidoptera; family Noctuidae; genus Cosmia; species Cosmia pyralina. The sequence continues at coordinate 12,626,123 of OX276361.1, forward strand.
AAAACACTGAAGGTTTGATGTCCTTCTCGGAAACTCGAACAATATGGTTCTATGTCGAAAACATCCCGTTTTGGCTTTATAAAATCCTTAGAAGCAAAAATAAAGTTTTTACGTAGTAGAGGGTGAAATGATTTTGCGACGATATGGAGCGCCGAGACTGGTCGAGAGGGTTGGGTGAATGGATTTTGCAATGGGCATAAACCCTTCCGCTGACACAAATGGGAATAATCCAGCTAAAAACGGTTTTGGAGAGGCTAGCGTCCTATGTAAGGTAAGGACGAAAGGATTTAGAACGGAGATAAAACGGGATGAAGGGGTACGGAAATCGCGCAATCAACGAAATTCCGGACCATTAACGCTACGATTGGTCTCGATTCTGGAATCACTAGCAGCCAGCCAGCAACACTAGAGCTGCAAAATCTTTTAAAATGAAAGTTTTCACTAGCTCCTATTGATTTTACTCTGTACCCAATGTGCACACTTTTGAGACACTGATGGTAAAGAAAGAAAAGAAAGAAAAATCGTTTATTTTGCACAAATAAAACGCACATTAGTAACTAAAAAATAACAAAGTACACACGGTATGCAAAGTAAGCAAAAGCCTCGTATCCAAGTTGTCTACTATGGTGACAAGGTGACATGACAACGGGGTAAACCTGAGTCTGAATCGGAGACGATACTTAAAATACTTAATGAAAATCACTAGAGATTTGGCTGATCGCCAACTGCAATTATTTCAGAGATGTAAATATAAGTGACTGCAGTCGGCACAGTTTGATGGAATGGAAGCGAAAGTTAACGACAACTCAAGTAAGTACCTACCCATTTTACAAGTACTTAAATTAATTCGGATTTGAGACACGTCACAATCTCGTGGTCGATTTTAAAATGTTTTTTACTCTTATCGATGATTTGTAATGGACTTGGCGGTACACTTGAACCGTAGAATAGAACGAAAGCCTATACTTAGATAAATTATTATTTAATTTATAAATCAAACTAGTTTTTCTGAGACAGAACAAATGAATATTTATTAGGAACTATATAACTATACATTCAAAATATATAGTACAACAAATAAATAACAGATGGCGTTACCAGTATCTTATTTTGATATAAAAAATTAACATCCCCACTTATCAAAATAATCTAGATACCTACTCACCAATTCACTCAAATAACATAAACTAAATTTTAATCTCCTGCACACCTAACAACTGCATAAAATGATAATGCCTGACACTACCCAAACCTTTCGTAAACAGGTCTGCTGGCATTTGAGCCGTTTCCAAATATTTTAAATCAACAATACCATTAACAACACATTCTTTACAAAAATGGTAGCGTATATCTATGTGTTTAGTTCTTTTATTAAAATTATCATTTGAAGACAGCTTAAGTGCACCCTGGTTGTCATTATACAAAGTTATGGTGTATGTCTCATTAGTCATTTCCTTTACCAAATGTATCAAGTATACAGCTTCCCTACAGGCTTCAGCTAAACCCATGTACTCAGCCTCTGTGCTTGAGAGCGCTACTGTCTTTTGCTTTTTTGCCTCCCATGAAACAACACTTCCAGCTATCATAAAACATAGACCCGTGTAAGACCTCCTGTCTACGACATTACTCCCCCAATCTGCATCAACAAACCCTACTAATTCCGAATTACCACTTCTAGTATATTTCAACCCAAAATGTTTAGTTTTCTTAAGATATTTCAAAATTCGTTTAGCATATACCCAAGTTTCATGATTATAGCAATTATTAAATTGACTAAGGAAACTTACTGAATAAGCTATGTCAGGCCTAGTTAGCACTGCTAAATACATAAGTCCGCCTATGAGCTGCTGATAAGGTAAGTCATTTTCACATTTTTTGTTTACAAAGTTAATATTCAATTTGGTCTCTAAAGGTGTATCAGTTACTTTACAATCTGCCATGTTAAACCTATCCAACAACTGGTTAACATATTTCTCTTGGCTTAATGTAACTGTGCCATTAACTTTATCAATATTAACTGCCATTCCTAAACAATTCTTAACTTGTCCTAGATCTTTTATTTTGAAATTTAAAGACAATACTTCTTTCAAATTATTACATTCAACATCATCGTTTGAAAACACAAAAAAATCATCGACATATAAAGCTATTATGGTCATTCTACCAGCCTTGTTTTTAGTGTACAAACATGATTCTAATCTGGAGCGTTTATAACCATTGCCAACTAGACATTCATCTACCTTCTTGTACCAAGCTCTTGAGGATTGCTTTAGCCCATAAATTGCTCTATTTAATTTAAGTACTTTATTATTATTATTGTGACATTGAGAATCTAACAAGCATTCTGGTATTTCCATATAAATTGTCTCCTCAAGATCCCCATTCAAGAATGCTGTAACAACATCAAGATGTGTAACATCCAAACCAAGTTTAACAGATAATGCAAACAATAACCTTAAAGTTGAATGCCTAACCACAGGTGAAAAAGTTTCTGTATAGTCCACATTTAACTTCTGCATGTAGCCCTTGGCTACCAAACGAGCACGATAACGAACACTATTATCACTGTTCTGCTTTTTACGTAGCACCCACTTACACTTCACTATGGTCTTGTCATCTGTTGGCATATCTACTAGCTCCCATGCATTATTTTCCTTAAAACACTGAAGTTCTTCTTTCACTGCTGATAACCACTGTTCTTTTTCTGATCCCTTTAATGCTTCTTTTAGAGATATTCCACTAGCATCATCAAATACTTCCTCAGGAACACACACATTTAACATCCCATATCGTTCTGGCTTCTTTCTGATTCTGCTGCTGCTTCTAACACGCTGCTTAGGTGAATCATGAGCATCTTCATACTCACTGGGAATATATGAGTCATCTGACCCATCCAATATTTTGTCAATTAGTGTATCCTCATCTCCGGTTTCTGCTTCTGGACTTGCTGGACTTGGTGAACCCTTGTCAGATAAGTCCCCCACTGAACATGAGTTTTCTCCACTTTCAGTAATTGGTATACTGACCTCTGTGTTCTTCTCATCTTCCATGACAATAACATCTCTGCTTGTTGTCACTCGTCCTGTTCTTGGGTTATATATTCGGTAGCCTTTGATGTCATCTGGATATCCCACAAGTATCTGCTTCTCAGATTTTTTATCCCATTTCTGGCGTTTCTCTTTAGCCACATGGACCATCACACTGCTGCCAAATATTCGTAAGTGACTTATGTCTGGCTTACGCCCAGTCCAGAGTTCATATGGAGTTTTTTCGTTTAATGCAGGAAGTACAGTACGATTTTGTAAATAAACTGCAGTATTGGTCGCTTCCGCCCAAAACTCTTTGCCCATATTCGCATCAAATAATAAGCATCTAGCCTTCTCTACAATAGTTCGATTATTCCTTTCTGATAATGTGAAGTATCTAAGGCAGACCAAACCTAACTATCTATGGTACATTGGTTGCTATGATACCTTGTTTTGTCACTTATAATAAAATACTATGTGCTTTCAGTCCTAAATATTGTATTTCTTTATTTTATATTCAATATTTAACATGGTAGCAGAGCGTGTACGATACAATAAGTTTTGAGTATCTACCCGATATGTCGAGCACTAAAATTGACCCTCTAACTAGAGAGAACTACGACACTTGGGTGATACAGGCTGAAGCTGTTCTCGTACGACACAAACTATGGAAATACATCGAGACTGATGCTGCAGTAGTTGATAAAGAAGGCGATAGACAGGCGAGATCTGAACTAATCCTTATAATTGCTCCTTCTGAGCTTAAACAAATAAAAAATTGCACTACTGCTAAAGCATTATGGGAAAAATTGAAAGTCACGTACGCCAGTAAGGGACCTGCGCGAAAGGCATCCCTATTAAAGCAACTGATCCTAACAAAATTAGAAGGACACGATGTAAGAACTCATCTAAACAAGTTCATGGATATAGTTGACAAATTGGCAGACATGGACGTAGCTATTAATGAGGACTTGTTAACAATCATGATGTTGTACAGTCTCTCACATGAATTTGAGAACTTCAGAGTCGCTATAGAATCGCGAGACACTCTTCCGAAGCCAGAGGAGCTTCAAACTAAAATAATAGAAGAATGTGAAGCACGTCATAGCCAAAACACGACTAATAACGACGAACCTGAATCCTCTTTTCAAGAAGAAGCCCTATACACGTCCTGTAAAATTTGCAAACGTAGTGGTAATATCTTCAAACGCAAGACTCACAAAATTTGTACCAGTTGTTGGAAGAAAAACAGTGAAAAGGCTAATAAACATACTAACGGTTCTCATAAGAACAACTTTGCTATACAGTGCCTTCTTACGCATAAAGAAAAATCTGAAAACTGCGTTTGGGTTTTGGATAGCGGTTGTACGTCTCACATGACTTATCAACGAGACTTATTTAAGACTATAGAGAGAACATCCGGAAAACTGAACTTTGCAACTAAAGAACAAACTGCAGAGATTAAAGGAAAAGGTACAGTCTCTTTTGTAACAAAAAATGGTAATGGCATAGCCCTTACACAGCTACAAGACACTCTATACGTACCTAGTCTGTGCACCAACTTGTTGTCTGTCAGTAAGATGACAGATGCTGGCTGTTCTGTCCTCTTCACAAAAACTAAAGCGATGGTCAACAATCCAAAAGATGGAATAACTCTCACCGCATTTAAACAAGGAGATGGTCTTTATTACATAAAACCAAATAAACATGAGCGCAACAATCTGGCCAATCATAATGATGACAGTGTTTCGATTCCAATTGCTAAAAAGAAAGCGAATTCATCAAACATCGACGACTGGCACAGAAAACTTGGTCACATGAACGCCAAAGATCTGAAATATGCACTCAAAAATGAAAATTTGCTTGGCTTGAATTTTGATGCTTCTGAAACCTTGACAGAGTGTGAAATCTGTATACAAGCAAAACTCCATCGAGTTCCTGTCCCCCGTGAGAAACCAACTCAACGAACAACAGAACGCTTAGAAATCGTTCATAGCGATGTATGTGGACCTATCAGAACGCCCACAGTAAGCGGAAATAAATACTTCGTAACTTTTATAGATGACTATAGCCGATACAGTCGTGTTTACATGATTAAAAGCAAGAACGAAGTCTTGGAAAAGTTTAAAGAGTTCAAGGAGTTAGCGGAAACTTACACTGGGAACAAAATCAAATTTTTACAATCAGATAATGGCACTGAGTATGTGAACAAAGAGTTCAACGCTTATCTGAAACGTTGCGGGATACAGAGACGTCTCACCGCACCCTATACCCCTAACCAAAACGGAGTTGCTGAACGAAAGAATCGTACCCTTGTGGAGAAAGCAAGAGCAATAATGATTGACGCACAGGCACCATTAAAATTCTGGGGCGAAGCAGTATTTACTGCAAACTACCTGTCAAACAGGAGTATAAACAGCGCCGTTCAGAACCAAACGCCATTCGAGCGATGGGTTGGGAGAAAGCCATGTATTAATCATTTGTATGTGTTTGGTTGCAAGACTTACGTCCTGATGAAAGGCACTAACGGTCACAAATTTGCACCAAAGGCAATTCCTGGCATGTTTGCGGGATACTCTGAAACATCTAAAGCTTTCAGGATCTTCATACCCTCGAAGAACAGCATCATAATTTCAAAAGATATTAGGGTATTGAAGACTATGTTCTACGATGAATCCAATAAAAATGCGATCTCCAGACTACTCACCGATTTAGACTTTTCACACGAACAACCTAATGAAACGTCATCGCAGCAAACAACACGCAAGCAAGTGGATATTGAGCTTGACAATCACGAAGGAGATGATCAGCAACATTGTAGTGACAGTGACGCAGATGATCAATATGAAACGCTGCAAGATACTTTGGTCGATAGCTCTGAAGACGTTCGACAACTGGAACCAGCGAATAATGAAAGTGAATACGAATCTCTTTCCGGATCTTTTACCGCTGTCAATGATGACGAACCTGATGCTGATGCTGAAGAAAATGAGACCGTTCAAACGAGGATTTTGAGAGACAGGTCAAAAATCACAGCTCCTAAGCGATACGATGATTTTATTTTGGCAGCAGCTGAAGAAATCGAAAATCTTCACAAGCCTAACGAGCCTGAGACCTACAAAGAAGCGATGGAATCTCCTTACAAAGCAAAATGGCAAGATGCCATGCACAGTGAAATAACTTCACTGCATGAAAACCAAACCTGGGATCTAGTTGATTTACCCAAAGGACGAAAAGCCCTCCCTTGCAAATGGGTGTATAAAATAAAAATGAATCCTGATGGTACCGTTGAAAGGTATAAAGCCAGAATGGTTATCAAGGGTTACTCCCAGCAACCTGGAGTTGATTATGACAAAACTTTTAGTCCAGTGGTTCGTCTGAGCACCGTACGAGCATTGCTTGCTATAGCTGCTCGAGAAAATCTTAAACTTTATCAGTTCGATGTTTCAACCGCCTTTCTAAACGGCACAGTAAAGGAAGACATTTACATGAAACAGCCTGATGGCTATCAGGATGGCACCAAACGAGTCTGCAAGCTAAAACGCAGCCTGTATGGTCTGAAACAAGCACCACGCTGCTGGAACACTTGTATTGCCGAATTCTTAAGAAATTCTGATTTCCAACAGAGTGAAGCGGATCCATGCTTATATGTTAGAATCAGAGGACAATCTAAAGTACTTATTGGTCTATATGTTGATGACGGACTTGTAGTATATAATTCAACCAGAGCAGGTGACGAATTTATCAAGGAATTGAAAACAAGGTTTAAGATAACTACGAAACCTGCGTCATACTTCCTTGGAATGGAAATTAATGTCCGTAAGGACAAGACAATTTCACTATGTCAAAAGGCCTACACAAAGAAAGTGTTAGAAAAATATAGAATGTCCAATTGCAAACCAGCACCAACGCCAATCATTAAAGAAAATGAGACGGCAGAGGAAGAGAATGTCAACGCGAATTTCCCATATAGACAAGCCGTGGGTGCTCTAGCATATTTATCAGTAGGCACAAGGCCTGATATTTCATATGCTCTGGGTGTCGCATCTCGAAACCTCGGAGCACCTACTAAGAAAGATATCATGCTGGTAAAACGCATCTTCCGGTACTTGAAAGGGACCCAACAGAATGGGCTAATCTATACTGAAAAGTCACCTCCACACTTAGTCTGCTACAGCGATGCAGATCATGCAGGAGACCAAACTACTGGAAGATCGACATCTGGAATGGTGTGCTTATTCTCTGGAGCTGCTATTAGCTGGAGAAGCCAGAAGCAAACAACAGTCTCCATCTCCTCGACTGAAGCGGAGATTATAGCAGCAAGCGAATCTGCACAAGAGATTTTATGGTTAAATCGTCTTATTAAAAACTTGATTAAAATTGAGAAACCAGTACTGAACCTGGACAATGAATCGGCTGTAAAACTTGCGCACAACCCAAAGTATGAATATCACAAGCGCACCAAACACATCAAGCTGAAACATTTTTTTTGTAAGAGAATGTGTTAATAACGGCGACTTCGACGTAACGCATGTTCCTTCGGAGCACCAGTTGGCCGATATGTTCACCAAACCACTGTTCGGCCCCAGGCTGCATAATTTAAGTTCAGCATTGGGATTAAAGAATATTTTACCATAATATTCTTCTAAAAAGTTCCGAGGATGTGAAGTATCTAAGGCAGACCAAACCTAACTATCTATGGTACATTGGTTGCTATGATACCTTGTTTTGTCACTTATAATAAAATACTATGTGCTTTCAGTCCTAAATATTGTATTTCTTTATTTTATATTCAATATTTAACAGATAACCCATTCTGTTCTGGGGTATAAGGGTTACTTCTTTGATGAATGATACCTTCCTTCTTAAGATATGAATCAAATTCTCTGTTGCAGTACTCACAACCATTATCACTTCTCAATATCTTTATCTTCTTATTTGTTTGTTTCTCAACTTTTGCTTTAAATTCTGCAAAACATGTAAGAGCTTCACTTTTACATTTGATGAAGTAGATAAATATCATACGACTATAATCATCTATGAATAGTATGAAGTATCTGGAACCAGCAAGTGACTCATGCTCCATAGGTCCACAAATGTCAGTGTGAACTAAATGAAGTAATTCCTTGCTTCTTGAACCCTCATGTTTGAATGAAAGACGACACTGTTTTCCCTCACAGCAAACCGTACATGATGACTTATCAAGATCAACTTTTTCTTTGAGATTCATTCCTTCAACAGCACTAGTCATTTTATTTAGGTATTTGCTATTAACGTGACCCAATCGACGATGCCAAATATCGCCTGATACAGTCAAATTCGCCACTACACTGTCAGGTACTCTCAACTTGTATAATCCATTGATCAGCACAGCTGTAGCCACTAATTCATTATTTCTATTGAATACTTCACAGCCTTCTTTCATGAACTGAACTCTGTTACCGGATTTTATTAACTGGCTCACGGACAATAGGTTAGTTGTCAATCCTGGAGCACATAAAACATCCTTTACTGTAACTTCAAATTCACATTGATCAGTTTTTGTTACTATGTTCACATCGCCAGAACATAATACCTGTAGTCTCTCGCTATTAGCAACACAGATTTCTTTCATTTTGTAATACGTAGTATTCACGATCCACTGTTCGTTAGCCGTCAAATGCATACTCGCGCCCGAGTCAATATACCAGTCGTATTTGTTAAACTGACCGCTTAAAAACACCGCACTAAATGCATTAGTTTGTTTATTTTGCGATTCTTTTTTATTATTATTGTTTTCTCCATTTGGACACTGAGTCTTGTAATGTCCATATTGGTGACACCGGTAACATTTGATATGACTTTTAGCGTTGACATTGACATTCTGCTTTGCTTCATTTCTCTGTGCACTGGCCATAGATAATTTAATATTTTTTTTAGACTGCCATTTCTGCGCACCACTCGCGAATGCACTGCTAACTTCACTCGATTGACTTCCACTCACTTCCTTTTCCATGTCCATGAGTTTTGTTCTTATGACATCCGTTGTAATTTGTATACCGGAATGCTCAATAGCCATGATCATCGGCATGAACTTTTCTGTCAATCCTGCGAGTAATAAGCAACCGATCCATTCGTCACTGATACAAAATCCTGTCCCACTTAATTTTTGACCCAACTCGACTATTTGCGTTACGTACGACTGCATTGAAACACAATTTTCCAGGCGAATTGAGATTAGCTTACGTAATAGGGATATTCTTCGTGTAAATCCTGAATCGTCAAATAATGCCTTTAACTTGTTCCATAGCTCCAACGTGGTTGTCACATTTTTTATATGTACGTACAACGCACTATCTATAGTCATAATAAGTTTTGCCTTGGTTTTCGCGTCATCTGCGGCTTCTAGTTTCTTCCCAGTATCTGGCTTGATGCAGTGAATCATATCCTCTAGGACTAGAAAATTCTCCGCAGCGAAGACCCACTCACTATAGTTTTCTCGCCCCTTCAGCTTCGGAACATTTACTAAATAGTTCGAAGCCATTCTTGCAAATCTTTATTGCATCCACGAAACTACTTTTATTTTATTTATTAAAAGAAACGTGAGAGTCCTGGGCCCATAACCTATAAATCAAACTAGTTTTTCTGAGACAGAACAAATGAATATTTATTAGGAACTATATAACTATACATTCAAAATATATAGTACAACAAATAAATAACAGATGGCGTTACCAGTATCTTATTTTGATATAAAAAATTAACATAATTTTTTCCCAAATAGCACGCACAACTAAAACGCATTTGATTACGTTAACATAACGCGTTCTGACATTCGCATGTAACTTTTGTGAATTCATTAAAAGTTTGATGTAGCTATTGCTACACACTAATTGAATGAATGGTATTTTACGGTTTATACCGCGCTGAACGGCAACGGCGCGTGGCGCCCGCCCGCACCGTGCGAGCTGGCAACGTGGCGCCTCGTATCCGTCAGAGCGACAACGCGCGCCGCAGAACGGCAACGTCTCGCACTGATTCAGCAGTTAACATTCAACGGAGATAGCATCGATTTGTATTTTGTGGTAGGTATAAGTTGTTGTTTTAATTTCAAGGGAAATGAAGGTTATATAGTTAGGTATTGATAGTTGAGTAATGGATGTTATCATCTGGTGAGAATGCAATATTTACCGATTTCAAGTTAGGGGGCCAACTGCGGAACATTTTATTTGTCTTCTCTGGTTTCTGTTACCAAATACGTTGCCTCCGCCTAATTCAGCTAGCTAAAAACTGTTTAGATTGTATGAGATCAGCATACTTAACTTAATATCAACAAAATCTCGGAATTCTTACTGTCAATTGTTTTTCAGAACACGTTGTTACTTGTTATACATACACAGATTTTTCTATAGACGGCATTATCTATAAGCTGTTTACTTATCGACTGATTGAGTTATTACAAATCGTCATTCCTTTTTAAAGCCTATTGTTCACAACATGACTCAGATCTTACATGCAACGTTATGCCATGTATTTCCCTCGAACGATGCTTCGACTATTTGACATGCGTTATTATTGCGTGTTATAGTTTTCCTAAACCGATTGGATTACAAAATAGCAAAATCGGTGAACATACTTAGGTACATACTTAAAAAAAAAAACAAAGTCGATCATATCCTTTTTGGAAGTCGTTTTTAATAAGAAATTAGGTACTTACCTACGTTTTTATGACATGTTTCCGCTAAAAATAACGTTGGTAATCAACACAACAACTAGATATAGGCTACCTAGGTCTCACAGAACAGATAATATTTGTTCTGTGCTAGGCCTAGTCACAAAAACTAAGAAAGAATGCATTTTTTTTCTATTTTTCTCTAACGTAAGTAAGTATTACTTTTTCGCCCACCAGGCACTTAGAAATCAATTAATAGTTGACATGAAATTGAAAAGCCAGAATAAGCTGAGGAGCCTTAGGCCGAACCTACGTTATGCAATACATACTGTGGATCGCTTTTCTCAACATAACTTGGTTGAAGTACCTATGTATTAATACCTATGCTCTGCGCATTTTCAATCAGACGCACAATAAAATTCATTTACGGATTAACTGTGATAAAAGTTAAAAAAAACATTGTTTTTCCATTTCATATTCTTAGTTACGTTTTTTTAACGTTCCAAATTTTTTCGATTTTCCGTTTTGTATGCGTTCTCCTCGTTCTTTGTCATTTTTAAATCCTTTTTGTAACTTTCGTCCTCCACACTCCGTTACTCCACAGTTCCAGATTACAAATTTACACTTCACTTAAAATATTTATGAGATACCGAATTTCAAACTGGATTTCTTTGATTAGTATCCAGAATATAGCGCAAAATTGCTTTCACAACCAGTACTGAGAACTACAAGCTAATTCCATTTGCATGTCCCTTGGTAATTAAATTAGCATCGTATCTTCATCCTAGTTGTTATGTAGTTCAGATATAAAGTACCTATAATATTATCTACATAGGTAGGCTAGCAGACATTCTTGCTGTGAAGGTCAATGTCGTTTGCCGAGTAAACATGTTCGCTGGTTCAAAGATAACATTTTTGGGCGTAGCAAAAGTCATAAAATTGATTAATGACGTCTTCAATTTTGATAAAATCAGATAGCAAAAAAATAACGCATTTGTCATACAAGACTTACAAAAAATAATACCTATTGCGGGGATTTTTCATCATAAACTGAGTGCATCAGAAAAAAATTCAAGTGGTTTGTCTGAATTTTGTTAATTAAATAAATATGTACTTAAGCTAATTGAATAATATAGGTAAAACAAGTAATGGCTAACATCGTTGAGTGCTTGGAAATCAATAGAATATCTAACCTAACCACAGACCACACAATCTAGAAAAATTAAGTTTTTATAAAAAAAAAAATACAATATTCTTTTAGAAAGCAACTTTCTATTTAGAGCGCATTGAGAACTGAAGCTGCACAAGTCCTTGAATGCTTTTTAAAAGCCTGTGGACTTACGTAATCCAATTTACTGCATGTTCACGAATCCAATTACTGGCGTTGATGACTAGACTGGCGCTCGACCGCATTGACCTGTACTACGCTGGCTGCGACACACGACCAAGATTATAGGGAAATGGTCAGAGATTAGAGGATGCTTCCATCTTTTTTTAGAAATTAATTTACACCTGGCTAGGCTAAACTTTTATACAAGGAGATGGTATCTTTTGGGATAAAACAAAGTGAAAACTTAAAGAGAACCATTCTTGACTGGATTTGGATGCTTCTTCCATTGGAGCTCAATTCAGTGTTTCTGCAATAGAGGATTGCAATGTATCTGAATGAAAAAACGAGGAAATAATTTCTGCCCATCCCAAAGAAACACTTAGCTGGCAGGGTTATCTTCCCAGCTCTTGGCCCATAATCTTTCTTAGATTGGCCAATCTACAATTGAAGTATTTTGGTCATGGCTTCATTGCTGCTGAGCTGAGCTGTCTTTCTTTTTCAGATGTCCATGAAATTTAAGTTCTATTCTAAAAATAACGTACCGAACATTTCATGGCAAGTGGCCGTCCTACGCTTGCATATGCGAGGGACTTAGAGTATATTCTAAGGCGAGGGAGCATAAAGATGCAGATCTGTGTGGCACCGACAATGCACCGGATGTGCATTGTGGCCGCAACTGATGCTAACACAAAAACATCGCACACATGCACACCATACACATGCATATTGCTAAACTAGTGTTGCATTCTGCGATGTCTGCAGTGTACACGAAATTGTAGACGAAACATTCAAATCATATTCTTGAACAGAATTCGCTAATGTTATGTGCAAAGTAACCGATGATTCGATTGAAGATTCAAATAAATTACGAGTTATCGAGTTGGGTTCGAAAATAAAAGTTAATTCAGATGTAATGTATCGCTATCTTACATCTGGATATCAAAACGATGAGTGTGAAACTATGAATCAAAGTTCAAAACTTCAAACAGAAGTTAAAGAAATCCTTGAGCTGTTAACATCTGCATATATGGGTTCTAGGAACTGATGTATCCGGTTGTTCAATTGTATGGGCTCTGTATACAACTACACATTTGCGTCGGTTAAGCATATTTCCCGGGATTCCGATACGAGTTATGCATGAAAAATAGAAAAAGACACAGGATGGGTGAACTAAAATGGCGTTAATAATGACTTAGCTTCACTGCCAGGCTGTTTTTTAGCCTTCCTATCTATTACCGACAGTAATTTAATAATGAACTGTTTACCTAGCACTTTTTTTAACAATATAGCTTTGCCTAATGACTGTACCATGGTGTTTTTTTGACCCAGGCAATTTATTTAGCCTCACGATGTAATTTACTAGGTGATTTTGCGCAGACATTAATTTAAGATAATATCTCCGCGTTTTATGCTGGAGCCGACGATGGTAAATACGTTGGTCAACTAGTGAGAACTAGGCAATAAAAGTAGGCTAATGTTTCTGATTTTAATTTACAGAATTTCGCAACTGAGTCAACCTGGATATAGGGGTGTTGAAAGCCAATTGGGTCAACCTTAATAAGGCAACCTACACATCATCTTTAATAAAGGATTATGTAATATCTTGTAGGACCCTAAGATCCTGTAAGGTATTTAGAAAATCAAACCAACTATAAAGTTTTTGTAGAAATAAGCATGTCATCTAGATTAACGCGCGAAAAGCCCGTTGCTATATATGCCTACAGGTATCTATCTGCACAGTAACTCTATGACAAATTATTTTTCCTCAGTGATTCTTTTATTCATTGCAAGCTTACGGAAATTATCCTTCTACATAATGGAATAAGAACACACTTGTGATATTATCACAAGTGTGTTCTTATTCCATGTTACTACTCTCTAATAGACTTGAAAAAGTTAAAAGTTACATTGATGCTCATTGATGTATAAATTTTCTTTGGCTCCATGAAAGTTATAATTGCAGACCAGCCGGTCTATTCTGTAAAAATCTCACCGTGAAAACTTAGGTGAAGTGATCTTAAAGTGAACTGTCAATAGTGTCAATCCCTAGCATCAGGTGGAATGACGGCTCACTTCACGCTCACTTCACTTAAGTTATCACGGTGAGATGTTTACAGAATAGCACTACTGGGGGCCAACCACCACTTCTTAAAGCAGTATTATTTTAATGTTACTTCAGTGTGAGAAAGAGATGGAGCTATACAGGACGTCTAGCTCCATCTCTTTCCCACACTCATGTAAGATTAAAATAATACTGCTTTAAGAGATGGTGGTCTAGCTCCTGCACCTTGTTCGAGAACAAGAAAACGAAATGGCAAAAAAAACGGTGACGGAGGAAAACATCGTGAGGAAACCCGTGCCCTGAGAGGTATCATATCATATCATATCATATCATATCATATCATATCATATTAATTCTCTGACGGCATGTGAAGTCAAATCAGAGGCCCATTTAATAAAAAAAAGAAGAAAAAAAAAAAGAAAAAAATAAATAAGGACGGAGGAAGGAGGAAGGCCACCGCACCACCAATTCCGGTTTTAAAATCCAATCTGTCACTTTTGTTGGAACTCAAACGATCGAAATGAAATGTAGATATAGGTCTTTACCTATGAAATTGCCGTTCTGCAGTACTGGCCATTTCAAATCAAAATAATTTTTGTTTGGCTAAGAATTCTAATTTCAAATTAATTTTATTTTAAAAACATGGATTTTTTTTTCCAAAAGTAGTCATTTGTTTATTGATTAGTGTTACATTTTCATCGCATTTCAATCTTTTTCGTCATCATGGATACGATAATTCGAGTAATTATGGAATATGAGTACCGTCGTGGCAGCAACGCGGCACAAGCGGCACGTTTACGGAGCTAACACTACAAACCAACGCACCACTTGTTAATGGTTTGCTCGCTTCCGTTCTGGAAATTTCGACCTGAAAAATGAACCTCGCGGTCGTCCGAAGACTTTGGTCGACAATGACGAATTAAAGGCGATTGTGGAAGCTGATGATACACAATCTACGGCTGAATTAGCAGCAGCTTTCGACGTTAGCGTCAAAACAATATTGGTCCATTTGCGTCAAATTGGCAAGGTAAAAAAGCTTGACAAATGGGTGCCCCACGAACTCAATGATCGCCAGCGCGAAGTACGCGTCGAGACGTGCCTTGCACTGCTCAACAGACACACAAATGAAGGAATTTTGAACCGCATTGTTACCTGCGATGAAAAATGGATTCTGTTTGATAACCGCAAGCACTCAGCAAGTTGGTTGGATCCTGGTACAGCACCTAAACAATGCCCTAAACGAAAACTTACCCCTAGAAAAGTGATGGTCACTGTTTGGTGGTCTAGCGCCGGTGTGATTCATCACAGCTTCTTACCAAACGGGGTGAGCATTACTTCAGATGTGTACTGTGAAGAACTGAACACAATGATGGAGAAGCTGGCACATATCCAACCAGCATTGGTCAATCGCTCGTCTCCGCTGCTCCTGCACGACAACGCGCGACCTCATACTGCACAGCAGACGGTCTCCAAGTTGCAAGAACTGGGGTGGGGTTGGAAGCTCTCCGTCATCCGCCCTACTCACCAGACTTTGCGCCTACAGACTACTACTTTTTCCAGAATTTGGATAACTTCTTGGCGGGAAAAAAATTCAATACCCGAGAGGCAGTACAAAATGCCTTTGAAGAATTTGTTGCCTCCCGTCCAGCTGATTTCTTTAAGAAGGGCATCAATAAACTGCCACTGCGTTGGCAAAGATACATTGATTGCATGGGTGATTACTTCGATTAATACAAATAAAAAATGCATGAAAAAAAATCGTTTAAATTTTTTCATACAAAACGGCAATTTCATAGGTAAAGACCTATTATTTCTACGTGAGACGGAGGCGGTGCGGGCCTGGGGCGATGATGGCCGAAGGTGGGATATTGTATCTTACCGATCTAGGCTTCCGAGCCCGCTGCCATATCCCGTCAGACTTGTTTCAAAGAAAGTTGGACCATACTAAGAAACCCAGAGAACCACTTGAGTGGTTACTCAAGTAATAGTGACGCACGCCTGCACAAAAGTGTTAAAATAGTAAGGATATTGATATAATGTAGAGTTGGAGACTTTAGTCTGTGGCCCTTTTGATAATTTTGTTACCGTTGTGTATGATAAGCAAAATTTATCCGGAGTTAATGGCAGATGTTTTAACTAGGTACTTATTACCTACCGCTTTCTGTTTTCGGTTTGCGGATCTCGTGCTGATCAAGTTTCCGTACCTTTGTATTTTTAATGGACTTCAAAAAGGAGGAGGTTCTCAATTTGTCGGATTTTTTTTTTCTGTATGTTCCCCGATTACTCGAAGATGGCTGGACCGATTTGGATTTTTTTTATTTTATTCGAGAGGGTTATACATCAAAGTTGGTCCCATATAAAATTGATTAACTTTGCTTGGGTAGTTTTTGAGTTAGCTTCAATAATACGGATTTTTTCCCCACTTTTATATGGATGATGTGCTAGTTTGTTTTGCAGGTAGTGGTATTACAATTTGTGTGGGGTAGGTACCACAACTAAAAAGTGAAAAATAAAAACTTTTTTCCAAAAAAATACAACCGACTTCCAAAAACAACACTTCTACCTAAGTGAAAAATAACTTTAAATTCGGAAGTCGGTGGCAAAAAACGAAAATACATTTAACCAGACACCGACTTCCGAAATTAAAGTTATTTTTCAATTTGTAGTGTTGTTTTTGGAAGTCGGTTGTATTTTTTTGTAAAAAAGTTTTTTGAATAAAAGATCCAAGTTTGATAAAGTGAACAAAAAAAAACAATTTATTATTGTTACGAACTTGGGGTAAAGAACGGATTCTTTTTATCCAAGAAGTAAGCTTTGTAGAAAAACTAAGGGCGCTTACGCACGAACGACATTACAGTACGGCCAATTTATCTTGGCAAGTCCGAGCTTCGCGCAGAAGGCTGCGCAGTATGATTTTTTAGGAACCAAATGGTGACACGAGGCGAGTGTGAGTGAGAGAACATGCGCGAAAGTTCTTAGTTCAGACTTGCCAAGATATTTCGGCCGTAGCGTACAATATTGATCCCTACCACCACGACGATACAGCTTTTGTTCCATCACACGTGACAAGTTCGTAGCTATCACGATATAAGGTCCTGTATATTTTTAGGTAAGTAGAGGTAAGTAGGCCTTTTTTTTCTAGTCCGTGTAAGTAGGTATATAATTATATAACTAAACTAAGCAGGTAGGGGACTAAGCTATTCATAGATCAATCAATCTGCCTAGCCTTTTCCCAGCTATGTTGGGATCGGCTTCCAGTCTAACTGGATGCAGCTGAAATCCAGTATTACTAAGCTAATAACTATTAACTAATGACTAAGGTATTCATAGAAGAATACCGAATCGGAAACCTTTAGGTAAAGTTAAGATTTATCGGTAGGTAAACACCCCAAAAATAATAGAAATATCGGTAGTGGAAAATCAACCCAGCTCATAATTATTTTTGTCCTGTTAGCTAATCATATGGGTGCTCATTCCTCCCAAAAAGATAAATAGGTATTTCCAAGTGTCCCATAAACAGGTTTGTGATGATATATCGTATAGTAAATGTTCCAGGTAGGTCTAATTATTATGACAAAGTCAATCTGTCTAGCCTTTTCCCAACTATGTTGGGGTCGGCTTCCAGTCTAACCGGATACAGTTGAATACCTACCAGTATTTTACATGGAGCGACTGCCTATCTGACCTCCACAACCCATTAACGGGGTAATACGATACCCCTTGGTAAGACTGGTTGTCAGACTTTCGGGCTTCTGACGACCCGTAACGACTGTCAAAGATCCACGAATGACAGCCGGGACCAACGGCTTAACGTGCTTTTCGAGGCACGGAGGAGTCTCGGTATGTAAAGATGATGGTCACCCATCCACGAACCGACCCCGGCAAGCGTAGCTTAACCTGATGGATCGACCCGTGCGGCTGTTATTACTTAGCCACAAGCTCCTCTATAGCTCCTCTATTCGCTATAATCATTATGACAAAGTACGGGGTATTATATTATGTACTTATGTATGTAGCACCGTCTCTAGCCTTGTCTTAAATTAAATGCAGCTATAAATACCGATAACAATTTTAGAATGGTAATAAACTACGAAACTAGTCCCAATTCTGAATACCGTACTCTAAAAGCGTTTCAATCGGGATTACCTACTTGTGCTCACGACGTAAACAATAAAAGGGAAAGTAAAGGTCACGAATATCGATGCCTCAGATTTGCTACCAAACCAAACTTTGATATCTAAAAATTGCAAGCAATTAAAGCTATAATATAAACTCCGACATTTTGGCGAGTGAAAAAAGTGCGCCTGTTGCCGCCTTGGAAGTGGGTCGAGGCGGCAACGTCGCATAGCGGTACCGGGCGCGGAACGGCAACACCGCTTGGTGCAGCGCTGCCACATGTATCGTCATATCGTCGCGTCGATAAATTCGGGCTCAATACGTTCAGTAAAGGGGAGCCATTCATTATCATTTTGCAGATTTTTTTGAACAGTCGATGCTATTCAATCACCCTGCTCAATGAATCAAACTTTTTATCTAGTATCTACTGACAAAAATGGTTTCATTAAAAAGCCAGAAAAATATTTTACCTGCAGCAGTACGAGAAAATGTCCTACCTACCTACCCTACTTATGTATTTGCATAACTGAAATAATGCACACCTACCTAATGGATGTATTATATCTAATTTATGGGTGAATAATATGTAGTTTTATAGGTCGGTCGGGCTGCGACTACAAATTACTTTAGCGATTTACGTCACCACAAATCATAGCAATGAACGCCTATTACTGCATGCTGCAAATAACAAAAACGATCAAATAAACATTCATACAAACCAAACACCAAATAAATGTCTAGAATCGTAATCATTTGATGTCATATGGAAACTTACACTTAAAAAGCAATTTGGAATCCTGATGCTAGTCGTTATAGTGAATGGTAAATATTTTGACGCACCTCTGCAGGCAAGCTAGGCCTTGATCTGAATTATATCCAGAGTTATTATCTTAATCTTTCAAAGACATTGGCTTGCATCTCAACTGTATGAGATTGGACAAAAGTAAGGAATCAAATGCAAAAAAGCTGCTCAATGATCTTAAACTCCATTCTAGATTCCTACAAGACACTCAACACGTAAACATTCTATTTCTACCTGGGGTATTCCTCAAAGCGCAACTATTTTTAAGCGCAACCAACTAAGCGCAACTAAATTATTCCTCAAAGCGCAATCATTAGTTGCGCTCACAAATTCAAATTAAAAAAAATATATGTTTATTCCTCAAAGCGCAACCATGATGAAAAAACCGGCCAAGTGCGTGTTAGACGGTCCAACAACTCGTAACGGGTTACGAGTTGAAAAGAATTTTACCCCAAAAACAAACTTCAGAGGCCGACAAGAAATTTTGACGATGTCGCTGATTTACGTGATTTTAGTTATAAATACTATATATTTATATAAGTTTTAATGCACAATATGAAAGATCATTTCAATTATGAGCTACTTTTTTATTTTTATTATTTAATTTTGATTAATCGCTGAATTTTTGCTGTAAGAGGTTTAGAATATCACATATTTACGAATTGTTTTCTGTTACCCTGGTACTTTTCAAAACAACTGTCATAATTCAAATTAATGAACCTGTATGTATTTTTAATATTATTGACCAAAAGTTGCTTAAACACTTAGTTCCAGTTAATTTATGTTTGCCTGGTAGTCCGTTTTAATAAATAAACAATTAGGACAGTTGATTTAAAACTGTCTATCGATATCATTAATGAATCCATCATGTCCTCTCTATTTTTCATCATGGTTGCGCTTTGAGGAATAAAAATATAATATTTTTAATTTGAATTTGTGAGCGCAACTAATGGTTGCGCTTAAAAATTGTTGCGCTTTGAGGAATATCCCTTCTACCTTACTCTTTCATGTGTTAAAAGAGAAACATAATTTACGAATAGAACCAAGGAATGTCTACAGCTTGTCCGTTCGCGCGGCAAGTAATAAGGAGTCGACCAAAACCGAATCGATACTTGTTTGTAGGTGAGAAGTGTTCCGGTTCGACGGCTAGGCAAACTGATCGTAGAAGATAAAATTCAGCGCTCAGTGTCTTTATATCTCTCCACTACACTTTGGAAATGATTGAATACATAGTCTGTAGTACTGTTGATCAAATATCCTAACTAATTGAGTGAATTATGTATGTACTTAATCAAATATAACTACTACTTAATCTGTTTACTCAAACGAACTAAGTAGCTCGTGTAGCTCTAACTATACAGTACTTACAGAAAAAACGTAATTAACTAGACATCAATTAAAATTAAGCAAAACTAAATATTCATAAGTTCCGAAAAAAAAACAACACCTTTGTGTAGATATAATATTTAGCGCGTCGAGGGTTTAGCGTGAAAACATGAAAAGTGCATCAAATTAAAAAAAATATCGTAAAAGCGGTCCGTGGACCGTGCTTGCACGATTTGGCAACGTCGCACGCGACTTGGCCGGGGCCGCACGCTGGCTGGCTGGGGACTGGGGCTGCAAACACCAGAGTACAAGACGCGTTGCGGTTGCTTCGTGAGTCGTGCCGAGCTACAAAGGGTTATTTTAAATGTTTATAAAAATAAGTACCTGCAACACAGGCTGAATAGCTCACATACCAGGTCTAAGGCAGGTGGGTGGGTAGAGTCAGTTAGTCTTATGGTTCAGAAATAGATTTATTTGCAATCTTTTCTATCAGAAAAAACTAAGTAGGTACCTAAATCTAGGTATTTTTATACAAGCCTTGAAGTGGAAAATAATCCATGTAGTCAATGATATTTAAAGTAAAAAGTACTACAATAATCATTGCATGGAGTCAAGCGTTAGTTTTCATCAAATCACATTAATTTATCGAATATTAGTAGGTACGTACTTACTACATCAAATATTAGTAGGCCCGACAGGGTCCATAATTGTGTCATTAATTTTAAGCTTACGAACTGTTTTCCATTATGGAATGCAATAAAGAATTGAGGATTGAATTGAGAATACTTATAGTAAAAAACAATACTGGTTTCAGCTGCATCCGGTTAGACTGGAAGCCGACCCCAAGATAGTTGGGAAAAGGCTAGGCAGATTGACTTATAGTAAAAAAAAGTAAGTTTAAAAACGAAAACCCGACTACTGAAAAATCACGCCCTAAAAAGTATGAAACAAGAAAAAAATATTCTCATTTGAAATTAGAAAAAGACAGACAAATTAAAAATCCGGAGTCACACGTAGGTACTCTGTTCGATTTATGCTAACATGACGCGTCATGTTAGCATAAATCGAACAGAGTACCTACGTGTGACTCCGGATTTTTAATTTGTCTGTCTTTTTCTAATTTCAGATGAGAATATTTTCTTGTTTCATACTTTTTAGAGCGTGATTTTTCAGTAGTCGGGTTTTAGTTATTTTTTAAGCTTACTTTTTATTTAAATTATTTTGGGGTTATAATTTCGTGATAAAGTAATTCCAGAGCCACTTTATATTTATAAAGAAGAATAATTATTATGTACTTTAGGTAGGTTTGGAGAGAAAATATGTTTGGCACACATCTGAGGCGTGATTTTAGAAATTATTCCCAATTATCAGGTGCATGCAAGCAAAACCGCGAGCAATAGCTAACAAAAATATATTTTTGAAATGTGCTAATTAAGCCCTTTCATTTGATACCCCACACCGCACAATAATATTTTTTTTTTAGTTCATGACTTTATGTAGTCTAGAGGGCGCCATAATTAATTTATTGTAACGTCATATAGCCTATAACCAGCGGACTATCAAGACACTTGCAACGAAACCTCATTTGTCAAATTATGATCAGAAGTTTAGAAGATATGAGGGAACAGATGAATGAACATACACACATACAAACATACCGGTCAAAGTCATAACTCTCCTTTTTGCTTCGCCGTAGTCGGGTAAAAACTAAGGTATTTTCAAGTAATGTATGTAGTATGTTCAAAAGTGAAGCATCCTACCTACTAAATTAAATCCTCCTTGGAGTTTCATTGTTTACACATGCGAGCATTTATTTATTTTTCAAGGACATCTGTCATGCAAAGTATGAAACAATAATATAATTTATCAACAACTAGTAAAGGAAAATTAAATAACATAAGTTCTTTCTTATCGTGTTAAAATTAATCGATTCGACAAACTTTACGACACGGCGACACGCTAGTCGCAGTGGGCGGGCATTCTGTCAGCGGAGTCGCAACGCGGCCAATCACGAGAGTCGAGCGTGCGCACAAACGCGCGACGCGATAATGCGTCAGTCGCATCGCGCCCCGCTGCGGAGGCGGCGCGTTTTTTTCGTCGCAATCGTAACTACGCCTTTATATCGACGATTGAAGTTATTTGTCAAAATGTCAATCTTTAATCCTATTCAATTGATAGAGGAAGTAAAAAAACGTCCCGGGTTGTACAAAGCTGACCAGCCCGCCGATCGTGAGGAGAAGTTGGCGTTATGGAAGGAAATAGGATCGGCTATTTACCGTGGTTGGGACAACTTCAACAAGGCGACAGCGTATGACAGAGGTTAGTATTGGAAAATACACGACCCTAACCTCTGTTGGCAATGTAACGCGGAATGAGTCACGAACTATTTTCGTATTTTCTAATCGTTTTTTAACTCTGTTTGTAATAGCTTGTGTTTAAATATTGATGAAGGAACGAGTAATGTTTATAAGCTAACTTTAGTTCTCATAAAGAAACAAGATTTTTTAAAGTCGAATTACGCAGCGCTAACATTGACGTTTGATATAATTGGTACTTACCTACAAGTCGATATATTCATTGTCTCGTATGCAGCGAGGCAGCGCGATTATTAATGATAACTACATTCCGTTATCCGTTTCCCACCCTTTTGCCCTTATTGTTACATTGTTTTTACGATTTAATAACAAGACTCAATAAGGAAATAATGTAACGTAACATCATAATAACAATCATAATTCGTATTATCATATCGCTTCTGTATTGGTGCGTTTCGTTCGTGAGAATGAAGCGCTGTTGCGAGTTTATCACATAAACAATAATAATATGTAAAAAGAGCATCATTCGTACTCCTCTCATGGACAAGGCGCTGAACTTTCTACTAAATTTATATAGGTACACAGTATTTCGTGAACATATTTAACATTCATCTATCATTAAGTATTAATTATTCCAGTTAATTACTGTCATAAAGAAATTGTTTATTATTACGATGTTCAGGTATTTGACCGCATTAAAATAGTCTGGCGTACCTTGTAATAATGGGTGCCTACAGCAAACAACATGTAATTTGCATGCCGTGACGCGTGTGCGAAACGGGTGAAGTTCGTTAATATGAACGCAGTATGTTACGCCATTTAGTATGAATCACGAAGTTCATTACGACCAGATGGCGGAAATTTCTAGTTATAACCAGCACTTCGATTTAATGATGCGTAGTTTTTTTTTGTTGCTTTTCAATACATGTTCATTTAGGCTTGGTAACTGGTAACATGACCTTCATGTCAGCTAGCATGACTGACAACAGCACCTCTTCTTGGGTTTAAATACCATGGCTCACTTTCAGCTATGCTACAGAGAAAATTCTAATGGAAAAACTCATTACACTGGCTATCCCAGATGTCGAACGAAGAGCTCTACGCTTCGCTGTCGTACTTGCGACCAGTAGACTATCGAGGCTCTGGGACTGGTTCAAATATACTGAGAGAAACTAGTATCGAGGCCCAAGGCACTCTGCGAGTCAGCGACAAGGTATTCTGAACGTGCACTTCTGATACAAGACAAAATGGAGCTCGAGCAGACGTACAAAAATTGCTACAACACGTTCAGTCGTAGTCGCAGGGCGTCTTGGCTCTATGAAAAAGAAATGTATTAGGTAGATGTTACATAGATTATGATAATATAGTAACAATAAGAATTCTAAAGTTTTCTAAGTTCTAATTCCCACAATTTTCTTAAACAAAGTTTTACAGTTACAAAGGAAATGGCGGTCGTTGAGAGACGCGTACAACCGAGAGCTGCGCGCGCGCCGCTCTGGCGTCAGGGTCAACAGGCAGGTGTACCGCTACTTCAAGAGGATGAGCTTCCTCGGTGGATTCGAGGGAAGTGTCAGCGAGGACGAGTATGTTGACTTTCTTCCGAATAAAAAGTTGGTTCATCCTTCATTAACGCAAATTCTAAATTTTAAGGCCTAGTCTGATAAGTTAAGCATCCTGCCTGTCACTGTCGCACGGCTGTCGAACTACACGTGCAAGACAGAGACGGCAATATATCTTAGCCAGCATTATCATAATCGACCTTAGAGACTTCAGTCATAAATAACTAATCATTTAAAATGTGTACCATTCCTTCTGCTAACATTCAAGGTTAAATTTTTCAACATAGAAACGTGGAACTTTGTAGTAATTAATTTCTCTTGTCACCAGGGAGCCTGATGAAGACACCTTAGAGGGGCCGAATCCAGAAGAAGAAATACACATCGAGCCTGTGAAAGTGAAGAAGGTAAAAAGGAAAAAGAGGAAACGGGAGTCCAGTGAAATCAGTCACCACCCTCCAGAGGAGCTAGAAATGCCGATGTTTCCCGTCGAAATTGCTGAGAGTGAAACAGACAGCGATAGACTATTCCTACTATCCTTTCTTCCTGAAATGAGGCAGTTACCGATCAATATAAAGATGTGGGTGAGAGCCCAGATAGCCAATGTTATGCAGGAAGCAGTCTCCTGCCATTATAACAACACCAGGCCAGGAACCTCAGGGGATAAAAACTTCATTGACATCAAACTTCAAAGGCATGACAGTACAGAATAGTACTGTCATGGTCATGGCTTCGGATTCACCCAAATAGATTTATTTGTGCTCTTGGCTATATATACCTATAATTGTTTTTTTGTTTAAGTTTCTGAAATATATAGGGTGGCAGGGACATTGACGCACAAACTGTAACCATGAATTCAACACATGGTTCTAGACCTAGCGTAGAAAATTTTGGAATTATTTAATAAAAAAATTTGCTGTTCCATACACTTTGATCGCGTAGCCAGGTAGCCAGGCACTTTTCTGTGAAACAGCTGTATTTTTTTAATAAACGATGAAAAATTTCAGCGCAATTGTCAGAAACATGTACTGAATCCATGGTCGTTACCATGGATTCAGTACTTGGTTGCGCGTCGATGGCCACCCCGTAGTTTTGTTGGTATTTTTTAGGTTGGTGTTGTTAGATGGGAAGGTCTTCTAGTATTGGACATTGTTTTAGTTAGTACCTACTTTGGCTTTTTCTTTTAATTTTTTTTTTATTAAAATAAACGTTGTGTAGTTAGGACTTGTGATGGATTTTATAGAGAAAAGTTCAGATCTTGACATATTTCCATTGATTACTTGGACACAGATGGTATAAATGTTCTTAGTAGTTCTTCCAAAGTAGTAGTATTCAATGCAAAATGTACCTAGTAATTGTTTTGTAACAAGTACAAGAAAATATAGATCACTATGCAAACTAGGTACTACATTTTCATTCCCATAACAGTTCGCCAAGTTCAAAATAAAAATATATATCTGATATAATATGGACAATATCCAAGTCTGTTGGCGAAAACTGATAGTTTACGAGTGTTGCTTTGTTTAGTTGTTAGTTACGGACCCATTTTTGGCAATGGGTCAAATAAAAAAATGTTGTTTTGCTATGGTTTACTACTGCGGTATAAAACGTCTAGATCTTATCTTGTCTATGACTGCAGACTGCAGTGTCTGATTGTGGTGTTTTCAAGTATTGGATTGTCCATCCGATTTAGTTTGTAAAATGTTGATTTTTTTGTACATTATCTATTATTTTGTAACGAAGTCAAGTTACCAATGAGTACCTATTGTTTTGATGTAGTTCCAGGAATAAGTTAAGGATTTTGTTTTTTTTTTCAGTCTAGAAATAGTAAGTAATAGATAGATTAATAATATATTAATAGGGATTAAATCAATTAACAGACAAAAACGGTAACACAGATTAAAAGAAATTGTATTGGTTGTCGTTTAGAGGTTCTAAAAGAATCTACTTCCAGATTATCCAGCGTTGCTTAGGCATTAGCTATCTAATAACTTTATGTGTGACCTTGTGTTTGTGGTACAAAACATTAGTCGCGAAAACGACAATTAGGTATGTATAATATTAACCCGGTTATTTTCCTCAGTTAAATAAGGACCTGCCTATAATAATGTAATACTTTTTCATATCCATGTTTCCTGTTTACTTACTCATTAAATGCTATCGGATTATTTAAACAACGCTGTATTATTTTACCTCAATGTAACACACGATTGACGACCATTTCATGGGTTTATACCTGTAACAAAAATAACATACGTTAGTTTATTTCGCATTTTTTTAAACAATATAGGAAGGTCAAGTTAGCATTAGTAATTCAATAGACATTTTTGTTAGCAAATGACTAGCGACCTGTCCCTGCTTCGCACAGTTTATACGTATTGACAAAATATCGGGATTTTTTTTATTATTTTTAGGTACTTATAGATATTTTCTAGATAAGTAAATAGGTACACAGTTCAATTCAAAGTGAAACAGATGAAATTTTTTTTTGTAAAATGTTTTTATTTTTCACTTTTTTGTTGTGGTACCCCACATAAAAAGTGGGAAAAAATGCGTATTATTGAAGCTAACTCAAAAATTACCCTAGCAAAGTTAATAAATTTTACATGGGATTAACTTTGAGGTAGTACCTACTTTACGCTCCCGAATAAAACAAGAATGTTTCAATTAGGACTACTCTGTAAAAAGTTATGCGTGGTGAATTGGTCATACATAAAAAAAAAATATGTATGACCCCGCATACATTTTTACAGAGTAGTACTCGTATATATACGCGTCGACTTGAGAACCTCCTCCTTTTTTCGTCGGTTAAATATAAAACAAAACCACAAAAAAAGTACCTACTAGGAAACCAGACAAAGCGAACTTGGCACTATAAGTGAGAAAAAGTTATGAAAACGCGGCCAGAGTTTTTCTAGCTTCCGCCATATCTTTTGGTGAAATGCAAAACTTTGCTTTTGGAACACAATTCGCAGGAAGTTCACGCCCTAAATTGTAAAGTTGTGCGATTATTCTAAAGTTTCGCAATAATTCTTGGAGTTGTGCGCTTTGGGTTTTACATTAGTGGGATATTCTCATTTCCCTAACGCTATATCTGCGGTTATCGCGGCTGGTGAAGCATCTTATGCACCTCTTCAAGTGAGGAAGTGACTGGAGGCAGCTGTAGCTGTAGCTGTCAACAATTCTAGACACCTAACATAGCTGAAATTGGTCAAGTTTCCAATAGACATTTGTAAAATCTCCATCAAATGGTTTGGGTCTCAAACTCCACCACATCGATATTCTTTGCAGAAAACGAACCTTAAACAAATTTGGCATAAAGTCGTCTGATTCATTTATCAGCTTGCTCGTTTATACGATGAACCAGAACTATCCATAATTATGTTAAAGTTTTGAGTATGTAAAATACTAAAATCATATAACTAGGTACACAATTTCGTCAAGTTTAGTACCTACACATTTTTCCCAGTTGTTTTGTTCACTTTTGTGTATACTGCTTACAATAGGTGTCTGATATAGATTTATTACAACTCTGGCACATGTATCTGGAACACCTTTAATTACATGACTCAATTAATACTGCGCACCACTGTTCAAACCTTATGTGTAAATCATTTCGATCCAGTAAAAGGAAAAAAACACAAGAATATTAATTAGCATTACAACTCTTAAATCTTATGCGACACAGTGACACCTCTAAATTCGTATTGACAGTGTTAAATTAATAGAATAGGTAATATTTTACGTGTCTCGGGGTTATTCAATTAAATAAGACCACCCACGAAGCAGAGGTGTACCTAGTTAAACAACTAACTTATGCTAGACACGATGCTTTATCAGGCAAGACTACTGTACCATATTATATCCGGTTTTCGAACTCTGCTTGTCCTAATTTTATGAACTTATGTTAATAAAATTAGGACAAGGAGAGTTCGAAAACCGGATCATTATGTCCGGTCTTTAACTTTGGTCCTAAAATAGATCCCCGAGTTACGCCTGCTTAAATGCTACTGAAGGTAAGGGTCGACAATTTATTATGCTTGAAATAAACCTTTCAGAAAAGTGTGGTTTTGAAAATCAGAGACAACATGGCTCCACATGCGTTATTTCGATTTTTAAAGGAGATCATCATGCCACACTTTGTCAAAGCCCTGTTTAGTTACTATCAAGTGCCTAGCTTTAGTTTAATTATAAAAATCTACGATTTATCTTTGTTTTTGTAGAAGATAAAACTAGTAGCCTAGTCATCTCGCGTATTATGTGGCAATATTACTTTGTAAGTACTCTTATGTACTTACTGATTACTCTTTGTGGGGTTACACGAATGGATAGAATAAGAAATGAAATGAGTACCATAAGAGGAAGTCTGAAAGTGGCACCGGTGACTGAAAAGTTGTGCGGAAATTGGTCGTCATGGTATGGGGCATCTAATACGGAGGAATGAAGAAAATATCGTGAGGAAAGTTTTGAGTATGAATGTCGAAGGCTATAAGAGTAGAGGAAGACCAAAGAAACGATGGATGGACTGTGTGAAAGATGATATGGCTAGAAAGGGACTGACTACCAAGATGGCGACTAATAGAGAAGTATGAAAAAAGGGACATGTTGCGCCGAACCCAAATAGATTGGGATAAGGGCATGAAAATGATGATGATGACAAATATAGGTACATAAATAATTAGATGTTCGGACTGTAAGCTGTGCTGTAAGTAAGGACCTATAGAATAAACCTTGAACGAATCCGGCTAGACGAGTTAAACAATTGAAAAAGCATACTACGGTAAAGTTGGAAAATAACCACCTGCACCGTCATCATACCGTCATGAAAATAATAGAATAAACTGACCTAGACAAGATCACAAGACACAAGGTAGGTAGTTATGTAATATTTATAAAAATAGCAATTGGACATGCCTAAATACGTGTCTCTTTAGATGTTTCCTACGTTGCCTGCTTGTATCGTACCTTTATCTAAACCCTAAGTCATCAATTCAGATAATTTTAGTAAACAAAGAAATGTCACTGTCAAAATGACAGGACAGTGCTGCAAAACAATTTATCAAAAACAAGGAAATATAACAACTAACAACAAAATGAAACACTTAACACGATGATAACAAAGCACAATTAACAAACACGCAGCGAATAATATGATCGGAGAAAAGAACACGAACGTATTGAAAAGACGCGAGTTTGCAAATTATGTCAAATGAAATTTGAGAATGTTGGGAACTCCTGTAGTGTTACCAGTATCATAATATTTTTTATACCACAAAATTTTCTTTTTTTAATAACTTTGTTTAAAACCGAAAACTTATAAAAATTAACACGGTATGATAATTGTTTAATTATTATTTCTAAAATAAGTACATAAAAGCCAATATAGCCTTGTTTTCCGCCATTTTATGTGAATTACCATTATGACGATATTTTTTTGATCTGGTATCACCTTTGTTTACATAAATTATCTGAATTGATGACTTAGGGTATAGGTACGTAATAAAGCACATATTCACTGTGGCTGCATGTGACAGTGGAATAACGAATAACTGTACCTACCTACATAACATTACTACCAATAAGGCCGTAGCCTGTAGGTAATAATATAAGACTGACACACGAGGAATTACAATCACGGAGATAAAAATAACAAGCTAATTGATTCATTTGATTATATCATGTAATGATAATTACTTAAATTACCTACGTCATTCAGATACTACTAGACAATACGGTAAACAAATAAATTACAATAAATTAAAACAAAAATTGAGGACGACCGGCGGATCGGCGTGCGAGCGTGCGACGTTGCCAGATCGTGCACGAAACGCAGCTGAGGTGCGGCGTGGCGGCGGGCCGCTGCGACCCCGCTGCGTCATTCCGCGTCGATCGTCCGTACCGGCTGCCGTGTTTCTTTGTCGCAGTGAAATCGCGGCGTTTTTCCAAGTGCCAATCATGAGTTCATACTGTCTTGACGTTGAATCGTTTATAAGTGAAGTGAAGAAGTATCCAGAAATATGGGATATAAACAGTGAAGACCATCGATTCAAGAGTAAGAAGCAGAACGCGTGGGCTGAGATAGCTCGAGTATTTATATCTGATTTTGAAGAAATTCCCGATAGGGAAAGAATCGATGTTTGTAAGTATGACGACACTTTCCACGAATACAATATGCATACAAATCAAATAGAATATACATATTTATCAGCTCTTCAAGAAGTGTAACAAACAAGTAGATAAGATAGTGCTTCGTTGTGTAGGTTTAGGTCTCAGTGACGGCCCGGTTTTGAAGTGGAAGTTTTAAATTAGCAAAAACGAAAACCATTTACTAAGCATAAACACGTTCTAAGTATCTACAACAGTCGACATAGATCAGTGGCGTCAATATGCAGAAAGGTCTACTGGTGAATAGGCAATCTCGATACTTTATTTACATAAAAACAACGTGCGCGATCCAACAAACGTATACCTGTGAAATGCGTCACCTTGAAAGCAGAGGTCGCGGCTCACGGTTGGGTAACTAGTCGACCGACCGATCGCGGTCGTGGTCGCTACGAAGCTATTGCCTTTCGCCGTGCAATGTAACTTCAACGCATCCATTCACTTCAGGTTATTTCTCGGTGGTTACAATAAGGAAAATACTTACATGCTTACTATGAAAATGTGCTTATACAGCGTTTGTAGCTTTGATGAGTGTTCGACGATTACAGAAATTATTTACAATTTTAATAAAATCTAGTTCATGAGTCAGCGAGTCAGACTCTTGACTTGTTCAAGTCGATAACTTCATAAAGGGCAGTAGGTACGAGTACCTATTATTCAAGGGTTTAGTCAACTTTTCCTTTTCTATTCAGTAATTCCTCGTAGGCCACTGTCCCACAGTGGCCAATGGTGGCGATTGGCCACTGTCTGGTAGAATTAACAGATGCAAATCTCACATGCACTTCTGGGAGTTAGAGGTTTTTCTATGGAGCAGAAATATAAGCACATTTAAGTCTTTATTAAAATGAAAATTCAAATCATCCAGTAGTGTGAGATACATTCGTTTCCAAAGTAGAGCATAGTCAGAAGCTGATTACAAGAATCATCCATAGGCTTCAAATATTCAGGACAAAAATAATAACTTTTACGTTGACACCGTAGAAGAGAAAGAGTAGAATACAGCAATGCAACCAAAATGAATCAAAGATTTTCAAGAAATAAGATTGACAACATGATAATAGGAAATCTAAGGCCCAAAACTTGGTTTCATCCTTAGTTCAAAATCGTTTTGGCAGAGTAATCATTTCCAAATTAGATATTGGTGCTAAAAAAAAACATTATTATGAGCATATTGCCGCTGTAGCCTAACCTAACAACCGATCCGACTTATTTTCGCTAGCGTTGAGCATTGACTCTTTTCATCATGAGTAGAGCAAACTTCATTTGATTGGAATGACATCAAAATATGTCATTTGGAATCGTTATATGGAACCGTTTCTGCATTTTGTTACAGCTTGTTCAGACATGCAGGATTTTTGGGTAGCATTTTCGAAATGTGCGCAATAATATCTATCTAGGTATCGGATTTTTAATTGCAGCAGGTATGTTGGTTGTTTGCTAGTCTTTGTCAATGAGTTACTTATATTACGTGTGTTTTACTGATTATTCGCAGCTGAGTCTTCTTGATGAGTAAAGTTACGATATATTCCTCTCTTCATGCCTTCTAGACTGGTTCATAGGTTTTTGTGTTCTCATTTTGGACAAAGTGCTGTAACAATGTTATATTCTTACTTTCTATGTTTATGTTTTACATATGTGTTATTTTATTTTTACATATACAGACTAGAATCTTAAGAAACCTAGCGAATGTTATAATAATGTGCGACGTGAAATTTTAACAAAAAAAAAAAAAAACAGTAATTACCTACCTACTAATTAACATATTTTATCGTATGATAAAAGAGAAAGAAATCTACTAATATAAAATATTCAAGTAAGTTCTATAAAATATGAATATTCTACATTCCAGATCGTAAACTGCACGGAAAATGGAGGAATATAAGGGATTCATTCGTGCGTCATCGTAAAAGGAAATATGGCAAAAAGGGTTATGTGTACGCGAAACATTTGTCGTTTCTTACTGACTTGTACAATAATAAGAACAGTCAGTCGGGAAGCGACGTGGAATGCGATAACGACGACCAGAGCGAGGAAGAAGATCCTAAGCTAAAAAAACTAGATGTTAGAACGAGAAAATTCGATTTGTTAAATGACTCGAGCATCTGGGGTAGTGACGCGGAAGATTCTCCATCCACTATAGAGAATTTAAAAAGAAAAAGGTCCACAAAGCAGGAAGCTGACATAGAATATGTAGATACGCCGTTCCCGGATGCTACAGTTAGTTTTAATACTCCTACTGAGGATGAAGACAGGTCTTTCTTCGAATCATTATTACCTGCAGTTAGAGAGTTTAATATGGACCAAAAACTAGAATTTAGGAGTGAAGTGCTGTGTTTAATTAAAGGTTTAAGGTCGTCTAACGGTAAACGGAACTATATAAAGTTAGACCCAACTACAGGTGATTTCTCCTAACTGATGTTCTGTTTCTTCGTCATTCCATTTTTATAATAAATAAACGTTAAATTTTGCAAAGATTGTTGTATTCTTTGACAGAAATGCTGGGACTCCTCTAAAAAAACACTGGTCATTACTTCTTGGTAGCTTTTATATACAGAGAGAATTTGAAAGACAAAGGCAAGGAGATAATACACGCTTTCAATATTAATATACTTTGTCCTTGACATCATCATCTTCTACTCCCCCTGAATCCTTCCCATATACCAATTTATTTGGCGCTGCATGTGTTTTTAACCGACTTCAAAAAGGAGGAGGTTCTCAATTCGTCGGTATGTATGTTCCCCGATTACTCGAAGATGACTGGACCGATTTGGTTTTTTTTTGTTTTATTCGAGAGGGTATACATCACAGTTGGTCCCATATAAAATTGATTACTTTTGCTTCGGTAGTTTTTGAGTTAGCTTCAATAATACGTATTTTTTCCACACTTTTATATGGATGATGTTCTAGTTTGTTTTGCAAGCAGTGGTATTAGAATTTGTGTGGGGTAGGTACACAACTAAAAAGTGAAAAATAAAAACTTTTTTTATAAAAAAATACAACCGACTTCCAAAAACAACACTACAAAGTGAAAAATAACTTTAATTTCGGAAGTCGGTGGCAAAAAACGAAAATACATTTAACACCGACACCGACTTCAAATTAAATTAAAGTTATTTTTCACTTTGTAGTGTTGTTTTTGGAAGTCGGTTGTATTTTTTTGTAAAAAAAGTTTTTTTCTTCTTTACTTTATCGCTGCCATCAATATATCATCATCATTATTATTATTAACTCCATCCTTCTGTAATTCATCTGTTTTAATTATTTCTAATACAACCACCCACCCAACCGCCCAACCGCCCATTGTGTCACTCGTATGTAAAATTTCAACATTGTAAAATTGTAACCAGTAATTTAAATGGTGTGCATAATAAAGAGTATTCTATTCTATTCTATTCTATTCTAATACATACATAAACTCACACCTTTTCCCCAGGGGGATAGGTAGAAACACGAACTGCTACGATCCTATATACCTACTTCTTATTGCTTCGTTTACAAATAAATTTCTAAAAATGAATTATTTTTCGACTCCATTACTTAATGTAGGTATAATCATCATCATCATTTCAGCCGAAAGACCGGTTCCGTGGTAGGTATCTAGTCAGATATTTCAAATATATGAAAGCAAAATTGCTTTAGAAACAACTCAGTCAAGTTGAATACATACACACACCATCTGTTTAGGTAGGTAAGTACAGTCACATACGAAAGTATAAAGATGAATGAAACGAGTTTATAAACATCAGGATTTATAAATAAAGCACTGATGATACCTAAATATTTAGAGCAAGTGAAATAACGTTGCCCGTTAGTCGTTCTATCGCTGAAAAGCTAAACAGATTCCTAACGTAATTTAAACAAAATAATACGAAAATGCCCGGGACTAGACGAGCAAAAAAGGTCAAGATGGAGCCTAGCTTACAAAATATCTAGCTAATTTGAACATGGTAAACATCCGAGGGATGCCAAGCCCAGTTCTAACGTGGGATTAGAGCGAGGAGCGCCGGCAACAGGCAACAAGTAATGATACACCAGTCAGTCTTGTTACAATAATCTGTCTAAATAGTAACCGCGAGCTGGCAACGTTGCGGGGAAAGTAGCGGGGCGGCAACGTGACGCGATCGATAGAACGCGGGGGAGCGGCGCAGCGCGGGGCAGCTGACCCTTCCGACCGACAACCACATACATTTATACCTACTGCGTATATCATTGAGCGTACTGAAGCACGTGTTTGGTTGACATCGAACGTGCAGCCAACGGGTTATCATGGAAGCGGAATGCGACATCTGAAAATGATGCTATTTTTTTCTTTAGAAGTTAAATACTTTTAAAACCTACGCATTTATCTTTCATTATCGTAAGGTTTTTCTGAAGAGTAGAAACCTGTTATCTGGATTAGTGTAAGATTTTTAAAATAAAATTATACTAAACAATCTACTCTTAACTTTCACCTTTTTCATTACATTAGGAAACACCATTTTGTTGAACGAAGAGTTTCAGGAATGATGAAATCATCAACATAAACAAAACTCATTTTTTTGGTACGAGTATACGTAGTTATTGACAGATTATGTAGCTGTAACTGATTTAGAAGTTTAAATAAAAAGGCTTTCTCATCAATAAGGTGGAAGATCTAAAGACAAAATACATAGAAATGTTTAACTAAGGAGCTTTGGTAGAGTAGAAGAAACTCCAAACAACAATGAATCTCGATTTAAATTAATTTAATTCAATACTTACTAAAATAGTATATTTTTGCTGGTATTTACACCACCAAAAATACACAGATACCTTAAAATTATTTATTGTTCCGAAGGCATTTATACGAAATTGTTATGATTAGGCTCCCGTTTTACTCTATAATCATTACATTAACTTAAACTAGCTGACCCGACAGACGTTGTCCTGTTTCAGTTGCGAATTTTCCAATTTTCGTGGCAACTTTTTCTGATGAGTCGAATTGGTCCAGCCGTTCTCGAGTTCTGCACTTAGGCAACACAGTTAGCCATTCATTTTTATTTATATAGATTTTTTATCTTACACTCACAGCACAACCTAGAATTTCATATCTCGCTTCAAAATGCTGCATGCCAAAATGTCCTAATAATTTCCAACACTAATTAAGGAAGTCCCTTCATTTCTGGAATTTAAAAAAATCGTTTTATGAAACGTGTCCTTCCACGAATCAGGGACAGGGCCTCATTAACGTTTAATGAATGAAAGTTGAAAAAATACCTCTTAGAAACAAATGTCGAAGTAGTTTAAAAGATAATTACAAAAGTACTCAGGGATTATTTCTTGTTTACAAACCAGAAATATATTATTATATACGACAACAAGTCAGTTTGAACTCTTAACTAATTACTAATCAGGTTAAGAGCTGATAATTAATTGCTCTATTAGGTAATTCGTTTTAGCAGAGCAATTACAGTCAAAGCTAGGCACCCGATATGCGCAATACTGGAAAACTGATACAGTATCCACACGCGATAGTGTGTGTATGACTGCTTTGTTTATGAAAAAAGTCGTGTGACATAAACATACATTACTCTATCCCAAATGACGCGAAGGTCTATACGAGACAGGCGGCACATTACGGCCTCGCCTCTATTGCAGTGGCAAGGAACCCTATGTAGTCCATGAGTCACATTAAACTTGATGTCAGTATCGCGTGAGAGTCTTCAATCAATAAGGTTGCTTATAATAAAGCCTTTTCCCGTGAAACATTGCACCGCACAGCTGATTACACCGTACGTGCTTTAGCGTGCTCAGCAATTATAAGATTGCGCAGGTGTTTTAAAAAGTTAATAAATAATTCTTGTTTTTTTTTTTCTCTAGAACCGGTCGGCAAATTGCATACTCTGGCAAATTAAATAATAGCTGGTTCATAAACATATTTCTATTTCTTAGTAAATAAACAAGTACAGAAATAGGTTCGTACAGAAATTCTAGCTAAAATCGAGCTGCACAAACCAGTTCACGGCTATGTACGCAGCCGCAAGCGAGGTACGAGTAAAGACACCACAAACTGGGTGTGCCTGGACTAGATCTCGGGCGAGGCAGAAAATCTATAATGTTTATTTTAGAGCGCACTGGGCTGGGCGTCCGTCACCCTCCGAGGACACCACAGTACCTGCTACTTAGCGCTTTGTTTGCCTCACAACAGGCAGGCTGAGAGGCAGGGTGTTCAGCGCAGCTGCGCAATAAGTAGGATGTATTTTTTGTTCGGAGATCGCCCTAGACTTTTTTATGCTCATCGGGCGTGGAACATCCGGTTTGTGAGCCCAGCAATATAACGTTGCAAACAGGTGAAGACTTTACAGTTACCAGCATTCCTAATGGCGGATTAGGGATCACGCTACAAGCTACAATACAATGTAATTTTGCAGGTACTTAAACGCGATAATGCATCCATTAAGCTAATCGTTCTGCTAGGAAATTAGCAACCTTTTCAAAGTTTTAGTTGAAACCTATTACAGATTATCCTTGTAATAATTCTCTTTATCCCTAATCAGGTAATATGGTTAGATCATTTCTTGAAAATAAACTCCTTCAACACCATTGTCATTATTGGAAACAATAGGCATGCTGTTAAAGACGAACCAATCACCACATGTTTTGCAATATCCCGACAGAATATAAATATTGTCATAACAGCAGACAAGGCCAATTTTATTATTTTGCATATATTTAGTATTTTGATTGTCGTGTCAAGTCTTTTCTGTTTATATACCTACATATTCAAAGCAGCTGATTCGTCTACTTCTGAAGCTAAATGTTATAATTTTTGAAGCAACTGTCAGTAAGCAAATATTACTTTATCATTTTCTTTGGCTGTATTTTGTACCTATTCTAAATATATAAGATTGAATGATTCCCGATGAGGTTTAGTAGAAATATCAGTTTTTGTGCGAAAATCTAGCAAGCACCAAGTGATTGGCACACTACTAGCGGCTAGTGTTCGGAGAGCTCGAAATTAGTTAGACGCTCTGTCGCTATGAGAACCATCCACCATAAATTCGAACAACATTGTCTGGTTCAAATAGAATAGGATCATAATTTGTTTTATGGTTTTTAATCCCTAATTTATTTTTGGCACCGCTGGAGTTTTTGAATTTGGAGTCCGGACATAACGGTTCATAACTACTG
Source organism: Cosmia pyralina (assembly GCA_946251885.1). Lineage (NCBI taxonomy): Eukaryota > Metazoa > Arthropoda > Insecta > Lepidoptera > Noctuidae > Cosmia > Cosmia pyralina. Next base: position 12,663,618 of record OX276361.1, read on the forward strand.
ATGCTAGTGTTTTTTGTCGGACCACAATACTTGGTGTCTTCCCCAATCACAGGACATTTATAACCAATCTACTCGTACCTATTTTACTGTAGTTTGTATCATCTACAAAATGAAAAGCAAAGATGACATTTTGCTCTTACATTATTTTCTTGCTGTCCTAGGTCATATGCTTATATCAATCCCGAATAGATACCAGACGACAGAATAACAGCTTCTAAGTTCTCTGGTATGTCGACATCCTCTGATTGATAAACCAGCGCCAGTGATGTAACTGTGATGTATTATTATTTATCAATCAAGCGTTGAGATCATTTGTAATACAATAACCTTCTAGCCTGTTCTGTAATCAAAAAGTCCAATACTGTTTACGTTTCATTAAGAGTTCTGTATCGAAAAGGTGATACTAACAATGCCCCGGTTTTTAAATGTAATATATAATATAGTTATAGAAAAAAGTGTTGGATTTTTTAGGCCTAAAATAACAAGATCAAACCAGTTTATATCTGTTAAAAATCTATTTACGCCGATTGCTACCGAATAAAGATTAATGGTCGAAGACTAAGCGAGAGATATGCAAGGTCACACCAAATTGCCGTGTTTGTCTCTTTTAACAAAGACACTGTCGAATTCCGAGAAAAAATAATAATATAAGTGTGACAAGTTTTAAGAGATGTTGCTATGTTGAAAATTGAGATTATCAAGCAAGAAATCGTCAAACCTATAATATTATTTTTTACGAGATTTACCTTCAACGTATCCAGTTCCAGCCTTACAAATTCATTGGGGTGTATTCTCACACACAAAAGTTTCATTTTTTTCACGCAGGTAATATTGTATAGAATGAGATGTCTTTTGTTGCCAACTGGCGCTATTATTATATTTGTGTTCGACTAAAACTGGTTTTACCTCGACGATATGATTCGCGAATGGAATTCCAATTCATTTGGCGTCTTGCTCATACGACGATAGCGAAGAATTTCCGATAAATTCTAGAGACGGTATTTCCTGCACTCATGATGACATTGGATTATTCGGTCGAATTTTGAACTGGCTCAAAATTACTTAAAATCATGTGCAACATACACTCAAGACTAATAAAAATAATCAAATAAACAATTTAAAAAGAGATCTCTCATTCATCAATGATAAGATTGATAAGGCTGTCAACAGATGTAAAGATTACAGATGCACTTTACATCGCGTCTCTTCGTATTAAAAGTGTACAATCTCAAAAAACTTACGAAATTGAGTAAAGAATACCTCTACTTACAGAAATTTTCTAAAAAAAGTTAAGAAATCAAGTTTTTTTGAGAAGATTGTGCACTTTTAATGCGAAGAGAATTGGTTCTCCGGTTGTCTTACGCTAATTATTATTCTACTTCCCAAATCTCACCCATGAATAGAATATCTAGAGCTTAGAGAGGGCCCACAACTAACTGAAGATCACTAAACAAAAGATGAAGAGAATCTCCACGAGATTACATTTTCCAATGTGAAAGGAAACAATACAATACTTACGTATTCTTGATTGAAAACACTCGCAAGTTTCAAATCGTTTACAATAATTTTCGTTGGACAAAAGTGAAAGTTACATTAAAATGTTTTTCATCGTTGTTGACTACTAAAAAGATGTCTAGCTGCAAATGGAAACCGTTTATTAGAAGCCTTTCTGCAGAAGAAACGAATTCTGCTGGTCGACACTATAAAGTTTTAGTTTGTCTAGGACGGCTAGAAGTCGTCTTGTATTTTACACTTTTATTTCTGACAGATCTAGGTCGCTGTGGACTGAGTCATGTCTAGGATTTGCTGTAGGGACTATCCCTCCAAGTTCTACATGTAGAAGTTCTCCATCATCCTCTTTTCTGAAGACACTGGTTTATAACACTCGAGTCCGGGCAATGCACGAGTGACGCAATCCGTGCAGCGGCCGCGCGTAACATAATAAATAATAATAGGCGCGCGGAGCGGCAACGCGTAGCGCTGGCGGAGCGGCAACGTCGCCGATCGATGCCGCGCCACGTTTATCGGCTGGCTCCAACTTTGTTTTGTCGGCCAGCCCGGAGCCCGGCTTCAGGCTTGCCCGACTGCGATGTGCGAATACTATCATACGCTCCAGCTTCCATTTCTTGTTTTGAAGAAATATCTTTGTGGTTGAAATAAAATAGAGTAAGTAAAACAACAGTTACGAGTACGAGAAAGTAGGCTATTTTTGCTCGAATGCTCAAGTCAATTGTAAACGAACACTTTTATTTCAGTCCAGTTTTATTACTTCAGACTGGCACTGGCACTAATTTTCTTCAATCGCGCTATTTTTAATTTCTAAATACATCTCTAGACATAAATAATTGGAATCATGATAGCTTAGACATCCTCATATTTAGACGTTTTATTTAGTTCAATTAGTTCTCTCCAATTGCGTTGCATTTTGATTCCACGACTAGGAATTGGCTAAAATAGTTTTAAGACCTTGTTGATCTTGTCAATTTTCGTAGCTAGAAAGAAGGTCATCATCATCTTCCTGCCCTTATCCCATATTACTTGGGGTCGGCGCAACACGTTTTCTTCTTCCATTCTCCCCTGTCAACCGTCACGCTATCATTCACTCCCTTCTCTTTCATATCATTCCTCACACAATCCATCCATCTTTTCTTTGGCCTTCCTCTGCCTCTCCATCCATCAACATCTATATTCATCACTCTTTTAGTCACATGCGTTTTGTCTCTCCTCATTACATGCCCATACCAAGACAAACGATTTCCTTTCAACTTTTCTGTCACTGGCGCCACTTTCAAACTTCCTAAAGAAGGTACAAGTTTCAATTCAGTCGTACTCGACGAACATTCAAAATCAATACCCCGCTTCTCTTGTAGGATTCAAGACACACACATTGATCGTTTTAGGTGTAAACTTGCCATATCATGGGGATCATGGATGAAGGGACTATTCGTGCTATGGCTCCGATAGCGAATGTGTGCATGATAAGTTTCCATAAGCGTAGGCTCGCCTTGGACGTTTGCGTGGAATCCATCAGTCATTCTACGAGTAGCCGTCTTGCGTTTTCCCAGCAGGCACACGCAAGGATGTGGACGATGCCAAGTAATAAGGTAAAGTTGTAATATATTTGTTTCTCTAGTTTACGTAAACTATAGTTTATCTAAGAAGCTATCATGTTATATCTAAGAATAGATAGATGGACTGTGCGAGAACTTATTATGAAAAAGGTTGACACGGTTGACAGGGGAGAATTGAAGAAGAAAACGTATATGTGAATCATATGTGAATTGTGAGGTGAGATTCGAGTTTGTGGAAGAGGCAACCTAGACAGACAAGAATGTTCTTGGTCAAATTGACGTAGTCAAAAGTTTCAATAATTCCAGTATTATTTTATTACTTCTGACTTTAATGAAAGACGAAGGTTGGTTTGTAGTACTCGTAAGTAGGTATGAGAGACGTACAAATATTTGTACTGTATACAAACTTTAACAAGCTCAAAGTCACGATTAGCGGCAGCTGCTTATAACTACGTAACCATAATATTGTTATTCTTAATAATCAATTCAAATCAATTGACAACAACCTTGACTAAGCTCTGCGCACTTTCTAAACTTATTAAGGTGACGATAACCGACTTTTAATGATTTTTAACTGAAGATCACGTCTAAACCAGTAGTGTTGATGATTTGGAAAAAATATAAGTAGGTATGTTAATTTGGAGCATTTTATTTATTTCCTTTATTTCATTTATATACATATAATTTACATTTTTAAATATTTTTATAAAAAATAAAAAAACATTTAAAAATATTTAAAAAATTGTTTTATTATTAATAACTTAATATGTGAATATTTTAGATTATGTTTATATTACTAGTGTAATTAATTTGTAAAGTTATGTCTAACGCGGATAAAAAACTGAGAATTACGTAAAAACTATCATGCGTATTTTTATGAAACGTTCACCATTTTAAAGATAATTTAATTAATTATCTTTTAGTGTGTTTTTAAGTAATATAATACCTTTTATTTTATGCAATAAATAATAATAATAAATTAATAATGGGTCTAATTTGGGACTGCGCTCCTTGATGGGGGAGTCAGTCCTATTACTGGGTGAACGTATGACGCGTTGCGTTAGCTCAGCACAGAACACGCAAGAACTACTCAAGGCCGTTGGCATATATCTGTGTCTTAAAACTTATTAGTCACCACGGCTAAGGTCGTTCAAATAACCTATTTTATGGCTGACCAAGAAAATGTTAAAGTAAGTACTTAATCCCTTTAGCATTCGTAGCATCTAAAACGTCCTACTAGAGTGTTTTACTTAGATGACATAATAGTGTACCTCGCATCTTTTCGAGGAAAAAGTGCTATCTCGATAAATGCAATTTTACAGGAAGCGTTTAAGTAAACTTTAAAAAAAAAATGACTAGTAAATTAATGTTTTTTTATGTTAAATGAGATATCTGATAAAATTTAAAAAATACAAAAAGATTCTACAATCGAATAATAAATTATCGAATAATAATAATAAAAAACCTTTTCCGAAATGTCCTGACATCATAGTAAGATAAAGAAGTGTTCCTAAATTTATTGTGAAAACGGTCCCCAAACCGTACCTCAATACCGTACTATGGTACCCACTGTGAAAGCTCAAACATGCGTGATGGGGATGCTCAAGGACCTCAAAATGAAACAAATGGGAGGAGAATCCAAACAGTTCCAGCTTGCAACTGTTGTGAATGTCGATCCAGATTCCACGATTCCAAAATTATGTTTAGAGGAGATTCAGCAAGTGAAAGATTAATCAGCTAGTCAATTTGGACACTAGGTATCGAAAACTTAATAAATAACCAGTGGAGGTGGTCTGGTCATCGTGCAGAGTCGGCTTGCCATAAAATTTCTGATCACAATTTAATGATCTTGCATTTTATGCACTGAAAGTACCGAATCTTTTACCAAATTTACAAGAGATACTACAACCGAGTTTAAAAAACCTCATTAAAACGCATTCACGTCCGATGTTTTTCTCTTTACCGTCCAATTAACAAACGCCCGAAATTAAAACCAGTTTCGGCCCATTTAATTGGCAGGGAACCGTTATTGAATACCTACTTAATACACACATAATATATACCTACGTAGGTACTTACACCAGTTTGCACGTTATCCAATTCGCAATGCCATCCAAGTTCGAATTTCGAATATTTACTTGTGTTGTGACTTGTGTGGTGTGCGGAGCGGCAACGTCGCGTCGCTCGAGCGCACGGAGTGGCAACGCCGCACAACGCTATTTCGCTACCCGTCTCGAAGTGATCGGGCGAGATCAGCTGTACCTTGCGTCTGTGTGAGTGTTTACTATTATAAATACAGCGCGCGTACGAGATATGTATGTACGTTTGTGTGCGTTAGGTAGGACTAGATTCTGTTTTGTGGGATTCTGCTCGGGGCTCGGGGCAGGGTAGGTAGTGTTGGTACATAAGTGAGTGGGAGATTAATATTTTCGTTAATAATAGCTTGGTTCGCTTAAAGATGCTGAGGAGTAACTGCCATACATAATCTTTAGTTTTTTTTTTTTAAATTAAAACGATATTGGTGAATCTGACCTGAATTACTAACAAAATTAACATAGCTTACAACAGAATGAAGTCCACAAAATAATTTTGTGCTTCCATCATTTCTATCTAAATGGACCTAATTCTATTTTCTAACATAAAAAGTAAGTTCAAAAACTAAAACCCGACTACTGAAAAATCACGCTCGCCGCGGTCGGTCTGTAGCCAATTAAATTAATATTATTTACCTCCACTTTTACTTATTTTTAACAAATTAATCATATTTATTTACTTAAACAATATGACATATGTACATTATTTGTAATGTGCTCGACAAGACCTTTCTTTTGATACCAAACATGTCATTATCATCTAAATTTAATTTTTTTAGTGGTCAGAAATTTACGTGTAAAGTCCACCATATTAAATTTAGGGAGAATTTTTATAGCCTATGTCACCCGGACCATTATGACGAATCTATTAATACCTCATTCTTTAAAATCGGTTCAGTAATTTAGGCCCTACGGTGGAACACACGTAAATACATACACTGACATACATACATAGACTGCTAAAATCATTACCCTTCTTTTTGGCTTTGCCGTAGTCGCGTAATTACTTTTTAAGGACATTTCAATATATGATTTTGGCTTTTCCAAGCGAGGTTTCAATCCGAGTATTCGGATGGCCATTAGGAAATTTATAGGAACCTCTGCGCTTCGTATATTCCAACGTGAATTATTTGCCGATCGAAATATGGAAATAGCCAAAATTGCCGCATTATGAAACAGTCAAAAGTGGTTTTAACGTGTGTGTAGAAAATGTTCTAAAATGAACCAACGCATACAGGTGACTAATATATGATTGGGATGATGCACAACAACCGGTAAAAAAATAAAGACATTGTTCACAGAAAACAAAAAAGTCGGTCATATTCTTGTCGAACATTTTTCTGAAGTAAAAGCCAACTAAGGCTTGATTTACACCATCAATGAAAAAAAAAAATACTGTAAACTGTAATTCACAGAGTACTTTATACTTGCTGTAATTAAATGATACTGTAAATGTAAGCTACGGTTACTATTTGTTCTAATAATGTCTGCTAAGCGGGCTGCTGGGCTCGTTATCTTTAGGAATATGAATCAAGCAGTTCAATTTTTGATGTTACAAACTTCTTACGGAGAACATCACTGGATTCCACCAAAGGGCCATGTTGATCCTGGTGAATCGGACTGGGTAACAGCATTAAGAGAGACAAAAGAAGAAGCTGGATTATCTGAAGATGATTTAGAAGTATACAAAGATGTTTCAAAAGTGTTAAACTATAAAGTGAAAGGTAAACCAAAAATAGTTGTGTACTGGCTGGCAAAATTAAGAAACCCAGAGACAAGAGCTCTGTTGTCTGATGAGCATCAAGATTTGAAGTGGCTGCCATTGAAAGAAGCACAAGAAATATCAGGATATGACGATATGAGACAACTTTTACTTGAGTTCAATGAGAAAGCAACAGTTTTGTCTTGTTGTAACACTGCTGTCTAATATGCCTTGTTTAGGCAATGTCATGTATTATTGGATGATTGTATATAAATCATAAATGATTTTAAGTTTACCCTAGTACCTATAGATGATAATATTTAATGTTAACATTGTTTTTTGAAATAAATAAACTGTATATTCAATTAATATAAATTAGAACAATTCTATGGATGTGGCATACTTCGACCAGTCATTATCGCTACCGTCTTGCTGACTGGCGCACAATCAAACACATTATACCACGAGTGACCTATATTCCAAAATGTTGCGTCCTGATACGAAAGAAAATATTATTTTCTAGTATTCTATGGAGTAGGTTACTTAGGTTTAGTAAAACTAGTCTATTTATTAAGAAAAGATTTATTTGAAATGACTGAATTAGCTTAAAAAAAAAATGCTTAAGTAACGAAATGCTAGAGCTACAGTAATTCCTCTTTAATAATATCTATAGCATGGTTTTGTTCATCTTCATCATCTTGAAAACAATAATTTTCTGTCTCGTCTCTTTCCATTTTAATAAAATTCACTGCACTTTCTGTTTCCGCTTTTTCCTTTTTTACGAGGTCTTCTGTTTCTGTTTCCGCTTTTTCCTTTTTTACGAGGTCTTCTGTGGTATCGAGTAATTTGCAGCTGGACGAAGATTTTTGTCCACCGGTATCACGAGCTGTGTCTGTGTCATACCAGGATGGTCCTGCTTTAGAGATCAAGGTATTAACTTGATCACCTGCAGCTTCTTTTACATCGATAGTCGTGACCAATGACAACTGCTCCAATTTCGCGTGGTATAAGACGTCAGAGATAAGTTTTTCTGCGATGCATCTCTGCATTTTGGACAAGTGGTGCAACTGAGCTCCTACTGATCTTCCGAATGCTACTGCGGATGCGTCGATCGATGTATCTGATTCTTCTTCCTGGGCGATTGATTTTGTTGCTGGAATTTTTGGACCACGTGGAAGTTGCACATTTACAGTGTCCTGAAAATGAAATGTGAGGTTAGTATTTTAACAAAAAAACGTGCTAGAAAAATACAGGATGTGGCGTAAATGATGGATAACCCTACATCTGTGGGTGGGAGACCTCAAGACCTTTATATAAAAAAAATTCAAACACCGGAGTAGACGGGCATGCACAATTAAAAAAAAAATTAAACTATTGCAACCTTTGGTCACTTCCTCGCCCCCGCATTCAAAAATGAAGGAATTTTCACTATCTGATGTCTGCATAGTATTTTTAAATAAACCTGCTATAAGATGTGTAGGTATTACAGTTTTAGTTGTATGTACTTAGTTGTTTTTTTTTTTTATCTTAAAGTGAAAACAATGTTTCTGGATTTTTTTTTTCATACGTTCGAGGTCGTCTGGTGTAAAAAAATGTATGGAAACCTAGCTGCCCATATTTTTTTTTAACTTGTGTTGTATTGTAAATTCCAAAACGGTGTATCAATTTTTAGATACAAAGTAATTGCTATTAATCCGAGGAAGGAGCTATTAAAAAAAAAAAAAATTTAATCAAAATCATGAGATACTCTAAAACTGTAATACACATCTTATAGCACGTTTATTTAAGAATATTATGCAGAAATTACACGGTAAAAAATCCTTCATTTGTGAACACGGTGGCCGAGGAAGTAACCAAAGGCAAATTTTAAAAATTTATTTAAAAAAAATGTGTTGGGTTTACGCATTTTTTTATTCGACTCCGGGGTTTGACAATTTTTTATATTTTTATATTATAGAGCTTGAGGTCCCCCACCCGTAGATACAAGATTTTAGATTATCCATTATTTACGCCACATCCTGTATATCACAAGCCTCGGCAACGTTACGGTAGATAGTAAGTATTTAGACTTCTGATGGGGTCGTACTTTGACGTGCCATCATGATTCCGTTGTGAAAAAAGGATGGTGCTATATGTCGTATATAGCGCCGTCCTCTCTCTCACACTGGAACAATGATGGTTTTAACACGTCATAGTAAGCCCCCTGGTTCCTTATTTAGGTTTTGGCCTATCGAACCATCTACTAACAGGGCAACATAAAACTGACTCTTTACTCAATATATCTACAACAACAAATCTGGGATTTTTGAAGTGAAAACTTCTAGACGCGTTGAGCGATTTTTGGTATTCATAAAAGTTCGCGTCACGTATCGCTGTCAATGTCAAGTTTTCACTTCTGTCGGCAGTCCCCATGACTAAGTCGACGTCGACGCACGGACGTAAAAATATCGCGGCGATTTTGTTTCGCGCATTGGATTTTCAACGCTCTGCTTAGCGTCGAGAGTTGAAAATCCAACAGTGTGTTTTTCCGACGAGCTAGAATGTACTCTGTTGTTGTTAGGCTGGATTCTCAACGCTCGGCTCAACAACGAGAGTTGAAAATCCAGTGCGCGATAAAATCCCGCCGCGATATTTTTACGTCCTGCGAACGTCGGCTAAAACTATAACTAAAACTACTTATGGTTTTTTTACGCTGACTATTTTATCAGTAAGTATGTCAATTCAAATACCAGATCCCGCAGACTTCTTTGGTACCTAATCGATTTGTGTAATAATTGAATTGAATTATGGATTTAGAGTTAGATTATGTTATAAATTATAATACAAAATAAATAAATACGTTTATTTATTTCCTTAGACAACAATGAACCTTTTATGTTAGTTACTTTAAAAAAACTTAAACGCTATATTAGTGTGTTATTATGTCTAGGTACTAAGCTCATAGAAAAAACATTATATTATTAATTTTATTCCCTTTATTTCATTTACAAACATATTATTTACATTTTTAAATATTTTTTTAAAAACATAAAATAAAAATATAAAAATTGTAGCCCACCGCTATCGGGAACAGGGTCCTAGCTACCGGTGGACAGGGCTCTAGAGAGAGGAACCTTCTCACTATGAGTGCCTTGTGTATAATTTTATTAATTATTATATTTTATTTTTATTTTTTTATTATTTTTATTTATTATTTCATTCATAATACTTAGTCTTAACTCTCCTAATCCATAATTATGGTTTGTGTTATATTTTTGCTTCTGTCTGTGTACAGATTTCAACGAACTTCGGAGTTTCGGTTAAAGTTTGTACTTACATCTTTTTTTTGAAAATATGGTAGTCGAAGACATGGTAATGAATTGTTTATAAGCTTCTTGCGCTTGCGATGTTCTCCCGCTATAACATGCTTAGCGTAAAAATGTTCTTCACAAACGGTATAGTTTCGTGGCGGTCTGTTCATCAAATCTTCTCGAGATATTAAGCGAAGCCATTGGGACCGTCTGAAAAAGATAACAAGATATCCTCCATGTATTGTCATTTTAGTCGGAGGAGGTGTAAAAATGTACGAAATTGAAAGTTTAAAAAAAAAACCGACCCCCAGATATCAAATTTGAAAGCAATCGGTTCTATTATACATAACCAAAAAGTTCAAAATAGCGGCCACATTTTACGACTCAGGAAAGACAAGAACAGGGTAATCAACAACTTTTGTAATAAATTGCTATCCTATACATACAACAAATAAATAAATTCATAAATTTCTTCTAATCGATCACACTATGGTCAGTGTGATCGATTATAAGAAATTCGATGTCGATTATAATTTATAACAATAGGTAAATCATTCTTACCTTTTAAGATCACTAGGGAGTTTAAAAAACGAAAGCCCCGGTTTTGAAGAATTCGAGTTCAAACAGCCGTATACTGCGCAGTGGATTGTCATTTTTAAAAAGATCGCGGATGGTCCGAGCCGCAAGAGATAAACGTAGGTATAACGCAACCACTCGTCTCGACACGACACCCGCGACTGACAGGCGACAGCACGGCGACTGCGACATCCGCTTGGGTCCAGTCGATGCCCGTGTCTGTGGGACTGTGCCGTTTAGAACGTTGTACGTATGTAGGTTCTTACTCTGTCGCATTTTGTCACATCTCCCGCTCACACGGGACCAAATATTAGAGAATGTTAAATGAAAAGATGCTTTTTATTAAAATGTAATCAATTTTATTAGCGAACTCGTAAATGATATTAATTTAATAGGTAATGATTAAAAACACATTTTTATTGTAGCCTTTATTTAACTCATCTCAAAAACAGATAATGTACATATACTTCATACTTTTTGAGCTGAGTTTATTAGATAACACAACAGAAATGTGTTTTTAAAATTAGGTACTTACCTATTAAATTAATATTATTTGTAACAGTTCGCTAATTGATTATATTTTTCAAAAAAGCATATTTTCTTGTAGCAATCTTAAAAATTTGGGCCCTTGTGAGCGAGAGAGGTGACAGAATGCGATAGGCCTCTTAATAAAAAAAAAATACCTTTTTTATTGCTGACCAAGAAAATGCTTAAGTAATCCCTTTATCATTCGTAACGTTAAAAGTGCCTTAATATAGAATTTGTTTTAGATAGGTAACGAAGGAGTGTTTTACTTAGATGACATGATAGTGCATACTTAAATCAAGGGCCTCAAAATGAAACAAACGGGAGGTAAATCCAAACAGTTCCAGCTTGAACTTGAAACTTGTTGTGAAAGTCGATCCAGATTGCACGATTCTAAAATTAAGTTTAGAGTAGATTCAGCAAGTGAAAACTTAACCAGTTAGCTGGTTAATTTTTCACTTGCTCAAATTAGGTAGTCAATTTGAACACTAGATACCATAGATATAAGAAATAAGCTAGATACGCACGGCTACAGATCAAGCCATAAAATTTCCAGTATAAGCTGATCTCGCATTGTATAGGATTTCCTTACAATGAGAGGTCAGTGTAAACTGGAAATTTATAGCTAGATGTGTAGCTGTGTGCACCTATCGAAAACTTTAAAAAATAACCAGTTCAGGTGGTCCGGTCATCGTGCAGTGTCGACTTGCCATAAAATTTCTGATCACAATATAATGATCTTGCATTTTATGCACTGTAAGTACTGAATCTTTTAACACACTTACAATAGTACGCACGGCACGGCCACAGATCAAGCTATACATCTCCAGTATAAGCTGATCTCGCAATGTATAGGATTTCCATACAATGAGAGGTCAGTGTAAACTGGAAATGCTTGCTTGATGTGTAGTGTAGCCGTGTGTACTACTACTGAGTATAAAAAACCTCATTAAAACGCATTCACGTCCGATGTTTTAAATCTTTACTGTCCAATTAACAAAAGGCCAAAATTAAAACCAGTTTCGGTCCATTTAATTGGCAGGGAACCGTTATTCAATACCTACATCATCAGATTGCACGTTGTCCAATTCGCAATCAAAATCAAAATCCAGCGAAGTTCGAATATTTACTTGGCCGCTTTAGAGCAGTGGTGGCCTTGGGAATCTTATGTATGGCTTTTCAGTCTAATCAGATGTGACTTGGTGTTGCTAACCCGCACAGGGCCCGCGCGAGCGAGAGGCCCAGTGGCAATGGCCTCGACTTACGATTTGTAGGTCGTAGGTTCGAACCCAGACAGGCGCTTTACTTTGTGTACATTATTTCGTCACCACTGCTCTCAAAACGGTGAAGGAAAACATAGTGACGAAAACCGGTATGTCCTAAAACCAAAAATTCGAAGACATGTGACATCTAGCAACCCGCACTGGGCCCGCGTGGTGGATTATGTCCCACTTCTCTCTCTCACCGGGAGGAGGCCTGTGTCCCAGCAGTGAGAAGAGCGTTCCGTATTCACTTGTGCAGTGTATATAGACCGAAAAGTACGAGAGAGACAAAGCGAATATGCGGCCAGTAGTTGTCCCTTTTTTTACAATTCTGATTGGTCCTCCTCTGATGATGTTTTGACTCAATCAAATAAAGCTATCAAGACTTAGGATAGGTACATTTTCTATTACTAATAACTATTATAAAAAATAGTTTTCATGTCTCAATTTCTCTTGTGAAAAAAATATTGATGAAAAGAAAACAGTTTCGAACCTAAGCCCAATAGAAATAAAGTTTTTTTTTTAATCACAGTAATTTTCAATGTTTTTCCTTGGAGCACTGCGCCTTTGTTATTACAGGCGTGCAGAAAAGAGCCAGATAATGGCCGCATTTTCGCTTTCTCTCTGCGTGGTCACTTTTGTTTGTGAGGCTAAAGGCTGGATCAAACAGGCGCGACACGCGATATAATCACACGCCACAAAAAGGCTTCACTCGTAGCCGTAGCCCGAAACTCGGTTTCTTTGCGTCGCGCGCGCGTTTCTCCGTCACAAATTCAGGTTATCATTATCGTCCCCGTCACAAAAGTTTGAACACATTTTGAAGCTCGTAGATCATCAGGCAGCGGAGATACGTGTGTCCAGCCAGCTTGAAATCAGGTTGGCTGGACATTAAGTTTTTATTGATTTGTCGTAAACCCTTACATGTGACGCCATAAATCAAACGTTATTACTGTCACACATTGCGTCACCATATGTTAGTAAAGGAACCATATTCGAAAACGCTCCCGTTATTGAGATTCGGAAGTGCCAGCCAAAAGTTTTTTACGTAAATTCAAGCTGGCTGGACACAGATTTTTGCATTTTTCTACTAAACCACTGTACGTATCACAAAACTTTTAGCTCGATGCCTGTCACAAATTTATGTGACGCCCGTTGATATGCAAAAAGTCGTCAAAATCACTTCCGTTACCGAGATTGAGAAACCAGCGAAAAGCGGTTTTTCAAGCTGGCTGGACACGTTTTCGATCGATTATCTAAGATTCTGTAGCGTCACAAATTCTGAAATAAGGGTGTTTAGCCGTCACATAAACTGCCCTATTTGACCTAGTTAAATGCGTGCTATTTTGAAGATTTGTCCAGCCAACCTGAGCTACATAATTATATTTTCTGAAATGAGTTTTTAGGAACATTTCACTAAAATGCTTTTGGCTTTTCCGAGCAAGGTTTCACAATCCGAGTATTCGGATGGCCATTTAGAACCTCTTTGCGTTGCGTAGGTATAATCAAGCGTACGTTAACACGGCTACATTCAAGCTAAAATTTCCAGTATAAGCTGACCTCTCATTATACGGAAGCCCTATACAATGCGAGATCAGCTTATACTGGAAATTGTAGCTTGGTATGTATCCGTGTGTACGTACCTATTTGACGATGGAAATATGGAAATTGCCAAAATGTTCCGCATATACACATAATATGAAACGATGCTTAGAAACAGTCGGAAACTGGTTTTAACGTGAGTACTTACCTACGTAGAAAATGTTCGAACATGAACCAACGCATCAATCTGCCTAGCCTTTTCCCAACTATGTTGGGGTCGGCTTCCAGTCTAACCGGATGCAGCTGAATACCAGTATTTTACATGGAGCGACTGCCTACTGACCTCCACAACCCATTAACTGGGTAATACGATACCCCTTGGTAAGACTGGTTGTCAGACTTTCGGGCTTCGACGACCCGTAACGACTGTTGTCAAAGATCCACGAATGACAGCCGAGACCAACGACTTAACGTGCTTTCCGAGGCACGGAGGAGTCTCGGTATGTAAAGATGGTCACCCATCCACGTACCGACCCCGGCAAGCGTAGCTTAACCTGATGGATCGACCCGTGCGGCTGTTATTACCACAGAACAGATCTGTTCTGTGGTTATTACTTAGCCACGAGCTCCTCAGAGAACATGATCCAACGCATACGGTATAGGTAATTATAAAGACGACCAATATACATAGAAAGAAAGAAAGAAAGAAAGAAAGAAAGAAAGAAAGAAAATACGTTTATTTGCGGTAAACATGACGCAAAGGACAAAAAAAATAAAATAAGCAATGTAGAAAGCAAATTTTGGGGAAAATATGCGTCACATCTACGCAAAACGGAATACAGATGATGAACAAGTTGTCCATGCATCGACTTCATAATCTGTGCAGCACAACTACAGATAAAAAAAACTGTCATCGTTCACAGAAAACAAAGAAAGTCGGTCACATTCTTGTTGAACATTTTTTTTTATAGTAAATAGCCAACTAAGGTTTGATTTACCATCAATAATTTTAAGTGATATTATTGTTACAGTTGATAATTGATTAAATAAATTTACTAAATATTAAATTATTAGAACAAATCGATGGATGTGGCATACCTACTTCCACCAGTCATTATCGCTACTATCTTGCTGACTTGCGAATGGCGAACAACCAAACATTATACCACGAGTGACCTATTACTCGTATTCTCAAATGTTTCGTCCTGATCCTGATACAAGGGAAAATATATTTTTTTCTAGTAATCTATGGAGTACTTAGGTTTAGTAAAACTAGTCTATTTATTATGAAAAGATTTATTTAAAATGACTGAATTGGCTTAAAAAAATGCTTAAGTAACGAAATGCTAGAGCTACAGTAATTCCTCTTTAATAATATCTATAGCATGGTTTTGTTCATCCTCATCATCTTGAAAACAATAATTTTCTGTCTCGTCTCTTTCCATTTTAATAAAATTCACTGCACTTTCTGTTTCCGCTATTTCCTTTCTGACGAGATCTTCTGGGGTATCGAGTAATTTGCCGCTGGACGAAGATTCTTGTCCACCGGTATCGAGAGCTGTGTCTGTGTCATACCAGGATGGTCCTGCTTTAGGGATCAAGACATTAACTTGATCACCTGCAGCTTCTTTTACATCGATAGTCGTGTCCAACGACAACAGCTCCATTTTCGCGTGGTATATGACGTCAGAGATAAGTTTTTCTGCGATGCATCTCTGCATTTTGGACAAGTGGTGCAACTGAGCTCCTACTGATCTTCCGAATGCAGCTGCGGATGCGTCTATCGATATATCTGATTCTCGTTCCTGAGCGATTGATGTTGTTGCTGGCCTTTTTTCACCACGTGGAAGTTGCACGTATACGGTGTCCTGAAAATGTAATGCGAGGTTAGTAGATATTTAAAAAAAATAACAGACTTGACAAATATATCACAAGCCTTGGCAAAGGTACGGTAGATAGATTACTAAGTAAACTCCAGGATCTTTATCTACTAACAGGGCAACATAAAACTGACTCTTTACTCTATTTCATAGACAATTCCGAGATTTTTTTACGCTGACTATATTATCAGTGACTCAATGCAAATGCCAGATCACACAGATTATTTCTTCGATTCTTTGGTAGGTACCTAATCGAGTTGTGTAATTGAATTGAATTATGAATTTAGAGGTTAGACTATATCGTAAACTGTATTACTGTATCCCCCGATTTTCTGGTTTGTTCCTCACTTTGGTTGTTTTAAATACGTTTTCACCACGAAATACTTGATCTACGTACTTACATAATATATTGTGCTACTTACTTCATTATGGTCTGAATCCGAATCGTCAGAATCGGGATCCTTGTTGCCAGAGAGGAAGTTCAGATGCTTATAGTACCATAGTGTTGGTTTGTAGTGAACAGAAGATGCTGCACTCGATTCAACCTAAAAAGAAAATAAAAATTAGTATTCTATACTAGAAGAGCCCACCACGGCTACGCGTCAAATCTTTCAGGGATAAAAGTAGCGTATCTAGTTCTTAATACCCGTACTCCTATCTTATATATTAAAAATTAAAGTCGCTTTTTGTGTGTTTGTGTGACCCGGGTTGTTCTTCTAAATTACGCAACGGATTTTGATGCGAATTTCACCATCATTTAGAGAATTTATTCCAGAAGATTTACGTGTAAAATAATAAACAACATAACATTAATATTAATCTTAGATATAATAAAGAAATCTCATTCTCTCATACTCATGGTGTTTAGTCAAGTCATAAAAACCGTGTGAAGCAGGGGCGTGTCGCTAGCTCAGAATATTTACTATCTCTGTAACTGTATGTAGCAAATTCGTTTTATATTTCTGCTGACCCATCATTTTGATAGGTTTTTAAAACATGACGATATTCTAATAATTATTTAATTGTCGTAGTTCCGAAAGATGCAGGCGGTGAATGCAACGGAGATAAAAAAGCGCGAAAGCATGCGCATCGTGAAATCAACACTGTTCATAACAGCACTGGTAAAAAGTTTTTTATAAAACATTTTATCTATAAAAGAAAACGTGATGATTGACTAAAATTATTAATTTAATTATTTATTTATGACTTATGCTTAAATTGTTTTTCAACTCGTTACAAGAAAGTTTTAAATAGTTATCAACATGCTATCACTCACTTTTTTCCTTTCTCTTCGATAAAGTGACCGTATACCCTGAATTTTTACTTTTAGGCCTTGTAAAGTCATATACTCATAATTATTCCATAGTTTTAATAAAACTAAGAGAGCGTCTTCCTTTGCAGGTTTATGATAATAGTAAATATTTTCAGGATTCCACAAGCACTGTGATCTTTTGAACTGTTTAACGAATTTAAATAAAAGTTCTCGTTTTTTTTGTTTACTCAACATATCGATTGAATTTAACAGAGAGAGAGAGCAAAGCACGGCGCGCAACGCTCGATACGTCAAGCCGACGGAAGCGCTGTCGTGGAACTGGCGAGTTGAGAGGCTCGGGCGACATCGCGGACTCAAAACCGTCCTGCATTCGTTCAACAGCGCCCCCCATACACGGAGCACGCGGACGTTATTTATTTTTTAGCAGACTTTTCCTCGTATACCGATATATAATTTAAGAATAATAATACTCTTCTGCCTGTCCCGGAAGCAGACGTTTATCTGTTTAAAGCCAAATAATTTATTTGGAATAGGCACTTAAAGGCACATTTGAACGTCAAAATTTACAAAAAAAAAAAAAAATAGAAAATGATTCTAGTCGCCCGCCCCTGACAAAAGGTAGTTTCGTATGGAGAAGAATGGGCGAGAAACTCCACCGTTCAATACATTACCTCAAACCAATTAACTGGCTCAGCAGTTACTAATAATAATACTCCTAAATATTATAGCTGCGCCCCATGGTTTCGCCCGCATCGAGATTCCCACAGAGATAATTATTTTACACAGGTACGCTCTTAAAATTTGAATTTGGCGGGCTACTTTAGCGCATCCCGCGCTAAGGTAGCCCGCGAAATTCAAATTATCTTACGTTTTTTGCAATTTGCAGGTCAGTGTCAGATTGTATGTTGACTATAATTTGATACCCGGCCGTAACTAATAAGCTTTACAGAATTATAATCATTACAATCAGCAATACAACTCCATAAGTTAGAATTGACCTCAAATGTAGCGATTTCATGACACCATGAGGTTTGAGGTCAATTCTAACTTATGGAGTTGTATTGCTGATTCTAATGATTATAATTTTGTAAAGCCATGTTATTTACGGCCGCGAATCATATTTTGTACATGCTTATCTTTGTTGTGGTTGTGGAGGTCAGATAGGCAGTCGCTCCATGTAAAATAATGGTATTCAGCTGCATCCGGTTAGACTGGAAGCCGACCCCAACATAGTTGGGAAAAGGCTAGGCAGATTGATTTATCTTTCAGATGTATGTAGAAGACCCGCCTGCCCCCACCGCACCAGCACCGCTGGCTATGAATTTTACCAAGCTTAAGCCATCTTTCACCATATAGGTGTTCCCACAGGAATCGTTAATTTTTCTATGTTACTAAAGAACAGAGTAGCTTGATATCAGTGAAAGAAGTTTTGCAATTGGACTATATTTCCAGATACACACTGCCTAGACTTTTCCCAACTATGTTGGGGTCGGCTTCCAGTCTAACCGGATGCAGCTGAATACCAGTATTTTACATGGAGCGGCTGCCTATCAGACCTCCACAACCCATTAACTGGGTAATACGATACCCCCTGGTAAGACTGGTTGTCAAACTTTCGGGCTTCTGACGACCCGTAACGACTGTCAAAGATCCACGAATGACAGCCGGGACCAACGGCTTAACGTGTTTTCCGAGGCACGGAGGAGTCTCGGTATGTAAAGATGGTCATCCATCCACGTACCGACCCCGGCAAGCGTAGCTTAACCTGATGGATCGACCCGTGCGGCTGTTATTTACTTAGCCACGAGCTGACTATATTTCCAGACACAACCAGTATTTACAAACATACAAACAATTTTATCTATTTATAATATCCAGTGACCCGCCCTTGCTTCGCACGGGTGGCATTTACTGATGTGGTGACATATTGTCAAAACATCAAGATTTCGGTGTTATACTTATAATCTAAGCAATAAAGTTGACATTGCTGGATATTTTTTTAATGATGCCATCCACGTTTCATCCTTCGATATATCTGGTACTATTGCTTCATGTTCATACAGCACAAGAACTTTTCAAATTGTCCTTAAACCACATCCTGTTACATAATGAGCAAACACATCCAAAGGAGTTGTCTATATATTTTATTTTGAATTCACGGAGAGCTTTCATTCTCCTGCCCTTATGGGGTCGGCGCAACATGTCCTTTTTTTCCATACTTCTCTATTATTCGTCATCTCGGTAGTCACCCCCTTTCTAGCCATGTCATCTTTCACACAATCCATCCATCGTTTCTTTGGTCTTCCCCTACTCTTATACTATACTAGAGCTTTATCGTGACGAAAAAAAAGAAAGAAAGAAAAGACATTTATTTATGGTAAACATGACGCAAAGAAAGAACACAAATACAAAAAATAACAAGTTGGGGGAAAATATGCGTCACATCCACGCAAAACGGCCATCGCTCAGTATAATGCTGCGACCTATGCGAGTCAGAGCCCCAGCGCTGGTTTTCAGTGACAACCGGCGATGACGTGAAGACGTCAACCGGTGCAGCATCAGCATACAATGAGATACAAAAAACAAAATAAGACAAACGACGGTATTCACCTATAAGCCTATAAATATAAAAATCTTATGACATAAGGCACTAAAGGCACACGAATCAGCGGTCTGAATCTGAATATCATACGCACTACAATCAACTATCAATGATGTTAATCTATTAATGATGTTGGTCATAGGATTTTGACGCGTCAACGTAAGAAGAGATGCTTCAAAATGTATCACACAATTGTCATTATATACCACACTTTTTGAAGATCCGGAAGTGGATGGACTGGGTGCTAGTTCGACAACATGTTCGTATGATCGTGTCCGCGTTCCGCATTGTCGACTGCGAGCAGTTGATGTTCCTACGTTGATTGCTTCTTGAGACACTTCTTCAAGCCCAACTGTGTCATCAACTTGTGAATGAGTTTTATTGATCATGATTTGTTGATTGGTTGCATTCTTGAAAGCTTTTTTCCGCTCTCTATAAGCGCGGGCACGTTCTGCTTGTGTTTTAGCAGTTTTCAAATGCTTCCTCAACTTTGTCACTTTTTGAGTGCTAGACTGCATTTGCATAGCACTAGTTGACGGAGCATCTGAAAGCAAAGGCAAATCTTGTTGACGTAATCCAGCTTGAACGACAAATTGTTGATGATTGTACCCTGCTTCCTGGTCATCTTTGCTGCTTTGTCGAATGAGGGCCTCGTAAAGTAGCGAACATTGATTTCCACGCATATCAACTTGGTTGTCTTCCAAATTTTGTTGAGATGATTTTTGTATTGCCATATCCTTAACATTAGTTGCAGATCCAGCTGCGGCTGCATTCTCAAGAGCCATTATTCGCGCTCTATATTCACGAATGCGCTCTGCTCCTGTTTTCGCTACTTTTCTCACCTTCGAGACATTTTTTACTTCTCGACTCCCTCGGGATCGAGAGGTTACTTTTTTTGACATGGCCAATTCTGTGGAGTAGAAAAAATCATGAAAAGATATGTCATTTAATCGTAAGTGTTATAAATACAGCTTGGAATCACGGGAAAATACTTCCCGAATTTTATAGCTTAATTATGTTATAGTCCAAGGAACATCACTGTATATAAACTGAATTGTATGTTTCAAAACTTTTGGTTTAGAACACAGGTGCCTGTCTACTATACCTATAAAAAAAATACTTTTTACAAACAAATCTGCGCAAATTTACTGATCGTACAGGCTGCACATTTAGTAAAAATGCCAACTTGAACCTCGATTTACGGCTAAACTAGTAAGGTTGAACGCACGGAACCGACAGGCCCAGGGAAATATTCCTGAAGCAATTTGTAATCCATAGACTTTCGGAAGTAATTTACCGGAATTCAACGCTGTATAATTGTATTTTAATGAGAAGTTTTGTTGAAAAGAGCGGTTTTAGTTGTCATATTAAATTCAAGTCGATTTGGCAGTCATATTCAGAGATCAGATAATCAGATGCATATTTACTTAGAGTTGAGTTGTTGGCTGTTATGGAATGCACTTTTGTATCGAAAAATTCCCGGGATTCCGGGATCGATCAATTTTGGGTTCTGATTATAGAATCGAATGTTACTTATGAATATTTACTTACGTTCAGGTGTGTCTGCTTAATATGGGATGCTCTTTTGTATCTATCGTAAAAATCTCGCGATTCCGGAATTGATATTTTATTTAGTATTTAGAATCGAATCGAATGCCAGCTGGTGTTGTAAAGTTGGTAGCTAAACTTCATATTTGCTTCGGGGGTTACAAATGAATTTTAAGTAAACAATGCGAATAGTTTATTTATTTATTATTTATTTCCAACTTACATCTATCATTACAGATTTTACATCTATTGCGATAGTTATGTACTTTTCCCGGTATTTCTTAAATAAATAATACCACAAATTTAGGAAGTCGTTTCCATACCATGTATTGATGTATCCGATTAGTTGTGCATTGCTGGATTTTCTGTAATCCCGGGATTTATATTAAGAAGCCGCTTCCATAATTTCTTAGCCAAAAATTAACTTTAGGTTTAAGGTAATATGCATCTGATTATCCGATCTCTGGTCATAATGCAATGCAATCCCGGGATTTATATTAAGAAGCCGCTTCCATAATTTCGTAGCCAAAAATTAACGTTAGGTTTTAGGTAATATGCATCTGATTATCCGATCTCTGGTCATAATGCAATGCAATCCCGGGATTTATATTAAGAAGCCGCTTCCATAATTTCTTAGCCAAAAATTAACTTTAGGTTTTAGGTAATATGCATCTGATTATCGGATCTCTGGTCATAATGTGTGTGTGTGTGTGTCGCACACACACAATGAGGGTTTTCATGACAGATCACGCCACCAGTTGGTGCCACTTTGACAAGGGGACTTCCATTTTGACAATGGATATAAAATATATGATGACATTCATCATTCAGTAACGACTAAAGAAAATATACTAGGTGTGGCCTAATTTAAGGGTGTGGTACAGAACATCAAACTGAACTTTCTCCATGGGTGGGGGGGACACAACATCGTAATCGAGGAAAAATTATCAGCCGTCCCATACATGACATTTGAGTCGAGTAGGTATTGAAGCTTTGTACGGGACAGCTGATAATTTTCTCTCGATTATGAATGATGTTGGTCCCATGGAGATAGTTGTTCAGTTTGATGGACCACACCCTTCTGATACACTCTGTTTAGGCGCTTTGACCCTTTTAACCGATGCCCGGACCTGAGTGCTGCCACCTAGTGAACGTCAGAAAACCCTTATTACATGCGTCGGAGTCTCTTTTACTGTCCTTTAATTTAAAAATTTTAAGTCTCGCGACATAAATATTAATTGGTTTATTACATTACTTTAATATATCACATCGAAGAGTAGATATATTGTTTCATGTTTGCTTGCTCAGAAATAAAGCGCCTCACTCACCGTCTGATGCGTTGTACTAGTAATGGACTCTGTGATCAAACAGGAGGCGTAAATCAACTATTTATAATTTTTTGACGCAGTAATCAGCTTAGAAACGTCATTATTGATAAAATTTTATTAGTTTAAATTAATATACTTACATATTAACTGTTCACTGATGTAATCACTCAATCACAGGACACAAATGTAAATAATCACACATAATAAATACTAATTACACAACACGTGATAACTCAGCTGTTCATATAGCACTGACGCGTACATCTACAATGCACGCATGCGCAAAACTATCTTATTCTATCACTTTGTATTATGTTTATGAGTTATACGTCGCTCTCTTTTGCTTCACTCCCGTAGCGTTGGACTTATATCTTTCTTCTCTTTCATGTAACGAAATGCACCTAAACGTGACCCGTCCTTGAAATTTCACTCTTAATTCTCGAATCGCCACGTAACCTAAGAGATTTAACTTTGTATGTTGTATTTTTGTTTTTATTGTATGTTTATTACTAATAATTTCAATCAATCTGCCTAGCCTTTTCCCAACTATGTTGGGGTCGGCTTCCAGTCTAACCGGATGCAGCTGAATACCAGTATTTTATATGGAGCGACTGCCTATCTGACCTCCAAAACCCAGTAACTGGGTAATACGATACCCCTTGGTAAGACTGGTTGTCAGACTTTCGGGCTTCTGACGACCCGTAACGACTGTCAAAGATCCACGAATGACAGCCGGGACCTACGGCTTAACGTGCTTTCCGAGGCACGGAGGAGTCTCGGTATGTAAAGATGGTCACCCATCCACGGACCAACCCCGGCAAGCGCAGCTTAACCTGATGGATCGACCTGTATGGCTGTTATTACTTAGACACGAGCTCCTCCTATTACTAATAATTTATATAATATCATAAACCGTATCAAAATCCATCAGAACTAAGACACACAAAAACACGAAAAGCAACTTTGTTTTATACCTATAATACTTAATATCAAACCGTTGGCACAGTAAATATAAACATATTAAGCTAAAGCAGTAAGGTAACTAGGCTTAATACCACAGATTAATATTTTATTACCTAGGAGCGTTATGGTTGTCCTCGTAATTTATGTAAAATCGAAAAGTTTTTTTGTCTATAGATAATGCAGTATCTCAGTTAGCACAGTAGTTACACAGAATAATAAAGCTACAGTGGTTTATCTGGGCAGTAACCTTGAATTAATTACCTCCGGTCGCTTAGTAGATAAATACGCGTCCGTCCTTGCGTAACTGCCGCGCACTCGTACGCCTTTTGGTATACTTATACTGAGATTTCGAAGCGCGTCGTTTCAGCCGTTTTCTATGAAGATAGACTACTATAACATTATTATTCTGTGGTAGTTAGATTTTTTTTTTTATAACTTTACGGGCTAATTTGACCAAAGTCAGATGCTTAACTTTTATCTGTGGAATAAAATTGACGGCTGACAGTTTTTGTATGGAGAAACTGTCAAAAATTCAAAATTTATTCGAAGATTAGACTTCTGTATACTGGGTATAAAAATTTGGTCGAATTCATCCTTAAATTCATGATTTTAAAATTGAAGTGTTTTATAATTTATTTAAACATTTACTTGGGTTCTATAGTGATCAAAAAGTCGAAATAAAATAGAAATAAAATATTATGGTAATTAAAAATTTGTACATCTTTTTTTTGTAAATCTGGTAGAAGAAGAGATGGTAATGCATTGGTTTTAAGCTTCTTGCGATGCGTTCCCGGTAGAATATCAATAGTGTAAAAATGTTCTTCACAAACGGCATAGTTTTGTGGCGCTTTGTTCATCAAATCCTCTCGAGATATTAAGCGAAGCCATTCGGAACGTCTGAAAAGGTAAACAAATATCCTCCATGTACTATCATTTTAATCGGAGCTGTAAAAATTAACGAACATTGAAAGTTTTGATAAGAAATATCTCGTATTAAGGTCTTATTGATTTCAAAAGTACTTAATAGGAGACCACGCGGACCCCAGATATCGATTTTTCTTATTCTGATAACGGATTTTGTTGTTGGAGACCAGACAGACCTCCAGATATCGATTTTGAAAGTAATTAGTTCAATAGCCAAAAGTTCAAGATGGCGGCCACTTTTTACATCTCAGTAAACAACAACTTTTGTAATAAAATGCTATCCTATACAATAAATAAATATGTTCACGAATTTCATATGATCAACCACATGGCCCATAATTTGATATCGATTATAAATCATTCTTACCTTTCAAGATCAGTAGGGAGTTTAAAAAAAGAAAGCTTCGGTTTTGAAGAAGCCGAGTTCAAACAGCCGTATACTACGCAATACACTCGTGGCATTTTCCAAAAGACGCGGACGTTCCGTGGCACTAGAGATTAACGTATAAAACGACCTCTCGTCTCGACTCGGCACCCGCGACTGACAGCCAGCACTGCGTACGGCAGCGACGTCCGCTCACGGTATGGCCTGCGCCACAGAACAAATTAAAGTACTAGCGTGCTTGGTTCGTGTCGACATTTCAGAACTTTGTGATTCCTTTACATATATGTTGAAGTACTAGCCTGAGACTCGGTCGGGAGAAATTTTGTTGGTACTGCACCTGGCAGCAATTTTCGCAAAAGCACTTTGGACATCATGGAATTTTCGAAATGTGCTGAGCATATTTTGTAACTGTGTGGCTTTAAGTCAGTTTTATTGAGTAAATCGGGTCTCCCAATGACTTCTAACCACTTATTTCGGCTGAAACAAATAAGATTCGAAATCAAGAGTAAGTTTTATGTAAATTATTTGAGCATCGGGCTACCATGTGCCGATTCTCTTGTTCAATAAATCTAATTTACGTCCTTCTTTTTCTCGTTTTATTAGGAGGGTATTACTCTATAATATATCTAGGATCACAGATCTATGAGTCATATTTATATGATAATGTAATATTTATAAACATTCAATAATTTCGTCTTTGATCAAAGATTTTTGATATTTGTTAGATAGGATTAAAGAAACAGGTCTTGCCATGCAATTAATTATTGTGACGGTTTTACAGCATAAGTATAGGAAAAAGTCCGAAAATCGTTAAGTTTTATCCCCTGAAAAAAGTTTTTTTTGCTATTACAAACTTACATTTGCAATTGGAGAAATGACAGTGACGTATATCGATGTA
Source organism: Cosmia pyralina (assembly GCA_946251885.1). Taxonomy (NCBI): domain Eukaryota; kingdom Metazoa; phylum Arthropoda; class Insecta; order Lepidoptera; family Noctuidae; genus Cosmia; species Cosmia pyralina. The sequence goes on from OX276361.1 coordinate 12,689,477, forward strand.
TAGGAGAACATGTTATTCGACTACAAAATTAAGTGTGTTTTTGGAATAAATTCATCCCAACTACGGAACCCTTCATTGTACGTGGTCCGACACGCAATTGACCTTTTTTTTTAATAATAACATAATACACACTGCCGACGAAATAGTTACATTTAGCCGACTTGTCTTCCATTGCAACCGAATATTTATGATTTAAACTTTTTTACAAAAAATACAACCGACTTCCAAAAACAACACTACAATGTGAAAAATAACTTTAATTTCGGAAGTCGGTGTCTGGTTAAATGTATTTTCGTTTTTTGCCACCGACTTCCGAAATTAAAGTTATTTTTTACTTTGTAGTGTTGTTTTTGGAAGTCGGTTGTATTTTTTTTTGTAAAAAAGTTTTTATTTTTCACTTTTTAGTTGTGGTACCTACCCCACACAAATTCTAATACCACCACCAATACCACTACCTGCAAAACAAACTAGAACATCATCCATATAAAAGTGGGGAAAAAATACGTATTATTGAAGCTAACTCAAAAACTACCCAAGCAAAGTTAATCAATTTTATATGGGACCAACTTTGATGTATACCCTCTCGAATAAAACAATTTTTTTTTCAAATCGGACGACTGTAAAAAGTTATGCGTGGTCATACATTAAAAAAAAAAACGTGTGGAATTGAGAACCTCCTCCTTTTTTTTTCGTCGGTTAAAAATGGGATCAAAGAACTATGATAATGTAATAGAGGTAGAGCTCGAGGTCATATAGGTATTTCGGATAAGAGATAGGATAATATAATTATAGTGTAATAAATACCCCTTAAACCCCCGTTTCCACGGGCGTAATAAAATCGCGGCGGGATTTTATAGCGCACTGGATTTTCAACTCTCGTTGTTGAGCCGAGCGTTGAGAATCCAACTTAACAATAACAGAGTACATTCTAGCGCGTCGAAAAACACACTGTTGGATTTTGCACTCTCGGCGCTAAGCAGAGCGTTGAAAATCCAGTGCGCTATAAAATCCCGCCGCGATTTTATTACGCCCGTGCGAACGGGGGTTTATAGAGAAAAAGTTAGCAATAGCTTAAATAAAGTTTAGTTCGTGCACAACAGAATCGGCACCAAGATCAACCAGAAAGGATTTTTATTTTCGGCAGAAAACAATAACACGTGCGGGTAGGGCTAGTGGCCAGTAATCATAAAAACCAGCCAAGTGCGAGTCGGACTCGCACACAAAAGGTTCCGTACCATATATGTTTAACAATCGCAAAGATAACTTTCTATTTCATAGTGATAGTGTAAATTAAAAGGTTATTTTTTGCAGTTGCAGAAAATCGCCTTTATTTAAACAAAATACCTTATGAATCGGCGTTTTAAGTATTTGCTGATTAAATATAGTACATGGTACAGTGGGCTGCATCAATTGGGTACCCCCATTGCATTAAAATTTTAATACAACTGGGGTACCCGATTGATGCAGTCCACTGTATATGATACACAGAAGTGTCAAATTCCTAACGTGTTTAATTGTTGCGATAGAGCTCGTACATATAATACAAAAATGGTCTAAAGTTTACAACTTTTACGGTATTTCTCAATTTTTGAAGATAAAAAGAATGAAAAATATATTTTCACCTCAGCACCTCAAACAAGTAGGTTTTACTGTCTAAAGACAGTGAGCAAAATTCGATTTTGCTGCGAGCGTGAGACGAAGTAACTTTTTAATTTTTTTTTTTTTTAAATGAACCGAGAACTATGCTCTGGGTCTACTCACAACATTCGAAAGATTTGAACTTCACTCTGTTCTGTCATTTTCACTTTGATACGAAAAAAGCGAGAGATAGAAACAAGTCGATTCGAAGTTCGATTTTCGATTCCATACGTAGTAGACCCACAAAAGAAACAAACATTATAATGTTCGGATACACTATAACCTTAAAATTGCAAATCATCTGATAAGTTTTTAAATGTAATTATGATTTTTTTTCTAAATAATCGATTTATATTTTTTTTATAATCAAATAAAGAGAATGTTGTAGAAAAAACACGAAGTTTATCATGTATCTACATAATTATTTATAGTTTTAACAATGTTTAATATTGTGGCAGAATACCGCGGGTGCAGTTTCAGAACACATCTTTAAAAAATAGCGGGATTCAAATTTTTATTGTTTTCTTCTTTTGTTAAGTTATTGTTTGTTTGTTTGTTTGTTCTACAAATAAATTTATTACAAATTAATATGAGTGAGTCCAGTGACGAATTCTGCTATTTAACACAGGAAGAATTGAAGTAGAATGTAAAAAATGCAGAACTTATTGCATTTTTGAAAAGATTGTCAGCAGGGCACAAATCCAAAAAGCCCAATATTTTTGCCCGCTAACATTAAGTAAAATTTTTTGAATGAAGTTCCGGACTGCAATTTTCTCGCTGCAAAAGTAACTAATTATCTGTTATTATTATGTGCACACTACACATTTATGAAGCTTTCGGATTAGTACCTACTTAGGCCCTAGTCTAACTTAACATTATTATTTTACAAATCTCTATCTCTTTTCTATGATATTGTTTATACATACACAAATCAGCGTTTGGATATCTGTAGGTATGTTTTTGATAAGCTCGGAAACTACTGGACCGATTTTGGTGCGGTTTTCACTAACATTGTGCTTTATTAAATGTTCTCGCTGCTGAAGTGAAAAGTTGTATGTGTTACACGAGACCAAAGTTATTTGCATCTCGTGTCTTTGAATCCCTCGTTGTGCTCAGGATTCTAATCTAGAATCACTCGCTACGCTCGTGATTCAATTATGGAAGCCTTCGCTTACTCGGGATTCAAAATCAACACTTGCAGCAAAAAACAACTTTGCTCTCTTGTTGCACAAATAACTATTGGACTCTACTCGATGAGTTCTAGCCAATGACACCCCACCCCACATGCTAGGGTAAGATTTTTTTTTTTGAAAATGAAAAAGTTTTGTCTTGATCTTCTTTAATTTTGAACTTTATTTTATTGTTTGTGGTTAGAGCCGTAATAGAAAACAATCTGATCATTTCAATTGTCTACTTATTACGGTTCATGAGATACAGCCCTGTGATAGACAGACGGACGGACGGACAGCGGCGGCTTAGTAATAGGGTTCCGCTTGGTACCCTACGGGTACGGAACCCTAAAAATTATATTAAAATGAAATAATTCGTAAATTGAAAAATTTTAAATATCAAACAAACTTTAAGCTAGGTTAGTATATTAGTATAATACTCATTCGTAACTAATTATGGAATGGAATTTAACTTACGTTTCACAATCGCTTGGTAACACAAAGAAAGATAACTTTGAGTTCTTCTGTTTATTATAACATCCTTCCACACAACAACTGTTAGTGTTACGATTTGATTTTGATGCCATAACGAAGGGTACACAAAATAAAAAATAAAATAAAAACGATGCGTTCGGTCGGCTGCGGCGCGGGGGGCGGCGGGGGCGTTGCTTGATCGCGTCGTTGGTGCTTCGCTGAGCGCGTACAGACCCTGACTGAACAACGTGAAGTTGTCGCGAACTGTAGGTACTCGTACAATACGGCCGATTTATCTTGGCAAGTACTGTACTTATCTCGAGCGGTACGTGCCAGTTCAAGAGGACTCCTGCGCTTTGGTTAGTGTCTCGCGCGCGTCTGTGTGAGTGTGCCTTTTCGAACGTTTGTATATACGTAGTTTGTTTCCTGCTTTAGCTTATATGTTTATATATATTATTTACTGTGCCGTTAAGTCTGCGCACGCCGGCGCCGATGTAAATAAGTCAATCGTGGTTTTATTCGATTCATCTTTAAAAAATAAATTTTAAAAATCGGTCTGGAACTGACGAAAATATCGATGAAAATACATAAAAAAAATACATAGGTACAGGCGAATATAAAACCTCTTTAATTTAAAGTCGGTTAAAAATACATAAACATGTAGTTTTTTTTTTCCACAGTTTATCGATGTCACTCGGTCATAGTGTAGCTTCACTATCAGTGATCAATTTTCTTTTTATAAAATTTATTTCCAGAGGTTACAAACTACACCTGTCTCTGGCCTCCCTCTGCCTACAGTGTACTTTTTGAAGAATAGGGGGCATGATTAAATATAAAAAAAATACATTACAGTTAGGGAAATTAATTGTTAAGCAAACTGACACCCTATCACTACGTCAATGTGCCTTGCTCGTACGTACTAAGCAATGCGTTGAAAATCCAGTGCGCGATAAGAAATCGCCAGTGTGGACCTGGGCTTACATCCATTGGAATTAGTGTGTACTATAAATAGTTGGTCACAGCACAGTCATTTCAAGCAACTGTCAAAGATGACAGTTATGATTTTGATTAAACCTATAAATAATAATAATACCAGCCTATTACTGTCTCACTGCGGGGCAAAGGCCTCTTCTCACACAGAGAAGGCACGTGCCTTCTCTGTGTGAGAAGAGGCCAACAATTTAAGTTGGTAGTCAATTTACTTAACAATTAACATCTCTGACTTTAAGGTAGGTACCTATACTTACATAATATAAAAATTCATACGAAATACCTACAAAATAACAACAAAAAATGTTTAATAAATTAAATTAAAAAAAAAAAAATCACAAACTTACTTTTCTTCTCTGCCGTGTGTAATTCGTCCGCATATGAAATATTTTAATTTTTACATCGTGCAGTGTTGCGCTTGGCTGGCATTTCCGCCATAGTTGTAATAATGTGTCCCAAGCTTCGGTTTTGATTGGTTTATTATGGTAATATTTATGTGTGGTATCCCACAAACAAGGATTTTTTTTATACTTTTTTAAAACTTTAATTAAAACGGTGTCCTCTAATCCTAAGCGACTGTTCTTTAATTTAGGCGTCATTGTGTCGCTCGAGCTTCACCTACGTACGAAAGCGACGAGCTCGCGATCAATACTGCCGGCAGACGGCGAGTTTGTGTAGCGGTTTCAAGCGCCTCGCCGACGGACGGCCGACGCGCGACGACACGATCGTGCTATCGCATTTAGCCACAAAGTAGATAGCTGTACAGAAGGCCGACTCTATACAACAACAATTCAACAAGCGAAAACGCACGCACCGACGAAGCATCTACGCTACGTATAGAGAGTAGAATAATAAAATTGTTTTGGAAACTCGACTTCTGCAATTCGTTTGAGTTTGAGATCGCTGTTTAGTTAGTACGGCACTGCGCGTCTCTTTTGTGTACGTTTGCTTGTTTTTATCGTTGCATGAAGCTGGCCTTCTGTACTGTACCTATCTATTTTGGGGCAGAACAAAATGTTTTACAGAATATTTTTTTAAGGTAAAATGTTCTGTGTGTAAATCTACTTTATTACCCTAGTTTACTTTATTACCCTCTTATGTCTGAATAAAAAATGGTCATTAAATAATATACTTATACGTATTATTTTTATTTATATGTATTTTAAAGACCTTAAATCTGCTATGTTTTGCTTATTTCAGCATGCAAATAATAAAATTATAGGTCAAAAAAAAAAAACTTAAATTATAACTAGAAAGTAGTTTATAATTTAAGGTTTTTGTAGTTATAATTTTATTTTAATATTTGTAGTTATTAACTACTACTACTACTGAGACCATTGTGATAAAAAAAATGCCTCAAAGTTAAATTATATTTGGAACTTTGTTAATAATTTAAGAATTCACTTTAGATGATTCAGTGGTAGCCCGCGAAATTAATTTTTTCTTGCGTTTTTTTGCCATTAACAGGTCAGTGTCAGGTTGTATGTTGATCAAAATATGATTCGCGACTATAACAAATTATGTATTTACATAATTATAACCATAAGAATCATCAATACAACTCTCTTTTTTGTTCTAGAAATGTTATGATTTCCGAAATCAAACTTAGACAGAACAAAAATCGAACACAGCTTGGTTTAATATGCTAGAGCGTTCTATTTTACGATTGCACACTGCGACGAATGCTGCCCAGTCCCAGCTTATTTTAATTCAAAATCGATAGCCATTCAGTTGGTGGCTGGTCCATAAATACTGGTGACCTGACGCCCGCCTAGACAAGACTGGTTTATTTCTATGCAGAATTGCTCTGCTGTCTATGTAACCTATAATACCTTTTGAACTTAAATCCTGACTTCATAATACATACAACGATTATGAACAACTATTCTAAGGTAACAAACCTGAAATCGCGAAAAAAAAAAACTTAGCTATTCCCTACATTTTGACTAGTTATGCGAACATAAATGTAGGGAACAGTAGATTTTTTTTTTATGGTTCCACTCAATCTGCCTAGCCTTTTCCCAAATATGTTGGGGTCGGCTTCCAGTCTAACCGGATGCAGCTGAATACCAGTACTTTACATGGAGCGAGTGCCTATCTGACCTCCACAACCCATTAACTGGGTAATACGATACCCCTTGGTAAGACCGATTGTCAGACTTTCGGGCTTCTGACGACCCGTAACGACTGTCAAAGATCCACGAATGACATATGGTTCCACTATAACGGCCAATTTAACAATTAATTTCCATTGCTGTACGTTCGGTTTATGACCTTTTTCCTTTTTATTTCTTCCCACCAGGTCACATCGGGTCATAGCATAGTGCAGGCATCAGAAAATAGAAATAAGGCCAGGTCAATGTCCTATTACTTTAAATTACTTACAGAAATAATTTCATACTTTACGGATGTATTTCAAGCTCTCGACTGACCGCATTTCGCTAATGAAAAATCAATAGTTTGGTATTAGGGCCGGGGACGCCAACCATAGATTGTTGTTGTATTTCGAGTTCCTTAGCCTTGAAGGAATGTAGTATTTACCAAGTACACTTTAACCAGATTATAAATTAACATAAGGTAGAGGTAGGTACAACCGCGGACATATGCGGTGAACCACATTCCGACCTTATTACTAATACAATAAGGTTGAAAAATGTTTCACCGCAAATATTCGCGATGGTATAGCTACCTAGACTTATGAAATCATATTACCTACGTTGATTTCAAATATGGAACCATGCGGCTTCAGAAATAAGGATATTTTAACGAACGAGACAAGGTCCAAGACCAAGTTTGATAGACGAAATTCACACAGAGCTGCAAAAATACGCCTCGTTCAAAAGGAAGTATGTACAGAGCTAAAAGAAATCATCAAAGAAGTCAGGCCACAAAAATAGCAGGTCGTATCCGTCACTCAAATGTAGTTAGTTAACTAAGTCATTTGATACGAACGTCGGTCGTAGCGCCTGGCGTTGGCACGGCAGTTGGGCGTCATGCCATACACAAGGCATGACAAGCGAATGCGAGGAAAAAACAATGTTTCAATGATCACTCGGCAAATGTCACGAACTCACGAGTTCATAGTTAAGGCGACGATAAACGACTTTAAAATGACTGAGTACTCGAACTAGTGTTAATGATTTAGTAAAAATATACGTTATCTTAATAACTTAATTAATGTGAATATTTTTATTTTTGAATATAAAGGAGGTGCTCGTGGCTAAGTAATAACAGCCGCACGGGTCGCTCCGAGTCGAGGTTAAGCTACGCTTGCCGGGGTTGGTCCGTGGATGGGTGACCATCTTTACATACCGAGACTCCTCCGTGCCTCGGAAAGCACGTTAAGCCGTTGGTCCCGGCTTTGACAGTCGTTACGGGTCGTCAGAAGCCCGAAAGTCTTGACAATCAGTCTTACCAAGTAGTATCGTATTACCCAGTTAATGGGTTGTGGAGGTCAGATAGGCAGTCGCTCCATGTAAAATAATGGTATTCAGCTGCATCCGGCTAGACTGGAAGCCGACCCCAACATAGTTGGGAAAAGGCTAGGCAGATTGATTGATTTTAGATTATGTTTATTAAATATATAGTGGAATTTATTAGTAAAGTTATGTCTAACGTGAATTAAAAATTGAGAATCACGCAAAAACTATCTAGCGTATTTTTATGAAATCTTCACCATTTTAAAGGTAATTTATTTTTTTATCTTTTTAGTATAGGTACGTGTTTTAATATAATACCTTTTGTTTTATGTATAATAAATTAAAAAATTGTCTAATTTCGGACAGCGCTCTTTGATGGGCGAGTCCCATTATTGCGTGGAGTGGACACATACGCAAGCTATGATGCACTCAAGGCCGTTGGCAGATATCTGTGTCTTAATACCTAATGCTTAGTTGCAGCAGGAAATATATAAGTACGCAAATAGCACATTGGCTTTCGAAACTAATGAGTTGGCAACGAAGCTAGATTTTTATGAAAGCTGTATTTGTGCACATGAGAGTTGACATTCTCCTTTTAGTGCTTCAGTTCTGATGGAAATGAATACAGGTTTATTGAAATTTTTTTTCAACTACTTACCCTGTATGATTTCGTAAATACAAGACAGATCCCAACCTTATGACGTTCGACACGTCCGCATAAGGCGTTGGTTCATATCAATTCTGAAACCGTCACCCGTGCCGTGACGTCAGAAACATGGTTTAGAATTTAAATAACAAAGCAATCGTAAGCGCCACGCGGCTACCACGGGTGGCGGGTGTGTACAACATTTTGTCGCGCTCGCAAATGAGAAAGGCTTCCACCACAGCTTCAAACATTTTAATAAGTTGTGCAATCTTGCTCGAAACTCGTTCCTAGCTCGATATATTAGATATTTTTTTTTGTCTTCCCATGTTAAAGTGGCTCTTAGCTGTCTTCCATTGTAACAAAAAATTAGTTTCTTTTTTTTTTTAATCACTTTTAACATGTCCATCTTATAATTTGTGTATATTTTATAATTATGTTTAAGCTGTGTACTTCTGTAAGTGACGAATTCACCATAATAATATGTATACTTATAAGTAGGTACCTTTAAATAAATAAATATAATTAACAATTTCCGATTATGCCAAACACAAACACTTCAATCTTCCTAATCAACTTCTAGCGCGTTTTTGCAAGAATTTCTAAGAAAAGTAACTACCAAGCGGAACATTTATACAAATCACGTGTAATAAACTTGAATCTTAGCAAAAGTTTCAATGAGTGAAACCTTGACAGTCGTCCGGAGTCACGGCCGGGCATGCTGCTCAATAGAAATCGCTGTTGTGTAACTGATAATAAACGTTTATGTATTATTTCTTTCGTGAAATTAGTCTAGACTACATTTTAGACGCGGCTTTATTTGTGGCTGCCATAGAAACTTCCTACTTTAATAAATTCTCCGAACATTTCTGAGTTTTCTTATGCAACTCGGTAGGTACCTACTTACAGCTATAGCTAGCGAGCGATCGAGGGAACGTTGCCATGACAGTCGTAACGATGTCAAGGTATTTCAATTTCCTTTTAAAGTATTTTCGTGACATACTTACTTACTTTTTACACGACTGCTCAAAGGAGTGTAATGTTTTTGTATTATATTTTTGGCTTGTACGCTGTTACTCCTAAAAAAAATACTTATACAACATGTCCCGTAATTAACGCAAACCCTCTTAAGGGGTCATTGTACACGTCATTATGAACAACTTTTACAATGGGACCAAACCTATCGCGAAAAAAAATCAGCTGTTGTGCTGCTGGTCACCCGGTTCATCTTTTGTATACAAGAGCATATTTTCTTTTCGCGATATCAAGTTTGGTTTCATAGTAAAAGTTGTTCATAACGATGAGTACAATGACCCCTTAAGAGGGGAACTTTATAATATGTAGAGCAAATGAAGAATTTCGATTACTACAAAGCTGAGCAGACAGTGGGCGAGCTTCGGACAACGCAGTTATTTAATATCGTCAGAACATATCTACCTAGCGAAATATCATGACTGCCCGAGTGATATTGAGCCAAACAATATTATATATCGTAGAACTGTTTCTCCCACAGCGATCGTATTTTGTAAAGCGTGTAACTAACTAACTGTACGGCCGAAAATCTTGGCAAGTCTGAACATAGGCACTATGCACTTTCGCGCATGTTCTCTCACTCACACTCGCCTCATGTCACCACTTGGTTCCTAAAAAATGTTACTGCGCAGCCTTCTGCGCGAAGTTCGGACTTGCCAAGACAAATCGGCCGTTCTGTAGTAGTGTCTTAAGTACTAGCAGGGTTCATAAAAAGAATTATATTATTACTGAAGTGAGCGAAAACAAGGTCAAAAGAAGATACGAATCTAATAACATGAACGTTTTCTTTATTAAAAATATAGTATTTTAGCACTTTCTCAAGTTAAGGGTACTTAGAAACTAGATTCACAGTCTAATAATCAGAAAAATAAGATGAACACAGTTCTTAACGGACTAATTAAGTATCGACATTAAAACGCACTCAAGTAGACATCTTCCGATCATTCGCATAGAAGTAAGACTTTAAATTCTATTTCAAACATACCACAGAACAACTATAGTTTCATGAATCCGACGTCGTTACTCTCACTGATCTAGGGTTATATTGTGGGCACTTAAGCCTAAAATTCTATCCTGAGACCGCCTGTCTGACTGACTGAATATCACTTCTGTGGCTTAGAACTACGCCGCTTGCGTTTAGCCGAGTTCACTTCCGTGACGTCATCGCTGAATCCTCCCGACATTTCTAATTCGCCTTTGTCAGTATATTCCGTTTTAATAATAACAGGTAAACTTTCTGCAGCTTCTACCCTAAATTGTTCCGCATCATCCAATTGTTGCAGTTCTGCGTTTGCAAATAACTTCGCAAGTTCGAACTTCATAATGGTTTGCTGTCTCGCAGAAAACTTCTTGAATGTTCCCGAGTAGCTCAGGAATAGTAGGTCAGTGGCGTCAATTTCCTTAAATTTTGTTATTGGATCTCCCTTATTGATTCGCAAGTCTTGATTAGATTGAAATGATGCAGAGCTAACATCCGCCATATTTAACGATCCCAACGGCGCCAGAGGCGGTGGTGAAGCCGACATTTCATATGTTAATTCATCCCGAACCTGAAATGCCAGCTCAGGTTTCCGCTTACTAACTGTATGATAAAAACTTCTCCGGTTAACATTGTGATCATCTAAAAATTTCAGATTGCTACTCCAAATATAGTCGATCTCTTTTGTACCATCAGAATTTTTTAACAGCCTTTTGTACTTGATATAACTGTCTCTTACGGTCTTCCACTTGAGTCTACAAATCTCATCTGAAAAGATACAGATAACATGAGAAATCATGGCCGTGATCAAGTCAGAAACGGAACGATTGTCATTAACAAAGTTGGTGTGAAAAATACCTGTCTTTCTCCTAGTTCGTACTAATTATTATTACTGTCACACTATGTTATTAATTTGTTGAATTGTTGGACATAAAATGTGCACTTACTTGTTCCATTCAACTCTCTCGCAATAAATTCCCATGTCGCAGTTTTAAGGCTAGGGTTTTTGTATTCCCTATGACTTATGTCGTATAGAAACTCGTTTTTTTTGACAAGTTCAATTAATCGTTCTATATCAATCATTTTTGGCGGGAAATCGTAGTTAATTTGTGATATAAACGCCAGACGATGCGCGTATCCCGCACTCCGAGCTAACTGTGACGCTCACGCTAGCGTCCCGCCCCGCCCCGGTCCGCCCCGCCACGTCGCGTCGCGCCACTCGCCGCCACCCGTCGCGTTCAAGGCTTCGGGTAGCTTCGTCTACCTTCGGTACAAAGCGACGTTGCCAGATCGTCATATAGGGACGATTTGCTTTGACGGCGGATATTTGTTGCAGAACTGTCGGTCATAGTATTTATGTAGCTCACTTTCACTCAACCTTGCCGTTTATTAAAAAGTGTAAGGACAAGTTATTTTTAAACCAAATAATATGTATTAATTTGGTTGGAAAATGTCTCGTTTGTTTGATTTTGTTAATTGAGATGATACAAGCTGCTCTAATTAAGGACGCTGTTACAAGTGGGTAGTCAAATCATTAGTTTACTTCAGTACATTTATTGAGAAACTGTACCTATCTAAAATTATATCATACCATGCACATCTATCAACAATTCGGCGAAAAACATTTTAAGAATGCAAAGCATTTTTTTTAATAAACATACTTTTGTGTAAAAAAGTAATGATTTGATTACCCACTTGTGACATCATCATAAGTGTGAGTGCTGTTTATCAATAAACATTGCACTTATGTACTCTACTCTTTCTACATATGTCGAGTCAGTTCAGTAGGTAGTGTTTATGATTATCCTAGTGTCGTACAAAGAAACTAAGGATATTCTTTTTGGTCTGATAGAAAAGAAAATCGGCAGTCGTACATTCCTCAGTGCATTAAAACAATGGAGAAGGAGAATATGTTTATATAGAAAAGGACAAAGGACTTATTTTATTTTATGCTGACATTTTTAGTTTTGATTATTATAATGTTATAGTTTCGTCTCTTCAAATCAACCCAGGCGGGAGTCCCTGTCGGCTGTTGTCGGTTCGTAATGCCGACGTCAATATTATCGTCATCAAACTCTTCGGTTTTCTGAACTAGTTGAATTTTGGTGACGTAGATTTCATACGGAATGCGTCATCATCGGCATCACCGTTGCACGCCACGTGCTGACAGCCTTTCAAACACAGATAATAAGATAACTGTTCGAAGCCGTGTCTATGGGCCTGGTACTGGCTACGTCAGCCAATCAGTAGCTTGACAAGGCAAGAAGGGTGCATTTTCTTTTGTTGATCTTGAATGTCAGGCGTCAGGTCTCTGTACCGTACAAGGTGTAAAAATTGTGTCGTGTGAAAAGAAAGTAATGAACAAACCAATTGATGTTGTAGGTAGGTACAGCTGGTTGACACTTCCCGTGACCCAAGGGCTGGCTTTTACCTTGGCGAGAGGCTAAACGTCCGTCGCCATACAACGTGGCAATGCCGCCAGTCTCTTGGGCACATTATCAGTCGACAGCGATGCGGATGAATTTTTCGACGTCATGTTTTAGTTTGTGAATAGTTTTAATTATGTTAGGATATAATTTTGTAATTTTTAGGTTATGTTTAATATTACATTTAAATAAATTTCAGATGAAAAAAAAACTTAATAAGTAATGTTTATTAAATTTCATAAGAATTTTTTATCAATTAAAAATAAATTATTGCCGAATGTGATTCAAACTTGCAGAGACAGTGCCTACCAATGAGAGACGGTTGAACACCCCGTTCTAGTTTCTGCATGAAACGTATAAAATGAATGGTAGTTAATAATTCAACGGTGGATTTTTTTGTACCACTCGCCGGAAACCATTGCCCGAACCAGCCCGAACGGTTTTATTCTGACAAAATCAAAATGGTATATAGGTAGTGAATAAACAACATGAAGAATATATTTTTGGCAACTGCATTCACAGTTCATACTTCACTGGGCGGTATCTATTTTACCTAACCTATTCAAAAAGAGGTAAAATGGTTGTTTCGCAAACGGTCATTCATCAGTCGTATGAAGACTGTATACCTAAATACGGCAAATTGGCGTAGTATGTCAAACTGATAAATAATGACTTTCCCTGACTGTACACACGGCTACATATCCAGCTATACTATTCCAGTATAAGCTGACCTCTCATTGTACGGAAATCCTATACAATGCTAGACCAGCTTATACTGGTAATGTACCTATAGCAGGATATGTAGCCGTGTGTACCATCTATGCATAATCCGTGTTTTTATAAATCAATGGTGTCAGTTATTTATTTCGCGCAACTTAGTCTTTCAAACATCCCTTTTCAGCGAAAATATTTAGTGATCAATATTTGGCATATATACACTAAAAAAAATCCTACTTAATATATATTAAGTAGGATTTTTTTGTATAAATGGGAAAGTTTGTAAGTTAGATTTTGGATGTTTGTTACTCAATCACGCAAAAACGGCTGTACGGATTTGTATGAAATTTGGCACACAGATAGTTTATAACCTGAATTAACAGATAGGATACTTTTAATCCCGGTAGTAGGTTCCCTTGGGATAATTTACGACATCCACGCGGGCGAAGCCGCGCACAAAAGCTAGTACATAATAAATGTACTTAAATACCGCAGACATTACCAACAAAAAGTTTATTTTTCGGTTAAATTGACCCAAGATGGCACGTGCCTCATCATGTAGTCACGTCCGTAGGGGTCAACGTACGTATGTTTAACTAGTGTAGCTAGCCAGACACAGTGTAGTGTTTACAAAATACTATGAGATTAAAACGTTGCGTCATAGTTCCATTTTGAAATGGCAACGAATGACAATTTTGAAAGTAGAACGAAGAAATTCTTGCCGAAAATCCTGTCAGACTTAACGGAAACTGAACCTAACTACGCAATAGTTAGGTTCAGTTTCCGTTGCAACTAAAATTATTTATGACGTTTTTCGATCGTTTTTAGGGTTCCGTACCTCAAAAGGAAAAAACTGAACTCTTGTAACGAAGGGATCCTCCCTTCGTTATCCGTCTGTCTGTCAAGACCCTATTTCTCAGGAACGCGTGGAGGTCATCAATTTGAAATTAATATCAAATAGTGTCTATAGTATCTTGGAGCTCTTAAAAAATCAAGCTTCTAATCTAAGTCAACGCAGTAAAAAATAAATTTAATTTGGGAAGTGCGTCTTTGGTTTTGTAATTTCGTTTTTCGACTTCCGAAATTAAAAGAAAGAAAGAAATGAATGAAAAATAAATACTTTTTTATAAAAAAGTATTTATTTTTCACTTTTTAGTAGTGGTACAGGTACTACCCTACACAAATTCGAATACCACCTGCAAAAGAAATTAGAACATCATCCACATAAAAAGTGGAATAAAATACGCATTATTGAAGCTAACTGAAAAACTACCCAAGCAAAGTTAACCAATTTTACATGGGACCAACTTCGAGGTATACGCTCCCGAATAAAACAAGAATCATTCAAATCGGACAACTCTGTAAAAAGTTATGCGTAATATGCGTCATACATAAAAAATGTATACACGATGAAATGTAAAACATGCACCAAATCGAAATGAGAGATTGTACTCATCATTATGAACCACTTTTACTATGGTACAAAACATGAAATCGTGAAAAAAAATCAGCTGTTCAGTACCTACATTTATCTACTACATCAAACTCGTCAAAATGTAGGGAGCAGCTGATTTTTTTTTTCGCGATTTCAGGTTTGGTCCCATAATAAAAGTTGTTCATAATGATGAGTACAATCTCCCATTTCGATTTAGTGCATGTTTTCAATTTCATCCTGTATATAATACGCGACATACTTTGATACTAGCAAGTAAATCAAAACCGGGTACATGGGTACTTCCCGTTGACCCAGAAACATGTTTGGCAAGAAACAAGGTCCTCACAGCATAAATAAAGGAAAAGTCCGAGAATAGTTAATTTGTAATTTTATCGCATAAAAAAATTGGGATTTCTAGTTTTTCAACCACAACGTTAAACTTAAAAGTATTTCAACTACGGAACCTTTCATTGTTCGTGGTCCGACAAGCACTTGGCCGGTTTTTTCGTTCATGAGGAGCTCGTGGCTAAGTTATATTACAGCCGCAATGGTCGATCCATCTTGCCAGGGTTCGTTCGTGGATGGCCTCGGAAAGCACGTTAAACCGTTGGTCCCGGCTGTCATTCGTAGATCTTTGACGTCGTTACGGGTCGTCAGCAGCCCGAAAGTCTGACAACCAGTCTTACCAAGAGATATCGTAGGTCCCAGTTACTGGGTTGTGGTTTGTGGAGGTCAGATAGGCAGTCGCTCCATGTAAAATACATTATATATATTTTTTATTTTTATTGTATTCAGCTGCATCCGGTTAGACTGGAAGCCAACCCCAACATAGTTGGGAAAAGGCTAGGCACACAGAAACTACTATTAATTTATTCCTCTGTGTCTTCGTTTCTTCTTTTTGCAACACTTTCTGGGTTCTAAAGTCTCAAGATGAGTTTTTACCTACTTCAAACCTCTACGACTCCAACCGAAGTTAGATAAACCGTAGAGCCAAATACTAAAAATTATATTTCCGGCATTAGAATCGTTCTCAGACTTCACAAAAATTACTTAAAAAAATATTCAAAGAACAGTTTTGATTCCGCATGATTCACCATGATTGCCGAAAACTAAAATGTAATCCCATATTTATCGGTTAATCAAATAAAATACTTAATTGGACCGAAAAATATAATTTAATTTTATTACAACGAAATTAATTACGTTCCGTTAGTAAGTACGTATTTTTATCTGCTCGTATTAATTAAAATTAATCATCATGCCTACGTGGCTAACGCAATGTAGGGAAATGTGAATAATGTATGAATCAAAAAAAAAAAAAACATTATGATAATGATATAAGTAGATTATTTATAGAATGAACATGTTTTTTTTTTTAATAAACGTATACTGGGTATCGATTACGTGTCATCTGGATTGTATTATTATTTAAATACAACATGCAATGCGTGCCACGAAAGGTGAGACTTGACACCCCACGTAGTTTGACTTGCGCAGTAGATTATAATTCTCTGATTCTGATTATTCTGATTAAATTTATAGGTCTCTTTTGTGTAATAAAGTCTGAGACAAGAAGGAGGCGCCATCACAGAACAGATTTTATCTGCTCTGTGGGCGCGATACTGCGCTCGTCAAGTCATCTTTCGTGGCACGCATTTCAGAAACAATAATCATCTGCCTAGCCTTTTCCCAACTATGTTGGGGTCGGCTTTCCAGTCTAACCGGTTGCAGCTGAATCCCAGTATTTTACATGGAGGAGGGAGCGGTTGCCTTCACAACCCAGTTTCTGGGTAACACGATACCCCTTGGTTAAGGGGATACATAGATAAATTTTGTTTTTTAAAATTCCTAGATATAACCAAATGTTTAAGGTTAAATCATTTGTATTTTCCATATGTGTTATTTGACTATATTATTGTCTACTGCTGTACTAAAACCGAAACATAATTACTTGAAATGTTTTCGATAGAAAAAAAATACAAAGTAGCACCGTCTATTTTCTGTTTTATACGATTATACGTAAACAGTTCCTTATTTTGCAGTAAAATTTGTTTTAAATCGCAGGTATTTAAATATGTTAAGAACTTACTAAGCTAAAAATTTATTTAAGTTATAGCATTTTGTCATAAATAAATCTACATTTAAACGAAGCGCGTTTAAATCCGGTGCGTGTGCGAGCTAGACGCATAAAAGTACGAATTGACGCGCTTCAATTCTGGGTAATTAGTCTTACACGTGCACGGGTCACACACACAAGCGACATGTGCGAATCGGCGAAATTGTGAAATGTAAAATGCATTGTAATTATATCTTACGTAAGTAAGACATTTCCAAATTGTTGTCATCAGAAGTACTCGTTTGGTTACATCTTTCCGGACGCACTTCGGGTGTATCAGTCGCGTTACTAGTATCACACAACTACCTTCATCCTGTGAAAATAGGATCCTATGCATTGACTTATATGTATAGTTTTTATATTAACCTATGACAACAAATGTTCACAATTATACATGTATTTTTAACAATCATACATAATAAGTACTAACCGTCCCTTTTCTGCGTTACGTCTACAGGCATGAAGTTTTTTACGAGAGCTTTTCCCAAACGTCTTAGACCTTGGCATCTAAAACAACAATTGAGTTATAAGAGGTATAAACTATACACATTCTTATCAACTGGCTCTACTCTTTTATTAGTTCCAGTAGCAGTCTTCAAAGAACACCACGTCCGGAGTCCTTATCTCAACATAAGTAACAAAACGAGTCCAAACTCGGCACGCCTAGCTCTGAGATCTCAACATAAGTAACAAACGAGCCCAAACTCGGCACACCTAGCTCTGCTCGTCTATTAGTTGTAGTTGCAGTCTACGAAGTATACCTTTAGGTCACTCCATCAAGTCCGGAAGTAAGATCTCAACATAAGTAACAAACGAGCCCAAACTCGGCACACCTAGCTCTGCTCGTCTATTAGTTGCAGTAGCAGTCTTCAAAGTACACCTTCAGGTCACTGTATCAAATCCTAAACGAAATATAAATTTATAATCCCTACTTAGTTCTAGCAAAAATATAAGAAACTGTGAATAAAATCTTACCTTGGTTGTCCGTAGTCCGTAGTGCCATAATGCGAGTTTTTATACTTACTCGATCTCGTTAACGTAAACTTTTTGTACTGAAACTGAATAAGCGCTATCTGGTGCTATAATGGGAAACACGATTATTCCATACAAATTGACGTAAGTTAACTTTAACGTAAACGCGATCGAGTAAGTGTAAAACCTCGCATTACACGCTCAGCCAGAATGCGAGAAGTATCAAGTTTGGTATGTCAAGTATTTTGTATTCTTACAGACACAGCGGTCCTTTTCAACACGAGCTGCTGCTTACAAGCGAGGCGACAGTGTCCACGTCCACTCACGAAGTCACGACGACTTTCATTCCAAATTTTTGTGCAATAAATCATGATTGTGACCAGTAAAATAACTCTTAATTCAATCCATTTAAGATTCACGCGTAAAATTTTTATTTTTTTTTGCTTTTTTCTAAGACTATTTGTAACGTTTTGATAGTTCTTTTTGCTACCTTTTTGAGTTGAACATGACCGCTTACATAAAATATTTTTAAATAAATAAATTTATGTTATGAAATAGAAGAAAATGTTCCTAAACTCAAGAAGATATCGTCAATTTTGTGTGAAGAGGCAACGGAAATTCTTTTTTAGTATATTATCCCAAAACCAAAATTTTCGAATAAAAAATTGCTACCATTTGAAGATGAAGGAGAAAATCTATCTGTGTTAGTTAGAAGTTACATTTGGTTTATTTTTATTTTGCCGCAAAATGCATTGAACAACTGCTTATTTTTGTCAGTTTTTGTCAGATTTGCAAAGGCGTCCTTCCGAGGCACGGAGAAGACTCGAATGTAAAAAAAAATCCTACGTACTCATGGACGAACCAAAAAAGTACAAGATTTTAGCTAACAAAAAAAACTGTGTCACTCAGAGTCGGCCAGCTCGCTATACAGGCACGCACTCATTCACACATTAGTCGGCTATAAACGCGCGTAAACATCAACACGAACACAAACATTCACACACAAACGGGACTCAGCTTTGTTTTAGCGGGAGTTCCGTCAGACTTTTCTTGTTCATCCATGCCTAGCCTAAAGTACAATAAGAGTTAAAATATTTCGATACTTACTTACAAGAACATTAATTATTTAATCATTACCTTCCTACATAATTTGTATTGATTAAATAGCATGATATGTCGTAGTTATGTTACAACAACGTCAACGTCAATGCCCATCATCGCCATAAACAACGCGCTAATTGTTCCGGTAATTATCGCGATAAATTGAATAGCCACACTTGAGCGGTCAACGTCAACGCCGTTTGCCGTTGTCAAATTATCGCGATAAATTGTGGCTACACCTACGGCCTACGTCCCTCATCGCGATAATCAACGGCGTTTCCCGTTGATGTGGCGCCAGCATTAAAACAAACACTACTTACCAACTGGTGGTGACGTAATGAATCACCTGCCTTTTACGACGTTCGTTCATAAAGGTACACCAACTATAATGAAGACATTAAAATATTGCGTGCTACTTTTATTACTACACCATAATAATTGACAGCTGCTCGGAAACAATGGACGGCGAACACCTAGGACCAACCCTGCACGTCAAATTAGCTGTCCAAGCAAATTGCATTAAAATATAATAATCATAAATACATATTTTATTGCGTACATTTAGTATACGTGTAAAACAAAAAGTTGAAGAAAAAACGTTCATGTTTTTGTTCTGAGAAATTATTTATTTTTAAATACAAGCTGTCTGGCCCAACACGTCCAGCCAGACGCAAAAAAAAGAAAACAAAATGTTTCTGAATTTCACTTTGTTAGTTCAGCTATTTTTTTCAGTTTTTCATTAGGTCACCGGTCACCCTGTAATGTTTAAGGTCTAGCCAAAAAATACACTAATGTTCGACGGTACATTGGCTAGTTAGCTAGGTACTCCATCAACGGACCTTCATAATATTCATCAAGGATCTTGGGATGGTGGATTTTCAGGATTTCATAATCTGGAATATAAAAGGATCGGGATAAGGATATGAAACGCACACAAAAGGATTTAGCAAGTTGCTGTTCGGTTACGGACCGCGGTTTCATTCCAAGGTCAAAATATCTCACATTATAAAATAATTCGATGGCAATTACAAACTTGGATGAAGGGTTAAGAATAAGAGATTCCCGTTATAAAAGAGTATCCGATTTCTGAGAGGGAGTCAAATTATGACGCGGTATGGGTGCGGTACCTGTGTCCCCACTTCGCAAGTCGGCAACAATGCCGGTGCGGCTGAACGTACCGGTTTTACTGTTCTTTCCAATACCTGCCTAGCAGTAAAACTGAGATGAACAGATGAACCAACCAACAAGAACATTATTGTTTAATTGTAATTCACTATGGCATGCCAGTTAACTCTGCACGTCAACCGTTATTAATCAGTAATGATTAAAGCAAAGAATTTTCTAGACGCTGTCGATGCAAAGTCACGTATGTATGCCTGAGTATTCAGCTATTCTGCTCATCGATTTTAAAGAACTTATTCAAAGGAATACCATTAACCGTACTTACACGTGGATATAATATGAAAATGGAGCCAATTTTGAACGAAGCAAAATTGAACTGAACCAATTTTCGTTCGATTCGATCAGACCGTGTTTTGTATGTAGGTGAATAAGTAAAATATACGTTTATGAATACATTTAAAACTTGTTTCAGTTTTATTCGTGCAACATAAGGAAATGCTTGTTATAAAAAAAAAAAATGTCCTTGACAACAAAGGTCGTCTCACAAGGTGTAACTTAGAATTAGAACTTGCATGATGACTATGGTGCCTGTGGGCTCCAGTCGGTGCTGAGTTTAGGTATCCTAGCTTCACAATCTATGACTATGTACCTGTGCATTGGCTGTGTCCGTTGCGAGTACTGCGCCATGTCTCGTGTTGCACAGCAGGCATGGCTAGGCGGCGCGCATGCCGCGGCAGGCGCGGCTCGCTAGCTACGCGCCATGCCGGCGCTACTTCGCACAACACACACAAACACGGATGCACACGACACACCACTGCACACGACCGACACGACCGACGACACTGCACCGATAACCTGCGGACAAAACAAACATGTCAGAAAAGAAAATTTTACATTCCCAGAAACTGTACAAGGTCCTTTCAAACCCTGATACAGGAGGTGACCTTAAAGCCTCCATTTCCAGCGCAATACTGTTACCGAATAACACGATAGGCCGATACATCTTTCACAAAGCTTCATTTCAGAAGACGAAACACGACAAACAAAAAAGCAAAAGATTTTTTACACATCTAGAAATTGTACAAGGTCTTTTCAGTCCCATTTACGATATTAGAGATGATTATTGCCCCCCCAGCACAGTGCAGAATCACCCGAAAGACCAATACATCTTTCCTAAATCAATTACACCTCGAGATTGAACTCAGGAGTTCAGTTTGACAGCAAAGCATCGATCACTAGACTGATGAGGCGGTGCCATGTCAAAAACTTTTTAGTGAGATGCTACAGTGACTTATGAGGGCCTTGAATGCCTTTCATTTATAACATAGAAGGTCTTTGGAGCTCGAGGGACTTATTTTTAGTAAGGTTATACTATTGCAAGGTCCTGAAATAGAAATAATAAACCGATGAGTGGGATGTGTCTAGCCAGATTTATAAAAGCAGTAGGGGTTGGCTAAACCAGAAATCCGGGTGAATCATCCAATTAGGTATTGTAGACTTCTTTTTTCAAGAGACGTTTCAACATGTCTAGTGATTATTTTAATAAAATAAAATCTTTAATAAAAGTAAAAGCCTGGCTCTTTTAAAAACTATTATTGAAGATTTTCCTGCCTATCGCTCGGATGACTCGGACCAAATTGGTTTGATATTTTTAGATGACACCTGAATGTCGAAGTCGAGACGCTTCCAAGTTCGAACAATCAGGTTTAAGTGCTAAAAAAAGCCTTAAAAACCTGGCAGTTATTTGGCGTGTAGTCAAAGCTTGGGAAAAATTTAAGGAACGAATCGTGGGCGTACTCCGGAAGGGATTCGGGATGAGTGTATATCTTCTGAGAATGGGTACAAATATTTTACATAACAAATGTAAAGTGCAACGTTTGTTCAGTTTGTTAAATCTTTTCTCCTTATCTATGGTATCAATATCCATCGACCAACAATGTAGATTATTGTAGATGGACACAAAACCACCGTCTGTGTGGTGGTGGGGGAGAGACTAGATAGGATGCAGTTGGCGCGAGTATTTTTAGTATTAGAACCACGTTATATCGTAACGGTAAAATAACGGTAGTCTTGTATCACCTTGGTAACTATACAAAAGCATTACCTCTTCTCACTAGTCATTACGACACAATTTATGTTGAGATCTGAATCAGTGTGGTCAGAAGTCGAAACAAATATAATTTCAAAATCAAAAAGATATAGGTAGGAAGGCAGAGGCAAAACCTACGATCAGACTTGGATACTGATGGACCAAAACAAGTATTGGACCTCACCATACTATAATTCTACAACTATCATACAAAGACGTGAGTCAAATCACGAATAGGGCTATGCATTTCTGCGACACTGACATTCCGCAAGGCGACACTTTGGCAATCCAATTACACAAACCAGTGGTGTCGTTTGCCCACGTGTCTGCAGGTCATTTTGCTGCTGTCGAGTCGATGTCGCCCATTAGACAGAAAGGTGAGCGTGTTTAATACTAATGGTTGTCAGCTGACGTGCCCTCGGTATTATATTATCTGTGCCTCGGGTATAAAATTATAAACGAAGTCATTAGGACAGGAAACATGCATTGCGGCGGTCCCGGTAGGATTAATCATTGACATTGTTTCCGAATGACAGCGTAATCAGGGTAAATTCTGTTAGGTATATTAGGAACCTCATGTGTTCAACTATTCAATGGTGGTAATACTTTTGTTTCTATTGTTAATATTTCTTTGTCATCTTTCTTTAGAGAAACTACATGTTCGGGAATCTATGTTAAGGTTAAGAGACACGTTTAGTCGATTAAAATACTGTGCGTTGTGCCTACTGCCTAAAGGAAATTATCAACAGAGACCATATTGACGTAAAGGACCGAAAGAGAACCACTGCTGAAACGTTTATAGAATTCAATCCAAATAATTTCGGTGCTAAAATAACGAAGTGGTTGTGGATAATATGGCTGGCTGAATATAAAATATAGGTATTTCAGACGGAAAGTAGGTCACGCGGCATACATATACCTACAAACTTTATTTTTATTTGTAACCAGTTAATTGGAGAAAACGATCACGTATCTACTCGCTCGTTTTGCTCTTTATGGGGTAGACGGTTCCAAGCAATCCAAGCTAACGGTTCCGAAGTTTAAGAATTAACCATTTTAGGTCTACTCAGTTCTCGTGGGACAACCTCTAGAAGTAAATAGAAGTGATAGAACTGGCGAAAGTCGTACCGTGGAGATGCTTTGGATGACAGTTACTAAGAGCGGTCTATAAGGAGTTAGAACATCTTAGTAGGCCCATGATTAGTAAGCAATCTTTGAAACACGACATTGTGTCTGGTAAGTTGGTCAGGGGCAGTAGGAGCAGTGACAAAGGTGTTCTTGCAAGTAAAATAACTTTTTTTTCCCCTGGCTTTATTTTATACTGTATGTAAAGGAACAGGGTGTAAAGTTCACTCATCCTCCCCAAAAAAGGGAGGATCCTCCGACCAGACGGGTGTTGGGTCTAGTGGGCTACTGCCCAACAGCTGATTTCGGGATGTCGTATATTATATGGCAGTCGCGCGGTAAACTCTGCTTGCGCGATGCAGGATTTGTGTGATGTCAAGTCTTTGTTACGCAGTTCGCATGTGGCGTTATAGATGCCGCCACAATACTAGGTTTACCGTCAATACCTGGTTTCTTTGAGAGTTGAGGAGTTCATACAGAAGTAGTAGTTAAAATACGAAGCTCTCTATAACATGGATGCAGTAACAGAGCATAGTGTGTTGGCAAGCTGTCTGTCACCTAGGGATCATCAGAGATCACAGGATGTACGATGATATACTGGTGGATCTATTAACTAATCTGATTACAGAGATAATATTGTATGGTTCAATCTATTGCAATCACGGGTGGTGAATCTCAGGGGATATCATTAATTTAGTGTTACATAACACAATCCTGTAACCCCTAAGGGGCCAAGGCAGAGCTGTATCATCAACTATCGTTAACCTACAGACTGCTTATTCATTGAGACTATGAGAATCGGAGAAGTGCAGAGAAAGTAACCACTGTAATTAAATATTTCCACGAAATTCATTAGTGGAATTCTATCGATTTGTTTAAACTAGATTTATTTTTGATATTTGATATTACCTTTTAGTTATTGCTTGTAGCTAAGTTGGTAGGAGTGGTCACGTATTTAGCTAAAAAGGATAAGTTACACAGAAATTTTCTGTTTTATCGACTAGGTATTAAAAGTTGAGGCTAGTGGTTTTAAATGGTTGAATAATGTCGTCCCGAAAACGTGAGAAAAGTTATTAGGCTATTTTTAACAGCAGGAAAATACAGACAGAAAAAAGGAATCGTGTCACCAAAAAACTTGCAAATATTGTTTTTTATAGAAAAAAAAAATATCTATTGGTAATTTTAATTAAGTATGTTGGCGCTTCCGCTTTTCTAGTCCTTCAATTGACATCTCGTACAAATGTCAACGTCAAAAACGAACACCGGGCACTGGTGAGGTGGCCATCTTGTAAAAACAGGCAGTGAACTTCGGATCGCAGTAGAGTGCGCAGGCAACCACGTGCTCGATGGACGTTATATTTTAAGCGCATTTCTCTTATGTAAGCGATCTATAGTTATTTTGTAAAGTGTTTGATTGAATAAGCGAAGTGATTGTGACAAGTGTTATTTTACTAAAACCCGATAATCCACGCCTACCTGAACATGGAGAACGTATTAAATAATAGTCGAAAGACTTCAAGTATTAAATTACATGTAAATATTTATATTGCTTAGCGTATTTAATTTCCGTTCACCTTCTTTTACAAAAAATTGCGTGCTGCTGAATCAGGTATTCGTATTCGCTAAAGTAGTATCACTACGTATCACTGATCTAAGTATATCAAAGTGGGTAGTGTTTGTGTTTTTGAGAAATAAATATCTTAAACCATACATAAATAAAAATGTCGACATCCGGTTCCTGCAATCAGAGTAAAGATAGGTAGCACAACGTATATTCATCATATTATCATCCTGACTATATCGAGAACTTGTCTGGAACACCCTCACGCCCCTAGCCGCCGCAGGAGACGCCCTGGGCGGCGGGAATCTATCGCCGACCGGCCACCGTAGGCGCGGGCTTGCGGACGACGAGTAATGGGCAGCTCGCCGTCCGGTAAGGACCAGGCCCGGGTCGACGGCGCATTGTTTTCCACGCGCGCCTCAAAGAGATGTCAGCAGTGACGGGGTCCAATAGGGCCGATGCCGCCGGGGTCGCGGGTAGTTCGAAAGAGATACCGTGGCCCTGGCACGGGGAACTTGCCTGGAAGGGTTATTCGCACTTCGTCCCATTCGCACTTCGTACCGCGTTCGCATTTGGTCCCATTCGCACTGGGTCCCATTCGCACTTAGTCCCATTCGCACTTAGTCCCATGCAAGTAGTTTGTAATGGGACGAAGTGCGAATAACCCGCCTGGAACACCCTCTCCCTCACCCATAACATAGTTATCATAAACGGTCGTAAGGTGATTTCGCAACAACTGCGCTTGGCAATCGCCCATAGGTAAACGAATTACGTCTTTATTTTCATAACATTTTTAGTGGTCATGCATGGCATAGGTATACAAACTATTTCAGTGGCAATAACTGTGACTCACAATAGTAAACGGTTATTTTTAATTCATTTATGTTACTTTCCGAGTTTATCTTGGTTATTTATTACGGATATCGGTGAAGGAAACCATCGTGAGGAAGCCTGGGTCTGAAATCGCCAAGCCGTCTTGCGCAAGCGTGGTGATCAATGCTCGTGGCTTCGCTTTATGAGAAGAGGTCTTTGCCCTTTACTGCCTGGGACAATAATAGGTCGGTATTATTAAATATGTAAGTATATCAGGTTTTGACGACTTGTGGGATTACCAATTCGTTACTGCGCTGCAACGGCTGACGATGATGAATGGAGGTTGGACACTTATAATCAGCTTACATTACATTATAAAAGATGGCCGAATGGGGACAGAGGGGGATGTAAACCGACTTTATTCAGCGTGGATTATTGTCAGTGTCTGCAACATAGGAAACCAGTTCTTCTCCGAAAATTTAATGGTCGAACATTTTGATTACGTCATTCGTTAACCCCACCTGTACTGTAAATAATCGTAAGGCAGACAGGGGGAACTTCAGAACAACAAAATAACAAAAAACTAGTTTGGGAAACAAACTAGTATTATAAAGACGGATTTATATTACTGCGCAGTACGGTAGGTACCTAACTACCTACCATAGATCACTAATAAAGAATTACGTACGGTACGTACTAACGTACGACGGACGGTACACGCTACGTAGGTATTCTTGAGTATGTTGTTGATAGGTAAAAATTGGGTAAAAATAATAAATTAATTTATTTTTACACGTCAATCATATTTTAAAAAATCGGCCAAATACGAGTCGGACTCGCACACGAACGGTTCCGTACCATATATGTTTAACAATCGCAAAGGTAACGTTGTATTTCATAATGATAATGTAAATTACAAGGAGAAATGAGTATAGAGGAAGTCTGAAAGTGACATCGGTGACAGAAAAGTTGTGCGAATGCGGCATGTCATGCGGAGGAATGAGAAAAATGTCGTCAGGAAAGTTTTTAGTATAAATGTGGATGGCTGTACGAGTAGGGGAGGACCAAAGAAACGATGGATGGACTGTGTGAAAGATGATATATGGCTAGAAAGAGAATGACTACCTACCGAGATGACGACTCAAATTTTTTGTTGAAAATAAGTATGGAAGAAAAGGAGATGTTGCGTCGACCCCAAATAAATTGGGATAAGGGTAGAGAATGACGACTGTGAATTACAATTACAAGGTTATTTTTTGCAGTTGCAGAAAATTGCCCATATTTAAACAAAATACCTTACGAATCGGCGTTTTTAGTATTTGTTGATTAAATACAGTATAAATGGTACATGATACCTACACAGAAGTTTCAAATTCCTAACTTGTTTAATTGTTGCGATAGAGCTCGTATTAAAATGGTCTAAAATTGACAACTTTTACGGCCCCCATTTTTTAATTTATGAAGATAAAAAAAAAAAAATATATTTGTACTCTACTTGATGATTTCTAGACAATGACATGCTAGGCAAGAATTTTTTTTCAAATGTAAAGTTTATTGTATGGGGACCCCCTTTCATTTTTAAATTTATTTAATTTTTATTATTTGCTGTTAAAGTCGTAATAGAAATACACAATCTGTGAAAATTTAAACTGTCTACCTATTACGGTTCATGAGATACAGCCCTGATACAGACAAGACGGGCAGCGGAGGCTTAGTAATAGGGTTCCGTTTGGTATCCTTATGGATTGAAACCCTAAAAACTAACTGAGGTCGGCGTTTCCTATCTCACTACTCTGAGAAGAAAGGTCGAAACAAACTCGAGAGGTCACAGTCTCTTTTAAAGTCCAGACAGGTTGCTATCCAATACTAAGCCGTATCTAATATCACTTATCACTAATATTATAAATTCGAAAGTAACTCTGTTACCTTTCCACGCCTAAACCACAGAACGGATTTCGATAAAATTTGGCAAGGCTAAAGATGGCATCCTGGGGAAGGACATCTATAAGCCTACTTTTTGTCTTAAAAAATAATCCTACAGGGGGTGATATAGGGGATGAAAGTTTTTATGGGAAACCCAGCATTTCTTAAGTTAGGCATATGAAAATTATAAGATATGCTTTTGGTAGGAAATAAAGACATGTAAGTGGTTCAGCGTTTTTTAAAAATCATCCCCTAAGGCGATAAAATAGGGGTCATTTTAAAATGCACAAAACTGCACGGATATCGTTAAAACTTGGGAAGGCTACAGATGGCATCCTGGGGAAGGACATAGCCAACTTTTTGTCTTTTGGTCTTTTTTTGGATATAGGGGATGAAAGTTTGTATGGGAAACCCAGCATTTCTTAAGTTAGGAATATGAAAATTCAAATTACTTTTGGTAGGAAATAAATAAATATGTGGTACAGCGTTTTTGAAAAATCATCCCCTAAGGGGGTAATTTATGGGTTGATTTTTTTTAAATTCACAAATAATATTAAAAAATTTTGTGTACCTCTTTTTAAGAGATTTATAGTTTTGGAAATGTAGTCATAGTTCGTAACATTTGGTCTTGACTATTTTTTTCAAAATTCGATTATAGAGGATTTACATTTTCGCTTGTCAAAGGCATGCAAGTTGGTAATTTTACGTTCCGTTATATATTCCGTTACTATTGTTAGGTTTTTGGATTTTTGTCCTCCCGCAATCATTATATAAATCGGCGCCGCTCCTCGGATACTATATAAGCAGTGCGAGAAAACATTATTTACTTGGATTAACACATAGGGTACATTTAATCCCGGTAATACCTTCCCGTGGGATATTTTCCGAAATCCACGTTATAAATTATTAGCAATTTTTGGTCCCCATCGATAAAATACGCGAACATGTTCGGATTACATAAGTTTTCAAAAATATTACATAGTATGCTAAAAATGTCGGTCTATGGAATTTTGAATGGTTTTGCAGGTAATTTGGAATTGGGCTGCACATCGAATATGTCAAGTTCACATTTGGCTGGCTATCGATCTCTTTCGGTTTTCAAACGTCCAGAAATAAAATGACGAACCTGCCATACAGCCATGGCATTGTGGGAGTCAATAACATTCATTATAATAATTATTATTTTAGTTAGTAGGTGTAGCCGTGTAGGTGCACCTACGGAACCCATTGATATTTTTTTAAAGTTGATAGGTTGGTACTACTAGTACCTATTCTTGGCGATAATTTATGGTTGTTATTTCAATCAAATTAAGTCAAAATAAATTCCATAATAAGGATATCGGTTAAGAAAAGTTGTGAGGTAGACACAGTTGGCAACTGGCAATCGCCTGATGGTCACAGGAAAGTAAAAAATCTTTCATAATATCTATGGTCTACCTTCTCTCTACATTACATATTGTGTGGTGTAAGTAATTTGAATCTGTATTAGGTACGTAGTTAGTGACTTTGTTCACTATTAAGGCCTCAATGTCAAAGTCGGAACAAACAGGCGCGACGCGACTGTGGTGGAACAACTTCATTAAAATATTGTCCTACCTATATCTTACCGGAGTCGCGTCGCGCCGCGCCTGTCTGCACAAGCCTTTCTTTTATTTATCTATGTAACTAGCCTAGCTTGGTGAATATGGTGAGGATAGCGAACAGAGCACCTTAGTTCTATGATAGGCTTTGTGACGACGTTAAAGGTAGGTATTATTAGTACTGAATTAGGTAGGTATTGATAGGTACTGAGTACTGCTATGCGGATGGGTGACCGACAATGAGGTGAGGTCGAGATATGAATATAGGTATCTATCTGTATCAGGCGACGATAAGCCGTCTTACTTGATATTCACGAGTTAACCACGTCACTTTTAATAGAAAATCTATTTACAAGTGCGACTTGCACCGAGAAGAAAGGGGTTTTGAGTGCCACCCAGTACTATCTCATAGTAATTTACGCATGAACGAAAATAACCTGGCATGGTCTTGACAACACTGGCTGTTTCATGAGTGGGAGTGTGTTTACTCAAACTATTTTCATGTTCGTAACTTTCTTTGTTTTCTTTTCACTATTTTATAGCTGGCCAGTCATGTAAGTAAGGGGCCGCCGGGGTCGCGGGTTGTTCGAGATACCGTGGCCCTGGCACGGGCAACTGAAGGAACACGGGTGGGTTTTAGTCAGTAAAAGTCTGACACGACTTCTCCCGCTCTGGGCAGAGCGGGAGAAGTCATTTGATAATTTCCCATCCACAAACGAAAGAGATACCGTGACATAAAATATAGGTATATGACACTTGGTAATACTATTATATAGCTTCTTAATAATGAAAGAAATTTCGGAATCTGTTATTAGCAGTTTATGGTATTTCGCTATTTTAAACCACTATCTCTTTTTTTGTTTACATTGAACGAGTAGTAGTGTTCACACCATACCATAGATATAGGTACCTACTGAAAGATTCTATGGTTCACACCTAAATATCTACACTAGGTCTCATAAAATGTCGCGGGTAGTTCGAGAGATACCGTGGCCCTGGCACGGGCAACTGAAGGAACACGGGTGGGTTTTAGTCAGTAAAAGTCTGACACGAGAAGTCATTTGATGATTTCCCATCCACAAAAAAAAAAAAAAAAGGGCCTATTTCACGATGTGTCCGAATAGACGACTTGTACGAAATTACCTGCCAAGTAAGTTAATAGGAACTTAATCATTAGGTGGTGAAACATGCCCTAAGTATCGTAAAATTTGTGGAACGGGCAAGTGCTAGCAGGTCGTTTGTCGTTGGCGCCGCGACTCTGCGAGCCCTGAACAGATATAGGCCTACGGCAGCGAGGCTGGCCATTCACACCACAACCCAATTACTCGCACTACTGATCGACACATGGTGCTGGTGTCGGATGCACAGCTATTTTAATGTTTGGCCAAAGGGCATTCCAAGATAAAAATAACGATGCGCGACCACCGGCGGCTGTCACGACAACTTATCTTGAGCTTATCATGGCTTACATAAGCTGGAGTCAGTACGTGCACCACCAGGGCACCACGACGTGCCTCACACATTTAGTTAACTACAATTTACAAGAGAAAACTGACGCTGCGGTTATTTGCGCAGTTACCTAGAAACTTGATTTCAATGACGGAATAGGAAAAGTAGGGGAAACTTTGAGATAGTTTTCACCAGATTCTACCACGTCTAACGGGCAATGTGCATGAAACCTAAGCTGTGAATTATAAAAATAACGTTCTAGTACTCACCTTAGAGCCGAAAACAGACGTGTGAGCTCCCAACGGGACTTTGTTCACGGATTACAAGCACGGACACGCAACTCACACTCAAATATCACAAGATAGAAACCAAACAGACGGTCACACACCACTCCCTACAATAATCAATGTAACACAGGACTTTTTACGTAAAATGACACGTTTAGAGTTTTCGAAAAGTCCATTGAACTGTTTCGGTTGAAATTTACGTCCAGCGAAATTATAAGTACGGAATGGCAACGCTGTATAGGCGACGTGTACATTGCGCCGCGCGGCCGCTACGCGGCGCTGCGGTCGGAGGGGGGCGGAGCCGAGCGGGACGCGGCGGGCGCGCGAGCGAGATGCCGCTACGCACCACGACGCCACGTCGCAACAATATTTTTTTCACGGTGTACTTATGGGATTCTATGTCGAAACTGCAACTGTTTAGATGGCGAAGACATTAGCGGATGGTGGCGAGTGGAGTGGCGACTGGTGACCTTTTCAGCATATCGCGTCACCGCGGGCGATAACGCGAGGTCGTCGGTCGAGCGCGCGACGTTGCCAACTCGCTGCGGCATTCGAGCCCACGTTTCCACAGATTACGAAAGTCGGCGAAATCCCCGTGGCCCTTTGATATGTACCTGCCTAACGAACCTAGCCCTAGACACGCGAAGCCATGCGCTAACCTACATAATAATATAGCCAAGCAAACGGTCGGCGTTACACAACACTTCGAATTTATTGTGTAACTTTCATGATGCGAATGGTGCAAAATGAGAGTTATTACGATGGCTTACCCCTATGGCGCCGTTCCAGGTTTCACAATTTTTGCAAAATAGGACACCCCAGGGAGAAATTAGGTAGCTTCAATGCAGCACTCTGTGTTAGCTGGGTTAGGTCTGTATAAAGTCCCTATGTGCTACTGCGCCGTACTTAGCCATGTTACCGAGCCATGCTATAGGTATTTATAGATGTTTTAACAGCAGTGTTCACGAAGAACTTTGTGTATGGAACGTGCTCGCTTAGCTTTAAATCAGTTGGTAATATTTTATGAGCATAATGGTTGGATCTAGAGAGCTGTTAGCGAAGGGGGCACTCCACAATGTACCTATAGGTAGTTTAGGTGGAGGCCACACTGCACAAGAGCTTTGATAACGTATTGTGTCGAACACAGACACAGGTGTTAATCATTGAATATTGTGTTATGTGGACTCACCTAGATACTTAAGTATATGTATGTTGAACGTAGGTAGTACATAAGTAATATCAGACAAATCATATCGGTAGATATACGAGTAAACTATTGTAATCGTAGAGATAACAAGCGAAATATGCAATAACAGATGACGTAATCAAAAATGACAGATAAAAAAAAAGATTTCTTTGCGATAAATTAAAACTCTGAATTCAAATTGTGCCGCAGCAGCACAGATGTGAACTGATTTCATTACCTAGGTTGATTGTCTTTCCTTGAAACAAGGATGAGTCAAAGAATTATAGGAGATTAGTAGATGTGCCTTTCCTTATTGTACTGGAAAATATTTATGACTAGCTTCTGCGCGCGACTTCATTTCGGCCGCGTGAAATTTCCTGTTTTGACATAAAATACCTATAGGTATATGACACTTGGTAATACTATTATATAGCTTCTTATTAATGAAAGAATTTTCGGAATCTGATTAGCAGTTTATGGTATTTCGCTATTTTAAACCACTATCTCTTTTTTTGTTTACATTGAACGAATAGTAGTGTTCACACCATACCATAGATATAGGTACCTACTGAAAGATTCTATGGTTCACACCTAAATATCTACACTAGGTCTCATAAAATGTCGCGGGTAGTTCGAGAGATACCGTGGCCCTGGCACGGGCAACTGAAGGAACACGGGTGGGTTTTAGTCAGTAAAAGTCTGACACGCCCTCCCGCTCCGCCCGGAGCAGGGAGAAGTCATTTGATGATCATCCACAAAAAAAAAAAAAGGTTTCCACGGGAAGCCACTTAATAATTTTCTTATTTTATAAATAATGTCCACTGTCAGAGCGTTTTTTTTTTCGTTAATTCATTAATCAGTCATAAATCATAATAGGTAATAGTACCTACAATTAATTTCCCTGACTTTACTGCTGTGTAGATACGTTATCGAGGAAACTTTACATCTATACATCGTAAGGACTATTCTTGCTTGCAACGCTCGGCCGCTACTAGTACCGCTTGCTAACAGATGTGGTCATCATGTGCACGGGATTTTTTTCCAAATTGAACAACTTTCCTCGATAGTACCTACCTACCTTTTTTTTTTTTTTTTGTGGATGGGAAATCATCAAATGACCTCCCGCTCTGGGCAGAGCGGGAGGGCGTGTCAGACTTTTACTGACTTAAACCCACCCGTGTTCCTTCAGTTGCCCGTGCCAGGGCCACGGTATCTCTTTCGAACTACCCGCGACCCCTACCTACCTATGTACCTATTTATTGTGTAGGTAGCTACTAGCAGTTTATTTCAGAACATTATTTTAGTAGTGCATGCATGATTGCAATGCTCGCGCTGACACTACAAGTGTCAGGTTAAGCTATTCTTGTGTGAGCAGCAGACCACACACGATTTTCGCAGAAAAGCTGGGACCAGCTGGGTCGTTAAAACCGAAGATCGGCAATAGACATCACATTGTAGTAGCCATAAAGTAGTAGAACTCCTGAGTGAATATGCTTCATATTGCGTTGCTGGAAGCCAACATAGACATTGAGGAAATAGATGTTGCTAGCATTTTCTTTATGTGGTCAGCAAACGCGATGCTGTCAGCATTTTTAAGGCTCCGTAGCTCGTATGGAAAAAAAGGAATCCTTATAGGATCACATCATTGTCCGTCTGTCTGTCAGTCTGTCAAAGCGTTTTTTCTCAGGAACGCGGAAAGGCATCAAGTCGAAATTAATAATAAATATGTAGGTCTATGGTCCCTTGGTGCTCTAAAAAAATCAAGCTTCTAAGTTAACGGAATAAGAAAATACGGCATTGCGACATATTTTGATACTCACAAGTAAATCAAAACCGATAGGGTACTTACCGTTGACCTAGAATCATGAAATTTGGCAAGAAGCAAGCTCTCACAGTACAGGAAAAAGGAAAAAAGAAGGAAAAAAAAAGGAAAAAAAAGAAGGAAGGAGGAAGGAAGGGAAAAAGTCTGAAAATTGTTAATTTGTAATTTTATCATATAACATATTTTTTTATGGGATTACAAACTTAAATTTGCAGTTGGAGAATTGCCCGTGACGTATATCAATGTATGGGAGAACATGTTTTTGAACTACAATGTTGTATATTTGTTTTTGGCGGCATTTTCCTAACACAAGTAAAACTTTTACTTAAATGGAAATTCCCTAAAGAATATGTAACATATTGTATGTTTTGAAATAAACATTTATTTATTTATTATTTATTCGTTTTTGGGATTAATTCTTTTAAACCACGGAACCTTTCATTGTGCGTGGTCCGACACGCACGCACTTAGATCGATGCGATGTGAAGTAACTAAGTTCCGAGAAAAAGAACTTGAGGACTTGAGAGTATAAAGATGGCTGAAACCTCTAGTTTAAAAAAAAAAATAAGTGTTCTATTATGGGCTGATTGTTCAATAGTCAGATAATTTTTATCTGTGGAATAAATATGGCGGTTTCACAGCTTTTGTATAGAAAATATTATGGCAAACTGTCACATTTTTTCTTCAGATAAAAGTTATCTACCTATTGAAAAATCAGCCCTATATGACAGAAGCTTCTCATTTGAATACTTACATAAAATAATAAACCAGCGCTGTCTGGTAAAAATGTACCATTTATAAAATGTGAAAAAATATGACATTTAAAGTGCGCATTTTTCTCGTCCGTTTTGACTTTTGAGTAGGGTAACCATAACCACGAGACCGGCCGGTATCGCATTTGATGGACATCCCGCGTTCTGTCTGCCAGACAGTCTGACAGTCAAACTGACGTTCGAAGCGTTTCGATTTCCTGCATGCACACATTCTGTTGCGAATGAAATCTAAACCTATTTGTATTTGAAAGTAAAATAGGAAATATTGAAAAATGTCTATCAAGTCGCTATTTAGTACTTAATTAAAATTCCTCGTTGCGTCAACGATTTTATCTGAGTTACGAATTATGTTAGACACTCCTGTAATATTTTAGTTACGAAGTTTATGTTTAAGAATAAACTGGAGAGTCACTAGGTATTATTTGAAAATAAAAATTGGAATTGTAGACTGTTACGTTTAAGTAAATTGAATTTCCCGAAATCTATGATTCCGAGAAATTCAATTAAAGCCGTCATAACAATAATAATTATTCTAAAAAATAGCGCCAGACCGACTAGCGCCATCTACCTATTGGCACAAACAGCTCAATTATTCTTTGTTACGAAATATTGCGTACCATTTCTACGACTGATATTAATTATAATGTTGCAATAAAACCATATATAATACAATTCAAACAAGTTGGCTTGTATCCAGAGCGTTGTGTCCCTATCTGTATGCACAAATAAATAAGATTGTGCTATCTGTCGCAGTATGGCTTGTATTAAAGAGCAAAAACTAGTCAGAGCTTGTAATTATTTGATAGCGGCTGTCTGCCTGAGTTGCTGACAAGCCGACGACTCTGATGGAGGTGCTGTTTGCCATTAGCGAGGTACATTAGACCATATATACGTAGCTAAGCAAACCGGTAAACTAAATCTAAAACAGAACAACAGAAAACGGACAAAACATGAGAAAGTTTAGAAGCCTATCATCAGTTGAAATCAGTAACCTGCTTTATCTAAACTCTGAAAACCGGTCTAACATAGCCAGAACTTCACGTTCTAACAGAGCTAGCCTTATTTAACTTTTTCTTCTTATCTAAACTCCTCGTTAACGGAGCACAACGCGGGCAAAGTCAAAGGAACAGCCAGCATGCCGTAATTATATTACTCCTTTGTTTACTTTCAACCAAGCGTTCGCTCTTAGTCATCTATATGCTGTTTATAGACATACATACAATCGTGTTTTATTGTTATATCAAAACAGAAGCTGGAAATACAAATAGAAAAGACATCGGTAGCTTGTATGACTTGTATCTGGTATTACGACTAATAATAAAAGATTTCGTATAAGTGGGGTGTGTGTGACCGTGTGAGGATAGGAGACGCCTAGCACTTTATTCTTTTTTTATATGCAGTCTTAAAAAGAAAATAAAGTTATGGTGTCACTGAAGCCATGTCCATTGGGGTAAATAAATATGGTCGAGAAAATACCTTGCTTAAATCTTGGTTCTCAACGGGAAAGATTGGGTATTACCACTTCCCGCGCGGCGCGCTCGCGTGGATGTCGGAAAATATCCCATGGGAACATCCTATCGGGAAATCCTTCCTTATTCCTTGTCTACATTATAAAGGGAACCTCTGTACAAAATTTCAGCTTTCTAGGATCAAGGGTTTGGGCTGGGCGTTGATGAGTCAGTCAGTCAGTGTAGACTTCTCTTTTTATATTAGGTCTTTACCTATGAAATTGCCATTCTGCAGTACTGGCCATTTCAAATCAAAATAATTTTTGTTTGGCTAAGAATTCTAATTTCAAATTAATTTTATTTTAAAAACATGGATTTTTTTTTCCAAAAGTAGTCATTTGTTTACTGATTAGTGTTACATTTTCATCGCATTGTCATCATGGATACGTTAAAAAATCGAGTAATTATGAAATATGAGTACCGTCGTGGCAGCAACGCGGCACAAGCGGCACGCAACATCAACGACGTTTACGGAACTAACACTACAAACCAACGCACCACTTGTTATTGGTTTGCTCGCTTCCGTTCTGGATATTTCGACCTGAAAAATGAACCTCGCGGTCGTCCGAAGACTTTGGTCGACAATGACGAATTAAAGGCGATTGTGGAAGCTGATGATACACAATCTACGGCTGAATTAGCAGCAGCTTTCGACGTTAGCGTCAAAACAATATTGGTCCATTTGCGTCAAATTGGCAAGGTAAAAAAGCTTGACAAATGGGTGCCCCACGAACTCAATGATCGCCAGCGCGAAGTACGCGTCGAGATGTGCCTTGCACTGCTCAACAGACACACAAATGAAGGAATTTTGAACCGTATTGTTACCTGCGATGAAAAATGGATTCTGTTTGATAACCGCAAGCGCTCAGTAAGTTGGTTGGATCCTGGTTCAGCACCTAAACAATGCCCTAAACGAAAACTTACCCCTAGAAAAGTGATGGTCACTGTTTGGTGGTCTAGCGCCGGTGTGATTCATCACAGCTTCTTACCAAACGGGGTGAGCATTACTTCAGATGTGTACTGTGAAGAACTGAACACAATGATGGAGAAGCTGGCACATCTCCAACCAGCATTGGTCAATCGCTCGTCTCCGCTGCTCCTGCACGACAACGCGCGACCTCATACTGCACAGCAGACGGTCTCCAACTTGCAAGAACTGGGATTGGAAGCTCTCCGTCATCCGCCCTACTCACCAGACCTTGCGCCTACAAACTACTACTTTTTCCAGAATTTGGATAACTTCTTGGCGGGAAAAAAATTCAATACCCGAGAGGCAGTACAAAATGCCTTTGAAGAATTTGTTGCCTCCCGTCCAGCTGATTTCTTTAAGAAGGGCATCAATAAACTGCCACTGCGTTGGCAAAGATGCATTGATTGCATGGGTGATTACTTCGATTAATACAAATAAAAAATGCATGAAAAAAATTCGTTTAAATTTTTTCATACAAAACGGCAATTTCATAGGTAAAGACCTATTATAATATAAATAAACAGATAAGACGCGGTACTAAGTAATAAACACATTTGACTTGTATTCAATTCTAACTAATACGGACTTTAGTGTGGCTATGACTGATTATTTATAGAATAGAATAGAATATATTAGAATGCATTTATTTGTCAGAATATTGTACAAAGCTGTTATGTGAATTATGTATTACGATCATAATATTCTGCCGTTTCCGGCGTAAAAATATGGTTTGTCAAATTATGGGTCATCATTACATTAAAATTACAAGGGATTAAAATTATAGGGAAATGGCCAGAACCACTGACTATTTTTTTTCTTTTTTTACTGAATTATTCTTATCATCATTCTCCTGCCCTTATCCCAATTTATTTGGGGTCGGCGAAACATGTATATTTCTTCCATACTTAGTCCTCCCCTTTCTAGCCATTATCATCTTTCACACAGTCCATATATCGTTTCTTTGGTCTTCCCCTACTCGTATAGCCATCCACATTCATACTCAAAACTTTCCTGACGACATTTTCCTCATTCCTCCGCATCACATACCATAACAACCGATTTCCACACAAATTTTCAGTCACCGGTGCCACTTTCAGATTTTTCTTAATTGCGTAGAAAATGAAGACCTAGATCACGAACGATTTCACATTTATATTATTTTTGTAAGCACTCTTGCTTATTTTTCTTATCGTTGTCCATACTCCATACCCATTGCCAAATCTGGCTTCCTACTAAGTTATCCATTTATCTTTGGTTCACTAGTTTTTGGCATCCTCAACGATTAGATTTTTGGCTCTTGTCGGTTATCATGGTGTTTTGTTCGTGCCAACTATCAAGGTTTTTTGATTTTCTAGTCTAAAGCATACATATTCACAATATTATGTTTTTTTTTCTGAATCATCAGAAAGGTATCTCAACCATAAGTTACCGTGGCCTACTTGAGACTTCGTAAGTCCGTACCCAAGTACGCTGCAGCAGCAAGGACAACCTTCACAAGTGGGGGTTCATCGACGTCTCGGATCTCTGGTGTGTTTGCGGCGTCTGTCCACAGACAATGGCTCACCATCCATCTTGCGCCGCCTTGTTACCTGCACACCATGGCTGCGTCAGCGAACGGTATTCGCGTTGCCTTTGGGTCAAGCAAATTTTATAAACTATATTATATTACATAATATCATTTTTCGTATTATTTTGCCATTGCCGTTGTCGATGGCAAAAATAACAACGACTCTAAGAAACAGAAGAATATTATGAAGTCAGTTCAAGTGACTGTTCTGGAGAAATTAAAACATAAATACGAGTATAATGAGGAGACTAAATGTCGCTGGAGTACTCGCGTCTCTGCTTTCTATTTGCATCAATAATTACGAACATAGTCCGAACATTGTGCCTATCATAGTTGCATGTTTCCATAGAAACTAACCACAAAGCATGCATAATTTGCATATGCTAAACTGTATACAGGGTCAAATTAAATTAACTAGCGAAACTCTGCCGACGTGATAATCGCTATCTAAACACGATAAAATAAAATAAAAAAAGATTTGATGCTGCTAGTGTTGTTATTTGAAGTAGGTATAAGTTGAGAAAATAAGTTTTATCGTGCTGAGATATCGATAATTCGATGAGTACATCGCGTCTATGAACTTTACACAATTTTTTTTTAAACTGGACTTCTAGTGACTACACTAACTGCGGTCGATGACCCCACAAAAAATCATCAAATTCATTTAGATTTTGTTTTATCATGTTTAGATATCGATACTATTAGATACCGTACTTCTTCTGCGGAGTTTCGCTAGTTAATTTAATTTGACCCTGTGTGTTTAAAAGTAACTACGGCTTATAACTATAAGCCGTAGTTACTGTTACTTTTTCGACTCGACGAGTTCGTCGAGTCTAGAAACTGCTGAACATAATAAAGCATGTATAGGTACATTCAGCAGTTTCTAGACTCGACGAGTTATAAGCCGTAATTAACTATAGGTAGTTAATTGTATGTAACTGCAAGACCAATTAGGTGTACAGAAACGTTATCACATCTTCACGCTGAGTTGGATGCGGTACCGTGTATTCAATTACATACACATACATTATCCCCATGTCAGTGTGCAGGTAGCCTGTTTAAAAAACTGAGATTTGATCGCACAATGGACAAGCAGCTTTTATTCTTCAAGTAGCTATTTCATTTACTTTTATTACTCGTGGATGGTTCCCAGCAAGTTCAAACACTGCTGTGCTTGATCCAACTTAGCTAAAAGGCTAGTTTTCGCTTGGCCACCAGTGCTGTTCTCTTTGGTACGATTCCAACCATGTACTTATTATACCGAAGCCTTAGGCATACTCTTGCCAAGCTTAAACCAGTTTACATACTTATTTCTTTTAATTGGTAATGGCAGTGACCTTAATACATATTTACGTAACGGTTACTTTAAAATGCGTAGCATTAATTAAACTAGCTTTTTCACCCATATGAATCCCTAGTTAAATCATTCGTTTTCCTGTAATAAAAGTTGCGAAATCATAACTAAGTTTTATTTCAAAAACAATTCACGTGAAAATTCTACCAGCTGTTTTGCTTATTCTCCGACAAATATCAACAGGGCACGAGGCACGAGCGTAAAGTAGTACGTGTCGCTCGCGTTGGCGGGCGAAAATCAATGTAGCCCAAAGAAAATTGAGTTGGAGGGCTGCTGAGGCCGTTTCAGTAATTACAGCTGCGAGTAGGACTTCCGCGAAGGTCGTCACCCCGGGCCGCCCCACGCCTAGCAGCGCCCCGCCCGCCCCGCATCGCCCCTCTTTTACCCCCATACCACACTAGAATCACCAACATTCACGTAATACGTTAAGACAAATATGACACGTGGATTTGCGCCGTGTAAACTTTGAACTGGAGTTTTGAAAGTCTTACCTAGGGATTTGTTTACGTCATAACGAGTATTTTGTTTAGGTATTAAAATTATTGTACATGAGAATTATTGCAAAGAAACGTTCCCATTATACAATTTA
This sequence comes from Cosmia pyralina, assembly GCA_946251885.1. Taxonomy (NCBI): domain Eukaryota; kingdom Metazoa; phylum Arthropoda; class Insecta; order Lepidoptera; family Noctuidae; genus Cosmia; species Cosmia pyralina. The sequence continues at coordinate 12,730,306 of OX276361.1, forward strand.
ATATTCTATGCTTCTACGATATTATTTCTTCGTAGTATTTTTCTATTCCAGTTAGAAAAATGAAAAAATGTCCGCAGAAAAGCAGTAGCATGGTTACAGAGCCGAGCCCGGGGTGTGGAAACTGGATGCTTTTATTTCTAAAATAAACAAACGAATAGCTGTCCTTTAGAATTTACGCAACCCGTTCGTGATGGCGAATTTTTTAAAATATTTTTTTGCGTCAGTATCTCGGCTACGTTTCCCAGAAAACGGGTGTCGCATGTCGGTCGGTCGGCTCATAACGGCTCATTTCCGAAAAAACGTACCATCTACTGTACCTAATCATTTTAATGTAGCATAGCAGGCATTGCAATATTTTTTTTAGTAGTAAGTACTTACCTAATGGAATAGAGCTTCTGAAAGACTAAATAAAATATATTTAGGTAAAAAATTTTAAAATCAACGTGTCTATGATTTTTTAATGGGTTCCGGGATCATAGATCCAATTCTATAGTTACTTCATTACTTCATACTAAAAATATCGATACTTACCAACCGAGTTATTCAAGCAAGCGTGGAGAGCGGAGACCTGGACTAGCGGCGCGCGGCGCGGCGGATGGATACAGGGTTGATTAAATAGCGAAGGGGATCACTGGGATGAAAAGGGTTAGAACATTCTCGACTCGCCGAGGGGCGTTCTAGGTACTTACTTACTATGATATGGAACGAAAATACAGCCTTCAATTTTTAACATTTTCAAGAAATAATCTTTTATAACGTAACGTATCTGCGGGCTATTTTTGCCACAGCTTTCGAAATACATTGAAAACTCTGCCTTTCGTGACGCAAGAACGGCAGTTTGAAAACCACTTCCTCTTTTTTTTAACGTGTCATTATGGGAGCATTTTACCGTTCATTTAAAATAACATAATTAGATATAATTATTGAGCCGTTTTATTTCATGTTACCTAACACGACACGTGTTTCATTGTGAAAAGTGAAATGTGTGCAACGTGGCGAGCGAAGGCAGGAGAGGCGTGTTCGAATTTCAAAGCAATGACAGGTGCGCCATTTTGGAAATAAATTCTGGTGCCGCCATGCCAGGAGTGAGTGCGGTGAACCGTAAAATGATTGATGAAACTGTTTAGTACTTTCGCATTTAAGGCGAGTAGTGCTGCTAACTAGCTTCACCACTGAGAAAAAAATCATAAGTCTGAAGATATGAAATAATTTGACATTTTCTATGCTCACATTTTTAGTCAGGTGAGGTACCATCAACGACTTTTGTCCGTCACCCCCATAAGGGCGCTTTTCGTATGCACGGGCCAGGGACTGCATTGTTTTCGTCCACCAATAGCACTTCGACGCACAATAAAAAAAGGTTAGAACCTTTTTTTTTGCCAAGTTAAGAATAAACAGCAATTAACGTTTATGAAAAGGGACATTGTTTATTTTAGGGTCATCCTTCTTAGGCGACATTCTTCGTTCATTGGTCAAACTAAAAAAGGGCGTTGCAAACTACTATTTCAACGTTCAACCGAAAAAGTGAGGCACAACGTCTTTCAATAGTACTTAGATCAGGTAAGGTAAAAAAAATCAAGTCTAAACCTCCCAGGTTCAAAGCCTAGCAGTTAACGCCAAAAACGGCCGTATTTGATAATTACAAAAAATTCTACCACATCTGACTAAAAATGTGAGCATAGGAAATTTCAAAATGTTCCATATCTTCAGACTTATGATTTTTTTCTCAATGATGGCGTTAGTTGGTAGCACTACTCGCCTTAATCGTCAGTCTTGGTGTGGTCTTGGCTTGTAAATATTAGCAAAATATCTATAACTAACTTCATGCATTCAATCCTATTCTGAGTTTTTCCTTGTGTGTAGGTAATAGTGAAATTCTGTTACAACGTTGGTAACTACGTTGACTACCTACGTATTGACATTAGAACTAAAATCTTCTCTAGGTTTTTATGGTGTAGGGTAACCGGTAATCCCAGCTAGAGTAAGATAATTAAAAAACGCAGTGTTATTACGAGCTATTTTTAGGAATCGATCGCGCACTGCTCCGTTGCGTTGCGTGCGTTGCGTCACAGAATAGATAAATCTGTTCTGTGCGTTGCGTCGTCATCGCATTTCAATGACGCTTAGACAGTTTGTTCACCGGGTGCTCCGGGAACGGGACGTCAACGAGAAACGAGTTTATTCGGCCATGGCCATAGTAAATGTACTGTCGTTACTTCATGTTCTGTAGTTGACGTCCCGTTCCCGGTGAGGTAGATAGACTTGGTTCTAAAAGACGAACTGAGCAAGCGTCATTGAAATACTTATCTGTTCTGTTTGTGGCAGCACATTTACATAAGTAGGTAGTAAGTATCTTATCATGCTTCGGATTTGTTGACAGCTTTCACTAGGTGATTTTATCTTGTCATGCACCAAAATCAATAACGTATTAGGTACCTGCCGATGGAAATGACCTCACCTAAGACTTAGGTAGGTACCTAGTACCTACATAACTTAATCAGCCTATAACTTAGGCAGGGACTCAAACCTCCCCTCTGCGTGTGGGAGTGGGCCATCCACAGAGTGCAGAAAATAGCTCCTCCCAAAAAAGTTTAGTCCATAGAAATATAAAAAACTTCTTTCTTATATTTATGGTTTAGTTTAGACGAATTCGCTTTTTAAAAACCTAGCTGATTGCAGCTTCAACGTGTTTCGTGGCTAAGATCGTAATTTTGCCGACTTTTTCACTTTTCAAACATCACATCCAACTTTCTATAAATAAATATCCAAAGCTTAATCTTGCAACCTAAGAAAATAATAAATCCCTCTGATTAAATATCCTGGAAGTCTTCCGAGCTATTATTAGTTCCGCTGTAGCCTGTACCCCCCACGGCATCATGAGCCTTTTATTAAGTACAACAGGCGTCATCGACCTGATGCCCTCCACCATCAGTCATCACCCTTGTTGGCTTCGAGGGAAGACACACAACAGACGCATCCTATAGCCATTCTTCTTCTCAATTTGTATAGCTGTTGTATCGGTTCTTTTGGCGCGAGGCCAAAATCCGAGCTACTTAACTTGTTTTTTCAAAACAATTGCGCAAATGTTTACCAACAGCGCCCTCTGTCAACGTCATTCCAGCGAGTGCCAAAAGATCCTTGTAGCGTAGCAGTACTGAGAGCCTGGAAGATTCCTTAAAAAATAATCAGAACCTAATCCGCTCAGACCAATTATAAAACCAAGACAGTGCTGCGAACAATACAGTGAAGCATGTGCAAACACCTCGTTCTGTGCATACTAGCATACTCGTACACGCTCACACGCACACATATTTACACCAAACTACAGCTAAACTACACCTCACTACAGCCGGAGCCACATTATACGGGATTTGCCGTTGATTATCGCGTTGAAGGGCGGTAACCGTAGGAGTAGCCACCACTTAACGCGATAATTTGACCGTATTTAACTACCGTGATGTATAAAGCGTTTATTGTTTATTTATTTATTGACGTTGACGTATAATGTGGCCCGGGCATGAGTGCACACAATGTTTACGAAACTGGCCTCACGACACTGTTGACAGCGCTATGTCTTGGTTTATTTATTATTTGGTCTGAGCTAAGCCTAAGCTAAGTTCAGATCTTAGTGCGGTCGTTTCTTCCTTTTCTGGTTACCAGAAGCATAACAAGCCAGGGTCGGCTAAAAATCTTTAAGTAATCCATTTATTATACCAAACATTAGAAAAATAACGGTTATCAGTATTTCCCTTTCGATATAAATGTATACTTAATAAACTCCGTTATTTCACGATAAATACAAAGCAGTGGTATTTACCTACTAAGTTATTTACCATTTAGGTACATTAAAAAAGTAACTCAAAAGTGCAGTACCGTAAGGGCGGGTTACTTTGACACTAGGGCATAACTTTGGCCCAAATCGAGACAACTGTATAAACTGCCCGAAGTGTCACGACCACACAACCGAACGTCGTATGTCCTTCGGTAACTATTAGATGGTGATATAGACGCGTACTTGCGGAACCTTGTGTGGATTTAATGACAGTAAACATCTGTCTCGATTTGGGCCAAAGTTATGCCCTAGAATCAAAGTAACCCGCACTTACTGTAATTTCAACAATATTACACAATAACTCTCCCAGAGAGGAAGCCTGTGCTGTGTCCCAGCAGTGGGGACATTATAGGCTGATTATGCAGTTATGCATATGCTACACAATAATTGTAGTTATTTTGCCGTTATTTTTCGTTATTTTTATTTTATAGCAAAAAAACTATGGACTACCTAGCGCTACTAATAGCGCGCTAATTCAAAGAAAACAAAGAGACACTTCATAATAACCACTATACGTAAGTAAGTATAGAAAATTATCGTTACAGTACCACGCCTAGAAGTGCCATAGAACGTTAACGTAGCCACTAAAAGGCACATAGACATTTAGAAAACCATAGAATAGTACATTTTGAAACAAGTGGAGAATGTTTGTTATTGCATTCGAGGCGGAATTAACACCCGAGCCGTAGGCGAGCTTGTTTTTGAGCCGAGAACTGCCAAAAATGTCCACGTGTATCAAACGACGTTTTTCAATACAGTTGAAGAAATAAAATAAAATAACGAAAAATATTTTTGTCATGAATTATTAGGAAACTATGATTTAAATTTCCTTTTTTTTTCCGCGCTTTGCTTTCGCCAGGTTGAAGGAGAAGCAAAGGTATAAAGCCGATAAACAGCCTAATATGAAAAATACAAATTCAAATATTTTTGAGTTTAGAACACAAAATATGAATGTTAATTTGATCATAAACGTTTTTTTTATTGTAATAATCATGGTTTTTGATGATATTCTATTTATAAACATTATTTAAATAGGTATTCAAAAAATATTAACGCCGTAAAGACGCATATCTCTTTACCGAGATTAAAAAAAAAACATTCACCTCCGAATAGAGAGGACTGTCTCGCGCCAGTTTCATTTTGGCACTTGGCACCGGCAAGTAACAGTAGTAGTGTAGTAGTTAAACTGGAGCGAGACGGTGTGAATAGAAGCATTGAACCAATTTGGACTAAGTATAGGTATAAGTTATCTGTGGCGATTTTTATTCCCGCACACGTGTTGGAAAATGAAAAATCGCACACGTGTGAAGTACATAGTATTGTGAACCTAATCGTTGTGCGATATGAACCAGTTTTCGAGGAAGTGTATTAAAAATACATTTATCTATGTAGACAACCCAGCCATATCAATATGTATGTACGAGTAGTTATATTGTTAGTGGCCGGTCACATGCAGCAGTAACGCAACCAGTTTATTGATTTCAGACTACATCGAACAGTGACCCATTTGTTTCCAGCGGTATAGCGGTATATGTTCCACAATGACGCTAAACTTAGGTTTTTATTTCTGATCAGAACTTTGGTACAGCCACCCGAAACTGTCAAATTTTCGCAATCAACCTTGAACCTAATGCTTTAGCGATAAAGATGAAAATCTATTAAAGAAATTTGACAAATTGTAGTAGCTTGATGTGCTGGCGTCTGTACTTAATTTAGTAATAGTACTTAGGTAGAGCAGGACAGGACGTCTATGTTTTTACGTCAGAGAGTTGAGTTTACGGTAGATACCTACCTATACCAATTTCTGGGGTAGGTATATACGTATCTACCTATCATTAGCTACTTCATTAGGTAGGTACTACTCGTATACGTGACACTTCAAACTACCACAGAATAATAAAGCTACAGTAGTTTATCAGGGCAGTGACATAGATAAATACGCGTCTATCCGTGCGTAACTGCCGCGCACTCGGAACTGGGGGTCTACTCCCTAAGTCTGTCCGTCCCTCCGTTCGTCCGTCTTTCCATCCGTCTGACATAACGATCCATCAAAACAAGTGTAAAAGTTAAATTTTTCGGAGGGGCAAAAACACCGGGAGTAGGGACCAGTGGCGGCTGGTGCCTTAGAGAACCGGTGGTGCACTGCATGGGTTTAGTGAATATTTTCAAATAAAAAAAAACCGGTCAATTGCATGTCGGACTACGCACAATGAAGGGTTCCGTAGTTGGGATGAATTTATCTTAAGAACAAACTTAACATTGTAGTTGAAAAACATGTTCTCCTATACATTCCAATTGTATAAATATTGTGAGTCCAAACTTACATTTAGTTTGGACTCACAATATTGATAGATTTACCATGTTATTTTAAGACCACAGACTTCTTATAGGTTTTCCTGTAATCTACAGGTAAAGATCTATTTTCTGTATTTTTTTTCAAAATTTTAGGCTCAGTAGTTTCGGAGATATGGGGGGGGAATGGTCAATTTTCGTCTATTTGCTTAAATAACTTTAAAACAATTTATTTTAAAATTATAAAAAAAATATATTTGAGACCCTCATAGTAAGCCCTTTAATTTGACATGTCACACGGTGTAGTTTGCAAAACTTTTTTTTTTAATTTTCTTATTTGCCCGCCAAAAGTGACCTCCATATTCAAAATTCATTTATTTACTTTACCCGTCCGTGTTTGGGTCACAGAAATTCATATGTGTACCAAATTTCAACTTAATCGGTCCATTAGATTCGGAGCAAATTGGCTGTGACAGACGGACAGACAGACAGACAGACACACGAGTGATCCTATAAGGGTTCCGTTTTTTCCTTTTGAGGTACGGAACCCTAAAAATATCTAATTTTAACCTTATGAACAGGACACCCGCCGTTTCGAGACAATTACATGCCTCGCGTGGTCTAGTGGAAACTGGCAGGTACGAGTACCTATAGCGAGGCGCAGTGATGAGATGCAGTTGACGACACAAATAAAACGACGAAAATTGTTTCTCTTCTACTCGCACAACACATTTTAGTCTAAAATTAATTTTAACTGTTTGACGCAAGGTACACAACACTCACAGTATCCGAAAATGCACTAGATGAATCCCCTGCGTTAATTTTGGAAATGTCTATTTTATTTATACTTTAAATCGATTCTGCGTTCCTTTTTTGAAAAAAAAAGCATTTAGTCGCGCTCACATCCACATAACCATTTTTTTTAGCATACATTTCACTTTTGAAAGTTCTCGTGAACGATTTATTTTTGGTCTAACATTCCTGTTTTAAATTGAGAAAAGGTCGGGGCGGTTCAGCTGATTTAATGTCCAGTTTATTTTGATAAGTCCTGTTGCTTTTAATGTAGTCAATATTGTATTTTACACTCATTTTTACTCACAAAATCGTCACTATTTCCTTAGATTAGTAATTACGAAGGTAAACAATAACTGCGCGCGCGAAAAGTAACAATAACAAGTGCGTACTGCGTGGGTCAAGGTCTCGGGTCATGCATATTGCATGCGACCCGCGCCACCCGCGCGCCCCCCGAGCCCGAGTCTTTCGTATTCTTTCGGCAATTTCCGGGTGCGTGCGGCGCACGTATCTATGTTAAAAATGGCATACATTTTGTACTAAGCACCTTCCGTCTCACGCGCCCGGCGATTTCCATCGTCTTTCATACAAGTTGTTAGAGCTCGCTGCGTGCGCTTTAGCGAGCGCACGGTGCCGTTTTTGTTCAAGCAAAAATAAGATCTAATTCTTTTGCAGTAGAAATCAAAACAGGTCAGCTTGATTTTGTTTAACTCGAATAACAAAACCATGTAATCAGTGTAATTTCTGTGTAGGGTAGAATTAGTATGGATGTTATAGGTATAGGTCATTATTTTGAAAGTTTTTATTTTATTTATAGGTAGTATGGTATAGGTAGAATGAAATAGAATGGTAGTGCGGCGCACGAGCGCACTTAAGGTGCAGCCGCCACTGGTAGGGACAACTGTCAAATCGTGTTGTCATTCATACTTCATTCGGGCCCCGAACCAATCATCCATCCGTAGTTGATACGGAGTAGGAAATGCACGTAACGAAGGCCAAAACTACGGGCTTCGTGCTTAGGGAGTAGACCCCCTGATGCGTACTGGTGTATAGTATACTGAAATTTCTAAGCGCGTCGCGTCGTTTCGGCTGTTTTTTCTGTGGATGTAATATTGCGTATTTTATTATACTATGAAACTTACGACTCTTATTATAAGGCACAGAATAAATAATAGTACTAACTAACGCACTTCAGGCTTTTACATATTTACCTACCTATTTCGATTTAATTTTTTTATGCACACTGTACCCAAGTGCTGGTATGTCTGTAAACATATCTTAGAAATATAATATATGTGACAGATTTGTGCAAACTAATTGCACTGTGCAAATAGGTAGTACCTACACTCCTACCAAATTATCTGTGAAATGGCGAACATTGGAACTACGGCCGTCATGTTGAAATGTCATTCGATTGTGTCGACGCATCGACGGTGGCGTCCTCTTTCAGTTCACAGATAAGTTGGTAGGACTGTAATCGAAAACAAGATGTCCAAAGAGGTGATGCTGCCTTACCTACACCTACCGAGAGTCCGAGAACCAATCGTAACAGCAGACGGAATTAAACGAAGCATTCCGACTGCGATGTCTCCAAGCTAGAGAAAGCCCTTTACCTTCTAGCCCTTGGAAGGATTGCTCCGGATATTAAGATAGGTAAATAAAAAGATAAAACATTTATTCAGTGCATACAAAAGCACACAAATGGACAATTAAATGATAACAAATTACACGAATACCTGTTACATAAGTAAGTATTTAAAAACAAGATGCCAATTTACAAAAAAGAAAAACATACCTACTTATTGAGAAAAGTGACATTATGACATAATACAGCAATGACTTCCAAACTTCCTCCTTCCTTCCAAGCGGCTCAGGCAGGCGCGACTTGACAGCGCGACGCGACTAGTAGGTAGAACAATTTTTAAGAAAACTCCATGAAAATTGGTCTAGTTCTACCAGATTCACGCGGAGTCGCGCGTCGCCTGCGGGAGCCTTCAGTCTTAGGTACATACCTAGTGCCTAAACGTCTGAAAACAACGTGACTGGTTCATTATTAAATATTACTGCAATTTGTTCAGGAATCTAAAGTAAAAGACGTCTATAGATCTGTTTTGCCCATTGACTTATATTACTGCGTTTTTATATCAATGGTTTTGCCTATCTGGAGTAAATTACCTAGCAGTTTTTGTTAGCTCTGCAATAAAATTTACTAAACAGCTCGAAATTAGGTTCCCACAGTAGATACGTTCTTTCTTAATCTATGGTAGATACTAACGGAGTACTTCTATGTGCGGTTGCAAATTATTGCAAGCATCTCATTTGAACAACTATATTTTTGTAAAGCATTAGAATTGACTTCAGACGGCGGCGATACTGCATACAAATGAACGCTAAAATACATTTCAGAAAGCATACACCTCCATCCGAGATTCATGTTTCAAAGTACAATGCTAATTATCGTAAAAAAATACGCGACTAAAATTGTGTCATAGAATGGAGCAAGCATACGCGTTACTGTATCTAGGCCTGCGCGCCGAGTGCTGGCCGAGCCGAACTCGGCACAAGAATGTCGGGGCTGCCAGCTCAATGATAAATCTCCCCAGAAATTTTATAAAAATATGTAAGTAGTTATTAATGTCATTTGTATTGCAAGATTTAGGTATAGATCCTGTTCACATTATTTATAAATAAATAGAGACAAGACAAGAATAATAACTTTGTTACAAAACCTAAAATATAATCCTTTGTGAGAGACTGGCGTCCATACTAGGATACCCTGTGTGACAGATCACCAGTTTATTTTATATTATTGATTATATTATTGAGGTTTTTGTGGTCATAGATTTTTCATGAAAGGCAAAAATATATGAAAGCAAAATATATAAAAGTAAGAAAATATAATAATATACTTAAGTAAAACAAAATATAATCAATGTGTGCTACACACCATGGAATCATCATAACTGCAGTACCTACCTATGTCTATTTGTCATGTGCCGTTATGTTCTAATTTGGGATTTGTGAATTCTCATGTTTGAAATGAAATGCTGTTTCAGCTGGAACTTTATCGTCTTCTTAATATCAGCACACCTGTGATATTTCTTGACATCATTTTTCAGCTACTTGATTTATTCCATAACATTTAATTTTCTTCTTATTACGTGGTGCCAACGGTATCTTTTTTTACCACAATAACGTCAAAGCATAAATAAAAAATAAAAAAATAAAAAATGTTTATTGAAGAAAAAGCCAAAGTAGGTACTAACTAAAACAATGTGTAAATGTAAACAAATGGCATGACCTTATTATAATTACTTACTACAAATAGTACGTAACGCACCCATACACATACGCCACATATTTTTGGTATCATACAGATACCTACCTATATTCAGAAGGTATTGATATTGTCTGTTCTTTTACCAAACAAAAATATAGAAACACTTACAAAATCTATTTCTATTCGTTTTCTCTTAAAATGGGCAGGTTCTGCGCGCTAGCAATAATACCGGTTCACGTTCGAAATTCAAAGTGTTCGCCAGCGGGTGCGAGCTGGCAACGTCGCGGCGACCGACACAACGCGGTATAAATAGGTGGGTGGTTCATACAAACTGCCAAGATAATCTTCGGCCTGACAAGACGCTTTTCATTTTTTACATTTATGTACTGACGCCTGGGTTGGACTGACTTCTAAACTATTCATAGCCCTCAACTGGATTTCATTGCTTAGCTCAATGTAAATGAGTCCATTCATGAAAACAGAAACTACTGCTGGGTGCTTCGAAATCAGAATAAGTGTCTTATAAATTATCTTCTGATCCCAATTTCAAAAGTTACAAAGACTAAAAACTTTATTCACATAACTCATCCATCACATAACTGCATATTGGCAAAGTCGTGACTCGCCGCAATTACCCCATATCTCCATACAATCTATATGATAGTGTTCATTGGCACAGCATAAATAATAGGTATTGTTACTAACACAGTGCACCTTATTTGTTGTCTGAATAAAGAAAAGATAATAATAATAAAAGTATAATATTATGCAGATACTTTGAATATATGGACCGTGGCATTGTATATCCTTAATGATATTTTGGCATTTGTTACAGATCTTGTATAGTATCAATAGAAAAAAGGGTCAGCTGCATCAGGATCACCTATCATTTCGAACGGCAAAATGCAATCTGTACAAGTGATAAGTAACGCCTTGCTTCATTACAATAATTATCGGCAGGATACCGCCTATCTTTAAGCCACGTCATCTCGTGTTAAACTGTCATTTCGTCAACAAATGATTATTTTTTTTGTTTCTCACCTCAAAAGTAATTTGTGATCAGTAGGTACGTAGACAGATGGCAATCGATGAGTCATCTCCTAATGTTATTTTTAAACCACTGCATAGACTCACTTGTGTAGTCTTTGTCATTATGGAAATGATTTAAGCCGTTGGATTCAGGTAGTTATAATACTCTCATTAATTCTCAATTTGACGTCACAAGTTCACAACGCAACGGTGTGAATGGAAACAATGGATTCAAATAATCTCATTCTTTCGCGTATAACGTCTGTTTTATTTCGTTCTACTAACTGTAGAGATTCGTAACTTTCACCTACCAACTTCCCACTAAGCTGCAACCAGTTGTCGGTGCAAACGCGACGTGGGCGCTTTACAAGCCATGTTAGCTATCGTCGATCGACAACGTGGGCTACTGTTGTTACTAACACTTTAGATCTATCTCAGGTAGAGAGGGGAACAACGTTTTGCTGTGTCCTTGCGGCTTCTTGCGTCGTGCATACCTCCTTTCGTTATGCACATTCATTGATCTTCTCATGCGTGCTCTTTGGTTGGAGGGAGGTCATGAAATTGTTTTGATAGTTTCTAACAAACGAAGGCCTTTCAATCTTCTGCTTTAAGGTCATAGCATAGCACACATATCACCTCAGAAAGGGAACGTCACCGTATCGCCGCGGTTCGTGAGCTTGTCCCGAGGCGAGGCGATTACGTTACGATTAACCGATTAGTGTGCGTTGCAGCAGAGAGTTTCATACAAAGAATACTGCACGGCTCTTGCCCTTTCCGAGATGATATGTGTGCTATGACTTTTATTGATTTAGAGGTCAAGAAGCTGAGATTCTTCCAAACATTCTGTAAATGATTACCTGATTAGTTTTTATATATGTATTTATTTTAGTACATGGAGGACTTACAGCTAATAAAAACAAACAAAAAAGGAAACCATAGGTAGTCATTAAAAAGCCAATTAAATATCCTCACTTAAGACTTATAATAATAATTTATGGTGTGAGCACAAAAACAAAAAGCACATCGCCTAAATTAAAGTAAGAAGCAATTTAAATACTTTGTTTGCAATTAAATGACTGAAATAATAGAGAAAATAATAAAAACAAAAACAAATAATACAACCTTACCGTTACTTGAAAAGCTGGCCGAATATTTTACGCAGAGGCATACATAATGCAAATTCAGAGTACTTACATGTAAGTATGAGCTCTAATTTGTAGTTAGTCATACTCATATGCAGTCAATGGTGCCGATTCTCTTGTGACAAATGACAGACAAAAACCTCTAAACTAGACTAAAAATCACTAAAATTTAGTTTATTCCTGTCAAACGACGATTTCCCATTCTGAAATTGACTAAAGGGACACAACTTAACTATATTTTAGTTTGACAGCACTAATTGTACTTACTGAGTTATTAATTTAGTGAAAATGGCAATTTTGCTATTCTGAATTTCACTGTTTTCACCTAAAATTTTAATTGTGAAACTAAATCAGACTATTTTTAATCGCGATTAAAAAGGTGGAGAATAAAATTAGTTATCATGAACTAGAATTCACACCAACACCTTGACTTTTAAGTGCAAAAACAGTACTGTATTTTTTTTTTCTTTTGCTTATAAGTATCTGGAAAACGGTGTGTCCAATCGCAAAAATAATGAAAATTTGGCCCCCCTTTAAAAACTCTTAAACCCCTAAACCTCAACATATAGGTACCAAAAAAAAATTCCATAAAAAACACGTTGAGCTACCCCCTCCCTGTTCGTTGAACAAAATATGACAAGCCTTGTCACTTTTGATAGTGATTTCGTTAGTTCCAATTAAAGCCACCGGGTCATATACCACACGGAGTCACGATTGTCAAACTCGATTATAGTTGTGTCAAAATTGTTTTTTAATTTAGAGGTTTTTTTTTGCAGAATAGCTCTATGATTCTCATAGCCAAAAGTAAGGAATTTTAGTGATAGTTTAGTTAGTAAAGTTCGGTGTACAAGAGAATCAGCACCATTATCTATGTAAGTAGTATACTTAATAACAGCTAGTGACTTGCAAGTCTTGCAACTGACTCCAGTCTGACAGCTTTGTTGAGTGAATTTCTACCTTATGCTAAAATGTAAAACGAATCAAAAATATACCTACACCAGAAAATGTCTGCCTTCTCAACTCACACTGCATGACATTCAAAACGTTTCATTTAACGTTTGAAAATTGGAGCCAGGAAAAATTCCAACCTAGCAATTCATGCGCCATGAGTGCTCATGATATCCGACATTTTCTTGAAACGACTTATTTTTTTTCACAGCCAGTAATTGAATGTACCGTCCATAACGTGGGCGAGTTATTTATCTACGACAGAATAATGAATGACGGATTTCTTTGACGTCGACGCTACATTATAAAGTTTGCCATTTTAGCCCAGTGAAACATTTTATGTATCGGGCTGAATTTTGCATTATTTCCCCAAGCTAATTTTATGCAGGCTGTCCAAGGAATTGAAATTGAGCACCTTGTTGCGTCAAAAACTCGAAAAGAATATAGGTTATTACTGTTATTAGTATCAAATACAATTCGAATAACACTGCTAATTTTAATGAGTGAGTGCTTGGATTTTATTAGATAAGATGACGGAGTTGCTTTATTTAAAGATCAAGTACCCTCCTATCTTTTACATGAAGGTGTAGGTAGGTACAAATCAACAATCATTGCGCTCACAGTTTGATTTTGTTATGAACCTACAGCACTTGTTTCTACGACAGCGAATAAACGACTCCTCTATTTCTCCTCCACGTCTCTTCAATTAAATGTTTTTCAACTAACTTCGAACTTATCCAGAATTTCTGAGAATGAGAAATGTTTTCTCAGCAAATAAGTAGGTATTTACGTAACACTCAACGAAAGAAGTCTGATTGTAAAGAAACTCTGAGTGTATTTCTCGTACGGGGAAACTCCTGTTGGCCTTAAACGCGGCGTCGATCGATCGTGCGACGTTGCCGCTCTGTGGCCGGTGGCCGGGCCCGCCGCCGCGCCGCCCAGCCCGCTCCGCAACACTTTACTGTTTATTTTTATTGTTGCCAATCAATTATTATGCAGGAATAATGACACCTGCCTACTTACATGGTAACCTCTCTGCTCTCAATGAGATAAAAAGTCGTTATCAGTTTTGGAAAGTAGGTCTGTAAGTGTTAGAATTAGAGACGGTTTTCTTCCAGCCTGACCAAAAGGGGGTACATACCATAATACAAGAAAGAATTTTTTTATATTTCCATGAGGGTTACCTACATTAATGATTTAGGTACGGAGCTGATGTCTTTAATGAGTAATTCAGTCTCTATTGCAACGTTAGTCCGCTAATAACCTATTGTCATTGTCAGAATTCTAGGAATCCAAACTCATAATAGTCTATATAGATGACATACTAGTATGTGGTTGATTGTCCTCAGCCAAGCCAAAGCTGATGACAATACAGTCCTGTGACTGTATTGTCATCAGCCTTGGCTTGGCTGAGGACAATCAACCACATACTAGTATGTCATGACTTGCATAGGTAAGCGTTCATCTCTCCGCATATTATTGTCTCGATGATCTTTTAGCGCCTCGGCAGAATAACCATAACATACCACTCGTCAGTTGGTTGGTCACCGACAGAGAAACATAAAGAAAACGTGCTAAAAAATCCAAAGCCTACCTTTAAAAAAAAAACACAACGAAACAATGTCCCACCAATGATTGTGTTGTCGTTGCCAAAAAGATTTCTGTCGTCAAATACATATTTTTTAAAATTAAAATTATTTTAAATGTTGAGCCTATCCGTAATTTTTTATATAATTATGTAGTATTTGATTAGGGAGGTATTAATGCTGATTACATAAAATTCTCTAATTTTAGGGAAATTCTTATATTACAACGGCAACCTTTATGTTTTGTAAACTCGTGCGTGATAATATCCCATTTTTCAAGTTGAGTTCCTTTTTATTTTTTTATAATTTTTTTAATCATGGCTGCTGGTTGACTTCGGCTTGGGCTTTATATACTTACAAAAAAATGATTCAACTGTTTGTCAAAACATACCTAACAAAAGAAAATAGTTAGGTACAAGAAAAATTCCATTACTGCAACTGAGTTTTTCTTTTGCGTAAAATATTATATTTAAAACTCGAATCGCTGCACTTGTGTGGCTACCTACAGCTTGTCACGCACACATATACAACTCTCCGCTTACACAGTATTTAGCGGGGGGAACGCAGTCGCGTCCGGAACTTTGCTTGCTTTGTACATACGTACGGCATACGAGCCGGTATTAAAATGGCGAAAAAAGTTTGTTCTGTGTTTGGCTGCAGCAACACAAATGTCAACAAACCCAAGATATCGTTTTTTTCGCTGCCTTCGGAAAGTGACAGGTAGGTAGATAGGTACTTACTAGGTACTAGAAGTTTGGTATCGCTTACGTTTTTGGTTTTTCCGCAGTTACTTAATCAATTTTCCCTAAACTATCTACACTAAAAAATCTTCAAAATTCCTTGGTTTAGGGATCATGATATTCATTAATGATTTCACGGTCATGAATTCAAGATTTACATTAAATTTCAAAATTCTCTAAATCTCTGTTAAAAATGCATAATACTGGTCGTTTTACCCTAAAAAGGGAGAAATCCCTAAAAGTGGAAACACTGGCTTACAAGCATGCGTGTGTCAGTAACTTTACTTCGTTTTTTGACCACTCGTCTACATATTAATTGTCCAGCACACGTACACACGTACATACATGCACATCACTTACTGTTTACGGTATGCGATGCGGCGGGCGGAGGTCGGAGGGGTCGCCTCACTCGTGTCATCGTGTGACGTGCCAGCCATTTTACAATGCAAATACGCATAAAGATATGTAATATACATGTATATTTTGTACTATAGATAAGACTATTAAAAAAGGGGAGCCTTTAATAGTGCAGCACCAGACGACCGCATTCGGCTTATTTTCCTTTCGTTTCTAGGTTTCTGTGTATCTATATATTATACGTACCTATGTATGGAGTTCTAACAGTAGTATTACCACAAGACTAAAAAAGGAGTTGTGGTATTACTATCTACTGTCCGGCCGTCGATGGTCGAAAGAATGCGTTCTTGATACGTGTCAGTTTCATACTGACGAAATGTGTTTTGCGAATTTGATCCTTATTTACTACTAGAAATTCCATCTGACAGATGTCAGAAACGCAATCTCTCGACGGCCGGACTGTAAGCCAGGAGTTCCATCGTCGTGTTCAGAACAAGAAAGTAGAGCTCTTCGTGAGAGCAGTGGTGGCCCAGTGGTACAATAACGGCCGCGACATACTGTTACGACGGGTGGCCAGATATTATAAATAAATAAGACGACCAGACTATTTTATGTATCGTGTATTCAGCCATTGCATGACGAGCGATCGGAGTCGGTGACAAGACAACAGGATCCGGAAATACCACAGATAATATATATTTTATAAAGACTGATACACATACGTAACATCTCCCTTATTAAGAAAAGAAAATGGAATCATTACGTGGAACATGGTACGTAAGTATACTCTTTTTTTTTTTTTTTTTTTTTTAACATTAACAAAATTCTTATATACTAGTAGACTAAGTGGAACGGAACATCTCTAAGAAGTGACAAGTTGACTTGACTGACATTTACATTGCGACAGTTCTGACAGTGACGTCTATCAAATTGACTTAACTAAGTTTTGACAGCTATTAACAAAACAAAATTAGGTTTGACAATGCTTGTACAACAAACAATACATTTAGTATATTAAATTAAAACTAAGTACAAATTAAGAACTTAATCTAGACCAATTTTCAAAATCTTCGGGGCTTTATTATTGCTCTACCGAATGAAGAATAAGTTGTGTGTTGAGTTTGTTTATTTGGTGTATGTGATGTGTTTGTTTTTGTTTCAGATTCTTGGACAGGATTACTTGTACAAGGAGATTGATAATTAGATGGAGATGACGACGGCAGTATATTGGAAGGCGACGGTGGATCAGTGTCAAGTGGAACTGATGGGGATTGAAGTGAACTTCTTCTACTAGGAGCGGACTCAGTTGGTGAATGTTTTGGCTGTAGGATATGTTGGCGATTACGGCGAAAAGTACCTTCCGGGGAGACAATAGTATATGATCTAGGCTGTGGACCTATGTCTGACACAGTACCAGGTGTCCAAATACTGTCTGGCTGTTTCTGGAAGTAAATTTTATCACCAATGTTTAGGGAAGACAACGGTTTAGTATGTTTATTATAATAAATCTGTGATTTGTTCACTTTTATTTGAGTTTTATTTGTTAGAGACCTGTAGTTAGGTATTTTAGGTTTCAGAGTTTGTTCTAAGACTGGAAGTTTAGTTCTGAGTGTCCTGGACATTAGTAATTGGGCAGGCGAATACATATTTTCTTTAGGTGTATTCCTATACTGTAATAATCCTAGATGAGGGTCTGTATTATCAGTAAGACATTTCTTTAATATGTTTTTAACCGTGGCTATGGTTCTTTCTACAAGACCATTAGACCGTGGATAATAGGGACTTGATGTAATATGTTGTATTTGCCAATCTAAAGCAAAATGATTAAACTCGTTTGAGTTAAATGGGGGACCATTGTCTGAAATTAGAATGTTGGGTATTCCATGTCTGGAAAATATAGACTTTAGGTGACTAATGACAATTTTACTAGTAGAACCACCTGCTAGCTTTACAAGCTCGACATATTGGGAAAAATAATCTACGACTATGACATACTTGTTTGAATTGAAATCAAATAGATCAACTCCGACTTTATTCCAAGGGATTGGTTTTACCTCATGGGGCTGTAGTGACTCTTTGGAATTGCTGCGTCTGTTAGTGAGACAGTTATGACAATTATTAACATATTTTTCTATATCAGAGTACATATTGGGCCAGTATACTAGATTTCTTGCCAATCTTTGGCAACTATGAATACCTTGGTGACCTTCATGTATCTGTTTCAAAATGTCTTTTCTCATGGCTACTGGTATAATGACACTGTTGTTTTTGAAGACAATACCATTAATTATATGTATATCGGTTTTTAAAGGAAAATAAGGCCTAAGTATGTCTGGAAGCAATTTTTTATGTTCAGGCCAACCTGTTATGCAATATTTACTTAAAAGTGACAATTCATTGTCTTGGGAAGTCTGTTCTTGAATAGATTTAAGTTTATTTGGACTAACTGACAGTGATCTAATGACTAAATTGACATGTAAATCTAGATCAGAATCTAGATCATGTAATGACTGTTCTGGTAAAGCTGCTCTAGACAGAGTATCAGCTACATAAAGATATTTACCTGGTTTGTAAGTTACGTTCAGGTCATATGGTTGTAATCTTAGCATTATTCTTTGAAGACGGGGTGGAATGTTATAAATTGGTTTTTTATACAGCGATACTATTGGTTTGTGATCTGTTTCAACTAAAGTGTGGCGACCATAGACATATTGGTGAAACTTTGTACAACCAAATAGGATTGCTAACAGCTCTTTCTCAATCTGAGAGTATGACTGTTGACATGAGCTTAATGAAGCTGAAGCATATGCTATGGGGTGTTTATCATGGCAAATCACTGCACCCATGGCATCTTTAGACGAATCAACTGACAGTGTAATTGGTTTATTTTGATCATAATATGTCAAGACAGGGGCTTTTGTTATACATTCCTTTAATTCATTAAATTCTACATTATGTCTCTCTTGCCAAGACCATTCATTATCTTTAGACAGAAGTGTTCTTAAATTAGAAGTTTTATCTGACAAATTCTCTATGTATGAGCCTAAGTATGTAACCATACCTAAAAACCTTTGTAATTCTGTGACATTTGTTGGTGGTGGCATACTGCAAATGGCTTTCACTTTGTTTTCATCAACTCTCACACCATCTTTAGAAAAGATGTGTCCTAGGTACTTGACTTCACTTTTACATATATTAGACTTGTCTTTATTAAATTTTATTCCTATTTCTCTAGCTCTATCTAAGACTTGTTTTAACCTAAAATCATGTTCTTGTTTAGTTTGACCGTAAATTAGGAAATCATCCATCATGATTTTGACTCCTGGAATATCACTGAATCTATTTGTCATGATGGAATGAAACAGTTCTGGGGCTGCATTTATCCCGAAGGGAAGTCTTAGGAATCTATATCTACCTTGAGGTGTGATGAATGTACATAGTTTTGAGGAAGCTTCATCTAACTTTAGCATATAAAAACCTTTGTTTGCATCTAGGGTAGTGAAATATTGTGAACCAGAGAGGCTGGATTTAATTTCATCAATAATTGGAAATTGATAATGAGGACGCATAATAGCTTTATTTAGTTTTCTTGGATCAATGCACAGGCGTAGTTTACCATTTTTCTTTGATGCAATTACAATTGAGCTTACCCATTCAGTAGGTTCCTCGACTTTGACTATAATTTGATTTTTTTTTAACATGGCTAATTCTTCTTTTAATTGTTCTAAGAGACTGAATGGAATTCTACGACAGGCATCTATAGACGGTACAGCATCAGGCTTCATTGACAAATGACATTCATAATCTTTAAGACAACCTATTCCTGAGAAGAGATCTTTATATTTGTCAAGCTGTGATACATTGAGTGACTCATGAAATTGGACATTATGGACTCTTTTAACTAATTTTAAATTCTCACAACTGTTGCGACCAATAATATTCCTACAGGGTATATCTATAATGTGGAAATTAACATTGTATAGTTTGTTGTTATGTGTGACAGACAGAATGCATTGACCTACAGTCGGTAATACTTCACCGCTAAAGGTTGATAGTTTGTGACTACTTTAGGTTACTTTGGGTTTTTTTTTTTTACTTTCCGAGTTGTAGGTCGTAGGTTCGAACGCAGACGGGCGCTTTACTTTGTGTACATTTCATCACCACTGCTCTCAAAACGGTGAAGGAAAACATCGTGAGGAAACCAGCAGCCTAATTGCGTAACACATTATCAATCGGGGTTGGTTTCAATTAGGGTGCTGGTTTCCTCACGATGTTTTCCTTCACCGTTTTGAGAGCAGTGGTGATGAAATAATGTGCAGCATGTCCTAGAACTAAACATTAAAAAAATGTGACATCTACCAACCCACACTGGTGGTAGATTACGACCCGCTCCCTCTCACCATAGCTCTCGCCGAGAGGAGCCCTGTGTCCCAGTAGTCGCATTCTGTATTGTTCATCCAACTAAGTGACATTGAGAAAGCGTCTTTTTACACCCGTGATATCTACCCTACATATACAGGGTGATTGGAAGATGGGTGCAAAGCTTTAAGGCGAAGATAGTACAGACAATTTAGAACCATTTAAGCCATGGTTGTCTCAGACGAAGTCTTACCAATTTTTTTTAACCTAAGTTTTAAGTTTTTTATCGGAAATTCCCAAAATTTTATGTAAACTGCATAATTATGGCCAAATTGAATGATAAATGAATTCATTTCTTATTTATTTAATTAAAGTAATGTGTAAGCAATCAAGTAAACCATGTTTTAGACTTCTGTGTCATTAGATATTTTTTTTACAGACATTTAAAGTTCAAAAGAACTTTTAAATTTGTATCAATACGTTTTTTAAACCTTAATTTAAAAATAAACGGAGGGAGCTTTTTTTGTTCAAACCTTTTTGAAGACATGCTTGATAATCGCTCTTTCTTTTGAGGTATCATTTATGCGAAATTAGGACCTTTTTTTTTTTTTTTTTGTGGATGGGAAATCATCAAATGCAGAGCGGGAGGGCGTGTCAGACTTTTACTGACTAAAACGCACCCATGTTCCTTCAGCTGCCCGTGCCAGGGCCACGGTATCTCTTTCGAACTACCCGCGACCCCGGCGGCATTGAAATTAGGACCTACAAACCAATTTGAGGGAGAAATTTTAAATTTTAGGCAGACTAATTAAAACAACATTTGAATTAAAATTATTTATTTTTCATGTTCAAAATGACGCCCGTGATTCCTATACAAGCACGGCCCGTCTTCTAACTTCTGTAGTCGTTATTTTCAACATCATCTCCTGCTTCATTGTTTCAAACGCTGAATTAATTCTGTCTATCAATTCTTCTCTAGTGTTTATTTCTTCATTATTATACACCAGTTCCTTGGCCCGGCCCCACACGAAAAAGTCCAACGGGGTCAGATCTGGGGAGCGAGCGGGCCAAGGGATGGGTCCATCCCTGCCGATCCAGCTGTCAGGAAAACAATTGTTAAGATGTTCCCTTACATTTAACGTCCAATGCGCTGGACAGCCGTCTTGCTGAAAGATGACTGTTCGGTCTCTTTCGAAGATTGGGCCACCTGATTCCTCTATCAGCAGTGGTAAATCGATTTGCAGAAATTGCAAATAATTTTCGCCATTCAAAGGATCCGGCAAAAAGTGGGGCCCAATCAATGTCCTGCCAATTACTCCAGCCCATACATTCACAGAAAATTTCATCTGAAACGACACCTGCTTCTTAAAATGTGGATTGTTTTCTGCGTTGGCCCATTCATGGATGTTGTGAAAGTTTGTAATACCCTCCCTTGAAAATTTGCTTTCATCCGTCCACAAGATTGATTTCAGGAACCACGCATCTTCGATGTCTCTGTTGAGGAGGAAACGGCAGAACTGTATTCTTCTTTGAGGGTCTTGCTCTACTAGACCTTGTACACTCCTGCCATGGAACGGATACTTATCATTTTGGTGCATTGTATGCCACACCTTCCATTGAGAAATGTTTAAATTTTGAGCTACTGCTCTAGTACTGGTAGTAGGATCCGCTTGAAATGCTGCCAAAATGTCTTCTTCGACGGCAGTTTCATGTCTACCCGGGTTGACTCCAGGTTCCACGCGGTGAAACCCATCTTGGGCAAGTCGACGAAACGTGTTGTAAAATACTCGGACATTCGGTAACCTGCGATTCGGATAGCGCTCTTGATACATCCGTCGCGCCAAAGATCCATTGCCGTCTGCTCTGCCGTACATAAATACGATATCCGCATACTCTTGATTGGAAAATGTAGCCATAGTCACTTAACAAAAAAAACTTTTTTACAAAAAAATACAACCGACTTCCAAAAACAACACTACAAAGTGCAAAATAACATTAATTTTGGAAGTCGGTGTCTGATTAAATGTATTTTCGTTTTTGCCACCGACTTCCGAAATTAATGTTATTTTGCACTTTGTAGTGTTGCTTTTGGAAGTCGGTTGTATTTTTTTGTAAAAAAGTTTTTATTTTTCACTTTTTAGTGGTTCACATGTGCTTACCCCTTCACAGCTTACTGGCGTGATGTTATGTTATGAACTGGTGTGAACAACAAACAGACATGAGATTTCAGCAATCCCAGTCCATTTGCTATCATTTATTGAGGAGTTCCGTTGCCTATCTCAGAAGTTCTTCATCAGATCTTCACCAAATTGAAATGGAACCACTCCAAGAAAGTACTCTTCCAAAAACTATCCAAATCGCTTCAAGTGTGCCTATAAAATTGGAAGAGTTCTCTCTATTTCTCCAGGATCCCGTCATCAGATCCTGACTTGATGATCATGGGACCACCTGAGAAGTATACCCTTTCAAACAAAAAAAAAAATAATCCAAATCGGTCCAGCCATCTTCGAGTAATCGGGGAACATACATAAAAAAAAAAAAATAAAAAAAAAAAAAATAAAAAAAAAAAAAAGATTCCGACGAATTGATAACCTCCTCCTTTTTGAAGTCGGTTAATAAGAAAAACGGCGTAGGAGCGCACTAAATGTCAACTCAACACAATTGAGTCAAAAATCAACACGTGTAGGACCGTGAGGCTACGACTGGACACGGTGAAACAAAAATGTTCAAAACTAACGCAAACAACACGTGCAGGAACGCAAAGGGCTACAACTAAACACGGTAAATTGTGAATCAACACGACTACGTCCACTCACAAGGACAGTAGTTTGACTAATTAGTAAAAGATGTAACGGCTTCAACACAGACCGACTGACCCTGACTAAAAAAACACGACTTTGTTGCCTCAGTAACTCATTTTGCTTTAAAAACCAACTCTTATCGCTTTTTGCTATTCATTCGGCGTTCTACCTAGAAATGCCGTCGCACCGCGCGCGGTGGCCATTGGTTAGAGAATCCCCTCAATTGGTTCCTGCATGTGCAAAAAATTCTTAGAAGTTATCACTTCGAACACATTAAGTATTCTTTTAAGCAAAAAATTTGTTTTTGCTAGACTGCCTAAAATTTAAAATTTCTCCCTCGAATTGGTTTGTAGGTCCTAATTTCAATAATTTGTAAGATATACGCGTAAATGATACCTCAAAAGAAAGAACGATTATCAAGTATGTCTTCAAAAAGGTTTGAACAGAAAAAGCACCCTCCGTTTATTTTTAAAATAAGGTTTAAAAAACGTATTGATACAAATTTTAATTTTTTTTTGAACTTTAAATGTCTGTAAAAAAAAATGTCTAATGACACAGAAACCTAAAACATGGTTTACTTGATTGCTTACACATTACTTTAATTAAATAAATAAAAAATTAATTAATTTATCATTTAATTTGGCCATAATTATGCAGTTTACATAAAATTTTGGGAATTTCCAAAAAAAAACTTAAAACTTTGGTTAAAAAAAATTGGTAAGACTTCGTCTGAGACAACCATGGCTTAAATGGTTCTGAATTGTCTGTACTATCTTCGCCTTAAAGCTTTGCACCCATCTTCCAATCACCCTGTATATTATGGATTACACATCTGTCAATATCCGCAAGTACGAAGCCGCTTAAGTACCGACTAATGTTTTTTATTTCCAGACGTGCCATTTGGCTGCACTTAATTTCAAGGGAGGAGTTGCAGGACAAGCAAGCTCACAGCTATGTAGTCTGTGAAGAGCATTTCGACCCTGGCAGCGTTCAGGGGACGCCCGAACGAAAGAGACTGAGGAGATACTCTGTACCCTCCCTAAAGTTACCTGCCAAACGGTTCGTAGCCAAAAATACACAAACCGAAATAAAAGAAACACTCAATAAATTCGCACAGACAGACTTTTATGTATTGAAAATAGAAAAAGGAGCGCAAACGGCAAATTTTCTCACAACATCCCTTCCATCTGTGAAAAAACTGAAGGAAGAACTAATAACGTGCAAGAAACAAATGAAGTCAGCCGCATCAAGCAGCCTGACTAAAGATACGTTTCACAAACTTTGCGACAAATTCCTGACAAAACCCTTAGCAGAAATTGTAAAAGCTCAGACAAAATTGAAATTTCACGGCAAAGGGAATAGGTACTCGCTGAAATATAAACAATTTTGTATTAATTTGTACTATACAAGTCCACAAGCGTACAAATTACTGGAGCAATCGCTGTGCCTGCCAAACGCTACGACTTTAGCCAGACACTCATTACCAATCAGTACGGAAGTTAATGAGCATCTGATGACTACCCTGAAGGTAAAAGTTAATAACATGATGAATTCCGAAAAAGTTTGCTCCGTCGTAGTTGAAGCCATTAGTTTGAAAACTAGTCTATTTTATAATATAAACTTGGATAAAATCATTGGACTGCAAGAGGTGAACGGACTTCAAACTCCAGTGCTGGCAAAAAAGGCTTTAGTGGTTATAATAAGGGGCATATTTGGAAACTGGCAACAACCTATTGGTTTTGCACTCCTTGGGGAATCCAAAAACAACGATGACATATCGAACTGGATAGAACAATTATTAGAAAAACTTATTGATGTTGGACTGGATATTAGAACATTCGTTTCTGATCTTGGATCCGATCTGATAAGTGAAGAAAAAAGGAATACGATTTCAACTGAAAGACCTTACTTTTTCATTAAGAACAGAAAAATATTCTACATAATTGACGCACTGCACTTGATTAAATCACTGAGAAACAATCTAATGACGAATGATTTCTATTTTCATGGATCAGTTGCAAAATACGAACATATTTTACAGTTTTATGAAAGTGAAAAGAACAAAACGTTAAGACTTGCTCCAAAATTAACAGACAGTCATCTTAAACCCACAATTTTTGAGAAAATGCAGGTCCAATTTGCTACAGAACTATTAAGCCGTACGGTTGCAACAGCTATATCGTGTTATATAGACTTTCAGGCTATACATGAATCCGCGAAGGAAACTGTAAAGTTCATCAAACTAATAAATGACTTGTTCGACATTTTAAATTCTTCATCCGTCCACTCGACATGTGAATACCAGCAGGCGTTCTGCGGAAGTGTTATACAAATAACATTTATGAATGAAATGCTTCAATTTTTCAAATCGTTGAGACTAATTAGTTCAACGACAGGGCGCGACGTGACGTCAACTGCTGAGTTCATTACGGGGTATCAAATTACGATAACATCTATTCTACTTTTGTTTGATGACCTCAAGGTGGAAGGGTATAACAATCTGCTAACCAGACGGTTAAATCAAGATGTTACAGACATTTTCTTTGGACAAGTCCGAAGCAAGAGGAAAAAGCCGACTACCAGACAATTTGTGTCAGCATTTAGGAAAATTTTCTTTACCAATATAATAAAACCAGGTAAGCAAGGAAAAGGTTCAGGGGACTTGATACAATTACTTGTTAATACAGAAAAATTAGGAGTTATGTTGAGCACTGAAACAGAAGAGAATTTTCGAATGGAAGAAGATTGCAATGAAACAGTTATAGAATCCAGTACTCCTTCAATCTCCAGTTCAGATTATTGTAAAATTGAATTGCCTGAAGATAATAAATTGAGATACATTAGTGGTTACTTGTTTAACAAATGTGCAAGCTTACATGGAGATTGTCATCAGTTGAAAGCGTGTTTATTTCCTGATGGTAAAATTGAAGTAGTTAACATGAATGAGAACGGTTTGGCGAACAACGAAGCTTATAAAACTCAATTTATTACACCTGAACATTTTGTAAACTTTGTAGAAGAGATGGAAAGACATTATCAGAGCTTCTTTAATAACTTCTACATAAACTGTAAGATTGCTAAATCCATTTTCGAGAACATGAATCAAATAATTTACGTTCCTCCGTGTACATGTTTTCCAATTAACTACGCCAAAAAACTGTTCATTAGGATCAGAATTTACATCACAGTCAAATGTAACAATGAAGAGTTTAGCAAACATCGATCTGCAAAGAAATGTTTTACTGTTGCTAACTTGTAGTTCAAAAAGTCGAGAAGTGATACCCGGTTGGAACGAAGTTCCTTTCGGCACATAAACGATTTCAGTATTCTTCTGATGCTCTTTTATTTCACACGAACCGATACATCATCATCATTCTCCTGCCCTTACGCTAATTTATTTGGGGTCGGCGCAACATGTCTCTTATTTTCATTTTTTTTTTTC
The DNA here is from genome assembly GCA_946251885.1 of Cosmia pyralina. Taxonomy (NCBI): domain Eukaryota; kingdom Metazoa; phylum Arthropoda; class Insecta; order Lepidoptera; family Noctuidae; genus Cosmia; species Cosmia pyralina. The sequence continues at coordinate 12,756,906 of OX276361.1, forward strand.
TATTATTCGTCGTCACGGTAGTCACCCCTTTCTAGCCATATGATCCTTCACACAGTCCGTCCATCGTTTCTTTCGTCTTCTACTCTTATAGCCAACTACATTCATACTCAAAACTTTCCTCACGACATTTTCCTCCTTCCTCAGCATCACTTGCCCTTAACATGACAACCGATTTCCGCACAACTTTTCAGTCACCGGTGCCACTTTCAGACTTCCTCTTATGTACTCATTTCTAATTCATACATTCGTGTAACACCACACATCCCTCTTAGCATTCTCATATCAGCTGCATGCCTTTCTTTCGTCCCTTTTGTGGCCCAACGTTCTGATACAAGACAGCAGGTGTAACCATTGTTTTATACAGGGTGTCCCGTAATTAATGGAGCACCTCTTAAGGGGTCATTGTACTAATCATTATGAACAACTTTTGCCATGGGACCAAACCAGAATTCGCGAAAAAAAAAATCATTTGTTCCCTACATTTATGTTCGCATAACTCGTCAAAATGTAGGGAACAACTGATTTTTTTTCGCGATTTCTGGTTTGGTGTCCATAGTAAAAGTTGTTCATAATGATGAGTATAATGTCTAGTATTTATAACCCTAGTACTATTCCCATCTTCCTAGCACGGCGGGTTGTGCTGGGCCGGCTGCTGCAGGTGCGGAAAACCTCAACTGCGAAAATATTCCAATCTTATTAGCAGTTATGCAAGGTGTAACTTAAATAATGCACAACTTCTTATGGGGTCATTGTACTCATCATTATGAACAACTTTTACCTACTATGGAACCAAACCTAAAATCGCGAAAAAAAATCAGCTGTTCCCTACATTTTGACGAGTTAGGCATGCGAAATGAAATGTATGGAACAGCTGTTTTTTTTTCGATTTCAGGTTTGGTCCCATAGTAAAAGTTGTTCATAATGATGAGTACAAGGACCCCTTAAGATGAAGCTCATGAATTCAATTTCATCCTGTAGTTATGTTCGTTTAGGGCGTCGTGAGGAGCTCGAGGCTAAATAATAACAGCCGCACTGCTCCATCGAAGGTTAAGCTACAGATGGGTGGTGGGTATCGGGACGCCTCCGTGCCTCAGAAAGCACGTTAAACTGTTGGTCCCGGCTGTCATTTGTAAATTTTTCATAGTCGTTACGGGTAGTCAGAAAGGCCAGTAGAGTTGTGCTTATGGAGGTCAGATAGGCAGTCACTCCATGGAAAATACTGGTACTCAGCAGCATCTGGTTAGACTGGAAGCCGACTTCAACATACTTGGGAAAAGACTAGGCAGATTGAGTTATGTTCACCACATTACAATAGATCAACGTGTTTTCCAAAACATGGAATTCGCCTTCGTTATGTCCTCTATTAACTAGAGTCGGTCGAAGTGCTTCTTTCTTTCCTTTTACAGCAAAGGTCTATGTTTCTAAATAAGGCAAGTCATGATGCTACAGAGCATAGAAATATAAAAAACTTATACCTATGCTATTAAACTACACATCAGATAGCTTTAAAAAACTAGCTGTTTATACCTGAAGGAGGATGCGCTAAGATAGCCCGCGATATTCAAATTTTTTTACGTTTTTTTGCAATTTGCAGGTCAGTGTCAGGTTGTATGTTGATTAAAATATGAGACGCGGCCGTAGCTATATATGGCTTTATTTACAGAATTATAATCATTAGAATCAGCATTACAACTCCGTAAGTTAGAATTGACCTCAAACCTCATGATTTCATGAAATCGCTAGATTTGTGGTCAATTTTAACTTATGGAGTTGTATTGCTGATTCTAATGATTATAATTCTGTAAAGCCATATTAGCTACGGCCGCATCTCATATTTTAGTTAACATACAACCTGACACTGACCTGCAAATTGCAAAAAATGTAAGAAAATTTGAATATCGCGGGCTACCTTAGCGCCTCCCAAGTAGAAAACGTTCCGCGGCTCTGATCAATCAATCTGCCTAGCCTTTTCCCAACCATGTTGGGGTCGGCTTCCAGTCTAACCGGATGCAGCTGAATACCAGTATTTTACATGGAGCGACTGCCTATCTGACCTCCACAACCCAGTAACTGGGTAATACGATACCCCTTGGTAAGACTGGTTGTCAGACTTTCGGGCTTCTGACGACCCGTAACGACTGTCAAAGATCCACGAATGACAGCCGGGACCAACGGCTTAACGTGCTTTCCGAGGCATGAAGGAGTCTCGGTATGTAAAGATGGTCACCCATCCACTGACCAACCCCGGCAAGCGTAGCTTAACCTGATGGATCGACCCGTGCGGCTGTTATTACTTAGCCACGAGCTCTTCCGCGGCTCTGATCAAAGGAGAAATTAGTTCAACTGGACATTACTTACAAATCTAAACTAGTTTACGAAGAAAACTTTTATATGCCATATACAGATTAAATTACCTAGCGAAACTTCGCAGACGGAATGGTATCCAAACACGACAAAAAAAAAGATTTGATAATTTTTTTGGGTTCAATGATCGCTGGTAGTGTTGTTACTTGAAGTGTAAGTTGATAAAATCTGTTTTATCACGTCTGCGGAGTTTCGCTAGCTAATTTCATTTGACCCTGTATGTAAACAACTTGTATATTCGTAATTTTTATCTTTCTTATACTTAGGACACCGTTTGTTGTGCAGTTGGTCAAATAAAAAGCTGCTCGGGGCAATTGCATCACTGCAGCCTTACTGCAACATTGAGGCGGAGAAATCTGTCGTGAACTCGTAACGGGAATGCCTTAAGAGAGGAGAAGGTGTAGGCGTGGTTGCGGTAACAAACTGATCAAACGCTTCATTCTACGAAGAATCTTGCATAAGTATACTTATTATCTTCGTAGTCATGAAGAATACGAAAAACGGAAGCATTCCCGTTTGAGCAACTATTTTTAACCGACTTCAAAAAGGAGGAGGTTCTCAATTCGTCGGAACCCTTTTTTTTTTTTTTTTTTTTTTTTTATGTATGTTCCCCGATTACTCGAAGACGGCTGGACCGATTTGGTTTTTTTTTGTTTTATTCGAGAGGGTTATACATCACAGTTGGTCCCATATAAAATTGATTAACTTTGCTGCGGTAGTTTTTAAAAGTGAAAAATAAAAACTTTTTTACAAAAAAATACAACCGACTTCCAAAAACAAAACTACAAAGTGAAAAATAACTTTAATTCCGGAAGTCGGTGGCAAAAAACGAAAATACATTTAACTAGACACCGACTTCCGAAATTAACGTTATTTTTCACTTTGTAGTGTTGTTTTTGGAAGTCGGTTGTATTTTTTTGTAAAAAAGTTTTTTTTGAGCACCAAATGTATTCCCATCTGAGCGCCAATCAATATTTTAATGTGGTGCCTAAAAGGGACCAATAAAAAATATTCAACTTTATTCCCTTCTGAGCACCTCAAAACTTACTTAACCCCCCCCTTAAACTTACTACCTTTACTTGCTATGTAAACAACAGTGACAGGAAGTTCAAGTATTATTATATACATCATCAATATATCTAAACAAAATGAATCCCATAATATGCTTTATTTGAAAATGGAATCACTAACGCCCATCGGTCATTTTCATAATTTTATATCTTTTTCATCTTTTAAAAGTTTCAGCTGTTTTCCACAGTTTTAAATTCCAGGAATGTTTCTTCTAATTCTAAAATAACTTCAGACTTTTAAAAAGAAACGAGACTTGTTTTTGCTTCGTAATAATAAAAAAGTTTTTATAGATACTTAGAACTTTAGAGACTGTTTTCTATCGAAGTTGGTATACCTACGTAAAGATAAGGTATCCCACGAAATTTAAATTTTCTTAAGGCTTCTTCAAACAGGCGCGATACGCGATGCGAATCGCACGCGACCAGTTTTTTATATTTCTATGCACGCGGCACAAAGGCACCAATCGTCGCGCGACACACGGGGCCTTTGTATCGCATGTTCGCGTCGCGTGCCGCGCCTGTTTGTAGGAGCCTTTACGCGGACTACAGTACAGCTCATTCACGTCATTTGCGCTTTTGAATAAATAGTTATTTAAAAGCGCACTTTAGTAGGTATCTACCTACTACGATCTCTGGATCATCACCATTTCAGCCGAAAGACTTTCCGATCTCTGGATGTTCAAGAAATAATCGTGATCATAATCCTTTAGAGGATTATTATTAGCGTAGTCATGTTAATAAAAGAAGATTAATTTATGAAAGAATCATTATTCTTTCATAAATATTCCTTTAGTAACTTTAATAACATGCGAATGACTTCAAATAAATAGGGACGCCCGCCGCTAAATGTTATACTTACATGTATAACATTTTCTCTAGTCAACAATGAACAATCTTAGGTACTTAAATGTAAGTATGTATATTTATACCTATGATTGGTAAATAATCTCATAATTTACATAAGTTTCAATTCAAAAGTACCTGTAATTAGTTTAATTGAAATAAATGCTTTGAGTTTGAGTTTTATAAGAGTATGGGCCTGTTTCACCACCTACGATTAAGTTCCTATTAACTTACTTGGCAGATAATTTCATACAAATTCTGTTCTATTTTTGAATTTATTCGGCGAGTAGTGGCTTTCGGACATCGTGACATAGGCCCTAAATCTATTATACTATTACTATTTGCATAGGGACGTGGAACATTAATAGGTAGTAATATTAAAACAATAACAATTAATAATTTTATTTTATTTGGTCTAGTAAAATTTATTTATTTAAAATCTAATACCGTACCTATACTTACTTAAATACTGAATCTGTACTTACCTACTACAATAAGGTATTTACGTTATAATGCTTAAAAACTAAACAGATTAGGTTCATTAGGTATAATTTGACGACACGGTTGGCGCAGTGGTTGAGCGATTGACTGCTGCGCAGCATGTCGCGGGTTCGATTCCCGCACGGAACAAATATTTGTACGACCTACAAGTATTTGTTCCGAGTCTGGGTGTTTTTCTATCTATAATATGTATGTATTTACAAAAAAAAAAATGTATATAAGTAGTTTATCAGCCATCTCGTTCCATAACACAAGCATTAGGTTGCTTAGCTTGGGGCTAGATGGCGTTGTGTGATATGTCCAAACATATTTATTTATTATTATTATTATTAATTAAGGTCTGACTAAATTTAATGTTGAAAACTTCTAATCATACAAATATCATAATAATTTAGGAATTATTCCTACTTACTTACCTACATATGATATTTCTCTAAATATTATCTAACGTTTATCTGTTCTGCTCTGTGATACGCGCGCTAATAGACGAATTTCATAAAGTTCTAAATCTTAGGCTATTATTTTTATTTATTCTATTTACATGATAAAGGTAAATCTACGTATAAAATTTTCCGAATGTAGGCTTTCTATACTTCCCAATTTATTGGTGGAAAATAACAGTCGGTATGTGTGTAGGTACTGCTGTCTAGGTAACTAGGCTGTGGACTGATAACCTAGAAACAGTACAGTGAACTTAAACTACAAAAAATCAATGTTTTCGTTCCGCGACACATACTAGGTACAGTGGCGGCGCTAGACTAAATGTGGATGCGACAGACGCGTGTCTGCGACATCAGCTTTGCGAGACCTCTCTTATTTCCCATAGTCAGATACGTTAGGTAAATTAAATGAATTGAATTATACATTGATATAAGAGTTTTATCGCTAATCAAATGCTGAGAAAAATTACATAACAAACACAAATTACAGACGAATTTTTCGGTATTTAAACTCACTGATTTTTTTCAAAAATTATGATGCAGAAAAGTTTTGAAAAGAATAATAATTATATATATATATATTGCTAGAGCTTGCGAAGCGACCTCAAAAATTTTAGCACCTAGTCTCACAAATACAGAAATAGGAATTTTGTCGACCTATGCCGAAAAGTTGAAAATGTACGATGGAAGAGCGAGCTAAGCGAGCACGGAAATTTTATCAAGCTTCGTTTTTGTTTTGCATACGCTGTAGTCCAACCACAAACTGCCTCTTTGTTACTGATATACTTTGGCCTTGTTTGGGATTTGACTAAAAAGTTCTTCTTGAGATTTGAGGCCCCCGCAGCACCGGGGGCCAGGGGGGAAATAAATACGAATAAACTAACTTTTAAAACTTTTTTGTGAGGCACCCTCAGGCGCGAGGCCGTCTGCGGTCGCTGACGTTGCCGATGCCAAACGCCGCCACTGCCTTGGTATTCAAAAAACCGCAAACGTTCACAACAAAACCAAACCCAAAAGAACTTTCCATCATTATTATTATTTTATTAACGCAAAAAAAAAAAGTATTTTAAAGATATTGAGATAAGAGCCTTTTTAGCTATAATTTCTTAATGTGTAGCGTTCATTTATAAAAACGAATTATGGCACAGACTAGCCTGAAAATACAATTTTGTTTTCATTCAGTGTTTACCTACGTGCGAGCGATTTCACTGGTGTTGACATTGTTGCGAGGTATATTCGTGGGCCTGTTTATGTAGACGGTGGGGTTGTCGTGCGGGGGTCTCTGGAGGCGGCCGGGCCGCGGCGGGGGTGGGGGCTGCCTCCCCTGCTCTATTCTGATCGGCTGTGGCTGGGCTCCGGTGTCCTGCCGAGGCGCCATTGCTGGAAATCGATTGATGAACTAGTTAGTAAAAGAAAAAAACCCAAAATTGTTAACAAAGATAAATGGAACTTTCAGAATATTTTAACATAGTCCTCATTATTGAAAATGGCTAAACAGGAGTAACTAGCTGTGGTTTTGCGCTTTATTATTTGTATGATAACGTAACTGAAACTGTTTATTCGCGTTATCGATTTGCATATGATAGGTACTATGATAATTTTATCCGATAAGACGGGTCGTCCTTGTGCGACGAATGTTAAGTACTTTATTCTCTCACAGAGCAAGCGATGTGAAAATCATTGTTATGTATTATGTATAATTATAATAAATTTAAGTATTTGATTTTTAATATGTTATCGAAATAATACCTGGTTTTCACATAACGATGCCCAATATACACTATCGTATGTGATACATACAGACTGGGGTCTGTCGTTATAGCAGCTCGGAGTCTGGATTTGTGCCCGGTTGATGGCAATAGGCTCGCCCCATAGATTGTTTTTTTTATATTTATATGGCTCGCCTCCTAGTACAATACTGGAGCTAAATGTAGGTGTACCTACTATAGGTACAGTCAACCGTCGCGTCGCGTGACCCTTTGCAAAACTTTTTCGGCTGCGCGTGGAAATCGTAGTTTGCAACGCCCTTTTTTTACACCTCTGCATAACCCTTCGGGAATACAGGCGTGATATTCTGTTACGTTCAAAGTAACGTGAATGAGTAATAGAAATATTATAGGAAGTTATAGAATTTTTACTGTTCGCTCTACATGAACAGTAAAAATCCCATTGCATAGTCGTATGTAGGTAGGTACTTTTGATCAATGGGTTTTTAACCTAAACGTTAATGATTTGAAGTTATTGAAGTGTAGAGTGAACACTTGAACAGTCAAAGACACCATTTATTAGACGTATTCCACATTGGGCAGACGGCTTAAGTGCACAATGTCAATGTGGAATAATTTTTAATTTTGACGTCCTAAAAAAATAAACATCCCAACACTAGTACCTAATTCGTAGGTGCCATTTGTGGAATAAAATTTTAAATACTTAATAAATTTTTCCACTAACGGCACCTGCGAAAAATAGCGATAGGTGCCGTATGTGGAATAGGCACCTACCTCAGGTTCCATTCACTCAATACCATAGAAATATAAAAAACAGGAGAAGTGGCATGGGGGCGTGTTTGTGTCCACGCGTTATGCGCACGCTGTGCCTTTACTCGCCAAATGGCCGTCTCCGCGAACTAGTACGCTTTCGACCGTGGTCACGATAAATTATAAAAATGCCGTGTTCTTCAGTGGTTTCCTGCAAAAACCGAAGTGATATTAAAAACTTCGTATCTCACGGAATCACTTACCATATGTAATTAAAAGTATTTTACTGTATTTATCTTTAAAATCATAAAAAAACAACAAATCGTAAAATATTTCTTGCTTTTACTACGTTATTTTTGTTTTCAAATATCGCAGCGGCTGTACTATTTTTGCAGCAAATACATTGCTCCTTAACCACTACCTTAAGTATGTCGCTAAGCGACTGGACAAGCAATGTAAAAATAACAAAACGATACTTTATTTACGCGGAGCGTCGCATAGTACAGCCGCTGTGTCTTGCGGCGAGATAGTGATGAGGTTAAGATCCACTAAAGTAGGCTATCGATAATAATGTCGATTGCCCAGCGAATATTATATTGCTATTATAGTTTATTTTCAATTTGTCAACCGTTTTAGCCCGGTTGGAACACTTGAAAAGATGACGTTTAAGTACGGTTGGAAAACCTTTGCGAATGTAAAATAATATTTTTTACTGTTTTTGATTATTTTACCTAGTTGAGAAATGCATAACCAACGGTCGTAAAGTAAGTTTATTAATGTTTAGGTGGAGTGTTTTAGGGTTTAAATTATCGCATCTTCGTGCTATTTCCTTACTTTTTTTTGGTTTTGGTATTTTACTTCCGCTAAAGTCTTTAACTATGCACCACAAGATTCGAATGCGTTGTAGTAATCGGTATGGTTCAGATAAAATATTAGTGATTTTTGCTTAAAATAAGTCAACATATTCATGCTATTTATTTGTTATGCATGAGTATGGCATGTGTTTGTTTTCATATATTTAACTATTTCTTAACTAAGGGTTTTTTTTTTATAACAAAAGCCTATTCGCCTGTTGCCTGCTACCTGCTTACTCATCGTGAGGTTAAGAAGTATAGACCGCGCGGAACTAGTTGATCGCGCCTTAGGTATGTGAGCGGTGGGATGGAGGAGCGGGGACGTGCGTTGCGAACCGCCGCCTCACCCCTGTCTCAGCGGCCAACTAGTTCCTATAGACTATATAGACTATAGCTTAAGATACTTATTATGTAAATGATAAATAAGTTCATAAAGTACCTTTTTAGCTTCCCAAAAGATACAAATACAAAAAAATAATGGATTGATGCCACAGGAAGGCCACCTAACTGGTTCCCAACAAAATGTAGCACCATATGCTCAATTCACTTTAAGGCAGAAATGTTCCAGCCTCTAAAGAAAACTCGCAGGCTTTTTGAATGGGCAATCCCAAAATTAAGAGTACGTCAAGTACTGAACAAATACCTCCACTTTACAGGTCAGTGAGTAAACACATCATAACAGGGTTCAACAATTCCTATGGTTTCACAGCCTAAACCAACTTAACCGGATTGTTTTAATTTATTGATTCGTGTTTTTTTTTTTTAATATTCATTTTTTTTTAATTTAAAATATATAATACTTTCTGGACATATCATTTTTTATTTTATTTTCAGGACCCCAAATTTTTCTTGTACAGTAATAAATGGAAGTATCGATAACTTTCCGATTTAGTCAATCACTAGCGTATATGTAAAATAAATTGCTTTTTGCACAACACAATAATAGCGCCAGATGTTTTTGTGTGAGTAAGTTGTACGGTGCATGGTAAATGCACGCTGTGTGTGACGAGTTAAGGTTTATAATTGATTGTGTAGTATGTTCTGATTTATGAATTGCAAGTGTGTGCGCGACTTTGTATCTATTGCTTTTATTGAACTACATGTGTAGTAGTGGCGCGGTGGTGGGGCCAACCTAGCGACATCGGGTTCTGATACATTTTCAACTACCGGGCATATCTCCTTCTTTCATATATCTATGCTCAATACCGATACCGTTTAAACGGGTGCGCAATGTGGAATATGTCATATATTAGTCTGCTGTAAATATTGATAGTCCACATAATGTAGGAATAGGATCTACATAACTAACAAGAGTATACGAAAGAGATTATTCTAGGCAGCCATTTCTTACAGATCTCGAAAAACATTTGTAATATGTAGTAGGTAAATATTCTAAAATAAGCTTTATATCATGTTGTTGTCTTATCATATCAATCATGTCGATAACTACGCTGTTATTTAATATTTTCGTTGTTATTTTGCTAATAAGATACCCGGAATTGGTAAGAAGCATTATAAGAGTCCCGTTTATTATAAATAGGCTCACATCCTTTTTTGTGTGCATTTTTATTAGATTTATTAGTCCATCTTTTAATAAGTTAGCTCAGACGAAATAAAAAACTAAGACAGCGCTTTTAACAGTGACGTGAGGTCGGTTTCGTAAACATGAATGTGTGCACTTAGTGAGTTGTAGTTTGGTGTAAATGTGTGCGTGTTAGCGTGTACTACCCGTTCACTTCAAAAATGCCCCTACCTCGCGTCCCACTTCCCTAACTCTACCGCCCGCTCAGTTCCAATACACGCTGCTATCGGAACTGAGCGGGTGTTGGAGATAGGGAAGTGGGACGCGAGGTAGGGGCATTCTCAAAATGAACGGGTAGTATTCACAGACAAAGTGAGGTGTAGTTTTACGTATGCTTCACTGTATTGTTCGCAGCGCTCTCTTGGTTTTTTATTTAGTCTGAGGTTGATAGCTACCTATATCTACTTCAAATACGTAGTATCCAAAAATACTTCAAGGTGTCTTCATAATTAGTATTATGGATAAACATAGATCACACACGGATATCTATGATCACACACTTATTCTTCACTTGTCTCTACTGCAGTCTGATAAAAATATAAACATCATATTGTGATGACTTACCTGTTTGCGATAATTAATTAGATCCACTATTTACGACGATAATATTCAACCAACTTATTATAGTTTAATAAACGTAAATAAGTACAAAGAGTAAAAAAAAAACACAACACACGTTAAAAAATTTCACAAAAAAAAATAATTTAAAATGTTAATTTCTAAAACAATAGTTTCGTGGGATCTCCCGCTGCGTGGGATGTTATTGTGAAAACATGTTACTTTGCTTAAGCATTATCTTTGTGATAAGTTATCTGAAGTGATATTTATCATACTAGGCAGCAAGTAATCCAGGCGTTTTGTTATCATAGTAACGACTTTCAATAACCTGAGCTGAGAGTTGAGATATACTTGTTGAACGATCATAATGTTTTATCTCGATTTTAAAGGCACGGAGAAAATGGCTTAATCTGTGTCTACCGAGCTCTGCTCAGGTGAAAATAAAAAAACGAATTTTGCCAGAATGAGACCTAGCTAGATCGATTTGTGGCCCCCGTAAACCCTTTAGGATAAGTTTCATCGAAATCTTTAGAGCCGTTTATGAGAACGTGATTACAAATATAGCTAGGATACTACAAATATTGCTCATTTTTTTTTTTTTTTTTTTATAGGATAGTAGGATACAAACGGAAAAAAAGGATCAAGGAAATAGGTACAGTCAGCTCCACAGAAATCTCACCCCCTAGTAGTGTATAAAAAGCGACATCTATTAAGCGTGCACTACACTACTCGCGAAGTTGCTTCGACGAAGTACTGGTCGAAGTTAAAACCGGTTAAAACGGTTGCGCGAAGCGAACCGAAGTGCCCATAGATATATGAAAGAAGGAGATATGCCCGGTAGTTGAAAATGTATCAGAACCCGATGTCGCTAGGTTGGCCCCACCACCGCGCCACTACTACACATGTAGTTCACTAAAAGCAATAGATACAAAGTCGCGCACACACTTGCAATTCATAAATCAGAACATACTACACAATCAATTATAAACCTTAACTCGTCACACACAGCGTGCATTTACCATGCACCGTACAACTTACTCACACAAAAACATCTGGCGCTATTATTGTGTTGTGCAAAAAGCAATTTATTTTACATATACGCTAGTGATTGACTAAATCGGAAAGTTATCGATACTTCCATTTATTACTGTACAAGAAAAATTTGGGGTCCTGAAAATAAAATAAAAAATGATATGTCCAGAAAGTATTATATATTTTAAATTTAAAAAAAATGTATATTAAAAAAAAAACACGAATCAATAAATTAAAACAATCCGGTTAAGTTGGTTTAGGCTGTGAAACCATAGGAATTGTTGAACCCTGTTATGATGTGTTTACTCACTGACCTGTAAAGTGGAGGTATTTGTTCAGTACTTGACGTACTCTTAATTTTGGGATTGCCCATTCAAAAAGCCTGCGAGTTTTCTTTAGAGGCTGGAACATTTCTGCCTTAAAGTGAATTGAGCATATGGTGCTACATTTTGTTGGGAACCAGTTAGGTGGCCTTCCTGTGGCATCAATCCATTATTTTTTTGTATTTGTATCTTTTGGGAAGCTAAAAAGGTACTTTATGAACTTATTTATCATTTACATAATAAGTATCTTAAGCTATAGTCTATAGTCTATAGGAACTAGTTGGCCGCTGAGACAGGGGTGAGGCGGCGGTTCGCAACGCACGTACTGAGTAATGCGCCCCCGCTCCTCCATCCCACCGCTCACATACCTAAGGCGCGATCAACTAGTTCCGCGCGGTCTATACTTCTTAACCTCACGAACAACAGGCGAATAGGCTTTTGTTATTAAAAAAAAACCCTTAGTTAAGAAATAGTTAAATATATGAAAACAAACACATGCCATACTCATGCATAACAAATAAATAGCATGAATATGTTGACTTATTTTAAGCAAAAATCACTAATATTTTATCTGAACCATACCGATTACTACAACGCATTCGAATCTTGTGGTGCATAGTTAAAGACTTTAGCGGAAGTAAAATACCAAAACCAAAAAAAAGTAAGGAAATAGCACGAAGATGCGATAATTTAAACCCTAAAACACTCCACCTAAACATTAATAAACTTACTTTACGACCGTTGGTTATGCATTTCTCAACTAGGTAAAATAATCAAAAACAGTAAAAAAGATTATTTTACATTCTCAAAGGTTTTCCAACCGTACTTAAACGTCATCTTTTCAAGTGTTCCAACCGAGCTAAAACGGTTGACAAATTGAAAAATAAACTATAATAGCAATATAATATTCGCTGGGCAATCGACATTATTATCGATAGCCTACTTTAGTGGATCTTAACCTCATCACTATCTCGCCGCAAGACACAGCGGCTGTACTATGCGACGCTCCGCGTAAATAAAGTATCGTTTTGTTATTTTTACATTGCTTGTCCAGTCGCTTAGCGACATACTTAAGGTAGTGGTTAAGGAGCAATGTATTTGCTGCAAAAATAGTACAGCCGCTGCGATATTTGAAAACAAAAATAACGTAGTAAAAGCAAGAAATATTTTACGATTTGTTGTTTTTTTATGATTTTAAAGATAAATACAGTAAAATACTTTTAATTACATATGGTAAGTGATTCCGTGAGATACGAAGTTTTTAATATCACTTCGGTTTTTGCAGGAAACCACTGAAGAACACGGCATTTTTATAATTTATCGTGACCACGGTCGAAAGCGTACTTGTTCGCGGAGACGGCCATTTGGCGAGTAAAGGCACAGCGTGCGCATAACGCGTGGACACAAACACGCCCCCATGCCACTTCTCCTGTTTTTTATATTTCTATGGAAGTGCCCTTCTACACTCACGTATTCGCTTAACTTCGATCAACTTCGCGAGTAGTATATTGCATGCTTTAAACTTAAAGGATGATATACTACGATGTTTACGTGCGCGCCATCTCTGTGACATCAATGAAATTAGTGTTCAGCAGTGCTATTCTGTACAAATCTCACCGCGAAAACTTAGGTGAAGTGAGCGTGGAGTGAGCTGTCAATAGTGTCAATCCCATATTCCCATCTAGCATTAGGTAGAATGACAACTCACTTCACCTAGGTTTTCACGGTGAGATTTGTACAGAATAGCACTGCTGTAGTTATTGAACATCGATTCCACGCGCGTGCAAGATACCATATTTAACAATAATTGTTTACGATAATATTACAAAATTGTCATACGCATACAACAACAAGGACAACATCAGCATACTTAGGCAGCCCTGGTGGTAACTGTAGGGCGATAGTGGGGTGTTGCGGTTTGAGAGGGGAAGTAGGTGCATATATGCGGTCTTTCGGAATAAAGGAGATTCACTTCTATATGTGGTATTATTTATTATTCTTATCGTAGTAATTAATATATTACTTAATCCAATTTAGATTAACAAATATTGATTTACTGATAAAACTGATAATTTAGTTTTATTTTTATTTTATTTTCTTTAATTAGGTAACCAACAGCGATACACTTAAAGTATGTTACAGAGTATGTGAATCACAGTATTGTATAGCTAATACATAATAGGTTTCCCTGAATAACTAGGATAAGTATAAAAACATACGAACGGACTACTAATAAATATTTAAATTCAAAAGGTGCAGTTTTGATGATTTCACAAGAGCACCAACATGTTACTCGGGTTTGTAACAAACAGAACAACAATTTACATCTCTCGAGATTTTTCAAAACTGTTCACAAAAAAATTTACTATAAAACTAACTACTAACTAAACTACTAACTAAACTTAACTACTAACTTAACTGTTACTGTAACAAGTTATGTAGGGTCAAACCTATACTAATAACGGAGTGGGTAACCTTCACTTTCTATAACTTCTTCTAATCTTGATCTCATTCTATTTCTGCCTAGCCTTTTCCCAACTATGTTGGGGTCGGCTTCCAGTCTAACCGGATGCAGCTGAATACCATTATTTTACATGGAGCGACTGCCTATCTGACCTCCACAACCCATTAACTGGGTAATACGATACCCCTTGGTAAGACTGATTGTCAGACTTTCGGGCTTCTGACGACCCGTAACGACTGTCAAAGATCCACAAATGACAGCCGGGACCAACGGCTTAACGTGCTTTCCGAGGCATGGAGGAGTCTCGGTATGTAAAGATGGTCACCCATCCACAGACCAACCCCGGCAAGCGTAGCTTAACCTGATGGATCGACCCGTGCGGCTGTTATTACTTAGCCACGATTGATCTCATTCTATTTACCATATTAAAATAAATGTCACTTAATCGCATTAATTCCCATGTTCTCATAACCTCTTCATCTAAATTTTGCCTAGTTCTGACTTTACTTGAGTCCCAATTAAGCACCATTTGACCCCACAAATTTTCTATCGGGTTTAAGTCAGGGCTTTTACATGGCCAATCAATCACTGTTAAGTCTCTTTGAGTAGAAAACCACTCCGTAACCGGTCTTGACCGATGCACCGAACTTTTATCTTGAATATAATAAATATGTCCATCAGGGTATACGTTGCGCACTGTTGGAATCATCACGTCTCTTAAAATATCCAAGTAACGTTCGCCATTCATTCGAGTGCCAACTTCAACAAGCTCTCCAGGACCTATCGAAGACATCCATCCCCAATATCCTGAAAACACACAAATATTACTAAGTATACCATAAATAAAAAGACAATGCCATTGTCTTGTCTTGTCATGTTAATTTTTTATCAATTTCATTTTGCAGAGCCTAATAAAAAATAATATATTTTAATTTTTTTTTTACTTAATTTTTTATATATGTATTTTTTAATATTTTTTTATATACAACGTGTCGTTTTACATCCTCATTAAATTTAAGGGTGTGGTATAGACCATCAAGCCGAACAACTTTATCCATGGCACCAACACCGTAATCGCGAAGAAATAATCAGCCGTCCCATACATTTGCGTCGAGTAGGTATTGGAGTTTTCTATAGAACAGTTGAAATTTTTTACGATGGTGGTCCCGTAGAGAAAGTTGTTCGGTTTGATGTTCTGTATCACACCCTGAAATTTAACGAGGATTTTTATTCTTATTCTTATATTATTTTATAAATGTATACATATAAATACTGTTGTCAATAATAGGTGTAAAAATAAAACATTTTCAGTTTTCATATAAATATGTAAAGCATTTCTATTGTAATAATTATATATTTTATGTCAGTCATTGTAAAAGTTACACCGCAAAAACTCTTTTTATGCCTTGTTTACATTTATTATCATATAATGATTCACAATAATAGCCCTGACCACCAATGTTCCCGATACCGGTGGGCTACTATTTTTTTTTTGTTATCTATAATATTTCAAAATGTAAATGATATGTACCTAAATGAAATAATCATTAATATGAATCATTACATGACAATAAATTAATAATTAATAAATAAATTATTTTTATAGTAATACGTTATTATTATAACTAATAATAACATTATATTAAAATAGTCACAGCGCTGCTGAGTCCTAATTTAGGAAATAAACAGTATTTATTATAATCAAGTGAGTTGGTTAATGTTAGTAATTAATTAAATGAACTATTGCTTACCCAGCGATAACCTGCCGCTAGTCCTCAAAGGTAAAACATTTTGAGAGTTGTAGCGTTCGTCTGGTCTTCTCCACAGTATTTTACGTCCATCTTTATCGGACTTAAACGTCTTTTCGTCGGTAAAAATGACTATTTCATTTTCCCAATCAAAATTCATAGATTGAGTTGCAAATCTTATCCTGGCTTGACGATGAGCTTTGGTTAGTTCAATTTTTTTGTCAGGTTTATAATTATGGATCCCAGCTGCATGTAAATGTCTTCGGACAGTGGTAAGCGAAATGACATGTCTTATAGCACTAGATCGGGTGGTTCTGAAAGAATCCGTGGTATGGTTATTAACAATATCACGATGACGGCTGGATTGACTTGTGTAAGCAATCGGACGTGGCCCTTGGCGATTACACTTCACTTCACCAGTTTCTTGATACCGTCGCACCCATAAACGATCTGTCTTTCTCTATATGGAAGTAAATTAAAAAGTTAGAATTCTAATGGAAAAAAAATGAAAATATAAACTGATTTTATTTTAGATTACACTTACGTCGACATTTAGTTCTCGAGCAATACTCTTTAAACTTTGATTTTGTTCCCAAAGGACATTATTTTCACTTTTAAAAAGTTACTCAATCGAGGCATGCTTTTAATGTAATTGAATATGTCTTTATTCGAACAGCACAAGCAGACGAGTAATTATGCTATGATGCGACGACGTCATGTTATACTTAACAAAATTATAAGCTTACCCTCAATTTTCTTCATTATCCATTTTTTAAAGAAACGACACAGCGAACTTGAATGATGTGATGGATGGTCCGATTTGACATGAGGGTGTCCCTCTTTGTCCCGCTATGTTTGTCTCTCTTTGGCATATAAAATTATATGAGCGATCAAAAGTGACCCATTATTTTGTATAACAGCTTGGCTCGTGAACAGGGTCCAGGTTCGATCCATACGTCGGCTAAGATTTTACTTAATTTTAAAATTCTGTTGTGAGTTTTTAGAAACTTGTAAAAATATAATATAACGTTTGTGGAACACGAATGGAAGTTTAAAAATATGAATTGGTTGGATGCACGGAGTAAAGAAAAAAGGTTGAATGCGATGGATATTACCAGAGGCGGATTAAATGTCGACAGCGCCCTAGGCAAGCACCTCATTGGCGCCCCTGTGGCGGCCATACATTATTAATTTTAACTAGTAGGTACTTATATAATTAGCTGCGCCCCACGGTTTCACCCGTGTGATAATCTCTGAAAATCTGAAATCTGGTTCTCCATATCTACATAGGTACCAAGTTTCATCAAAATCATTTCATATTTTGTTGGTCTAAAAACTTATGTGCGTGCGCCCCCTTGTAACGTCGCGTCCCTAGGCACGTGCCTAGTTTGCCTTAGGGATAATACTCCACTGGATATTACCTAGCGGTCGCTTGCAAGAGCGCCGTCAGTATTTTTTTTCTAGTTAGAATATCTTAGTAGTTTCATTGACTTCACAGAGATGGCGCGCTTTTATACATTTCTAGGGGGTGAGATTTTTATGGAGCTGTGTGTACCATAATACCATTGTCTAGCGATTGGGCTAGGATTAAACAGATACTGATGTGTGAATCATGATAGAGGAAGAAACAGACGACGCGGACGTTTCCGGTCGTAGTTCAGTCCATGGTCGGGAGCGATGGTGAAAACATGGTCTTGCGACCATCCTTTGCAGGAGTGGGAGCTTGAGGCCCCAACTAACAAAATGTCGCCCTATACGCAACAATAGAGTCAGGCGCCGAAGGGCGGAGGAACCGGCAATTTGTCTTTGATATCTCATATTATTATGAAATTTATTTTAAAATATGTATTTAATACAAAACATTAAAAAATCACATACAAAGCACTACCGGTATTTATTTTAAAAAAAGTTTTTTTTTAATGGTATATTTTTTTCGGCTAATTTAACTCTATAGATGTCTAACCGCAAAAATTTAAAAATACGTACAGTAAACTTCTTTTTCTATAAAAAATATTGACTTTCGATAAAAACCCATATTAGCAATACATCTCGTCACTAAACATGTCTATGGCGTTACGTTACACGATTATCACTTTGCTTAATTTTTCTTTTAATTTAATTTTATTTGTAGATAATAACATTTTGGCAGGATGATTTATTTAATTTACTACAGTTATTATTGAATCCGTATTTTACGATTATGATATTTAGGTGCAGCTAAAATATTAAATCACGATTGTAAATCGCGATAACGTTCAAGAGTGAAAACGAACAGTTTGTCAAATGTCACCCCACAGACATATACACACATCAAAAGTGTCTAGGGATCAACATATATTTTTGCAATAACTTTTCTCCTGATTGATATTAATTAAAATTTTCTTTAAGGATTCATCAAATAAAGTGTTTTCGTTTGTCACAGTAACGATAAACCAAGTCACCTTTGCATTAATAGAAATTTGCCATTTTCCTAATAAAGGGATTTTTGACATCCCCTAACATTAAAGTTCGAAAAAAAGACTGAAATAACAGTTTTCTTTAAAATTTTATTGGGTAACTTAAACAATTAATAATCCGTGTTTCTACCGCGAACACTAACAACAAAGAACATCGGTTTGGCATACTCAAAATGAGTTCATCCAAATCACGCTGTGGAATGGCCGCCCATGTTCGTTGCAACAACAAAAAAAGGTCTTCTTGCGACTGGATACCCTCCATATTCGGCAGAGCTCTTCTCTGTAGCATATCCCATGCATGCTCAATCGGGTTCAAGTCTGGCGACTGAGCAGGCCAGGGCAGGACATTGATGTTAGCTGCGGCGAGAGTCTGTCTTACAACTCTTGCGGTGTGCGGTCGTGCATTATCATGCATTAACTGAAATAAGGGACCGATTTGCACTTGTAGAGGAACGATGACGTCTGATACAATCGTCTCAGCATAAATTTGAGCGTTGAGGTTGCCTCTGATCCAAATCAACTCAGTTCTTCCGCCGATCCAAATACCCGCCCATACCATGATGGTTCCACCACTATAAGGATGGACTTCCTGGCAGGATTTTAATCGCTGTTGGCGTCCAGGGGTTCTCCAGTGTCGTATACGTCTTGTATCCGGTCTCATACCAAAACGAGACTCATCAGAAAAGCACACGAAACGCCATTGTTCTTCTGCCCAATTTCTGTGTTCAAGAGCCCATTGATATCGAATCCTACGATTGTGCATTGCTATAGGTGGTACCCGTAGTGGTCTTCGGGAATGAAGGTTCACTTCATGCAAGCGGTTTCTGACTGTTTGGTCGCTAATTAAGTTCCCTGAAGAGTGATGAAGCCTCACGGCTAACATCATGGCGGTTATAGTTGGAGCTCTTCGAGTTAAGATTTGAATGTATCGGTCTTGTCTCCGTGTGGTGCAGCGATACCGTCCTCCATGGCGCTCAGCCACGGTACCAGTGCTTCGGTAACGTGTCCAAAGTCGACTGATAACACTCTGACTTGTATTCAGAGCTAAAGCCACAGTACGTTGCCGGGAACCAGCTTCTATCATTCCCACGGCTCTGAGCATTTCTTCCCTGCTTAAATGACGTCGCCGCTCCATAATAACGTTGGTTTTAATCAGTAGTAGGGAAACAGTAGCACTAATAATGTCTTCAATGCGTTGTATGTTTTTATAGGGAAAATATTGACAGCTGATTTTCATCTTTTACTCGAATTTGATTCACAGTTCCTGATTCAAATTATGAAATGCACCAAAAAGGATCCATATAAATTTATAAAATCATAAATTTATTACAAAGCCACATCTCAATCTCAAGAAATCCGCATAAAAATGCTTGATCCCTAGACACTTTTGATGTGTGTAATATGTCTGTGTGTCACCCGCACTATGCTAGAGCGCAAAAATTATAGGGGATTTCACGAAAAGCTAGGGGAAATCTAAAATTAGAGGATGGCATCACTGGGCACTTGGCAGCATGCGTGACTGTCACTACTGTCAGTGTCATTTTTAAATTGACATTTTGTTTGTTCAATGTGGTATGGTAGTGTGTGTGCTGCGTTTGCTTCTCGATATTTCTTAATTTTTCCAGAAGTTGTAGTCCTATATTAGATGATTCATCGCGTTCAATAAAAGTCTGTTGGTCTGTGTGTACATTGTTAGTAGTGTAATATCAATCTATCAAGTGACTTGTCGTTAGTTAAAGTGAAGTTCAACTTGTGTTTAAGATAAAAATTTTGGTTAGTCAAAATGAGTTCAAATAATCCCCCTAAAAATAATAATACGGTTGCCATTCCTGCTAATAGTCAGGATAATGCCCAACCGGTACAAGGTATTGCTGGAGCAGTGAGTTTTTCTCTTGCCAACAATCAACAAAATACACAAAATGACGCTTTGTCGCCTGGTGGATCTTTGCTAGCAAGCAGTCAGGTTTCTGTGAACCGAAGACAACCAAAAAATTTACAGGTAAGTAAAAGAATGAATAACAATTCATAGTTTACTAAGTTTTCTAAAGTGTTCTAGTACTTACTTATATAATGCCATGTTCTGTGTGGTGATTTCAGAGTTTGTTGAAGTTTGCTATGGAAGCAACGCAAGCGGAAGACGCTCCAGGGACCGCAGGGAGAGCCCCTCTGGATGAACAGGTTCGTAAACATTGATGTTAAACATGATTTTGTAAGTTATTATTGAATTTCAAACATGTTTCAGTAAACATATTAAAATGCAAATTATTTATGTTTTATTAATACTGCATTAAAAATGTGAAAATAAAGATTAAACCATTAGCTACACATTGAACATAATTAAGTACCTATAATATTTTCTTAACCTATGCAATTTTTTAAAACATTACATCATATCATTACAGAGGCGTAGATTCCTTGAAGAAGCACTGAGAAGTTTAACCGTGAATGTGTCAGAGGTCCTGGATAACGCTATCAAAGTACTGACAAACAAGGAAGTGTTGGATAGTATAAAAGAGGGTGATGCATTGCCTGATGAAGTGAGGAATTCATTCACCGTACTACTGGATCATGTTGATCACCTAGATGTGGCTAATGGTAAGAAAACAGTCTTTACTGTTCTAATTTACAGAGGATTATAGTCCTAATTGGATGGTGTTGTGTGTAAATGAATCAAGCAACAGTGTTTCAAAATGAGCTTCTTTGTTGGGATACTTTGATATGTATTATAATTAACTAGTAGTTAATTATAATAATAACCAGAACTAAGCTTATGACAAAGTTCGAGTGGCCAACAATCACCCTACCATTTTGGTTGTTACCATTCAATACTACATAATGACTTCCAATTAGCCTGGTTAACTCACAAATTGGCATTCAGGTCAGTTTTAAACCTTTTCAGCTGTAGAATACTCTAGAGATCTATAAGGATTTTGTACAGATTACATTACTTGTCTGGTTTAAAATTAGTGAGAAATACTAGTGCCTAATGCCTATGTCATACATTCATATATTTTTAAATATATTAATTTGAAATAATTTAATTTATTTAATTATTTATTTCGTTTTCAATTTTAATACGACAATAATTGAGCCCCTCTTTACTAACATAGTGTTAAGATAATGTTTTACTAACAAAATTATGGACATTGAATGGTCAGCAATAAATTATTTTATTTTATTTATTTTTATATTTATGACAATTAAAATCAACAAAAACCATTGTCATTCATCATCATCATCATCATCATCATCATCACCACCACCACCATCATCATCATCATAATTTCAGCTGCAAAACGTCCACTGCTGGACATAGGCCTCCCCTCAATTTGGCCACATGGACACATTGTCATTAGAAAACAATAAAATAATTGCTTATTCATTTTATCAATAAAAAATTGTGATAGCTTGGCTAATATACCTACATGATATAAATATATTATAATTTATTTATATTTATTTATTTTAGCAATTAGGAATAATGTGCCTTTCTACCAATTAAAAAAATATAGAATTGGATCATTAGTTCTGCAGATTACGCCCTCCATTCAAACAAATAAATTTAACCTCTTTCTTCTATGTTTCTTTCTGTCTTTATTTTCTTCTCGTTCCTTTTTTTATAAAGAGGTAAAATTTGTCGAAATTCTGAATTTCGGCCATGGCAGAGACATGAGACTAGCCGTGGTTTGAGATATTATATATATAGTACACAAGTGTGTGGCACACACAGGTAGGTGCACACACTCTTCCCTCCCTCTCATAGTCCGACGGGATGGCAATGACCAATGGATTCATTTTATCAACTGCGGGGATGAATAAGTTACACTATTAATCTAACCAAAGTTTCTTTTTAATTCATAATTTAAACTTAAAATTCCAGACTTCTACAAAATGGGTGGTTTCGCTATGTTCCCAATGTGCTACAACAGTCAGAATGAGGACTTGCGAGCTCGTGCCAGCTCGGTACTGGGCACGCTGTGTCAGAACAACCCCTTCTGCCAGGAGAAGGCTCTGAGCAGTGGGCTGCTGCCGGTGCTGCTCAATTTGGTACAGACGGAACGGGGGACTGCACTTGCCAAGTGTCTGTATGCTTTATCATGTGAGTAATGGCAATAAATAAAAAAAAAAAAAAAAAAAAAAATGTTAGCAGACTGTAGCTAACACAGTATGTTCAAATTATAGTTTTTTTTTTGTCAGATAGCTTTAGGAAATTAGATCTTTAGATTTCTTGCCCCCCGACCTACCCCGTCGCATCGCATCGCCTACCTGCGCTATTACTTCGTTTTTGCTTAGCGTTCTTTCTCATTTTTTTCTTTTTGCTCGGCTTCCCCAAGAATCCTCAAGAATTGGGTTATCAAATGCAAAATGAATTTTTCAAATCCGACTGATAGCAGCAGAGATTAGCGCGTTCAAACAAACTTATTAATAGTATAGATATGTCAAAACGTCGTATTTATTCTTCAGACAAAAGTTATCTGACTACTGATGAATCAGCCCTAATTTAATTTTTAGTTTTTTGTACTTAAAATCTATAAATCCACCCTAATTGCGTAAAACACTATCAATCGAAATCTGAATCATTTTGTAGCAAATTTCTAATCCATTGCTTCTGAATGTTCGAAAAATTTGTCTGCTCGACAACGTAAATAACGCAATGAATTTTGTTGAACTGTCAAAATGAAATCGATTCCGATTGATAGTGTGTTACGCAATTGCCCCGCGGGCATTGAAATTACTAAAAGGTTGTAACACAATTTAAAAAATAGATAAGTACTAGACCAATGTTAGTTTTTTCTGTTAGTATTCTCACTGAGAAGTCCCCCCTGGATATTTCTCAAGCCTTTTAAAAGAAAACCTTCAGCACCTGTTTCCCCTTACCTCGAGAATGTGCTCCTCTTTTCGAGGATGACTACGATTTATACTCGTACTAACTGCGCCCCGCGGTTTCACCCACGTAGACCAAGATAAAAAGTAGCCTTTGGAGGCCTGTGTGTGTGTGTTGTACTAAATTTCATCCAAATCGGTCCAGCCGTTTGAGCGTGAAGAAGTAACAAACATACACACACACTCACAAACTTTCGCCTTTATAATATTACTAGCTTCGCCCCGCGGTTTCACCCGCGTAAACTGGGGTAAAAGAAGCCTATGTGTTATTCCAGCTTATAAGCTATCTACATACCAAATTTCATCCAAATCGGTCCCGCGGTTTGAGCGTGAAAAAGTAACAAACATACACACACACACTTTCGCCTTTATAGTATTAGTTTGATGATTATTGTGATATCTTATAAAGTACACACTCATCTGGTTATACGGTATACAAAGATTTAGAGTTTTCAACTGCACTCGTTGCCGCCCTTGTATCCGCGCCTGCTTTATACTAACTTTGTGTTCTTACCGAAATTTACACTGACTGACTTTGTTTTGTTTCAGTAGTAAATAATATAATTTTCTTTTCCTGCAGGCATGTCTCGCGGGTATGACCCAGCTTCCCTGGAGCTGCTTAAGCAGGGAGGCTGTGCAGTCCTCGTGGAACTACTTACGTCGCCTGAACCATCAGCCAAGACAAAGGCAGCTTTCCTCATCAGACATTTATGCCAGAATTTTGTTGACTCTAGAAGTAAGACCACTACGCTTGTTATCATTGAACACAGTCGCTTTAGCAACCTCATCTCTGAATGTTTGTACTGGGGCGCACCTTTTTCTCATACAAAGTTAAGCTATGTCTAAAGACGTCCCGCCAATTTTTTAGGGTTCCGTACCTCAAAAGGATAAAACGGAACCCTTATAGGATCACTCGTGTGTCTGTCTGTCTGTCTGGCTGTCTATCTGTCTGTCTGGATGTCTGTCTGTCCGTCTGTCAAAGCCAATTTGCTCCGAATCTAATGGACCGATTAAGTTGAAATTTGGTACACATATGAATTTCTGTGACCCAAATACGGACAGGTAAAGTAAATAAATGAATTTTGAATATGGGGGTCACTTTTGGGGGGCAAATAAGAAAATTAAAAAAAAAAAGTTTTGCAAACTATACCGTGTTACGTATCAAATGAAAGGACTTACGATGAGGGTCTCAAATATTTTTTTTTTTATAATTTTAAAATAAATTGTTTTAATGTTATTTAAGAAAATAGACGAAAATTGACCATTCCCCCCCTTATCTCCGAAACTATTGAGCCTAAAACTTTGAAAAAAATACAGAAAATAGATCTTTATCTGTAGATTACAGGAAAACCTATAAGAAGTCTGTGGTCTTAAAATAACATGGTAAATCTCTCAATATTTTGAGTAGAAACTTACATTTACAGTTGGAATGTATGGAAGAACATGTTTTTCGACTACAATGTTAAGTTTGTTCTTGGAATAATTCATACCAACTACGGAACCCTTCATTGTGCGTTGTCCGACACGGACTTGGCCGGTTTTTTTTCAATTTGACCACACCTTTCTGATACACCTGTATATTTATAATCATTGTCTGAAGTTAAGTTTTTTTTATAAGTAAATATGTATTTAGAAAGCATTTACTTAAAAAGCATTGCCATACAACGGGGCAATGCCGCCAGTCTCTTGGGTACTTTACCAGTCGACAACGATGCGGAGGAATTTTTCGATGCCGTATTTTAGTTTTTTAATAGTTTTAGTTATGTTAGGATATAATTTTGTTAAGTATATTTAGGGTAAAAAGCTGTTATTTTGACATTACAGACGCTTCAATTTTATTTATTTGTATAGGTATAGATTTTATTCGCATCTAAACAAGAAAGTGGCCCTTCTAATGACAAGTGGTCAACAGCGCCTTTGGATATCTGCGATGCTTCTGTTATTGCGATTCTAGAAAAAGAACAAGAGTGAACAGGCATCTTATGGGCACGCTCGTTCCACCATAGACCTTATCCATCGCTTTCCATCAGGCGTGATCTAGGTCAAGAGCAGGCCCATACAGCAAAAAAAAAAAAAAATTGAAACAACTGAAATGTGTCATGTGTCAGTAATTACACCGGCACTCATACCCTTCAAAACGAAACACAGCAGCTTTGCTTGGCGGCAAAAAAGGCATGTCGTAGTTCTTCCCCTGATAAATTCCTTAAGGACGCTGTTACAAATGGGTAGTCAAATCAATACTTTTTACACAAAAGTATGTTTATTAAATAAAATGCTTTACATTCTTAAAATGTTTTTTTGCCCAAACTGTTGATAGATGTGCATGGTACGATTCTGAACTATAAATATAATTTTAAATAGGTACATTTTCTCAATAAATGTACCGAAGTAAAAATTTTCATTCCGGTACATTTATTGAGAAACTGTAAGTACCTATCTAAAATTATATTTGTAGTTCAGAATCGTACCATGCACATCTATCAACAATTTGGCCAAAAAACATTTGAAGAATGCAAAGCATTTTATTTAATAAACATACATTTGTGTAAAAAAGTATTGATTTGACTACCCATTTGTAACGGCGTCCTTAAGGGGGAAGCGCCAGGGTAGCCCGCGAAATAAAAATTTTCTTAGGTTTTTTTGCAATTTGCAAGACGGTATTAGGTTGTATATTGATCAAAATACGATTCGCGACCGTAAAAAGTGTGTATTTACTATACAAATCTTTAAGACCAAGTAATCCTATTGAATGACAATTTTATGAAATCTTGACATTTGAGGATTATACTAACTTAACGAGTTGTATTGCTGATTGTAATGTTTATAATTCTGTAAACACATATTTGTTATCGTTGTGAATTATACTTTAATCAAAATACAACCTAATACTGACTTGCAAATTGCAAAAAACTATAGAAAATTTGAATTTCCGCCTTCCCCCTTAACCTTTCGTATGGCAACGATTCTCACAATTTATACCGCTTGGGGGTGCTGTTGTTGTTGTTGCTGTTGTCATTGAGGACGGACCTGTCAAATTTACAACTACTAAAATTATCATCAATCAATAAACGATATACGATAAAATACACGATTAAATTGAAATGTTATGTTGTAAAATTCAAAGACAAGAAAGTATTACGTATCGTAATGTAGAGTAAAAGAGATGGGTATATAATTTCCGTTCATTCATTATTAATCAGATTACGATTCTCGCAATTTATCCCGCTTGGGGGCGCTGTTGCAGACGTAGACCTGTCAAATTTAGAACTACTCAAATTATCTAGCCATTACAGAAACAATGGGGTTGTTTACCAGAAGCTTCCAAGAGAGCGCTGTATGTTTGTCTCTTGTCAAAGTCATCTCGAAGACAAAGCAACCAATCGGCGACAAAAAAAAACACTTACACCATCTCGCGGCAAAGTTTTCAGCGCGGAACTCCATTGGCAGCTGAATGAAAGTAACAAACACTTCGCGTCATTTACGCGGAACTAATTTGACAGTTTTCTTTCCCATTAAAATGCCATTGTGTCTCGCGTAGATCCGCGTTTCCGGCAGTCGAGTGGTAAGAGCTCAAGAGCAAGAGCTACTGCTAGCAATCTAATAACATTTCGTTATATTTTCAGAACAATTCGTAAAACTAAACATCGTGAAGGTAATAGCAGAAGATCTTCAAGCCAGAAGGGACGACAGCACAGAACATTTGCTGAGCATATTGCAAGTGTTAGTAAGTTCCAAGGACCCCACCATCTTGCGACTGTGTAGGGACGCGAGGTATAACCTGAAGAATGTTCTACAAGATCACCTCAAGCGACCAGAACTACGTGATGATAGGTTCTTAGAAGAGAAGGAGTATTGTCAAGAGTTGTTAACGACTATTTTTGCAAGTAATAATATGAATAAACCGCCGTTCAGCCAAGTGAATGTGGAGCAGGCGGATAGGTAGTGATAATAATATCGTTCGTGTGATCTCTTTTCTGTACTAAATTATACAGGGTCAAATTAAATTAGCTAGAGAAACTCCGCAGAATTGATACTTAGGTGTCGATAATGAAAAAAAAAAATAAAAAAATCATGTTCTGTGTCTAACTGATTTTCTCAACTAAAGTAAATTTACATCCAGCGGCCGACACTTACCCTGAGGAGTATCGATATTTAAACATGATAAGTTTTTGCGGAGTTTCGCTAATTAATTTAATTTTACTGTATTAATTAATTCCACATTACAGTGCAATTGTAAAATTAAACGCTGTGGTTAAAGAATATAAATTGTACGACAATGGTTAGTGTAACCTGCATTAGCAATGTGCAACGATTTAAAGATTTATATTCGTTGTGAAACATTGGTGCCGATTCTCTTGTCACAAATGCCTCTAAACTAGACTAAAAATCACCAAAATTTAGTTTATTCCTGTCAAACGACGATTTCCCATTCTGAAATTGACTAAAATGACACAACTTAACTATATTTTAGTTTGACAGCACTACATTGCACTGAGTTTAACTAAAATTAACACCAACACCTTGATTTCAGGTGCGAAAACAGTTATTACTGTATCTTTTTTTCTGTTCTTTTCCATAGATTCGAAAACGGTGTGTCCTATCGCAAATACATACCGGGCAAAATCATAACCCTCCTTTTTGCTTCGCCGTAGTCGGGGTAAAAATAATGATAAAGTTTCCCCCCTATAAAAAACACATAAACACATAAAACTCAACATAATATAGGTAATAATTTTTCATATTTTCCATACAAAAAGTGAATAACTCCATATAAAACGCGTTGAGGCCTCCTGCGCGCCTTCGGCTTTAAAAAACATTCTCGGGGTAGGGCCAACAAGTACCACGCGGAGTCGCGACTGTCAAACTCGATTTTAATTGTGTCAAAATCACGTCAATAGTTAGTTTAGTTCAGTGTACAAGAGAATCGGCACCATTGTGCAATATAATTTAGTAGGGAGAAGAGAAATTTTCTTTATTTGTAAATACTATTTTGCAGGTGTAAATGATCGTAGATAATAAAAACTGGAGTGTTCAGTTATCGAATATGGCCAATAAAGCTCCATTTACACGGTGCAAGTTTCTGGAACGTTGAAGAGCAATAATCGCATGTCATAAAGCACATTTAATTTTATTGCTATTCAAGAATTGTATGCAAGTGTTTACATGCGTCCGATTTCCATAAATTGGCATACTATATGTGATTGCAAGTTTTGCCATTCAATAAAATTGTATGCGACATACACCAAGGCAATAAAATAGCAAGGCGAGTATTCCATGCAAGTTTTGCCTCCTCTAAACACAGAGTTGCTCGTCCTTGTACAATTGAGTTGAACATCTTGTTTCGCTCGCTCATGTTTGAATGATACAAAATTTTAATGCCAGAATTGAATGCAATTTTATTGTATACGTGCTGTTTACAGCTATACCCGTTTTGAACGGCGTGTGTTTAGACGGTGCCACTTAATTGCCATTTCAATTTTAGGTATAGTATGCCACAGGCAATAAACTTGCACCGTGTAAATGGAGCTTAAGCGGAGCCGCTATCAGTTTTTCACTGTAACAGCTGTATAAATCTGTGGCTTGTGGTCTTTGTTCACGCGCCGTCGACGTGCGTATATCCTACACACTACACGCTTGTAGCTTGTGTTGTTGTTGTTGTTGTGTGTGTTGTTGGGCCGCTGCCCGCACTGTGCTTTTTTGTATGAAAATGCATCGCGCTGCAGCCCAATGGGGTTGTTTCCTGGAAGCTTCGTCACAAGAGAGCGCTGTGTGTTTGTCACTTGTCAAAGTTATCTTGAAGACAAAGCTACCAATCAGCGACAAAAAAAAAAAAAAAAAAACACTTAGCGCCATCTCGCGGCAAAGCTTTCAGCAAGGAACTCTATTGACAGTTGAATGAAAGTAACAAAAGCTGAATTAATGTAAAAATCTCTTGGCGCCATCTACGCGGAACTAATTTGACAATTCTCTTCCCCATTCGGCTGTAATGTACGCTTAGCACAAAACGCACAACAAAAACACGCTGTAAACGTAATGTTACATTGTCTGGTGTTGCTTTCTCAAGTTATCTGCGCTGCTGCAGATGCGTGTCGTTTGTCGGCGTAAATAGAACAGCGCTGTGGATTTTAAATTTTTCGTGCTGACTCGAGCGCTGAAAATCCAACAGCGTGCGTTTGGAAAACGGGCATAAGTCGACGTGCGCACGGATGTAAAAAAATCGCGGCAATTTTATTTCGCGCACTGTATTTTCAAAGTTCTGCTTAGCGCCGAGAGTTGAAAATCCAACAGTGTGTTTTTTCGACGAGCTAGAATGCACTCTGTTGTTGTTAAGTTGGATTCTCAACGCTCGGCTCAACAACGAAAGTTGAAAATCCAGTGCGCGATAAAATCGCGCCGCGATATTTTTACGTCCGTGCGTACGTCGGCTAAGTGTTCGTATGCAGAGCAGAGGCCATAAACCTCTCTAACCCTGTCGCTCGTAGATTTGATTTTAATTCCCTTCTTTCGGCACGGGACAAGGTCATGCTGGAGCAAAAATATTAACCAATTAGTAGCTTCTAGGATACGCTAGATATACTAAAGTATTGTCCTTGTGCGTGTAAGGTTTTTTATTGCGAGCTCTTATTGATAAGTTAAAATAAATGAAAATAGTGATAACGATTCATTAATATGGACTTAACATTATACTAAGGGTAGATACCCTTAGTATAATGTTAAGTCCATATTAATAAGTAAAAAAAGTCCATATTAATAAGTAAAGTAAGTAAGTATATTAAAAAGTATACAAACATATCTGTATGTAGATACATACAGATATGTTTGTATACTTTTTGTAAACAAGAAACAATTAATAAATAAATTGGTGCAATTAATGTCCTAATGATGCTTTTGGTGTAACATTGTAATAATAGTTCTGTTGTTTCGTGATTTAAGCTGAATTTACATAAAGAAACTAGTTGTGCAAAATTATTTATTCATTGATTTAGTTTCAGGTTCAGCAAAAATACTGGAAAGTAAACACTTATGCCACTTGTTAAACATTTAACAAGTGGCATGTGTTTACTTTCCAGTATTTTTGCTACAACATACCGCTCCCGAACAACCGAACTAATGAGACTAGAGGGTTTAATCTATTTACATGTGATGCTATCAATGATTAACTAAGTTTGCGCAACTAGTTTCCTAATGTAAATGTGGCTTTAGTAATATTACGTAATCTGCTTTTAACTGCCTTTATAAGTACCTGATCTATATTTTTTTGCGTCGTTCAGGGGCCCTATTATGAAGTATCATTGCCATCGTGATTCCTGTCCTAAAAAGAGATGGTGCTATCTGTCATGTATAGCTCCATCCCACTTTTTCTCTCTCACTGGAATCATGGTGGCATTAAAATGTCATAGTATAAAGTTATTTAGACGACGTTCGCACGGACGTGAAAATATCGCGGCGATTTTTATTCGCGCACTGGATTTTCATTTCACTGCTTGGGCCGAGAGTTGAAAGTCCAACAGTGTGTTTTTTCAACGCGCTAGAATGCACTCTGTTGTTGTTAAGTTGACTTCTCAATGCTCGGCTCAACACCAAGAGGTGAAAATCCAGTGCGCGATAAAATCCCGCCGCGATATTTTTACGTCCGTGCGTACGTCGGCTTACAGCCAGCGTTTGCACAATAATTGCATTTATAAAGTGTTTCCAATGAGCTTTGTGTAATGTGTGCTTGGAACTTGTTTTTGCGCCTATTATAGTACACCAGCAAAACAGGGCTCTGATACCCGTATACCTATTCTTCGAAAGTGGTCTTAGATACCTATGAAACGATTTGTTTCGGTTACGTTCGAACGGAACGTTATCAATAACGTTTTTGAAGAACTAAATTTAAATCGTACTTGATTAATAAAACGTTTTTAACCGGTTTTTCCTTTTTTGATGGGTGAAATGAATACGTAAGGTACGTTAACTAAATAAGTTCATGCGTCTCGCCGCACGCCGCGCTGTGCGCGGCTGCGTCCAGCGGGATGAACCGGTATTTGAAAACGATCTCATTTCGTTTTCGTTCCGATCAAAATATTGTACAGACGTCAGCAGGTCAAGCCACCCTAAACTGTCAAATTTTCGCAATCAACCTTGAACCTAATGCTTATGTGATAAATATGAAAATCTATTAAATAAACTTGACAGATTGTAGTAGCTGGATGGGCTGGCGTCTGTACAAAGAACTGTTAGAAACGGTTAAACGAAACTTTATTTTAAATAACGTTTCCGTGCCCTGCCGCAAAATGTTTGTCTCTGGACTGCATTATTATTATGTACCTACCTACCTACACAAGAATGCAATTTAACTATAACCTTTACAATAATGTGAATAATAATAAAAAGTTTTAAGTTATAAATGAGTGTTACTTATTTATTTTATAACCAACCGTTTTCACGAGTCACGACACGACAGTTCAGTTCGTTCACTTTTCACGACGAGCTGGAGGAACGACAGAGGGCTACTGCCTAGTGAGTAGGCGGATAGTACCTATCTATACTATTCATTCTATAAATCTAGAAAATTGTACAAGTGGACTCCTTGGTCTGAAATAAGTGAAATATTTAACTGAACTGAATTATTTGAGGTTCACAAAAACAGGCGCATTAATTACATATACTACCCACCCACTATCTTACCTAGTACCCAGCACAGGACCACATTCATTCGGCACCAATTTTACATTCTTGGTTATCTGTACAACAAAACCAATAAACAGCTAAAAATAATGGATCTAAACTCTCACAACCTGAAAAACAAACTTACTGAATGACTGCAACAAAAAAACTACACATTCACGGAGTCTTTACTTACATTCATAGAATAATCCCTATTATCATTACACTACCCGACTCACACTCAATAATTGATCACTCGTTTATCTATGAAGCCTTATCCCTGCTGCATACACATTCACTCTCACTCGCACACAGAGGTACACACACACCCCCATACTAACCAATCATACACTTACACATACTTGTTCTCTCTCTCACACACACACACACATTACACACTGGCACATAAATGTATGACTTAACCTCCCTCGTGCTAAACACTGGCTGCAGCTATACCTACCTGACAAACTGCCCTGTATGGTCTAACACTGTCTCCTAAGATACAGGACTACCTAGTTTAGGAGACAGGGTTACATGATCTGTGTAGATTTATGTAGATATCCGTGTTTTGTTGTTTTGTACATCTGCTCTTGTGTACACATCATGAATCTTGTGTGTGTGTGTAATAAATATTAGGTCTTTACCTATGAAATTGCCGTTCTGCAGTACTGGCCATTTCAAATCAAAATATTTTTTGTTTGGCTAAGAATTCTAATTTCAAATTAATTTTATTTTAAAAACATGGATTTTTTTTTCCAAAACTAGTCATTTGTTTATTGATTAGTGTTACATTTTCATCGCATTTCAGTCTTTTTCGTCATCATGGATACGTTAAAAATTCGAGTAATTATGGAATATGAGTACCGTCGTGGCAGCAACACGGCACAAGCGGCACGCAACATCAACGACGTTTACGGAGCTAACACTACAAACCAACGCACCACTTGTTATTGGTTTGCTCGCTTCCGTTCTGGAAATTTCGAGCTGAAAAATGAACCTCGCGGTCGTCCGAAGACTTCGGTCGACAATGACGAATTAAAGGCGATTGTGGAAGCTGATGATACACAATCTACGGCTGAATTAGCAGCAGCTTTCGACGTTAGCGTCAAAAAAATATTGGTCCATTTGCGTCAAATTGGCAAGGTAAAAAAGCTTGACAAATGGGTGCCCCACGAACGCAATGATCGCCAGCGCGAAGTACGCGGCGAGACGTACCTTGCACTGCTCAACAGACACACAAATGAAGGAATTTTGAACCGCATTGTTACCTGCGATGAAAAATGGATTCTGTTTGATAACCGCAAGCGCTCAGCAAGTTGGTTGGATCCTGGTTCAGCACCTAAACAATGCCCTAAACGAAAACTTACCCCTAGAAAAGTGATGGTCACTGTTTGGTGGTCTAGCGCCGGTGTGATTCATCACAGCTTCTTACCAAACGGGGTGAGCATTACTTCAGATGTGTACTGTGAAGAACTGAACACAATGATGGAGAAGCTGGCACATCTCCAACCAGCATTGGTCAATCGCTCGTCTCCGCTGCTCCTGCACGACAACGCGCGACCTCATACTGCACAGCAGACGGTCTCAAAGTTGCAAGAACTGGGGTTGGAAGCTCTCCGTCATCCGCCCTACTCACCAGACCTTGCGCCTACAGACTACTACTTTTTCCAGAATTTGGATAACTTCTTGGCGGGAAAAAAATTCAATACCCGAGAGGCAGTACAAAATGCCTTTGAAGAATTTGTTGCCTCCCGTCCAGCTGATTTCTTTAAGAAGGGCATCAATATACTGCAACTGCGTTGGCAAAGATGCATTGATTACATGGGTGATTACTTCGATTAATACAAATAAAAAATGCATGAAAAAAATTCGTTTAAATTTTTTCATACAAAACGGCAATTTCATAGGTAAAGACCTATTATTATTCTTATACTTATTAGTGTTCAATAATATTTTTAGGAAAGTAAACATGCCACAAAATAATACGAGATTTGAAGTAATATAAAAACTTTTATTTCGTCCACATCAACTTAGTAGTTGACAACATGCACTTTCTGAGCTTCCTCGCTGCTGTCAGCGCTCTCAGAGGAAGAACTCTTGTCACTGGCGTCCTCGGATGAGGCTGTCCTCAGAGGAGGGACTGTCAGCGTCCCCTTCAGAGTCGGCCGTAATAGCAACGCTGTCCCAGTCGAAGTTGATTCCGGTCACCTCTAGGAACCAGTCGTGGTAGTGGCCGGGACGGACGTAACCTGAGGAACGAAGTATAGAGAAAATGAGTATGATGTTCTTAGCCGAGTGTTTTCTAGGGTGACTGTTTTTTAATCGTTGTGTTGGTAAAATATAGACCGTTCACAGTTACACTCCTACCAACTTATCTGTGAAATGGCGAAAATTGGAACTACGGCCGTCATGTTGAAATTTCATTCGATTATGTCGACGCATCGACGGTACCGCCTCTTTCAGTTCACAGATAAGTTGGTAGGGTTGTATTTTATACCTCTGACCATGGGCGTACCCAGGTGGGGGCAGGAAGGGGGGGGGGAGGGCAGCTGCCCCCCCCCCCTGGATTTTGTAACGAAAAATATTTTTGTCATGAATTATTAGGAAACTATGATTTAAATTTTCTTTGTTTTCCGCATTTTAATTTCGCCAGGTTGAAGGAGAAGCAAAGGTATAAAGCCGATAAACAGCCCAATATTATGAAAAATAGAAAATTCAAATATTTTTGAGTTTAGAACACAAGTAAATGTTAATTTGTTCATAAACGTTTTTTTTTTTTATTGTAATAATCATGGTTTTTCATGATATTCTATTTATAAACATTAAGTATTTAAATATTCAAAAATATTAACGCCGTAAAGACGCATATCTTAGTAGGGGAGCCCACGAGGCTAAATGGGGATTTACTCGAGCGTCGTAGAGACCTATTGGGATGCAAAGCTTAGATGATAAGAAGAAAAAAATGTTATATGATATATACATTTACATCGGTGGGGGAAGCGGCTATAGATTTTTAAATATGTAAAAAAAAACTGTTGCATGGACATCCTCGAGCGCATGAGATATTGATAGCATCAATGCCCTACGTATTATTAATAATGTACGTATGTTAATCTGATCGTTTGCATGATGCGGGTGGTTGTATTTAAGGGTTGAAAATGAAAAAAAAAAAATTTAATCGAGCGCGTCAGATTTTCTAAGGGAGTGTTAAGTACACCAAAAAAAAGCTCTCATTCACTAATCTGACGATTTCGATGGGACGCAAACTCGCGGCCATTTTCATAATGTGCAAAAAAAATCGCCATTTTGAAATACTCAAGCGCGTCAGATTAAGATATATATGGTTCATCTTTATGTTCTAAACGTACTGTCTCATAATCTGACGATTATCTAGAGGAATTCGCCTGATCTGACAAAAAAAAAAATAGAAAAACGGTTCACTTTAAAGGCCATCCCTGCAACTTCCCGCTAATTCCATTCCTGGGCGCTTGAAATTGTACTTATGACATTTTTGAGCTCAAAATATAATTTATGTGATATTTTGAGCTCGCTGAGTTCAAAGAAATAATATTTCTATGCATTTGAGCTCTCCCAGCTCGAAAGTCTGATAAAAGTTTCATAGAACACTATTTTTGGAATTTCCAAACCGCAATAACTTTTGAATGGATCAACCAATTTTCACGCGGTTGGCACCATTCCACGCAGTTTTATCATCCTCATAAGTAATTTTGCAATTTTAATTGATCGAACCACATATTTCGGAGTAATCCCGAAAAAACACTTTTTCGGGTTTCTTTCGTTCACGATACCTCTCGAACGAATCAACCGATTTTGACCAGCTTGGTGGCGATCGACGTGGTTTTTCAAGCTCAAAGGCGGATTAGTTTCTGAAGTTAATCGATAAAGCCGGTTAAAAGTTATTCCAAAAAAACCACTTTCAAAAAAATTTTTTTTCTTATTTTTTTAAATCATTGAACTTAATTAATTAAAAAGCTCAGGAAATAGCATGCAAATAAATAAGTGTATGCTTTTTTTAGAAACGCGGAGAAAGAAATGTAGGCATCACGCAGCTGCACGCATTTAACTTTATCGACGAATTTTTGTTATTTCGGCTTGCGGAAATCGTCAGATTATATATTTTTCATTATTCTTGAATTATTTCCTTCAAAATAAAAAAAAATTTAGCTACGCTCGAGAATGTCGAGATGACGTTTTTTTTTTACAACTTTGTTGCCCTCCCCTTTTTTTACGTCACTCTCAAATTGTCAGATTAGTGGAATATACACTTTTTAGGATGTAATTAACTCACCCTACCTTAATCTGACGCGCTTGTTAGATAAATGTAATTATTATGTGTCTAATATTTAAAAATAATACTTGAGATTACCTTGATTCCGGAAGTTAGTTCGGTTGTGATTAAAATCATCGAATCATTGTAAAACAACCTTTAGATTATTAGAATAACTGTTTGTTGGATATTGACATCTGTCACATTTACGAAGCTTGAGACCAATGTAGAAGTATCTAATTTGATTAGTTATTGTGTTTACAAAATATACCTCTTAACTTGTCAAAATCGTACAGATGTTATATACTATAAATAATTAAATAATATTTGATAGTAACTGTAGTATATCTTAGAATTTATATTGCTATTGTAATATAAAATACTGTCAGTTGATGTTTGATGGGAAGGGATAAATGGAAGGGGTGGAAGGATATAAAAAGGATTGTAATGACATTCTTGAGGCAGTTGCTCAGTGGATGTTCAAGTGGCTAGTGCTAGTGCCGTTGTGATGTGAAATATATTTACCAGGTGTCATGTAAGTTACGTAATTTCATATTATACCTTAAATATTGTTATTATGTTGCTATTATTCTGAGTGATAGAATTAACTGTTTGAGATAACTATAAATGGTGGAAAATATAAGAGATGTGTTGATAGAATACTGTAATACTGTTTCCATGGAGTTTCTTGTCCTTCTTCTCCATGAAGACCTAGTTTTGCGAACGGACAATAGCTTTCTCATTAAAGATGAATAATTATTGACAAGCCTAATTGAAATAATAAATATCTAGTCTTGTCTTTCTGTGCTTTTCTTTATGAAATCCTTCCCTTACACACCATGTTCATAATACTTTCGTACACAATAAATAACCAATACCCATTCTGACATTTAAGGCTTGCTATTCGCGTAGTAGCTATATATACGCTTATAATTATATATTATATCAAATCTAACATCAGAAGTGGGATAGTGCTCAGTCTCGCATAACATATTTCTAATGAATTTTATTTTGCTATTTTCATGATCAACGTTGGATCAATCGTGTTCTGCTGGAAACCATTGGTAACGGCGGGTCGTTGACTCAACCCTCATCATAACGATGAAAACGTGCTGAGAATTGTATGGTCGAAAAAGAAAAATGCAAGTGTTCACGGAAAGTTAATTTAAAATTGCTAATATTATTGCTCTGTTGTTCACAAATTAATTTTAAAAAAATGGCTTGGAGGAAACTTTACAAAATTGAAGTTGCTAATGTCATAAAGTAAATGAAAAATAATTGTGTTTCTAAATTATGAAAGAAATAGCGAATATCACATAACTTGCTGATAAACAAATATGACAAGGTTGAAGGTTATTAATGATTAGCTTTATTTTATTATTTTTCACTTTCAAAATGCTTACTAATAGTATTGTTAAAATGAACTTATAGATTTGTCGGAGCTGATCTGTGTTTCTTGATAATTTTGGTTTGGCTTATTATTATAACCTTTTACTAAAAAGTAAGGTACCAACAGAGTGACCATATTAAATATTAACAATTATTTAATAGAAAATGTAATAAGGATGATCAATACAATTTGCAATGATATTGTCAGGTTGACCGAGCGGTATATTGTTTTGATTACTTATTTAATGAATACAAAAGAGCTTGTCTTGACTGTTGTCTGGCATTCACTGACTGCGGGTGATTAAGCTTCACCGACGGCGGGTGTTTGGCCGCATACAGTAAGATGTGATTAAGTTTCACAATATGGCCGTATTAGATAATTACAATTAGTTGACTATGACTATACCGCTGGTAGCCTCCTATTTGGTGTCAAGTCGTCTCACAGACGGCGGATGAATAACATGTCTATGTAGTTGGCTTATGTTTATTGACCGCTGGGCGATCGTTTACTTGGTGCTTGTCTATCTCACCAGCAGCGGGTGAATGGGACCTGCATGACGAGGTAACCGATAATATTTGTTTCCGCTGGTCGGTCATTTGCTTGGTGCAAGTCTATCCCACTAGCAGCGGGTGGAGGGGACTTGACACGTCTAGGCAATTGGCAAAAGAGTAAATTACAATTGTAGAAAGATGGTAACTAATGTACTTCGTGTGCGAAGTACTTGTCAGTTTGGACGTATTGGATAATTATAATTAGCTGACTGTGACTGTGACTATGACTGTTTCGCTAGTAAGTCTATCCCACTGGCAGCGGGTGGATGGGACTTGACACGTCTAGGCAATTGGCAACACAAAACAAAAATGACAATGACAATGACAAAACCAAAGTAAATTACAATTGTAGAAAAACAGTATCTAATGTACTTCGAGAGCGAAGTACTTGTCAGTATGGCCGTGTTAGATAAATGTAATTATTATGTGTCTAATATTTAAAAATAATACTTGAGATTACCTTGATTCCGGAAGTTAGTTCGGTTGTGATTAAAATCATCGAATCATTGTAAAACAACCTTTAGATTATTAGAATAACTGTTTGTTGGATATTGACATCTGTCACATTTACGAAGCTTGAGACCAATGTAGAAGTATCTAATTTGATTAGTTATTGTGTTTACAAAATATACCTCTTAACTTGTCAAAATCGTACAGATGTTATATACTATAAATAATTAAATAATATTTGATAGTAACTGTAGTATATCTTAGAATTTATATTGCTATTGTAATATAAAATACTGTCAGTTGATGTTTGATGGGAAGGGATAAATGGAAGGGGTGGAAGGATATAAAAAGGATTGTAATGACATTCTTGAGGCAGTTGCTCAGTGGATGTTCAAGTGGCTAGTGCTAGTGCCGTTGTGATGTGAAATATATTTACCAGGTGTCATGTAAGTTACGTAATTTCATATTATACCTTAAATATTGTTATTATGTTGCTATTATTCTGAGTGATAGAATTAACTGTTTGAGATAACTATAAATGGTGGAAAATATAAGAGATGTGTTGATAGAATACTGTAATACTGTTTCCATGGAGTTTCTTGTCCTTCTTCTCCATGAAGACCTAGTTTTGCGAACGGACAATAGCTTTCTCATTAAAGATGAATAATTATTGACAAGCCTAATTGAAATAATAAATATCTAGTCTTGTCTTTCTGTGCTTTTCTTTATGAAATCCTTCCCTTACACACCATGTTCATAATACTTTCGTACACAATAAATAACCAATACCCATTCTGACATTTAAGGCTTGCTATTCGCGTAGTAGCTATATATACGCTTATAATTATATATTATATCAAATCTAACACGCTCGAGAATTTCTGATGGTCAATTTTTTTTTACTAATCTGATCCTGTATCCTTCACGGGCGGCCTTATATATGGGCCTCATGTTTTGTGGAGGTACTTAACCGGGTACAAGGTATCCCCCTGTATATTAATCTGCCGCGCTTTAGTAAATCCCGAAATCCCCGCTTGGGCTCCCCTACTATCTCTATGCCGAGATAAAAAAAAAACATTCACCTCCGAATAGAGACGGTGTGAATAGAGGCTTTGAACCTATTTGGACTAAGTATAGGTATAAGTTATCTGTGACAATTTTTACTCCCGCACACGTGTTGGAAAGTGAAAAATCGCACGCGTGTGAAATACATTACAATTTGAACCTAATCGTAGTACGATATGAACCAGTTTTGGAGGAAGTGTATTGAACAAGTTATGTTAGAGTCACGTCACGCTGTCGTCGTCGTCGTGTACTTACTTTACAATTAAGTACAATATATTATGCATTAATTTTTAGAAAAAACCGCCCTGCGCGGCCATAAACCGGGCTTTATTGGTCTATGAATTAAGCGACTGCATGCTAAGGTCACCCCCTGTGGTGTACGAACCTCGGCTTAGGGCGTCGCTGGGGAGAGTACAGTAAGGAGGGACAGGCTGGATCATATCTGGATAATTATTATCTGCTACAGGCACAGCTACGCTACCAGCTAGCACTCCTTCACCGATCAAGGGTCGGGGTGAATTACGTGGGGGTCGTCGTCGCAAGGGTCCTCAGCGGCGAGGTCGGAATGTATTTTTGTGTTTGTAAACTGTACTGGTGGCCCTACTTTTCCCCTGGAGGAGGGTTATAGGGTCATCGGGGTAGGTGAGAATATGCCTTGGACGGCGGACTATTCTGATTTTAGAGGGGATTTATCTAGCGGATTCGACAACCAGAGGAGTTGCGATGTTCCGCGGGGGTATCGAAGAAACGCTTGGAATTGCGTTTCAAGAATTGATGGATAGTTGGCGATGGAGTATTTCATTCCGAACGAACTAAGGAGATCCGTTCGGAGGAAAGATTTTGTCAAGTCTGCATGCTATGGATGTTTCGTGACTTTGCGAGTGCAAATACTGAACCCGCATAGGGTGTATAGTTGCGCAACATCCACTTACGTGACAATTTGCTACGTCCATTCAGAACGAGACTGCTTTATGTGCTTAGAGATGCTCATAGAGGGTCACACCTAGATATTTGGCTTGCTTCTCCCAAGGGATCGGCTTGCCAAACATGGTGATCGGTCGGTGAGAAGAGATCGATTGAGACGCGGTGTCAAAAAGAGAACCGCTTGACTTTTGTCGGGATTGACTTCGATTCTTCACTTTCAAAACCACGCGCCGAGTTTATCGACTGCGGGTCTTGGCATTGGCCGGAATAGTAAATGGCCGTATCGTTTGCGAACATAGCCAACTGTGCCTTTTTACTTTTCGGGATATCGCTGGTAAATAACGTAGAAATGAGTGGAGAAAGCTCAGAGCCCTGAGGGACACCTGCGTGAATGGGCTGGGGAGAGAATACCGCTCCTTCGATACGATAGCGAAAAGTGCGGTAGGACAAAAAGTCTCGTAAGATGAGCACGAGACGGTCTGGCACACCGAGTTTGTAAGCTTATATAATAAACCGTAGTGCTAGACTTTGTCAAAAGCTTTCGCTATATCGAAGAAAACAGCACCCGTCATCGAACCACATTGGAAACCAACGCTTATGTGTTCGTTGATGTTATGGCCCTGTTTTACGCAAGAATGTTGGGTTCGAAAACCAAACTGCTCGTTAGGAATTAGGGCCATTGTCTCGGCATAATCTCTGAGGCGCTTATAAATAAGTCTCTCATAGATTTTGCCGAGAACATTTTTGAGGCGAAAAAAAAACATGTGGGGGGGGCCCGGCTTAAGAAAGTTCTGATTTGCCCCCCCTGAGCCAAAAGCTGGGTACGCCCATGCCTCTGACACTGAGCTCTGACAGCAGCAACCCAATACCAACTTTGCAAAAAAGTGGCCTTTGTTTTCCGTTTTAACGATTATAATAAAACTTAACAATATAAAGCTATCTACTATTTGAAATAATAATAACGTAGTCTTGTGGAGCACAATTATTCCGGCTTATTTTCTGCATTTTCATTCTAAAATAAAAGAAATAACCAAACAAACGATGAGGGCGCCACTGCGCGGTCGCTACCCTCTTAATTAGGATTTTTATGTTAGGTAGGTACAGTTGGGTATTTCAGCATTGTTAGGGTTACCAAACTTTGTTGAGAAACTGGATTGAGGAATGCTTTGCATAGTGCAAAGCATTCCTCAATCCAGTGTGTATATTATTATTATTTCCTTTATTCCATTTATATACATATATTTCACATTTTTAAATATTTTTTTTTTATTTATTATTATTTCGTTTATTCATTTTTTTTTTCTTATAAAATACATTTTTAAATATTTCTTAAAAAATATATAAAAAACATTTAAAAATATAAAAAATAGTAGCCCACCGGTATCGGGAACAGGGTCCAAGCTACCGGCGGTCAGGGCTCCAGAGAGAGGAACCTCCTAACAATGCGGGCCGTGTCCAGAAGTACTGCTTTCTGAATCAAGCCCTTGATCCAGCTTCCCAACGAGAGCCTCCTTAGGTGTTGATTGAGGCTCTTGGCAATTAAGCCATTGGCTGATACGACTATCGGCACAATGAT
This sequence comes from Cosmia pyralina, assembly GCA_946251885.1. NCBI lineage: Eukaryota > Metazoa > Arthropoda > Insecta > Lepidoptera > Noctuidae > Cosmia > Cosmia pyralina. The sequence continues at coordinate 12,799,395 of OX276361.1, forward strand.
TGCTGAGTCCACATCCCACATGTCGACAACCTCGCGAGCCAAGTCAAGATACTTGATTTGTTTATCTTTCTCGGCTTTCACGAGGTTCTCGTCATGCGGGACTGTTATGTCAATAATCATTGCGCGCCGCTCTATTCGATCCACCACCACTATATCAGGCTTATTGGCAACAATAGTCCTGTCAGTGATGATGGATCGATCCCAGTACAATGTGATATTTCCATTTTCAAGAACTGGGTCGGGCACATACCTGTATTACGGCATTATTATTATTATTTCCTTTATTTTATTTACATACATATGAATTACATTTTTAAATATTTTTATAAAAACATAAAATTAAAAAAACATTTAAAAATATAAAAAATAGTAGCCCACCGGTATCGGGAACAGGGTCCAAGCTACCGGTGGTCAGGGCTCTAGAGAGAGGAACCTCCTCACTATGCGTGCCGTGTCCAGGAGTACTGCTTTCTGAATCAAGCCCTTGACCCAGCCGCGCAATGAGAGCCTCCTGAGGTGTTGGTTGAGACTCTCCGCTATTAGGCCATTAACCGTAACGATTATCGGTACAATGATTGCAGAGTCCACGTCCCACATGTCGACAACCTCGTGTCCTAAGTCAAAATACTTGATTTTTGTATCTTTCTCAGCTTTCACGAGATTCTCGTCATGAGGGACAGCGACATCAACAATCATTGCACGGCGTTCTCGTCGATCTATCACCACAATATCAGGCTTATTGGCTACAATAGTCCTGTCAGTGATGATAGATCGATCCCAGTACAATGTGGCGTGACCATTCTCGAGAACTGGGTCGGGCACATACCTGTAATATGGTACTTCGGATTCCACAAGGTTGTACTGCAAGGCAAGTTGCTGGTGGATAATCCTAGCCACTAGATTGTGTCTGTGCAAGTACTCGCCGTTAGCAAGACGAGAACAACCGGAAACAATGTGTCGGATTGATTCACCGGGACGGTGGCATGCCCGACAGATGTCAACCGTACCATCCTTGACAATGTATTTCCGATAATTATTCGTCATGATAACTTCATCCATAATTGCACAGACAAAACCTTCGGTTTCCCCGAAGAGGTCGCCGAAACGTAACCAGGATACAGACGCCAAAAAGTCTACATCAGGCCCATGGAGGGCCCGGAAAAAGCGTCCGTGAAGCTCTTTGCCTTGCCATACTTCCTTACGATCGTTAGTATCAAGTACTGCAGGTTTGCGCCAGTTCTCTTTCGCCAAGGAGAGTGGGGTGAGGCCCTTATCCACCGCGACCACATCTCGATGCATCCCCACGTCGGCTTCTAGGAAATATTCCCTGAGACTGCATATCTCGCGATTGTGGAGGGTCTTAGCATTTAAAAAGCCTCGACCTCCACACTTTCGCGGGATATACAGTCTTATTACCGATGACCGTGGGTGATGCATTCGATACGCAGTCAGTAGCGTACGGACTCTCCTATCCAGGGCGTCGAGTTTGGTCTGAGTCCATTTGAGTATACCGAAAGAGTACATCAAGACCGGCATGACCCAACCGTTGAAGGCGCGCACCTTGTTTCCGCCTGATAGAAGACTATTAAATACTTTCTTCAGGCGGCCAAAGAAGCGCTCCTTCAACGATTGCTTCATGTCAGTAGCATTGATGCCCAACGCTTCCGACATACCCAAATATTTGTAGGTTTCGGTTGACGAGAGGGATCTAAGATGTATGGAATCCGAGAGTTGGGTTCCCACGGATTCCATAATCTCCCCTCGCTTTACATGCATGACTGCACATTTTTCCACACCAAATTCCATCCTGATGGCGCTACTGAAGGTTTCTGTTACCTTCAGTAACTCCATCAGTCGCAAATTGTTGGGGGCAAAAAGTTTTAAATCATCCATGTAAAGGAGGTGAGATATCACTTGACCACCTCTTCTCAACCGGTAGCCTAGACCTGAGTCCTCCAGCAGTGTGCTTAGAGGATTCAAGGCTAAGCAAAACCAAAGCGGGCTCAAACTATCGCCCTGAAATATTCCCCGCTCAATCCTGATCGGTTCATCGATCCTTCGGATCTGCTGACATCCTGGATAGAGAAGGACCGTCCTCCATTGCCCCATACACGACATCAAGAAGGTGCGTAGAGTTGCGTCTATTTTGTACAACTCCAGCACCCTAATGAGCCATGTATGTGGCACCGAGTCATAGGCCTTCTTGTAATCTATCCAACATGTCGACAGATCTTTCCGGGATCTACGAACCTGTTGGCTTATGGTCATGTCTATTAGGAGCAGCTCCTTAGTACCGCGGGACCCGTTCTTACATCCATTCTGAGACACAGACATAATTGAGTTACTATAAATATGGTGTGCAATTTTTGCTCTAAGAATGGATGTAAGGACTTTATAGACCGTCGGTAAACATGTGATTGGTCTATAGTTTTTAGGTTCCGCTGTACTACCCGATTTATGGAGCAGGTGGGTAACTCCTGTCGTAAAGAACAGTGGTAGCGACCCAGTCTCTAAAGATGACTGGAATTGCGAGGCTAAGCAGCCGTGTGACCTTTGTAGCCATTTAATCCAGAAATTGTGCAGTCCGTCCGGTCCTGGAGATTTCCAGTTAGGTAACGGACGGACTGCACAGGCCACATCCAGAGGACTAATTTTAATAGCCTCCATGTCTGGTATTGAATCACACGCTTGCTCAACAACACGCATCCAATCACCTTCAGTGTGACTGACGGGCACCGACCAAATGCTTCGCCAAAAAGCACTCATGGTCTCATTATCCGGTGGATGCACGTCAGTCACACCTTGAGTGGGAATAGGCCGCTCCCATGTTCTGTATACCCATCTTTCATCACTCTGGAACATGCGGTTCTGAGTGTACCGATCCACTCTTCGCCTATACCGACGAATACGGTTTGCCCATGCATAAACTTTCTGCTTCAGGAAGTCGATGCGCTCTGTGACACAGCATACATATTCACGAGGACTAATACTAGTTCCCGAGAATGCCCGTCTTACAAAGCGCATCACCCTGGGGCGTGTATTGCCCTCCCTGAAGCAGATAAGCTTCCCAATGAGTACCCTGGCCTCATTAATACGACGCTCAATCCTGCACTGCCAGGCTGGTGCGGCGGGTTTTGGCCGTGTAGCTTGGTCAGTGTTTGGAAATTTGACACGAGCTACACGACATGCCGCAACAGCCGTGCAATACAGGATTGAGTGTGTATCGCAAAGATCTGCGCTGCTTTCAATAAAATTTGGTAACAGCGCATCCAGAGCACACACCAGTGCTCTATTTTTTTTATTCATGGGCAAACGTGGAAGCCGTGGTCTAAGGTCAGGTGATGTGAACCGGTACTCACTGATCGCATCCTCCAGAACGCTCCTTAATTCCACATTGCATAGGTTATCTGCAGATATAGCTCTGGCGTCCTCCTCCTCATCACGCTGCCTAGCTCGCAGTGGAACCTCGGCAGACACATGCATGACATTCTGGGATGGGGACGGGTTACTAGCAGAACTACTCTGCATTTCCGAGCGCAGCCGATCAAGTGTAGCGTTATCCAATCTATGATTGTGTTGAATGACGCGCACCTGATCCGACAATCGTTGGGCCGAGACGTTGACGGCAGGTTCAAGCACCTGAAACAGAGAGAGCATCCGTCCTCGGTACGCTGTAAGGTTAATTCCTCCCTCTGTAGCCCCATAATATGCGCGCATCACATTTTCATTCATGGACTGAGTCCATCGCATGCGCGACACATTTCCACCGGCAGCGGGGACCCTGTTCGGGTTATTATTATTATTTCATTTATTCATTTTTTTTTCTTATAAAATACATTTTTAAATATTTCTTAAAAAAATATATAAAAAACATTTAAAAATATAAAAAATAGTAGCCCACCGGTATCGGGAACAGGGTCCAAGCTACCGGCGGTCAGGGCTCCAGAGAGAGGAACCTCCTAACAATGCGGGCCGTGTCCAGAAGTACTGCTTTCTGAATCAAGCCCTTGATCCAGCTTCCCAACGAGAGCCTCCTTAGGTGTTGGTTGAGGCTCTTGGAAATTAAGCCATTGGCTGATACGACTATCGGCACAATGATTGCTGAGTCCACATCCCACATGTCGACAACCTCGCGAGCCAAGTCAAGATACTTGATTTGTTTATCTTTCTCGGCTTTCACGAGGTTCTCGTCATGCGGGACTGTTATGTCAATAATCATTGCGCGCCGCTCTATTCGACCCACCACCACTATATCAGGCTTATTGGCAACAATAGTCCTGTCAGTGATGATGGATCGATCCCAGTACAATGTGATATTTCCATTTTCAAGAACTGGGTCGGGCACATACCTGTAGTACGGCACTTCCGATTCCACAAGGCTGTATTTCAGAGCAAGTTGCTGATGAATAATCTTTAGCTAGACGAGAACACCCGGAAATAATGTGTCGAATTGATTCTCCCGGTCGGTGGCATGCCCGACAGATGTCAACCGTTCCGTCTTTCACAATAAATCTCCGGTAATTGTTCGTCATCATAACTTCGTCCATAATTGCACAGACAAAACCTTCGGTTTCCCCAAAGAGGTCACCGGAACGCAGCCAGGCTACGGACGCTAGCAAATCTACATCAGGACCATGTAGGGCCCGGAAAAAGCGTCCGTGAAGCTCCTTACTCTGCCATACCTCCCTGCGATCGTTAGTGTCAAGCACTACAGGTTTGCGCCAGTTCTCTTTAGCCAGGGAGAGCGGGGTGAGGCCCTTGTCCACCGCGACCACATCTCGATGCATCCCCACGTCGGCTACTAGGAAATATTCCCTGAGACTGCATATCTCGCGGTTGTGGAGAGTCTTAGCATTTAAAAAGCCTCGGCTTCCACTCTTTCGCGGGATATACAGTCTCATTACCGATGACCGTGGGTGATGCATTCGATATGCAGTCAACAGCGTACGGACTCTCCGATCCAGGGCGTCGAGTTCAGTCTGAGTCCATTTGAGTACGCCGAAAGAGTACATCAAAACCGGCATGACCCAACAGTTAAAGGCACGCACCTTGTTTCCGCCTGATAGAAGACTATTAAATACTTTCTTCAGGCGGCCAAAGAAGCGCTCCTTCAACAATTGCTTCATGTCAGCAACGTTGATGCCCAACGCTTCCGACATACCCAAATACTTATAGGTTTCGGATGCGGAGAGGGTTCTAAAGTTTATGGAATCCGAGAGTTGGGTTCCCAGGGATTGCACAATCTCCCCTCGCTTTACATGCATGACCGCACATTTGTCGACACCAAATTCCATCCTGATGGCGCTACTGAAAGTTTCAGTTACTTTCAGTAGCTCCATCAGTTGCAAATTGTTGGGGGCAAAGAGTTTTAGGTCATCCATGTAGAGGAGGTGGGATATAACCTGACCACCTCTCCTCAGCCGATAGCCTAGACCTGAATCCTCCAGCAGTGTGCTTAGAGGATTCAAGGCTAAGCAGAACCAAAGCGGACTCAAACTATCGCCCTGAAATATGCCTCGCTCGATCCTTATCGGTTCGCTATTCCTCTGGATATTTCGACATCCTGGATAGCGAAGGACCGTCCTCCATTGCCCCATACATGACATCAGGAAGGTGCGCAGAGTTGCATCTACTTTATACAATTCCAGCACCCTCATGAGCCATGTATGTGGCACCGAGTCATAGGCCTTCTTATAATCTATCCAACATGTCGATAGATCCTTTCGGGAACGACGAACCTGTTGGCTTATGGCCATATCAATGAGGAGTAGCTCCTTAGTACCGCGGGACCCATTCCTACATCCATTTTGAGAGGCAGACATGACGGAGTTGGTGTCTATATGTTTATTAATTTTAGCTCTCAAAATAGATGTAAGAACTTTATAGACCGTCGGTAAACACGTGATCGGCCTATAATTTTTGGGTTCCGCGGTGCTACCTGATTTATGGAGCAGGTGGGTAACTCCTGTCGTTAGGAACTGGGGTAGCGAGCCAGACTCTAAAGCAGACTGGTACTGAGCCGCCAAGCGAGCATGCGATCCAAGAAACCATTTGATCCAGAAGTTGTGCAGTCCGTCCGGTCCTGGAGACTTCCAGTTAGGCAACGGACGGACTGCACATTATTATTATTATTTCTTGTCTTTGGCTTATCTCGGGACCCTGGGGTCCCGGACCTTTGGAAGGCGTACGAGGGGCCGAAGCCAACTCGCAGAGGCCCCTTAGACAATTTCAAATGACGAGGAGGCACCAGCCGACGATTATCCCTGTATGCACTATCCAAGTGCACCCAAGGACAACCCCCGGTTGGTGCAGGACTATTGCAGAACATGGAAACAAAACACATTGGGCCTATGGGTTTGGGTGGCTACATGGATTGGGTACCTTGAACTATGGAAGAACTATGTCCCCTGCCTGACCAATGTTATATAATGTACACAGATAAATTGGCAGGGGGTGACTTGCACACACAATAATGGGCCCCCGGAAACGGTCGCTAGCACATAGTGACGTAGCGACAAGGGGCAACATGTCCTGAGGTGCTTGAGGAGTGGAGAGGTATTCCACGGCTCTCAGAACAATCCCAGAGCCCGGAAGATGGTCAAGATCCCTACAAGCACTTACTGGAATACTTCCTTCCTCCGAGCACGTTTGCTGTTGCGAATCTCCACTCAAGCCGGCCAATAAAGGCAAGAATGAGGTGGGAGCTCTGTTCCTGTCAGTGTTCACTCCAGCCGGCCAATAAAGGCAAGCCAGAGGTGAAGAACAAGACTTCTCCCGGGAAATAGGGTCCGTGGGGTCGCTACTGCCCAACAGCTCGCCACATGCTGCCCTGCGGGTTCACGTATCTCTCTTGGTCTGGCTCCTCACCCTAGACCTGTTTCGGCAAAGTAAACTCCATCGGCACAGATCCAGAGTTCAGAGCGCGCAAGCCCCACCACGACGTCAACGTAGAGATACGGCGGTGGGGTTATTATTATTAATATCATATTATTTAATTTTTTCTTTTGGTTTTTATGTTTTTAAATGTTTTTGGTTTTTAAATGCGAAAAATCAACCTAATTTACCATCTGGAAAATGAGAAATCAAAAAATTTAGTTTAGATTACGATAAAATGGAATATCGATTAAATTATAATCAATTAACGTGGAGTTCAAACTATTTAAAAAATGCTTCTACCAGATGAATAATTCAATTACAATAATTAAATCTATTAGAATTAGCGTGTTAACAGTATAAAAAAATAAAATATCTACATAATAAAGATAAATCTAAAAGTCAATTTATGTTTACTAATCAACTATTGTTATTGTATATTTTTTAGCAGAGCGCGGAAGGTGTGCGGTAGAAGATCACAACCAGGAAAGAAGAGCGGCTGATGTCACCGCCCAGCAGCAGGGAAACGAGTAAATGCTAGGACTGCGGGGCGGGTGCTGGCTGGTGTTAAAAGAGCAGAGAGAGAGTGTTGATCTCACAAGCACATGATGGGAACAGCCTGATTATCAAAGGTGAAGTGAACGGAAGACAATGTAAGCTGACATTGGATACTGGAGCTTCTCGCATGGTTGTCAGTTCCCAACTAGCGAATCGTTTTCTTGGAGACTTCTTCGACAAGCATGACCACGTAAATTTAGTAACAGCTACCGGTCAGCACATACCCGTCCGAGGAGAGAAGGAGGTGGAGTTAAAACTGGGTAACACAATTTACTGTTTTAAGGTCATCATGGCTGACATAGTAGACGACTGCATCCTAGGTTTGGACTTCATGCAACAACATTATTGTGAGATCGACCTGAGACAAGAAGTATTGAAATGTGGTTCAGAAGAAGTCTTCATGGAAGGTGCACCGTCGGGGGAAGCGTACTGGTTGAACAGGATTGCCCTTCCTCCCCGGTCGGAAACAATAGTTCCTGTTGGTTTTCCGCAGAATTTTGGACAGAAAAGTCGATGAATTCTCATTGAAAGATTGGACGAAAACCTTCCATGGAAAATGGTGCGGAACTTGGTAAGGGCAATCAACGTTGCAGCTGTACGCATACTGAACTGAAGTGAAAAGGAACAAGTAATCACGAAGGGTAGGTACGTTGATGGGTACCTGTGAGGAAGTTGCTTGGATGCGTAAATGCCAAGATCGGCCTTCTCGGAATAACGTCCTAAGTGCAAGATTAAACATGTCAAATCTTTTGGAAGACTGTCCCAAAGATTTATCTGAAGGAGAAATAGAGAAGGCTAAGAAGATGCTACATCAGTACGCCGACATTTTCTGTGCAAAGTATGCTGATATAGGGAAGACGGGATTGGTTAAGCACAAAATTAATACGGGAAACGAATTACCAATTCGTCAGCGACCAAGAAGACTTCCAGTGGCACGAGAAAAGGAAGTGGATACCATGATTGAAGGAATGGTAAAGGATGAAGTCATACAGCCTTCAGCTAGTCCATGGTGTTCTCCTGTGGTCCTGGTGAAAAAGAAGGATGACAGCATGCGGTTTTGTGTGGACTATCGTCGACTGAATGACGTTACAGTCCTACCAACTTATCTGTGAACTGAAAGAGGACGGCACCGTCGATGCGTCGACACAATCGAATGACATGCGTCGGCACAATCGAATGAAATTTCAACATGACGGCGGTAGTTCCAATTTTCGCCATTTCACAGATAAGTTGGTAGGAGTGTACAAAGAAAGACAGTTATCCACTATCCAGGATCGATGACACATTAGACACGCTGTCAGGAATAGGTTTACAACGTTAGACCTAAAAAGTGGCTACTGGCAAGTGGAGATAGACGCTAACGACAAGGAGAAAATCGCATTCTCTATAGGAAGGGGTCTATGGCAATTTAACGTTATGCCATTTGGGTTCTGCAATGCTCATACAACTTTCGAAAGGCTTATGGAGCTACTACTCACCCGATTAATTGGAGACTGTCAAAAATCCGGGGAGCCAATTTTAAGTTAAGTCAGAAGAAGGGCTCATTCTTCAGGAAGCAAGTAAGCTTTTTGGGACATGTGGTTTCAGAAGAAGGAGTGCAAACTGATCCAGAGAAAATCGTCGCCGTCAAGGATTGGCCAGTTCCGGAAGACAAGACGCAGGTCAGAGCATTATTGGGTTTGTGCTCGTACTATCGACGGTTTGTCAAGAATTTTGCTGACATTGCCAAACCTCTACACAAGCTACTAAGGAGAAGAGACCGTTCTGTTGGGACGAGAGCTGTGACCTGGCTTTCCAGGAGTTAAAGAAACGTTTATGCAATACCCCAATTTTGAGCTACCCTGACACAGGAAATGAATTCATAGTTGACACGGACGCAAGTAATATGGAATTGGCGGTATGTTATCTCAACGGAAAGGAGATTATGAAGTTGTGATAGCTTACTTCAGCAAATCTTTATCAAAACCAGAGAGAAATTATTGCGTCACGAGACGCGAACTAGTCGCTGAGTGAAGACATTGTAGCATTTCAGCAAATAATTGCTGGGACGTAAATTCCACCTGCGAACTGACCATGCTGCATTGAAGTGGTTGTTGCAGTTTATGAATCCAGAAGGACAAGTAGCGACATGGATTGAATTGTTACAAGAATTTGACTTTGCAATTGAACATCGCAGTTGGAAATCCCACGGTAACGCTGACGCTTTATCAAGAAGGCCTTGTCCTGAAGACTGCAAGTATTGTGTCAGACAAGAAGCTAGGGAAGCCGTATTAGCGACGAATGGAAGGAAACCAACCCTACAGCATGCTCAGCGAAGTAACACAGATATCGCGCCGATTCTCGAGAAGTTTGAAGCTAATGCTCCTAAACCAAAATGGTGTGATGTTGCAGCGAGAGTACAACCACAAAGAGTTATTGGGCACAGTGGGAGAGCTTGGTAATTCAGGATGGTGTCTTGTGCCGCAAATGGGAAAATGCTCGAGGGGATAGCTGCCACCTGCAAATGGTCGTCCCTAAAGCAAAGGTACCAGAAGTTCTACACCTCTACCACAATAGATGCTCAGGAGGTCATTTGGAAGAAAATAGGACTCTCTTGAACATCCGAGAACGGTTGTACTGGATTCATTGTCGAGAGGGTGTTGAGGATTGGATTTGCAAATGCACCAGTTGTGCGGCGGTAAAAGGCCTTCACACACGCAGCAGAGGTGCATTGAAAGTGTACAACGTAGGAGTCCCCTGGGAGCAGATAGCACTAGACGTCGCTGGCCCATTCCCTGAAAGTGAAAGTGGAAACAGATATTTCATGGTTGTCATGGATTACTTCACTAATATAAGTGGACAGAAGTCTTCGCCATTCCTAATCAAGATGCTTCGACAGTTGCTGATAAATTAGTCCGCGAAGGTTTGGGGTGCCCTTAGAAATGCACAGCGATAAAGGAAAAAATTTTGAGTCTCTAGTTTTTCAGGAAACATGTCGGGAGATGGGTACTCACAAAAACAGAACTACTTCATACCACCCCCAATCTGATGGACTTGCACTCATCCTATAAATACAGGGTTGCCAGCGGTGCACGGTATTCTCTCCGACCCTGATGCCCCCATTCCTTCAGGAGAGTAATAGGGCCACCAGTACGGCTTGCAAACGCAAACCACCTAGATCTACATTCCGACCTCGCCGCCGAGGTCGCAATCGTAACCCCCCCTGCCCCCTACTCGGTGAAGCTGTGCCTGCTGGGGGCGCAGCTGAGCCTGTTGCTTTAAACCCCCCGTTATGATCCAGCCTGCCCCGTCTGGCTGTTCTCCCCCTAGCGACGCACAGTCACCTAAATCTTAGTTTGTAAGCCTTTATGGTCGCTTAAAGCACCCACAGGAAAAGTTCGGTTAAGCAGTCTCGACCTCCAATGGTCAACTGCGAGATGTTACTCACAAAACCTAAAAAACTAGGTGCACGGCAGTTCAATTTAGAACGCGAAACAGTGAACACCAGTGAACTACAGCGAACTAACAGTGAACTACCAGTGATTCCGCTTACTGTATTTGTGATTATCTAAATATAGTGATTTTTTTTTTTTGTGTAAATTGGTATAAATTTATTTATCCCGAACCCCAGCTCGTAACACTACCATACTCTGGACACGGTACGGAGAACCCCGCATAAACGTTGGACTTGGACTTGTTATTTTGGATTCTACGACCGGCATACCGATTGCATATTGGCACCATGGATCGTTGTGTAAATTGTGGCACAGCGACTAGAGGCTGTAGTAAACTTCAAAAGCCAGCTGTTAGTATAGTTTGTTACGTTACCTCTCTTTTACTAAATCTCTTCGGCTCTCAGACCGCCAAAATCAGCAAAATTTTCAGTGATGGTTTGATAATATAGTAGCTATCAATTGACACCAATTTCATCTTTTTACAACCCTGGCCCAAGATTATATGACAAGGCTTCCGTCTCCTTTGTCGAAATTCCGAATTTTGGCCATGGCAGCCAATCTCAGCGGAGACTAGCCATGGTTCGAGACAACTCGCACTACTCACACACCACACACACACTTGTGTACTATACGAGCTGTAACATAAATAACGCACAACCTCTTAAGGGGTCATTATACTCATCAATATGAACAACTTTTACTATGGGACCAAACCTGTAATCACGAAAAAAAATCAGCTGCTCCCTACATTTTGACGAGTTTGATGTTGATAAATGTACTGAACAGCAGATTTTTTTTTCGCGTTTTCAGGTTTGATCCCATAGTAAAAGTTGTTCATAATGGTGAGTATAATGACCCCTTAAGAGGTTGTGCGTTATTTATGTTACAACTTGTATAGTGCACAATTGTGTGGCGCACGTAGGTGCACACACTCTTCCCTCCCTCTCATAGTCCGACGGGATGGCAATGACCAATAGTTTCCATTTTATCAACTGCAGAGCGGAATAAGTTACGCTATTATATCTAACCAAAGTTTCTTTTTAATTCTTAATTTAAACTTAAAATTCCAGACTTCTACAAAATGGGTGGTTTCGCTATGTTCCCAATGTGCTACAGCAGTCAGAATGAGGACTTGCGAGCTCGTGCCAGCTCGGTACTGGGCACGCTGTGTCAGAACAACCCCTTCTGCCAGGAGAAGGCTCTGAGCAGTGGGCTGCTGCCGGTGCTGCTCAATTTGGTACAGACGGAACGGGGGACCGCACTTGCTAAGTGTCTGTATGCTTCATTCTATCATGCGAGTAACGGCAATGTTAGCAGACTGTAGCTAACACAGTGTGTTCAAATTATAGTTTATTTTTTGTCAGATAGCTTTAGGAAACTAGATCTTAAGATTTCTTGCCCCCCGACCTACCCCGTCGCATCGCATCGCCTACCCGCGCTATTACTTCGTTTTCGCTTAGCGTTCTTTCTATTTTTTTTTCTTTTTGTCCGCTCCCAAGGGTCCTAGCGTGATGTTAGCCTATAACCTTCCTGAAGAATTGGGCTATCAAATGCAAAAATAATTTTTCAAATCTGACTGGTAGCATCAGAGATTAGCCCGTTCAAACAAACTTATCCATACTCCATACTAATATTATAAATAAAGTCTGTCTGTCTGTTACCTTTCACGCCTATACCACCTAACGGATTTCGGTAAAATTTGGCAAGGCTATAGATGGCATCCTGGGGAAGGACATAGGCTACTTTTTGTCTTAAAAATAATCTTACAGAGGTTGATATAGGCCCTATATCAACCCCTGTAGGATTATTTTCCCCTAAATTATAGGGGATGAAAGTTTCTATGGGAAACCCAGCATTTATTAAGTTAGGGATATGAAAATTCAAATTTATGCTTTTGGTAGGAAATAAAGAAATACGTGGTTCACCGTTTTGGAAAATCATCCCCTAAGGGGGTAAAATAGGGGTTGTTTTAAAAATTCACAAAACGCACAGATATCTATATAATTTGATGACATCTTGGGGAAGGACATAGCCTACTTTTTAATAATCCTACAGGGGGTGATATAGGGGATGAAAGTTTGTATGGAAACCCAGCATTTCTTAAGTTAGGGATATGAAAACTCAAATTTATGCTTTTGGTAGGAATTATTTCCTACCAAAAGCATAAATTTGAATTTTCATATCACAAAACACTAAAAAAACACACACACCAAAACAACACACACACAACACCAAAACACACACCAAAAACACTAAACCAAACAAAAAACATAAAAAAAAACCAACCCCACAAAAATCATCCCCTAAGGTGATAAAATAGGGGATGATTTTAAAACTAACAAACCTGCACGGATATCGTTGAATTACTATTTTATGAAATCTTGACATTTTAGGATTGGAGTTGTATTGCTGATGCTAATGTTTATAATTGTGTAAACACATATTTGTTACCGTTGTGAATTATACTTTAATCAAAATACAACCTAATACTGACTTGCAAATTGCAAAAAACGTTAGAAAATTTGAATTTCCGCCTTCCCCCTTAAGGGGGAAGCGCCAGGACAGCCCGCGAAATTCAAATTTTCTTACGTTTTTTGCAATCTGTAAGTCAGGCTTAGGTTGTATGTTGATTAAAGTATGATTCGCTACCGTAACAAATATGTATTTACAGAATTATAATCATTCGAATCAGTAATACAACTCCTTAAGTTAATACAATCCTCAAATGTCAAGATTTCATGAAATAGTCATTCAACAGGATTACCTGGTCTTAAAGAGTTGTATTGATGACTTTAATGATTATAATTCTTGTAAATACATACTTGTTACGGTCGCGAATTAAATTTTGATCAACATAAAACCTAATACTGACTTGCAAATTGCAAAAAACGTAAGAAATTTTGAATTTCGCGGGCTACCCTGGCGCTTTCACCTTAAGGACGCTGTTACAAATGGGTAGTCAAATCAATACTTTTTACACAAAAGTATGTTTATTAAATAAAATGCAGGTACAGTTTCTCAATAAATGTACCGGAGTGAAATTTTTTACTTCGGTACATTTATTGAGAAAACGTACCTATTTAAAATTATATTTATAGTTCAGAATCGTACCATGCACATCTATCAACAGTTTGGCCAAAAACATTTTAAGAATGTAAAGCATTTTATTTAATAAACACACTTTTGTGTAAAAAAGTATTGATTTGACTACCCATTTGTAACAGCGTCCTTAACTTTTCGTATGCCGTAATGACAACGATTTTTACAATTTATTCCGCTTGGGGGTACTGTTGCAGTTGTTGAGGACGGACCTGTCAAATTTAGAACTACTCAAATTATCATCAATCAATAAACGATATACGATAAAATACACGATTAAAATGAAATGTCATGTTGTAAAATTCAAAGACACGAAAGTAATACGTATCGTAATGAAGAGTAAAAGAGATGGGTATGTAATTTCCGTTCATTCATTATTGATCAGATTACGATTCTCACAATTTATACCGCTTGGGGTCGCTGTTGTAGATGTAGACCTATCAAAATAAAGAACTACTCAAATTATCTAGCCATTACAGAAACAATGGGGTTGTTTACCGGAAGCTTCGCCGCAAGAGAGCGCTGTGTGTTTGTCTCTTGTCAAAGTCACAAAGCAACCAATCGGCAACAAGAAAAAACACTTACACCATCTCGCGGCAAAGTTTTCAGCGAGGAACTCCATTGGCAGCTGAATGAAAGTAACAAACACTTAGCGCCATCTACGCAGAACTAAATTGACAGTTTTCTTTCCCATTAAAATGCCTCGCTTTGTTGTGTCTCGCGTAGATCCGCGTTTCCAGCAGTCGAGTGGTAAGAGCTCAGCTACTACTAGCAATCTAATAACATTTCGTTATATTTTCAGAACAATTCGTAAGACTAAACATCGTGAAGGTAATAGCAGAAGATCTTCAAGCCAGAAGGGACGACAGCACAGAACATTTGCTGAGTATATTGCAAGTGTTAGTAAGTTCCAAGGACCCCACCATCTTGCGACTGTGTAGGGACGCGAGGTATAACCTGAAGAATGTTCTACAAGATCACCTCAAGCGACCAGAACTACGTGATGATAGGTTCTTAGAAGAGAAGGAGTATTGTCAAGAGTTGTTAACGACTATTTTTGCAAGTAATAATATGAATAAACCGCCGTTCAGCCAAGTGAATGTGGAGCAGGCGGATAGGTAGTGATAATAATATCGTTCGTATGATCTCTTTTCTATACTAAATTATACAAGGTCAAATTAAATTAGCTAGCGAAACTCCGCAGAATTGATACCTAGGTGTCGATATTGAAAAAAAAAAAGAAATGATTTCATGTTCTGTGTCCAACTGATTTTTCACTTCAGTAGCTCAAACATGTAGGTTTTGCTGTAGGCAGCAAAACCTACATGTTTGAGCTAATCAGAGAGCAAAATGCGATTTTGCTCGTTTCGTTCTCCGAAAGCAGTGACCCGTGTATAGCTGAGGCTCTTCCAGTTTTAAAAAAGTGGCAATTTCTCGCGGTATAAGCACCTACCGCGAGAAATTGCTCTCACCACTTTAAAACGTCACGGCGGGTGGAAGTCCAATACGGTTGCTGAAGGCTATATTGAAAACTCAATAGAAAATAAATCGAAAATCTGTAAGCGTATAGTGGAAACAATAAGTCTGAATTCGACCTCGTATCCTTGGTCTCACCTACGCCCATCCACTTCCAACGACGCACAGTGTACTTATACAGAAAGCCGATTAGAGTCACCAACGTTCACCGTTGTTCCTTCTCAATCCGCCACCGAAACAGAAACCTTAACCCCAGATAAGCAAAACTCAACTCAATGCAACCACACTCAGGATTCAAAATCAGCACTCGCAGCAAAAAAGACTGCTCTCTTGTTGCACAATGTTACTTGCTGCTACGGAACCCTTCATGGGCGAGTCCGACTCGCACTTGGCCGCTTTTTTGTACGTGCTGTTTACAGCTATACTCGTTATGAACGGCGTATTGTTTAGACGGTGCCACTTAATTGCCTTTTCAATTTTAGGTATAGTCCACAGACAATAAATTTGCACCGTGTAAATGGAGCTTAAGCGGAGCCGCTATCAGTTTTTCACTGTAACAGCAGTATAAATCTGTGGCTTGTGGTCTTTGTTCACGCGCCGTCGACGTGCGTATATCCTACACACTACAAGCGGCCCGCACTGTGCTTTTTTGTATGAAAATGCATCGCGCTGTGTAGGATATATAAGAAGCCCACACAGAGTCGCAGAAGTATATTAGGTAGACACAACCACAATTGACAAGACAGTAAGAAGAAACAATAGGGAATAGAAAAGTCAAAACATGTAAAAATATCTTTCTAAAAAACAGGCCAGTGTTATGATTATCAAAGTAGGTTTCAACACGCTGCAGCCCAACGGGGTTGTTTCCCAGAAGCTTCGCCACAAGAGAGCGCTGTTTTTATGTCAATTAAATTAAATTAAAATTGTCTAATGTTGCTCAACAGCAGAACAGATACGTGTCGTTTGACGGCGTAAATAGAACAGCGCTGTTGGATTTTAAACTTCGTGCTGAGTCGAGCGCTGAAAATCCAACAGCGTGCGTTTGGAAAACGGGCATAAGTCGACGTGCGCACGGATGTAAAAAAATCGCGGCAATTTTATTTCGCGCACTGTATTTTCAAAGTTCTGCTTAGCGCCGAGAGTTGAAAATCCAACAGTGTATTTTTTCGACGAGCTAGAATGTACTCTGTTGTTGTTAAGTTGGATTCTCAATGCTCAGCTCAACAACGAAAGTTGAAAATCCAGTGCGCGATAAAATCGCGCCGCGATATTTTTACGTCCGTGCGTACGTCGGCTAAGTGTTCGTATGCAGAGCAGAGGCCATAAACCTCTTTAACCCTGTCGCTCGTAGATTTGATTGTTATTCTCTTCTTTCGGCACGAGACAAGGTCATGCTGGAGCAAAAATATTAAACAGTTACTAGCTTCTAGGATACGCTAGATATACTAAAGTGTTGTCCCTCGTGCAAGGTTTTTTATTGCGAGCTCTTATTGATAAGTTAAAATAGTGATAACAATTTACTACATACAGTTATGTTTGTATACTTTTTGTAAACAAGAAAAAAATAATATACGTACAGGTCGAATTGGTGCAATTAAGGGGGCGTGTTACCGTTTTTACCTGTTTTAGAATCAACTTTAAACGGTCAAATTAGTGTATTTAGGTCCTGAAAAAAATATATGTCATAGATACATCTTTGCTTTAGGCAATCTACCCGTTCGAAACACGATAAATTGAAATTTGCTCGATGAAAAAAAAAATCTGAAATGGGGTCGATTTCAAAACCATTTTTCGTTTCATTTCCTATTTACAGCACAAAATAATATGAAAATTGCATGTACCATTAGGTAATCGTATTTCGGAGGCAATCTACCCGTTAAATTTTTTAGTGTAATACATTTTTTTTAAATGAACACAAAAATAGTAAATCGGGCTAAATCGGCTAGCGCTCAGAGTCCTGCATATTTCGTCTGTGGAGTCCTGCGGGACGTCATCAAGGTTGGACCTGTGTCAAAATTTTAGAAAATTCGCTCTCCCTGCAGCTGTTCAAAAAAATCAAATAAAAGAAGAACACATTAAATATGAAATTGCGATAGCTCAGAAAAAATATCTTGTTAATTATATTATAGTTTTAATTCATCATATTGTTTTAGAAAATGTGATTATTTCTATGCGGTATGATGACGTTTAATTGTCATCTTACAATAGTGTTAAGACATATAACAAATCATTGTCGATAAAATTCTAGTCAAGTGCGAGTAGTTTTTAATTATTTTTCGTGGTCGTTTGTGAATAAGTTTTAATAAAACCCATTTTTCAAAGATTTTTAAATCAGATTCATCCATAATACTATATTCACTCTCCATCGAACTGTCTTCGCTACTATCCTACATTATTTACAAGTTAAACTATTATCATACATTAATTAAATACTAATATAATCAACTTTCACTCCGGCAACAATATTGAAATTAGCAAAAAATAAAAACGTGTGCAGTCGGTATGATTTAAAACAAACCCAAAATTTTCACAGCCGCCATCTTGAATTTTCATTTTGACTTCACTACCGAAAACCATGAAAACGTCAATGAAAAATTCGAAAATTTTCGCAGTCACAATCTTGGATTTTCATTTTCACCAAATTCTCACTTCCTCTCTCTCTCTTTGTCTCTTTCAAGATATAATAGAAAGATACACAGAGAGAAAGTCGCATGAATGGGGCATTTAAATGCTTTTTCGCGAAGTGACGATTTTCTACCAGAGAATTTCGTTCCAATAGCTGTTTCAAACAATATTCCTATACTAACATGACCTAATTGCATGAACACGATAAAAATCGTAATGATATTTCTCGAATAGCGGAGCTATAGCAACACAAGAATATTTTCTCGAATCCGTGATTTTATCGTTTTGGCTCTGTCAGTTTTGCTGTTTCTGTAGAATGACCAGCTTTGAAGCCAAACTGGTTGTCATGTAAATTCAATTATTTATCTAGCTGTGTGTTAAGCAAACTGTCAAGCACTTTCGAAATAACAGTGACCAATGAAATGGGCCTATAGTTATTTTTATCGCTGAGATCACCGGTTTTATTCTTAATAATTGGCACCACCACAGTTTTCATCATCCGCTCAGGCAGATACGAATGCCCTAAACACAAGGAGTAGAACATCGCTAAGACTCTGGACAGATGATGACCAGCATGCTTAAGGTGTTCAATAATTAAATCATCGTGTCCTGGAGACTTGCCCCTCGACATAGACATAATGACATGTCTTACCTCCTTTGCCGTAAGCCGGACACTGTACGAAGTGCTGCCTAAAAAGTTCGGCAATACCCGTGACATCAGTAGCACCACCGACCAGTGGCGGCTGGTGCCTTAGAGAACCGGTGGTGCACTGCATGGGTTTAGTGAATATTTTCAAATAAAAAAAAACCGGTCAATTGCATGTCGGACTACGCACAATGAAGGGTTCCGTAGTTGGGATGAATTTATCTTAAGAACAAACTTAACATTGTAGTTGAAAAACATGTTCTCCTATACATTCCAATTGTATAAATATTGTGAGTCCAAACTTACATTTAGTTTGGACTCACAATATTGATAGATTTACCATGTTATTTTAAGACCACAGACTTCTTATAGGTTTTCCTGTAATCTACAGGTAAAGATCTATTTTCTGTATTTTTTTTCAAAATTTTAGGCTCAGTAGTTTCGGAGATATGGGGGGGGAATGGTCAATTTTCGTCTATTTGCTTAAATAACTTTAAAACAATTTATTTTAAAATTATAAAAAAAATATATTTGAGACCCTCATAGTAAGCCCTTTAATTTGACATGTCACACGGTGTAGTTTGCAAAACTTTTTTTTTTAATTTTCTTATTTGCCCGCCAAAAGTGACCTCCATATTCAAAATTCATTTATTTACTTTACCCGTCCGTGTTTGGGTCACAGAAATTCATATGTGTACCAAATTTCAACTTAATCGGTCCATTAGATTCGGAGCAAATTGGCTGTGACAGACGGACAGACAGACAGACAGACACACGAGTGATCCTATAAGGGTTCCGTTTTTTCCTTTTGAGGTACGGAACCCTAAAAATATCTAATTTTAACCTTATGAACAGGACACCCGCCGTTTCGAGACAATTACATGCCTCGCGTGGTCTAGTGGAAACTGGCAGGTACGAGTACCTATAGCGAGGCGCAGTGATGAGATGCAGTTGACGACACAAATAAAACGACGAAAATTGTTTCTCTTCTACTCGCACAACACATTTTAGTCTAAAATTAATTTTAACTGTTTGACGCAAGGTACACAACACTCACAGTATCCGAAAATGCACTAGATGAATCCCCTGCGTTAATTTTGGAAATGTCTATTTTATTTATACTTTAAATCGATTCTGCGTTCCTTTTTTGAAAAAAAAAGCATTTAGTCGCGCTCACATCCACATAACCATTTTTTTTAGCATACATTTCACTTTTGAAAGTTCTCGTGAACGATTTATTTTTGGTCTAACATTCCTGTTTTAAATTGAGAAAAGGTCGGGGCGGTTCAGCTGATTTAATGTCCAGTTTATTTTGATAAGTCCTGTTGCTTTTAATGTAGTCAATATTGTATTTTACACTCATTTTTACTCACAAAATCGTCACTATTTCCTTAGATTAGTAATTACGAAGGTAAACAATAACTGCGCGCGCGAAAAGTAACAATAACAAGTGCGTACTGCGTGGGTCAAGGTCTCGGGTCATGCATATTGCATGCGACCCGCGCCACCCGCGCGCCCCCCGAGCCCGAGTCTTTCGTATTCTTTCGGCAATTTCCGGGTGCGTGCGGCGCACGTATCTATGTTAAAAATGGCATACATTTTGTACTAAGCACCTTCCGTCTCACGCGCCCGGCGATTTCCATCGTCTTTCATACAAGTTGTTAGAGCTCGCTGCGTGCGCTTTAGCGAGCGCACGGTGCCGTTTTTGTTCAAGCAAAAATAAGATCTAATTCTTTTGCAGTAGAAATCAAAACAGGTCAGCTTGATTTTGTTTAACTCGAATAACAAAACCATGTAATCAGTGTAATTTCTGTGTAGGGTAGAATTAGTATGGATGTTATAGGTATAGGTCATTATTTTGAAAGTTTTTATTTTATTTATAGGTAGTATGGTATAGGTAGAATGAAATAGAATGGTAGTGCGGCGCACGAGCGCACTTAAGGTGCAGCCGCCACTGCCACCGACACTCACCGGCAGGCCCGACCCACCATTGAGTTTATCGGTAGATTTCCAAAAACTGCGAAAGTCGCCCTTAGAATGGATGCGACGCCACATTTCCATTTTAATTTGATCACTGTTGTCCTGGCACCATCGCAAGCGCGACTTGAAAATTTTACGACTTGTTTGCATTTCACTCCAAAGACGACCCTCGCGCGGTCTTCCATAAGACACCCACTGCTTAAACTTTAGCCTGGCCTGCCTGTGAGCATCACTCACGTGCTTATTCCACCCCATTACTGGTTTCCTATTTTGCACATGATATATCGCGCATCTTTCAGAAGCTGCTTGGCATAAAATATTAACAATGTCATTATACATTTCATCAATATTATCACGCACACAATTCAATTGGAAAGTCAATATATTTTAAATTATCATTACAAAATTTAGTATAAATGTCAATTTGCTTAGGTTTTCTATTACCCCATTTTATTTTGTTATTTATCAGATTTTTATTATTATTTGAATTGTACAATTTTGATTTGATTTCATTTAAGTTGCACTGTATTAAAAGAGGGAAGTGTTCGGACCAAAGTACATCATATTTAACATAAAAATTAATTATAGTGGACATGACTGCTTTCGTAGCAACACTGATCTAGCCAACGTCTCGAGCCGTTCGCTTCGCTTATAAAAGTATAAGTGTCCGAGTTTACTCCTAACAGTTCAACATCGGCACATAGTAACTCAGATAATCAGATTCCCGACAAAAAGAATCCAATTCGATATAAAATTGTTCATTGGGATGCGAATTAAAGTCTCCGAGTAGAAATGCAGTTTCGATATTGTTATCATTGATAATAGCACTCACCAGGCTGAGGCAGTCCGTAAAATCCGTTAAGTTCGCACTATTATCCGTCGGCGTGTAAACACTAAACACTAGAAATGACCTTGACTTCATGCATACTTTAACGGCACACACTCGCGGGTTATCGCACTGCACTACCGAAACGTTATCGAAAACACTTTTCCTCCACAGCAGTGCGACTCCGCCGCGCCGTAGGGCCGTCCTCGTAGCATGCCAGCCGTGGTGTCCACCGCCGACGTCCCGGTACATCCGAAATCAGCGTCGATTTCGCTCAGGAACGAGATATCGTGGGGCAGCAACCATGTTTCTTGTAAGGCAATTATGTCTGACGTGCTACATTAATTCAAACTCAAACTCAAAGCATTTATTTCAAATAAACCAATTACAGGCACTTTTGAATTGTCAATGGGTCGGTCAGTCAGAAAGATGAAGCTATAGTATAGTTAAAATCTCCCTGCAGACTTGGTCATAAATCATAATCGGAGTAGGGATGTGCGCTAGTTGCGCGCGCTCAAGGCCATTATCGATAACAGAATCAATCTGCAAGCCCTCTCCAGTAACTGCATTAGATGACTTTGACAAAAGTGTGATCAAACAAATCGTGACATCGTTTTACTCAGCTGGCGAATACCCCTCTACGGCTATGATGATGATGACGATGACTCAGACGAATAATTTTAATTTTCTATTTTTAGTTTTATATATACGTTCTTTTGTTTATATATTTAATATGCTTTGTAGTAAATTTGGTAATAAAATAAACAAAATGTGTATTTATTTCTATCACCCATTTATAAATATACAAAACTATCGATATCACTCATCGACTGCAGTAATGCACAGGACTACGTGTGGGCGTGGCCTGCCCATAAGGCCCGTGAGTGGGAAAGAAAGCGAAACACTCGAATGATTTATGACCGAGTCTGCAGCGAGATTTTAACTATACTATAGTTGCCCATTCCAAAGCGTAGTAGATCCCTATGGAGAAGAACGGGCAAGAAACTCCACGGACATTCTTTTAAATCATAATATTTTTACAAAATATTGGTTACATCGTTCATGTTGAAAATATACATGTGAGAACAATGTAGAAAGACGTGCACGTTAAAAAGCGTCCGTAATAAAAAAACTAAATTAAATATTAAAATTAAAAATAAGCCATGGCAGCTAAGAGACGACCAGTCCCAACTGACGGCGCCCGTTCACGAACATGACGCATGGATATGCCTGACACTCTCCACCGAGCGTTTTATACTCTTACAATAAATTGTAACTTACTAGGTTATACATTCATATTTATTTTACGCCGTTCACAGTACCGCTGTTTGCACCGTTCGTGTAATTTCTCAATTTAAAATGTACGAATCTCCTGAAAATAATACCCTCGGGCCATAGTTTACTATCAAGAAACATCTCTATTGTAGTTTCAGAAACAAAGAATTTGTATGCGTTATGTTCTTTGGGATATTTACACGATACACTTTCAAGCTTGATCACCTCGCCCGTTTTATGATACACATAATCAGTAATATCTTTCTCTGTCGTGTCTTTTAGTAATGAAGATTCAAGAAGAGAAAAAGTTCGTACAAATTTCATTAAATATTACTTATATAACATTGTTAATGTGTAAAACAGGTAGTAAATATAAGTTTATGAACCATGTAAAAATATAAGTACAAAAATAAAATCATAACACTCTTATTAATAATGATTTCAAAATTAATTGTGCAACTACGCAACCCTATTACTGCGCGTGGCCCGACACGCACTTGGCCGGTTTTTCCATTTTTGATGGGTGAAATGAATGCGTAAGGTCTAAATAAGTTCATGTAACTCGCCGCACGCCGCGCTGTGCGCGGCTGCATCCAGCGGAATGAACCGGTTTTTGAAAAAGTTCTCATTTCGTTTTCGTTCTGAACAAAATATTGTACAAAGAACTGTTAGAAACGGTTAAACGAAACTTTATTTTAAACAACGTTTCCGTGCCCCGCCGCAAAATGTTTGTCTCTGGACTGCATTATTATTATGTACCTACCTACCTACACCAGAATGCAATTAAATAATAAATAAATAATAAATAAATAAATAACTTTATTGATACTAAAAACCTTCGTTACAATAAGTAGTACATGTAGGTAACAAAAAAAACAATTGATTGTAAAAAGGTGTCTGGAATGGTGGAAACCCTGCCTCCTAAACTAGGGGAAACCTGTGCCTTAGGAGACAAGACCTAACCTACTTAATAATAATACGCCATTTAACTATAACCTACTTAATAATAATACGCCAGCATTAACGACATCATCCGTCCGGTGCCAGCTGTTTTAGAACCCAATGGCTTGGCACGCGACGATGGGAAGAGACCAGACGGAATGACCATAATGCCTTGGAAGTTGGGTAGGCCTTTGGTATGCGATGCAACCTGTGTTGACACCGTCGCGCCATCCCATCTTCCTAGCACAGCGTGCTGTGTTGGAGCGGCTGCTGCAGGTGGAGAAAACCTCAAACGGCGCAAATATAACAACCTTATTGGGAGCTATATGTTTGAGCCGTTTGGGGTTGAAACACTAGGGCCTTGGGGTCCGAGTTCTCATCGAGTATTCCGGGACATCGCCAAGCGGTTGGTCGACTTCACACGGGACCAGAGGACTGGCCTATTTTTAGCTCAAAGAATTAGCATTGCCATCCAACGTGGCAATGCTGTCAGCCTTTTGGGCACTTTTCCCACTGACAGCGATGCGAACGAATATTTTGATCCCCTTTTTTTAAAATTATTATATACTTGTACATAGTTTAAATAATTCGGTGTTAACTTGTATATTTTAATTAAGTTTTACCTAATAATGTGAATAATAATAAAGTTTTAAGTTATAAATTAGTATTACTTATTTATTTTACAACCAACCGTTTACCGTCGTACACGAGTCACGACACGACAGTTCAATTCGTTCACTTTTCACGACTTCGATTCGATTTTGATGTTTGGTAGCGAGCTGGAGGAACGATAGAGGGCTACTGCCTAGTGAGTAGGCGGATAGTACCTATCTGTACTATTCATCCTATAAATCTAGAAAATTGTACAAGTGGGCTCCTTGGTCTGAAATAAGTGAAATATTAACTGAACTGAATTATTTGAGGTTCACAAAAACAGGCGCATTAATTACCTATACTTATTAGTGTTCAATAATATTTTCAGGAAAGTAAACATGCCACAAAGTAATACGAGATTTGAAGTAATATAAAAACTTTTATTTCGTCCACATCAACTTAGTAGTTGACAAAATGCACTTTCTGAGCTTCCTCGCTGCTGTCAGCGCTCTTAGAGGAAGAACTCTTGTCACTGGCGTCCTCGGATGAGGGGCTGTCTTCGGATGAGGGGCTGTCCTCGGATGATGGGCTGTCCTCGGATGAGGGGCTGTCTTCGGATGAGGGGCTGTCCTCGGATGAGGGGCTGTCCTCAGAGGAGGGGCTGTCAGCGTCCTCTTCAGAGTCGGGCTTGTTAGCGTCGCTGTCCCAGTCGAAGTTGATTCCGGTGACCTCTAGGAACCAGTCGTGGTAGTGGCCGGGACGGACGTAACCTGAGGAACGAGGTATAGAGACAATGAGTACGATGTTCTTAGCCGAGTGTTTTCTATGGCATCTGTTTATTGGCGTTGCGTTGGTAAAATACAGATCGTTCACATTTATTTTATACCTCTGACAGCTCCGACAGCAGCAACCCAATAGCAACTTTATTGCGACGATGATAAAGATCACTGTGATTTTGACAGACTTGTCAATGGTAGCAATACAAAAGCAACCTTATTACATGGAAAATAAAGATTACTGTGATTATTACATGGAAAATAAAGATTAATTTTGACAATAAAGCAAAATCAGAGGTAAAATAACAACGGTCTTTACCTAGATACAATAATGCTACAATATTTTAATGGCCTGTGGCCAAAATCTGAACAAACGTCGCCATCTTGTTCTGTCATCTGTCAATACAATTTCTGTGACAATATTTCACAAGTGATTACCAACAATGTAGCATCTTCATCCTCGTAGCAGTTTCTTAACTATAATGAAAATTCAGGTGCCTCGTAGGCCTGTCAGGGGTTCGAGGAAGGGGATGTCGTAAACAGGTACAGCGAACAAGTGATAGCATACTTAGGCCGCTGATTAACTTTTAAACACCGTAAGTGAAAATAATCTCGTAGAAAACATACGCGGCTAACTCTACCGAGATCTTTCTTTGAGCTTCAGGAAAGAGCTTTTGTTTTTTTTTTCTTGAGCTCGCTTTGCTTTTTTTTTCTTTTTTTCGCTTTGGAGGAGGGCTTCTTCTTTTTTGGCTTTATTTTCCAAAATAAAAATCTATCAGTTTTGGATTTGGAACCCCTGTGCTTCTTCACTCACAGTAAAAAATTAAGGATGCGCAGATCGAGTCCGCGCCGTTTATTTTAGCCGTAACCTAACCTAATCTAGTGAGACGTATTTGCTCGGCACTGGACTTTTTAGGCTTACTGCCATCCTTATGATGCAAGCTTACCTCACCTGGATTGTTTTTAATTTCTGACCAGATTTTCGGCTGATATGAGACGACAACTTAAATTATTTTGCTATTGTAAAATTCATTATGCATTTTTGACTCTATTTTGGCAAATATTTCTATTGTTTCTCTTTAGGTCCTAGTAGTGCTTTGCCAACTCTTGACAATGACGCCATAATCAACATTCTAGCTAAACACGTTTTTGCACTATAGAAATTCGAATTTCGACACATAGTGAAAAATAAGGCCAAAAAAGGGCATTGCCAAAATAGGGCCGAAAATGCATATGAAGTTGACAATAGTAAAATAAATTCAGATGTTGTCTCATTTGACCATTACTCTAACATTAAAAGTCTCGTAGTTATTACTTTAGCGGTTGAAATCTTACATGTTTTTGTCGGTTAGAAATATTAAACTTATCACCAGTACCTACCTACCTAACTTACACCGAGCGAAAAGACTTTTTCACGTCAAAAATAATCTATTCAGCCAACAATTTTCAAGTCTATCGACGCAAGAAAAAACAAGAAGAATGTTCATGCATGTGACAATCTAACTGTTAACGTTGCTGATTGGCTAATCCTTCAATCAGGTCATGAGTTTTGGTGCAGGTGTCGTGCTGATAAAGAAGAAGCTAGATGTATGTTAACATAGCTCACCAGAAGGCCAGGGGCTGTTGCATCCAGCAGTGGATCCGAAGCTCACAATACCGACCTGGGTGTTTTTACCGTCAGCGTCTACGAAGGTCAAGGGGCCACCGCTGTCGCCCTGAAGGATAAAAAACAAATTAATGTTTTTGAGATGCTTAATCCCAATTTTTTTTTCTAATGTAATAAAATTACAAATGAACTATTTTCGAACTTTTTCGTTAATCTGTGCTGTGAGACCTTGCTTCTTGCCATATGTCATGATTCTAGATCAACGGTAAGTAGGTACTAAAGGTTTTGATTTACTTGCGAGTATATCAAAATATGTCGCTTAAATGGCCGTATTTTTTTATTGCGCTGACTTAGAAGCTTGATTTTTTTAGATCTCCAAGGGACCATAACTCTACGTACCTATTTGGTATTAATTTCAACTTGATACTTCTACGCGTTCCTAGAAAATGGGTCTTGACAGACAAACAGATAAACAGACGGACAACGAAGTGGTCCTATAAAAGGGTTCCGTTTTTTCTATTTGAGGTATAGAATCCTAAAAATGACAGGATTTTAAAATCAGGCTATGCTCCGTGCGCAATTTTATATTATTCGCACGGCTCTTACTAGGACACGTCGAGTTTAAGTTTTGCCGGGGCGGCAAATCAACGGTGTGCAACAGCGAGCGAAGCGAGCTCAAAAATCTTATCACCCCGCCTCGGATAGGTAAAGTTTTCTTTTGACTACTTATTCATAAAGAAATAGGAGAGTTACTTGCTGACTTATGCACGTTTATATTTTGCGTACGTGGGGTCTGCAAATACAAAATGCATTTATTTTGCTGGCCTTGTTTGGGATTTTATTAAAAAGTACCGAGATTTGGAAACGGGATTGCTCCCATTATTTAGTTCTTAATTTTTACCTGGCAAGAGGATTGTGCGGGGTTGTCGTAGTATCCTGCGCAGATGGTCTGTTCCTTGATGACCTGGCTGGTGGGGTACCAGGTCAGGCACTCCTCATTAGACACTCCTCGCTGATACACCCACAGAAGGATCTCGGAGGCAGCACCACCTGGGGAATTTAGTACAATATTATAGGGCGATAGCAAGGACTTCTGACACTATCACGTGTCACGTCTTCTGACGAATGACAAACAACTTTTACAACAATGTAGTACATAAGTAGGTATTGAAGAAAACCTCTGATTTCTGTTTAGCGTGGCAGCTGTTAAGACGGTAGAGATATACTATAATAATACGCTACTGACCGTTCCAGAGATCGTCGGTGCGTCCAAATCCGCTGACGATCATCTTGACTCCAGCGAAGTTGACGTTCTTCTGAGCGCTGCTCATGAGACGTACCGGCTGCACGTTGTCTGTGATAATGAAAACGATGATAATGAATCTAAATTTTGGGTACTACCCATCCCTTATCTGTATAAAAATGGTCGGACAGTGTGTATTTTTAGGAGGTACTTTAGTAGTAATTTTTGATTACATAGGTTGTTTCTTTGTCCATTGCACTGAGAACGGGACGAAAACATGAAAACGTCATAGTATATGTACTGTCGCTACCATAGATATATGAAAGAAGGAGATATGCCCGGTAGTTGAAAATGTATCAGAACCCGATGTCGCTAGGTTGGCCCCACCACCGCGCCACTACTACACATGTAGTTCAATAAAAGCAATAGATACAAAGTCGCGCACACACTTGCAATTCATAAATCAGAACATACTACACAATCAATTATAAACCTTAACTGGTCACACACAGCGTGC
Organism: Cosmia pyralina; assembly: GCA_946251885.1. NCBI lineage: Eukaryota > Metazoa > Arthropoda > Insecta > Lepidoptera > Noctuidae > Cosmia > Cosmia pyralina. Next base: position 12,827,865 of record OX276361.1, read on the forward strand.
ATTTACCATGCACCGTACAACTTACTCACACAAAAACATCTGGCGCTATTATTGTGTTGTGCAAAAAGCAATTTATTTTACATATACGCTAGTGATTGACTAAATCGGAAAGTTATCGATACTTCCATTTATTACTGTACAAGAAAAATTTGGGGTCCTGAAAATAAAATAAAAAATGATATGTCCAGAAAGTATTATATATTTTAAATTAAAAAAAAATGTATATTAAAAAAAAAAAAACACGAATCAATAAATTAAAACAATCCGGTTAAGTTGGTTTAGGCTGTGAAACCATAGGAATTGTTGAACCCTGTTATGATGTGTTTACTCACTGACCTGTAAAGTGGAGGTATTTGTTCAGTACTTGACGTACTCTTAATTTTGGGATTGCCCATTCAAAAAGCCTGCGAGTTTTCTTTAGAGGCTGGAACATTTCTGCCTTAAAGTGAATTGAGCATATGGTGCTACATTTTGTTGGGAACCAGTTAGGTGGCCTTCCTGTGGCATCAATCCATTATTTTTTTGTATTTGTATCTTTTGGGAAGCTAAAAAGGTACTTTATGAACTTATTTATCATTTACATAATAAGTATCTTAAGCTATAGTCTATAGTCTATAGGAACTAGTTGGCCGCTGAGACAGGGGTGAGGCGGCGGTTCGCAACGCACGTACTGAGTAATGCGCCCCCGCTCCTCCATCCCACCGCTCACATACCTAAGGCGCGATCAACTAGTTCCGCGCGGTCTATACTTCTTAACCTCACGATGAGTAAGCAGGTAGCAGGCAACAGGCGAATAGGCTTTTGTTATTAAAAAAAAACCCTTAGTTAAGAAATAGTTAAATATATGAAAACAAACACATGCCATACTCATGCATAACAAATAAATAGCATGAATATGGTGACTTATTTTAAGCAAAAATCACTAATATTTTATCTGAACCATACCGATTACTACAACGCATTCGAATCTTGTGGTGCATAGTTAAAGACTTTAGCGGAAGTAAAATACCAAAACCAAAAAAAAGTAAGGAAATAGCACGAAGATGCGATAATTTAAACCCTAAAACACTCCACCTAAACATTAATAAACTTACTTTACGACCGTTGGTTATGCATTTCTCAACTAGGTAAAATAATCAAAAACAGTAAAAAAGATTATTTTACATTCTCAAAGGTTTTCCAACCGTACTTAAACGTCATCTTTTCAAGTGTTCCAACCGGGCTAAAACGGTTGACAAATTGAAAAATAAACTATAATAGCAATATAATATTCGCTGGGCAATCGACATTATTATCGATAGCCTACTTTAGTGGATCTTAACCTCATCACTATCTCGCCGCAAGACACAGCGGCTGTACTATGCGACGCTCCGCGTAAATAAAGTATCGTTTTGTTATTTTTACATTGCTTGTCCAGTCGCTTAGCGACATACTTAAGGTAGTGGTTAAGGAGCAATGTATTTGCTGCAAAAATAGTACAGCCGCTGCGATATTTGAAAACAAAAATAACGTAGTAAAAGCAAGAAATATTTTACGATTTGTTGTTTTTTATGATTTTAAAGATAAATACAGTAAAATACTTTTAATTACATATGGTAAGTGATTCCGTGAGATACGAAGTTTTTAATATCACTTCGGTTTTTGCAGGAAACCACTGAAGAACACGGCATTTTTATAATTTATCGTGACCACGGTCGAAAGCGTACTAGTTCGCGGAGACGGCCATTTGGCGAGTAAAGGCACAGCGTGCGCATAACGCGTGGACACAAACACGCCCCCATGCCACTTCTCCTGTTTTTTATATTTCTATGGTCGCTACTATGGCGCCGTCATCTGTTTTCTCGTTGACGTCCCGTTCACGGTGCGGTGGACCCACAAGTCACGAGGTTAACACTGCTACTTTTTGACATCATCTAAATTAACACAAAATGATTCGGTAAACTGCTCTTTATTCGTTTAACTGTTAAGTGTTAGGTTAGGTTAGGTTAGTTCTTAAAATTTTAAGTACTTCTGTTCCAATTTGAATTAAATATTTCGCTTAATAATTAAGATTAAAAAACTGCACGTGTTAATCGACTTTTGTTGCTGACTGTATAATTCCGAAGGCGCCCTAAATAGTAATTACAGAGCGCAGCGAGTGCAGCGACACTAAAGACGAACGCGCGAAGTAAACGTATCGTAAATACGAGCGATTTTTTTTATCGAAAATACAATTGTTATTATTCTATCGCATTTTTAACCGACTTCAAAAAGGAGGAGGTTCTCAATTCGACGGAACCTTTTTTTTTTATGTATGTTCCCCGATTACTCGAAGATGGCTGGACCGATTTGGATTTTTTTTTGTTTGTTTGAAAGGGTATACTTCCCAGGTGGTCCCATGATCATCAAGTCAGGATCTAATGATGGGATCCTGGAGAAATAGAGAGAACTCTTCCAATTTTATAGGCACACTTAAAGCGATTTGGATAGTTTTTGGAAGAGTACTTTTTCGGAGTGGTCCCATTTCAATCTGGTGAAGATCTGATGAAGAACTTCTGAGATAGGCATCGGAAATCCTCAATAATTGATAGCAAATGGACTGGGATTGCTGAAATCTCATGTCTGTTTATTATATATATAAATACAAGAGAAACATTGTTCTCACTAACCAGAGTAAGACATTTCGTTGACAAGCCCGAGGAGTGCAAGGTCAGCAGTCTGGACTCCAGCCCTGATCTCATCGTATTCGGGATGGATGTGCTTGTCGGAGGTCTCCGCGATGGCTTCAGGTCGGGTCAGGTTCGTCAGGCCGAAGCGGACGACGAACGTGATACGGCTGTCAGGAAAAAACGTAGGAATATTCTTTTAGGCAACAGAATCAGTCATGTGTCAGTTAGCATAATGAGGAAACAAGTTTATATCAGTAAGCAAGTTTTAAGCACTATGTAATTTAATCGCTATGCGTCTTATAAATAAGTATATGCTTATGTGTATATGATTATAATGATTAGGTACAGTCAGTCTTAAAAAGATGATGACATCGACAAAAATTCAATTGATTGTCTACAATTTTTGTTCCATCAATCTGTACTTAGCTACAATTAAGAAGGTACCCAATGTGTGTTTTGGTGTATCTAGACTCTCTAGGCATGAAGTCCTTACTTACAGCCAATTTCAAGAATTTCGGAAATATTTATTACAGAAACAACAGTCTCAAAAACTAGTACTTACTTAGCCAGGCAGTGTGCGGCGGTGAGCACCCACTTGTTGTGGATGAGCGAGCCACCACAGGAACTGACGCCACCAGCGGCGTTCACCATACGCAAACTAAGCTGGTACGGGATCTGGCCTTCCTCTGCAGGCAAGCCTGCTACGATCCTCGATGCTTGGAAGTCAGCTAAGGGACCAAAGGTGAAAAAAAAGTTAATTTTCAAACTTCTTGATCTCGTAGCAGCGTAGCGCTACGCCGTAGCAGGTACACCGCGGTTCCCGTTGAGCGCTACCGCATGGCTACGGGCGTAGCGGTTTTATACGTTTTCCGATGAGAGTTTTACTTTTCCAACACCGCGTAATCGACGATAGCCGACTTTTAAATATTTTACTGAAGATCACGTCTAAACGACTAGTGTTAATGATTTAGAAAAAATATGTGTTAATTTAAATTAGAGAATTTTTTAAATAACTTAATGTGTGAATATTTCAAATTTTGTTTATATTAAAACTGAGAATCGCGCAAGAACTGTCAAGCGTATTTTTTTATGAAACCTTCACAATTTTAAAGGTATTTTAATTGTTTATCTTTTAGTATACATGTTTTAATATAATAACGTTTGTTTTATGTGTAATAAATTAATAATGCGTCTAATTTGGGACAGCGCTCTTTGATAGGCGAGTCCTATTACTGGCTGGACGTACGACGCGTTACGTTTGAATTTTAATTCGTCAGTTCGACAGCCAATATAACACCATAAAAATGAAAGAAATGGAATGGATGGATGAATGGGATGGATGGATTGAATGGGTTGTGGTTTGTGCAAAGTGTTGCCTATGTGCTGTTAACTATTTGTAAACGATTCATCATCTGCCTAGCCTTTTCCCAACTATTTTGGGCCAGCTTCCAGTGTAACTGGATGCAGCTGCAACTATTTGTAAACGATTACCCATGAAAATGACCCTCTAAAGGATCCTTAATTCTTTAATTTTTAACCGACTTCAAAAAAGGAGAAATTTTCTCAATAGTGTTCGCGGATAACTCCGTCGTTTATAAACTGATTTCGATGATTATTATTTTTTTGGAAAGGAGATATTCCAAGGGTGGTACCATGATAAGGAAACTAGGATGTGATGATGGCATCCCAGAGAAATCGAAGGGAACCTTCTAATTTTATAGGCACACCTATAGCGATTTGGGTATTTTTTATAGTAACACTTGCATCTGCTCCCGGAAAGCACCATTTGTTGAAGTAGAACTGATGAGGAAGACCACAGATGACCATCGGAACTATTCAATAATACGTATTACGGGTTGCAATTTATGCTCGTCACAATACATATATATGTTGAAGTGGAGCTGATGGCGACTTCAGCATCAGTTCCAGTTTTCCTGGTTCCTTACTGGGAGAACTCGACAATTAACGTCCTTGTATGGGGAAAAGCAATGTTTTGTAAAAAGTGATGAGCAGTTGACATTAGGCTATTGTAGCTTAGATAAATTACACTGACCTACAAAAAAGTGAAAAATAAAAAACTTTTATACAAAAAAAAATACTACCAAGTGAAAAATTACTTTAATTTCGGAAGTCGCTGGCAAAAAACTAAAATACAGATCCAAAGACACCGACTTCCGAAATTAAAGTTAATTTTCACTTGGTAGTATTTTTTTGGAAGTCGGTTGTTTTTTTTTTTTGTAAAAAGTTTTTTTAATTTTTATATTTTTTCAGTCATAGGTACTAAGTATTATCAATTTGATAATATTCACTTACCCAAGTCTTCGATAAGTGCCGGCTCGGGATGGAGGACACCTCCCTAAAATAAGGGCAATTTGCTTTGTATACTACATATTTAAAATCCTAGTAAAAAATTAATAATAATAAATTAATCATTCTGCAGAATTTAATTTTTCCTTATTTACTTATTTTCATATTAAAACGTGCAAAGTCTAGTGTGTATCATATATTGCAATTTGCTATCTCTTTTTCACGATTTAAAAAAAGAGGTTCTGTATTCGACCAGTATGTATGTACCTACGTCCATGATATCTCAAAAACTACCGAACTATTTTTGAGGTTTTTTTTTGGTAGGAGTAGGAACTTCACTAATTTATTTAACGTCTAAAATTTCTTACCTGCACATAGCCCAAAACGAAGAAAAGTCCCAACAAGTACGCGGCCGCCATCTTGAACGGACGCTTAGCGAGTGACTTGCATGGACTTAATTACTTTACTTATTACAAATCTATCTGTATCGAACATTAGAATTAAATGATAATATTTTCTCATTATCTGGGATTAAGATATCAATAATTTTAATTATGATTTTTATGTTAGGTAGGTATAGTTCGGTATTTCAGCATTGTTAGGGTTACCAAACTTTGTGTAGGAATGAGGAATGCTTTGCATAGTGCAATTAATGCAGTTAATTTTTTCCTTTGGTTTTTATTTCATCAATTAAATAACACGATTATGTTTGGGGTTTGTCCGAGTAGTATCGGACTCGAACGAAGCTGTTATTTATTTATTACACTTATTCACGAGCTCACGAGTTGAATTTAGATTTTTAAAGAAAATTTATTATGGACACCTGACAAAAAAAAAAAAAAAATAAAAATAAATAGTAAATAATATAAATGCATATAATAATATAATAGTAAATTGCGCTCTAGTTCAATTTTTAAAACCTTTTAGAAAATAAGACACAGAGTAAGTGCCCTACTTAAAAGTCTTAAAACACCATTAAAAAAAAATCCCTACCTAAAATTTAGCAAATGAAAGGCAGTTTCAGTAGAAGTACATCAGACACTGCTTGGATCAAGAATCCGGACGTATCTCAAAATATCCACAAGCCACGGTGTCTCTACGCTGCGTTATTTGTGTTATTTATAATAAACATAATAAAATAATCCCGGATATTACGCGTGCGCATAGTGCTATCAATAGCTATCAGTGTCTGCAACGGATACTGGCTTTATCCAGCTTTATCTAAGACAACACCTCAAAGAAAAACAATAAGTACTTACCTAGTTGTGTTTTTCCCAAATAGGCAAATGGACATTTATTTGCCGTTATCTCTATCGTAGACATCAAGCTTCGTAAAGAAGATTCATGTTAGTTTTTACACGTCTGCATTTGAATATACTTTTGTCTTATTTTCGGGAAATGAGCGCTGATTGTCCTTAGTACATGCTACTAAGTAATCTAGCTAGGACATCAGATCGTAAACTTATAAATATTGTTACCTACTTACCTATCTCAGACGTATACTAATCCTAAGTTGTCAACCTACTTTGTAACTGACTGTACCTCTTGTTTATGAAGTAAATGTTTTAATTTTTTTTTTTAAATTAATATACCTTCAGTCTAACCTCTGATAAGGGCCAGCACGCTTGGCAAACGGATTAAGGATGATGCCTGGGTAACAAAAAAAAGAAATTATAGAATTTCTTTTAGACAGTCTGTCAGTCAGATAATAAAAAAATATTAGACATTACATTATTAGATTAGATTAGATTATTAGATTTTTTGCTTTAACATATGAACTTTAATAAAAAACCGGCCAAGTGCGTGTCGGACCACGCACATTGAAGGGTTCCGTAGTTGGGATGAATTTATTCCAAGAACAATCTTAAAACTGTGCAGAAAAACATGTTCTCTCTTACATTCCAACTGATAATGTAAGTTTGTACTCACAATATTGAGAGACTAGCTAGACTACCCGCGGCTTCGCCTGCGTGGATGTGGGATTTCATGTGTTTTAATTTTCTTGCGCGGCACCTTAATTATTTTTCTCAAACAAATATTTTTTTTTTTAATATTTTTCTAAGTTACTTCTTATAACATCAGCTATCTGCCAGTGAATATGCCATCAAAATCGGTTTAGCCGTTTCGGAGATTGGCCTAAACAAACAAACAAACAGACAGACAGACAAAAAATTTAAAAATTGATTTTTTGTACTGTAATACTTTCATAATTATGGATTTAGTAAAAAGCTGTTATTTTGACATCACAAACAGACTTTCTAGATTATTTATTTGTATGTAATATGATAGCTTCTTAGAAATTTCTTGTTTTTCCGACCCACCCCGTCGCATCGCATCGCCTGCCCGCGCTATTACTTAATTTTCGCTTAGAGTTCTTTTTTTATTTTAGCTCGGCACCTAAGGGTCAGTCTTAGTGATATATAAATATTAGATATGCCTATATCCTTCCCTAAGAATTGGGCTATCAAATGCAAGAAGAATTTTTCAAATCCGACGGGTAGTTCTAGACATTAGTAAGTTCAAACAAACAAAAAACCCTCACACTCCCCTGTGAGGGTTTTCCCTTCCCTCCTCACCACCCTTTCCCCCATATAAACTGTATCTCTGTTTTCATGCCCATAAAGGTGGAATTTTAAAAATCATTTGGGATGTTTCCATAACTTGAGTCACATATTAATACACAGTAAAATCCTTCACTGTAAAATTAACTACCCCTTTTCACCCCTTAGGAGTAGATTTTCAAACTCAAACTCAAACTCAAAGCATTTATTTCAATTAAACCAATTACAGGCACTTTTGAATTGTCAAGGGGTCGGTTTCAGAAAACCGTTATACACGTTATTCTTTATTTTTGGTCTCAAGTATAAAAAATGAGTCTTGAGTTGATCGGACCGCGCGTTAAAATTCCTCCATACAAAGTTTGACACCCCCCAATCCCTCGTTAATTTACTTAGATAAATATTCGTGCAGTTTCAAGTCTCATTAACTCGAGGGATAAGATTTTTCATACAAACTTTCATCCCCTATTTCATCCCCTTAGGGATGCAATTTCCAAAAATCCTTCCTTAGTGGATGTTTACACTATATAAGGTGCAAAATTTCAAGTCTCTAGGTCCAGCGGTTTGGGCTGAGCGTTGATATATCAGTCAGTGACTCAGTCAGGACTTATGTCAGGATAGATTTACCATGTTATTTTAGGACTACAGACTTCCTATAGATTTTCCTGTAATCTATAGGTAAAGAACTATTTTCTGTATTTTTTCAAAATTTTAGGGTCAGTAGTTTCGGAGATAAGGGGGGGGGGGGGAATGGTCAATTTTCGTCTATTTTTAACCGATTTCATAAAAAGGAGGAGGTTCTCAATTAGGTTGTATTTTTTTTTTATGTTTGTTACCTCAGAACTCCGTCACATAAGTCATCATAAGATGGAAAATTCTTTTTATATTAGGTCTTTACCTATGAAATTGCCGTTCTGCAGTACTGGCCATTTCAAATCAAAATAATTTTTGTTTGGCTAAGAATTCTAATTTCAAATTAATTTTATTTTAAAAACATGGATTTTTTTTTTCCAAAAGTAGTCATTTGTTTATTGATTAGTGTTACATTTTCATCGCATTTCAATCTTTTTCGTCATCATGGATACGTCAAAAATTCGAGTAATTATCGAATATGAGTACCGTCGTGGCAGCAACGCGGCACAAGCGGCACGCAACATCAACGACGTTTACGGAGCTAACACTACAAACCAACGCACCACTTGTTATTGGTTTGCTCGCTTCCGTTCTGGAAATTTCGACCTGAAAAATGAACCTCGCGGTCGTCCGAAGACTTTGGTCGACAATGACGAATTAAAGGCGATTGTGGAAGCTGATGATACACAATCTACGGTGAATTAGCAGCAGCTTTCGACGTTAGCGTCAAAATAATATTGGTCCATTTGCGTCAAATTGGCAAGGTAAAAAAGCTTGACAAATGGGTGCCCCCCGAACTCAATGATCGCCAGCGCGAAGTACGCGTCGAGACGTGCCTTGCACTGCTCAACAGACACACAAATGAAGGAATTTTGAACCGCATTGTTACCTGCGATGAAAAATGGATTCTGTTTGATAACCGCAAGCGCTCAGCAAGTTGGTTGAATCCTGGTTCAGCACCTAAACAATGCCCTAAACGAAAACTTACCCCTAGAAAAGTGATGGTCACTGTTTGGTGGTCTAGCGCCGGTGTGATTCATCACAGCTTCTTACCAAACGGGGTGAGCATTACTTCAGATGTGTACTGTGAAGAACTGAACACAATGATGGAGAAGCTGGCACAACCAGCATTGATCAATCGCTCGTCTCCGCTGCTCCTGCACGACAACGCGCGACCTCATACTGCACAGCAGACGGTCTCCAAGTTGCAAGAACTGGGGTTGGAAGCTCTCCGTCATCCGCCCTACTCACCAGACCTTGCGCCTACAGACTACTACTTTTTCCAGAATTTGGATAACTTCTTGGCGGGAAAAAAATTCAATACCCGAGAGGCAGTACAAAATGCCTTTGAAGAATTTGTTGCCTCCCGTCCAGCTGATTTCTTTAAGAAGGGCATCAATAAACTGCCACTGCGTTGGCAAAGATGCATTGATTGCATGGGTGATTACTTCGATTAATACAAATAAAAAATGCATGAAAAAAATTCGTTTAATTTTTTTCATACAAAACGGCAATTTCATAGGTAAAGATATTTGAAAGGATATACTTCCAGATTGGTCCCATTTTTATCAAAATCCAGTTTTGATGATGGAATCCATGAGGAATTGAGGGAACTCCTCAAAAATTATAGGCATACATATAGCGATTTTGGTATTTTCATCTACAAATCAAGCATTTGCATTCAGAAAGTAGCATCTGGTGAAGTGGAACTGATGAAGAAGACCACAGATGGCCACGGGAACTTCTCAACGATAATAAGTATTTCACGGGTGGCGATAAGATATCTCGATTAAGATAGTTAAGCGACTATGACAAAGCTTTAAATAAATGGTTCTGATGAAAATGGTACCATCGAGCCGATCTGATTAAGAAGCCGGAAGGTAGGCACCGGAACTCAGTAATAAAACAATGTATTCTAGCCGTGTTTGGGCTTATTGGAATTGTCATGAGGTGCACTCTGGCCATAAATGATTTTAATGGTAATTATATGCCGCTTCAAATTGCGCTACTTGAGTTGAGGTCAGAAGTCAGATTTCGTAGCCTCGTTATCTCCGTCTACATAAAACTATACCTTCCAAACTTCTGACACGGCTTAGCGCGACGTTATTTGCCTTTTTGCAAAGTTTTTATTTGAGATGGTCGCAAATATCTTCAAGTTCTGATGAGTGGCTTTTCAGTTAGCTTCAATAATTAAATACGTATTTTTCCCACATAGTCTATGTGAATGATGCTCTAATTTATTTTGCAGAGTGGTAATCGAATTTGTGTGGGGTAGGACCACTAAAAAGTGTAAAATAAAAACTTTTTACAAAAAAAAACAACCGACTCCCAAAAAACACTACAAAGTGAAAAATAACTTTAATTTCGGAAGTCGGTGGCAAAAAATGAAACTAAAAAAAATCAAAGACACCGACTTCCGAAATTAAAGTTATTTTTCACTTTGTAATGTTTTTTTTGGGTGTCGGTTGTTTTTTTTTGTAAAAAGTTTTTATATTAAATAACTTAAAAAAAAATTATTTTAAAATTACAAAAAAATATATATTTGAGACCCTCACAGTAAGCCCTTACATTTGATATGTACAGTTACAGTACAGTTTACAAAACTTTTTTTTTTAAATTTTCTTATTTGCCCCCCAAAAGGGACCATATTCAAAATACATTTATTTACGTTACACGTCCGTGTTTGGGTCACACAAACTCATATGTGTAAGAAATTTCAACTTAATCGGTCTATTAGATTCGGAGCAAATTGGCTGTGACAGACGGACAGACAGAACACGAGTGATCCTATAAGGGTTCCGTTTTTTCCTTTTGAGGTACGGAACCCTAAAAATAAGCTATATATATAAAACGCATTAAAGTTTTGGAGTGGGGGCTCGTTACGCCACAACTACTCGTTTAACAAACTACATAAAAATCTGCCAAGAAGTGACGTCATGCCACATTTTAACTCAATGTAACGCCGTAATTTTTTGATTACGTAAAAAAAAATACGTGTCCAATATTTTTTAATATTTTATACATGAACACGACGGACAATAAAAAAATTAGTCCTTATACCTATAAATTGTGATTATCGTAAGTCTTTGTAAGGAAGAATAAGACTGCAAGGGGGTAAGATAATGGGTAAGACTGAATAGGTTGCTAAATTAATCCGTGGTGATCCTCATTGGATTCTGCTTGCGGAGAACGTAGGGCGATGTCGGACTCCTACCTAAACGCCGCGGTGATCTTCTTGCTGCTATGACTCGGGAGTGAGGGATTCGTTTAGACATGTTTCTCAGCTTCACTTTGACAACTTCTTCCAGACTAGTCCCCATCGTGTGGCCATACTTAATTGGACGTGTTGCGTAACCTGGGCAGTTCTAGTTAGCCCCTCTACAAACTTGCTGACTATCTAAAATCGTTTCTTCTTGATAGTTATTCATACATAGTTACGAACAAAATAACAAGAATAAGAATCTTTAGAGCGTTTTCGTTTTCAGTTACTCCGACACGATATCGGTGCCGGACGCCGCGCCGGTATCGTGGTATCTTCACATATTCCCGATGATATCGGTACATGATTCGCCCATTTTTTCCATTTTGATCAATAGTTTTGTGCGGGCAGGTCTTCAGGTGGTAATTATGGCCGACTATAATAGAATTTCAGGTAACTCATAACTGAAGAATAAATATGTCAGTTTGACATATTTTCTTCATAAAAGCTGTCAAATTAAAATATTTATTCTTCAGATAAAGAGTTATTTGACTATTGAAAAATTAGCCCTTATTGAAATGATGACGACGTCATGCTTACAAACAAACAAACTTGAAAAAACGTGCACAAAATTGCTGCCGCGCCATGCCGCCGCCTGCTCAGTCACGCACATAGAGAAAATGTAGTTAGGTACACGTTGCACACATACAAAAATTATCGTCCGACAGCCCACGGGCATCCGACGGTGCCGCCAACATAAAAGGCATAGTAAGTACGTTTTGATACAAGTGGAGAATTTTTGTTATTGCATTCGAGGCGGAATTAACCCCCGAGCCGTAGGCGAGGTTGTTTTTGAGCCGAGAACTGCAATAACAAATATCCGCGTGTATCAAACGACGTTTTTCAATACACTTTTGAAGAAATAAATAAAATAACAAAAAATATTTATGTCGTGAATTATTAGGAAACTATGATTTAAATTTTCTTTTTTTCCGCGCTTCGCTTTCGCCAGGTTGAAGGAGAAGCAAAGGTATAAAGCCGATAAACAGCTTAATATGATAAAATTCAAATATTTTTGAGTTTAGAACACAAATAAATGTCAATTTGTTCATGAACGTTTTTTTTATTATAATAATCATGGTTTTTGATGATATTCTATTTATTAACATTATTTAAATATTCAAAAAATAATAACGCCGTAAAGACGCATATCACTTTGCCGAGATTAAAAAAAAACATTCACCTCCGAATATAGACGGTGTGAATAGAGGCATTGGACTAAGTATAGGTATAAGTTATCTGTGGCAATTTTTATTCCCGCACACGTGTTGGAAAATGAAAAATCGCACGCGTGTCACACCTAATCGTAGTGCGATATGAACCAGTTTTCGAGGAAGTGTATTGAAAAACATTTTGTGCAATTATTTTGTGAAATGTATTGAAAACCAAGATGGCGCGCTAATTGAACCTCTTAGGCTGGACTCACACATCCAGAATTCCTCTCTGAATTCATAATTTGAATTCCAGCAAGCTGCCTCACACATATCAAACGATTACACTGGATGCATCCAACAACACAAACAAACAAACAAAGTAAGTGAAAGTTAGTTCTAAGTACCTACATTACGGCGAGAATATCACGATATAGTATCCCGGCAGATTTTTTGATTAAGTACTACACAACGACCATATAGATGGTCGTTGGTACTACAGAATGTCAGTAGCATCATTTGATGAATTACTATGTTTGCTGGGGGATAAAATCCGAAAGAAAGACACATAATGAGAAGTTAACTGTTATAATTCATGATCTGATTCCGTTGTGTGTGTGCACGCTTGTTCAAATGTATAGAAAAACGCGCTTTATGAAATCAGTCTTAAATATTTCGACCCGTAATTCAGAACCCTCGTCATTGTCATTCTTACAGATCAATCTGAAAAAATCATAATCTGAAAAAATCTCAGAATGTGTGTGGAGCATAATTAAATTGTATGCAATAATATGAATTCAGAGAAGCATTCCGGATGTGTGTGTCTAGCCTTATAGCTAGAGACTCCATAGAGCGAAAAGTCGTAAAACTGTGTTTTGAGATAATGAGTTAAGTTTTTGAAAATATAATACAAATCGTCATAATTTTGGCTTGTCATTGCCCATTATTATGTTTTTAGCTTTATTTTAAAGGAAATAATTTTTAAAGTTTATATTCAAATACGTAACTTGTGAAAACCTTCTAAAATTTGAGAAAAGTTAGTTCTCTATAAAATCTCTGACGTAGATGTGAATTAGTTATCTGTCGATCTTAGTTAGTGATTTTTTGAGAGGGGCTTGAGGCTAAGTAACAACAGCCGTACCTACGGGTCGATCTATCAGGTTATGTTTCGCTTGCCGCGATTGGGCCCTGGATGGGTGACCATTTTTATATACCAAGACCCCGCCGTGTCTCGGAGGTCCCGGCTGTCATTCGTGTATCTTTGATAGTCGTTACGGGTCGTCAGAAGCCTGAAAGTTTGACAACCAGTCTTACCAAGGGGTATCGTATTACCCAGTAACTGCAGTCGCTCCATGTATTCAGCTGCATCCGGTTAGACTGGAAGCCGCCCCAAACGTAGTTGAGAAAAGGCTAGGCAGATGATGAGTTAGTGATTTTTCACACGGTTCTAAACTATTTTGAAGAAAAATATAGTGGATGTAGGTACCTACTTAACTGTTAGTTATAGGAAATGTGTATTGTAAATACTAGATTAGATACCTAACTCAATATTCGAAGCTTGTGTGGTAAATATACTACTATGCAGAACTTGCAGTTGAAATTGTAATTACACATAATGGCGAAATCATTAATCTTGTAGATTAGCTCAATAATTATCTTTAACTTATCTTAATCCTGAATCTCTATGTAGTTATATAATAAATTGGGTGACCTACACAAAATTTATCTAATTACATATTATTTTATGTATAGTTGCCGGCACGAGTCGTGAGCACAAACTTTAATCTTAAACCTATATAACGAATCATTTCCTATAACGGTTGAGGAGACACGGGTGTGAGCAATTAAATCAATATATAATCAAGATACAGATAGAAAACAGAATACAAAAGCACGCTGATGAGGGCAGTTATGGTTAAGATGGAATTTGTGCTCACGACTCGTGCCGGCAATTATATCTTTCTATGTTCAATTAAATAGGTAGGTAAAGATGAACCATTCTAAAAATGAACGCCCCTCCACAAAACGTGATTATTTCAATATGTGAAAGTATTTATTGCAACACTTTATTCTTTACTGTCAACATGGACTCGTCGCCGAACTTAGACGTCAACTAATCGGGCGATTAGTCCAGGTAATAACATTGTACGGCGGGGAGCATGCGCTTTGTATGGAACGTCACGTTCGCTCTGTCGCGCGTTCGTGTCATTTATACACTAGTTGGCCGACAAATCCGGCTGTTTGACGTTTGGACAAGTCGGGTAAGTACCATTTGCATAAAAACAATCAGTGGTATTGTGTATATTTTTGTGTATGTTAGTCTGTAAGGTACCTATTTATTTAGTTTAGTTGTTGACCGTACTCGCCGGTGACAAATTACAAAGACTAATTATATGAATTGCTTCTATGTCTATACACTTCTTTGCATGTGAGCGTAACCACTGTGGAGGGGCGTTCTTTTTTGGAATGGTGGTGGTTGGGAATGGTGGTTTTTAGAATGGTGGTGGAATGGTGGGTGGTGGTGGTGGTGGTTTTGGGAATGGTTTTTGGAATGGTGGTTTTTTTGGAATGGTGGATGGGTGGTGGTGGTGGGGAATGGTATGGGTGGTTGTGGATGGTTTGGAATGGTGGTGGTGGGTGGGGTGGCCTCTACCCATAATTTGACTTTTGAACTCATCGAACCGATTCCCTGTGGGGAAATATTATTCGTTTTCTTCGTTACGAAGTTCTCAGGAGTAGCCATCTGGATTTGTATTGGCCGCAGCCTGTTTCGTGGGACTTATGGAAATATTGGAAGAAACATACACAATTTAGGAGATGTAATTAATATACTTTATTACAAGCGATTCCATGTAAAATGCTGGTATTTATCTGCATCTGGTTGGGTTAGGCTAGGCAGGCAGATGATAATTAAGTATGCAATTCGATGGAACAGAAACTCACTCAAGACGCAACCAATTGCTTTACTTATCTTACGTTAACTTTTAGTTTAACGCGAGACACAATGGAATGGCTTTTTCATTTTTTCTGTAATTAACTTTCAAGCCAGCGTCTCACCCGTGAGTCACCCGACTCACGCGGCCTCTATCATTACTATAAAATAAGGGCTAATATCCTGTGTGGGCAGTTTCACTCTATGTCAGATAGATATTAAAGTCTGAAGTGACCGATAGGTATATAAACGTCAGAAGTGACCGGGATCTATTTGATTGGTTGAAATTGGTTTTAAATAATGCTAGAGTATTGAGTAAGATTCTGTAACACGGGCCTTATTACAAACAGGCTAGTCTTATGCCATGACATCTTCTGGCTTGGTCTCCAAGTCTTCGACATTCCAGTCGAAGCTGATGCCAGTCTGTGCCTCAATCCAGGCGTGGTAGTAGTCGGGACGGACGAACCCTGACAAAACAAAAGCGTACTTTATAGTGTTGTTAGGTACTCGTAATAGATCTCATAAGATTAGGTATTGTTTTTTAAGAAAAAACCGGCTAAAAGTGTGTCGGACTTCGCACGTTTACTCTCCGCGCTAATATTGGTCCTTCGAGCCGGATCAATGTTAGCGCGGGGAGCAAATTAAAGAGTGGACTGTATAAAATAAGGCTTGGTATATTGCCGTTCTTATTACAAATTATAACTTCCGGGCAAATAAAGACACCGACTTCCGAAATTAAAGTTATTCTTCACTTTCTAGTGTTTTTTTGGAAGTCGATTGTTTTTTTTTTTTACTAACCA
This sequence comes from Cosmia pyralina, assembly GCA_946251885.1. NCBI lineage: Eukaryota > Metazoa > Arthropoda > Insecta > Lepidoptera > Noctuidae > Cosmia > Cosmia pyralina. The sequence continues at coordinate 12,844,153 of OX276361.1, forward strand.
AATGGTGACATGAGACGATTGTGAGAGAACATGCGCAAAAGTTCGGAGAGCCTATGTTGTTCAGACTCAGACTCGCCAAGATACATCGGCCGTAGAAGTGGTAGAACATGAATTTCAATCACTAGATATCCCAAAATAGGATACTTATAAATAAATATTTTTATTAATGTGGTATATCCTGAGATTCTGGAGTTTCCCTGTGTTTTACAAGTAAAGGCTCCTACAAACAAGCGCAACAAGCAATGCGAATCGCACGCGACACAAAGACACCGCATGTCGCGTGCGATTCGCGTCACGTGTCGCGCCTGTGTGAACGCCTTAAACAATAGCAAGTGGACTTACCTTGTGGGTTGGGTGTGTTACAACCGCGCTGAGATCCGAAGCTCATGATGCCAACCTGCGTGATCTTGCCGTCAAGGTCCACCATCGTCAGAGGACCACCGCTGTCTCCCTGGATTGGAGATGACGTGATGTTGTTAGTATATTAAGCAAGCCGTTTAGTATCGCACAGATTAATCGATCAGGTTAAGCTACGCTTGCCGCGATTGGTCCGTGTATGGGTGATCATCTTTACATACAAGATCTCTCCGTACCTCGGAAACGGAAACAAGTTTAGCCGTTGGTCCCGGCTGTCATTCGTGGATCTTTGATAGATGTTACGTGTCATCAGAAGCCCGAAGTCCAGTCTTACCAAGGGGTATCGTATTACTCAGTAACTGGGTTGTGGAGGTTAGATAGGCAGTCACTCCATCCCCCCCGGAGGGTTCCCGCATTGTCGAGGCGGGGGGGCTCAGTAGCCGTGGCTTGGTCACCCACGGTGAAGCGAAGAGGAACCCATGCGGGGGCCGCTCGTCAGGGCTTTTGCCGATAAGCCGACGACGTAGCGGCCAGCGGGTAGGTTGCGGTGGCCGTATGGGCGACACCGCAACTGAGGCGGGCCGCGGTGTCTTATGGGAGGCATCGCGGCTGAGGATTGGAGGCCGCGGCGGGAGAGGAGTGCCGGTATTGCGGTGCGCCGCCCTCCCTACCTTCCGCGGCCTTGACGGGGCCGCCACCGTTTGATGGCGGACGCGGTGGGGCCGCAGGGGAAGAGGAGTGTCGGTATGACGTCGGCCGCTCTCCCTATCCTCTGCGGCCGAAATGGCGGCGGAGCGCGCGCGGGAGGACGACCCTCACGCGGCGCCGCTCCGAAGGCGGAGGAGGGGTCGGAGCAGAGGACTCCTCCCAGGTGGGGGCCAGCAGGCAACGGGTGTGGGGGCATCCTTGCCTGTATTGCACAGGCCTCCACCAGTGTCGGACGGGAATGGCCAGGTGTTCCCGGTCATTCCCGTAGCCCCCCATCCGGGGGGGCACGCGGGGCCCGCCAGCTAGGCGGGCATGCGCCGGGAGGGTTGTGGACGTAAAGGCTGTGCCGGTTTCCCATGGCCCTCCCATCACGGCGATGTGGGAACACTGCTGAGTTTTAGTGGGTATACTGTCATTCCGACAAGAGTCCCACATACCCCGTCTCGTCCCCCACGAGCGGGGATGCATAAAGCATTTCTCAGCGTCAAAAAAAAAAAAAAAAAAAAAAAAAAAAAAAAAAAAAAAAAGGCAGTCACTCCATATAAAATACTAAGTAGTACCTATTCAGCTGCATCCGGTTTGACTGGAAGCCGACCCCAACATAGTCGGGAAAAGGCTAGGCAGATGTTTAGTATTGCTCGATATCCTTGACAATTGTCAAAGAGGGGTTGTTTTTCTTACGAACCGAACAAGGAAAAATAACTCAAGTAATTTGTAGTAAACGTTAGATAAAACTGTTTTGGTCAGAGCTTTCGTTTGCGAAGTTGAAATTCACTGACGCTTGAGAGCAACCCTATAATCACTCACACTAATACTATATGGCGAAAGTTTGTGAGTGTAGGTATGTTTGTTACTTCTTCATACTCAAACGGTTGGACAAATTTTTATAAAATTTGGTATGGAGGTAGCTGACACCCTGGATTTACACAGCTACTTTATATCCCGGTCTACGCGGGTGAAATCGCGGGGCGCAGCTTGTAATTTAAATATATTGTGAAAACTTTGATAGATCATTTTCGGGACTTGATTAATCCGTTCTAATAACTGGGTCACAATTTTTTTTTGTATCCTCGTCAAATTTTAGGGTGTGATACAGAACATCAAACCAAACAACTTTCTCCATGGGACCAACATCGTAATCGCGAAAAATATTTCAACTGTCCCATAGAAAACTTCAATACCTACTCGACCCAAATGTATGGGACGGCTGATTATTTTTTCGCGATTACAATGCTGGTACTACGGAAACAGTTGTTCGGTTTGATTGTATATACATGCAAAACGACACGTTGTATACGCTAACCAAGACAATTAAGAAGACACCCGTCCACTCACCTCCAGATCCCGCGTTCGTCATAATTATCAGATAACGTCCACAGTTGTAAAATGTACGATGTAGTCAAGTATGTTAGTTGCTTGCTCACCGTGCATGGGTTCTGACTGGGCTCATCATAGTACTGAGCGCACATGGTCTGCACGTTGATAGTCTGGCTGTTCGGGTACCAGGTGCGGCACTCCTGCTGCGTCATGCCGCGCTGGTACGTCCAGTACAGGATGTCGGGGACGATTCCACCTGGGAACAGGAGTTAGCCTAGTAAGCAATTCAAGCAATCTCTCTTTAAACATTTTAAACTATTACTGGCTTCTGCCCGCGACTTCGTACGCGTGAAATTTCTTGTTCCCCCGACCCACCCCATCGCGTTGCATTGCCTGCCCGCACTAATACCTACTTACTTCGTTTTCGCTTAGTGTTCTTTCTACCTTTTTTTCTTTTTGCTCACCCCCTAAGGGTCGTAGCGTGATGCTAGTAGTACCTAGCCTATTTTAACCTTCCCAAATGCCAGAAGATTGTTTCAAATCCAACTAGTAGTTTCAGACATTAGCGCGTTCAAACAAACAAAAAACATACTCTTCATCTATTAGTACCTATGCATATACAACATGTCCCGTAATTAACGCTAACCCCCTTAAGGGGTCATTCTACTCATCATTATGAACAACTTTTACTTTGAGTGCAAACCTGAAATCACGAATAGAAATCAGCTGCTTCATACAAAAGTTCAATACCGACTCGACTAAAATGTATGAAACAGTTCCATAGTAAAAGTTGTTCATAATGATGAGTAAAATAACCCGTAATCCCGTCGCACCCTTCTTGAAATGATGACTCTGTTTAGTATATGCCGCAATAAATTTGATTGTACTGATCTTGTGAACAGTCTGTGCTACCTGATCCCTCGTACTGTAATCGGTCGTGAGGTTCGTTCAAGACACCTATTTGCTACTTCATTTTGTCGAACTAACTCAGGCGTTCGCTCGCCGTTACATCGTTTGGTTGACACCTATAATAAACAGTTTGGCTCTACTGATATTATGTTTCTCAGCCAAGCTGTATTTAAGAGTGAAATTATGACTATTTTAAGAGATCATAGCCCTAATATATAGTTAATAAGTAATTTATGTGCTTTTTTAACTTGTTCTGCTAACAGCTAGCTATTAGCAGAACAAGCTGCTTAGCTGTTTTATTAATCTGTGGATAACGTCTTGAGTAGTGTATTTGTTACTTTTATTGCAAGTTATATTTTGTATGCCTACTGTGTAATATACTGCTGTTTGTTATTCCTATCAAATAAAATAAAATAAAATAAAATAAAATGACCCTGAGGGTTTCCGTTACTTACGGGACATGTTGTAAATACACTTACTGAGTTGTTAACTTTACTGCGCATGCTGTGGTCTCCTATACGTAAAGAAGTTCACCTACTTACTTCTTGTTGCCAGAACGGCAACAAGAAGTACACCCACCTATTAATTCGTCAAATTTAAGGATGTGGTATAGACCATCAAACCGAACAAATTTTTTTCCATGGCACGAACATCATGTCGTAATCGCGAAAAAATAATCAGCCGTCCCATACATTTGCATCGAGTAGGTATTGAAGTTTTATAAGGGACAGTTGAAAAATTTTTAGCGATTACGCTGTTGGTCCCATGGAGAAAGTTGTTCGGTTTGATGTTCTGTATCACACCCTGAAATTTGACGAGGATGCAAAACGACACGTTGTTTAAGTGTCATGTATGGTGTTTATTATCTTTTGTTGGAGATCTCAAATAAATAAATAAACAATTATAAGATAAGGAATACTTAATCAGACATAAGCGAAATCGCTGTCGCGCTCGGTAGCGATACTGGGCCAAATCTAAAGTGACTAACGGGACCGCTTCCAGTTTCGACATAGCGATTGCGGTAGACGGTCAAAATTGCTTGACAATCACGCACTTGTGAAGCAATTTTGACCATCTAGGGACCCCATTAGGACTTTGAATGCGGTCGTAAAGCGATCGCTATCTACTTATGCCGAGACTGCAGCCCCAGAAGGCGAACCAGAGGGCCGAAATAAAGATACATTCGATTGGCGATTGTTAGCATATACATTGGTGCCGATTCTCTTGTCACAAATGCCTCTAAACTGGACTAAAAATCACTAAAATTTAGTTTATTCCTGTCAAACGACGTTTTCCCATTCTGAAATTGACTAAAGTGACACAACTTAACTATATTTTAGTTTGACAGGACTAAGATTGTACGGAGTTATTAGTTTAGTGAAAATGGCAATTTTGCTATTCTGAATTTGACTGTTTTCACCTAAAATTTTAATTGTCAAACTAAATCAGACTATATTTAATCGCGATTAAAAAGGTGTGGAATAAAATTAGTTGACATGAACTAATTTACACCGAGACCTTGACTTTGGATGCAAAAACAGTAGTGTATTTTTTTCTGTTCTTTTGCATATATCTCGAAAACGGTGAGTCCTATCGCAAAAATAATGAAAATTTGGCCCCCCTTTATAAAGCTCATAAACCCCTATCACTCAACATGTAGGTACCAAAAAAAAGGTACCAAAAAAAAGGTACCAAAAAAAAAGGTACCAAAATAAAAAGGGACCAAAAAAAAGGTACCAAAAAAAAAGGTACCTACATTCCATATAAAACACGTTGAAGCTGCCCCCTCCCTGCGCCCCTCCAGCTCTAAAAGATATTTCACCCGGTAACGACAGCGATGTCGGTGAACAAAATATGACAAGTCTGTCACTTAGTGATTTCGTTAGTTCCAATTAAAGTCACCGGGTCAAATATACTACAGGCACTATACCACGCGGAGTCACGATTGTCAAACTCGATATTAGTTGTGTCAAAATTGTTATTAAATTTAGAGGTTTTTTTTTTGCAGAATAGCTCTAAGATTCTCATAGCAAAAAGTAAGGAATTTAAGTGATAGTTTAGTTAGTTTAGTTCGGTGTACAACAGAATCGGTACCAATAATCGACTATTTAAAACTAATATTATTTGTGGGTTGCAACATTGCTATTTTTAAATATTTCATTCTTTTTGTTATGGCAACCCATTGATGACTTTAGTAAAAGTAGAAAAAAGGCGAGGGAAGAAAAAAATTCGATCCTCGGTTAAAAAACGACGAAAGTGGTCTCGGGTTACAATTTAAGGTGTTAAGTATCAATAAAGCGATTCGTACAAGTGCTCGAGTGTATAATTCTAATACGATGACGCCAGTAGAAAAGCCAAAAAATCCAAAAATTTTATGGGGTTGACATAAGCTATCGAAATGTCACGTGATCATGTCAATGTCACTTTGAAGCTGTAACAATTGTATTTGTCTAGGCTAGCAGTATCGCTACCGAGCGCCTAGGCCTTTAGAATGTTATTGTCACTTACGTATTGTTCTGATCATAGTATATCTATGGTTCTGATGGATAGGCTATATCCTACAAATATCCTCTAATTATCTGTCTATGGACATATCAAATGATGAAGGAGGTGATTAATCGATATTTCCTCCACTTTCAAGTCTCGTAAAGTCCCGTGCTCCGCAGTCAGCTTTTCTTAATGTCTCAATAGTCATAATGATATCATAAATGCGAAAGTAATAACTCTGTGCGTCCGCCTGTCTGATACCTTTTTAGTTTTCACACTGATAGGTTTCCTTTCCCGTAGAATCAGTTCTGACATCCACGCGGGTAAAACCGCGGGTAAAATTTTGTGGTCAATAATTTTGGCTTTCTATTTATATTATCAAAGACAAGTAATTAAAAGGTAAGGTATAACGTACCGGCCCACCAGTCGTCGGTACGTCCGTATCCACTGATGGTCAGCCGAACATCGCCGTATTCCACGTTCATCCGCTGGCTGCTCTGAATCCTAATAGGCTGGATGGATTCTGTAAAGAAACAAAGCAGCAGTATTCAGAAAATGTTTTCATCTTCAGTCCGTGAGCCTACGTAAGTGGCAAATGATAAATGATATTTATTTTAGTTTAGGTCTTTCAAAATTATTGCGGGTTTGTGAAAACAATTTTTCGAGTTAGGGATCCGTTTCTGAAATATTAAGCTTTAAAGTGCTAATTTTTGTTAGAGTCAAGTGGGGGGACACTGCCAGCTAAACGATTAGTTAAGAATGGGCGAAAAAATGCGCGATAGTAGTAGGTATATATAACGAAGTTAAATAGAAAACTATCACAGCTAAGTAGGCGTTTCAAGTTTACGAGTAATAGTCAAATATTCATGAAACAACAAAAAGCCCTCTTCTTAGTCCGCATTATTGTGCAACTACGGAACCCTATTACTGCGCGTGGCCCGACACGCACTTGGCCGTTTTTTTTGTTTATGATTAGCATTTTAACAAATAATCAATGTTCAAAATTAAATAATTAGTTAAAAACTTGGGGGCTATACGGAGCGCGGAAATAACGTTCAAGTTCCCCAACCAAGCCTAGCGAGGAGGAATCTACAGCGAGCGTATGAACAACACTTTATTAAATCATAGCATGATTGTCATTATTGTCAATAATTTACATGTGTTTTATGTAATATTATGCAATTTGAATAACGCTGAGCGTTGAATGATACGGCGGATGTTAGATTGGTCAAATCATGAAATGGCGGTGTATCGTGAATTGGCCAGGCAGATCACGATATGGCTATTACTGTAAGTGTGATTAATTGAAAATTATTAATAATTTTCTAACATTATTAATAATTACCGAAAGACGAGGTAAAAGTAAGAAATTAATCAAATTTACCGGTGATTATTCTTTATTTTACTGGCGCACTACTATTACTATTTACCAAATCATGAGGTAATTATTAATATCGATGGATAATTATGAATAATTTTCAATGAATCGCATTAACCGTAACATAGCCATTTCTACGATCGGACCACGGCATATACAAACAGGTGATCAGCTCATTATTTAGGTTGGAGTGATGCCAGCTTGTCGGATTGTCTTCAGACAGGATCATGCGTTTCGACATCCTACTTATCCTATCCAATTTGGAAGTTTGTTAAGCAAACACGCTCTAACGGCTGAATGTATTGGCACACTAGTAGGTAGATCAATCAATCAATCTGTCTAGCCTTTTCCCAACTATGTTGGGGTCGGCTTCCAGTCTAACCGGATGCAGCTGAATACAATTATTTTACATGGAGCGACTGCCTATCTGACCTCCACAACCCATTAACTGGGTAATACGATACCCCTTGGAGGGTAAGACTGATTGTCAGACTTTCGGGCTTCTGACGACCCGTAACGACTGTCAAAGATCCACGAATGACAGCCGGGACCAACGGCTTAACATGCTTTCCGAGGCACGGAGGAGTCTCGGTATGTAAAGATGATCACCCATCCACGGACCAACCCCGGCAAGCGTAGCTTAACCTGATGGATCGACCCGTGCGGCTGTTATTACTTAGCCACGAGCTCCTCACTAGTAGGTAGATCATGACCTGGATTAGGACATAAGGATATTTTTCATCCCGGTAGTCGTTCCCGTAGTATAATTTCCTTTCACGTGAAGCCGCTGGCAAAAGCTAGTACCTCCATAAGGAATATAATGGTCCAGCTTCAGCAGACCGATGTCTTCAGTCTGCACAGCAGTACTCTCCTGGTTGTAGCCCTCGTGGATGTAACGCTCGAACGCCTCCACCATGTAGCCAGGCTTGGTGATGTTGGTCTGGCCTAGGCGGACTATGTATGTGTAGCGTCTGGAAGAGGAATAGTGAGGAAATTAACGAGGGATCTACATGATTAATATCATGTAGATCCCTTGTCAATTTCCTCACAAAGCAAACAAAGCAGATAATTCTGCTTTAAATTCTTTTGCTACGCAGGATGTGCAACACACTATCAACCGGAATCAGAATCGTTTTGAAGCTTACTAGGTTCCATAAAGTTGTCTTCTCAACAATGTAAATAACGCAATGAATGTTGTGGAATTGTCAAAATGAGACTGATTCCGATTGATAGTGTGTTAGGTACTGTAAAGGATTGATGCTGTGATCAAGCCTCGTTAATATAATACTGGCTGACATTCAATCATTCAAATATGGAATATCTTCTGTCAAGAAAACGATTCTCGTTTTCTTCAGAGGATGAGACATAGAATCTGGTGAGGGCTCCGCGTAGAACTAATTTAGTAGGAGTGTGAAACATAATTTAAATCAAGCAAAAAATATAGAGGGCTTCAGCCCCGTTTAAATAGAGTCCCTCTAGTTTTATTATTTATTTAGTAAATCTCCTACTGTGAGGTTCGAGCCCTCACAGTACCTACGCAATTGCCCCGGGGCTGCCGCCAGTTGCCGGAACAGCCACACTCATCAGCAGAGCTTATAATAATATACGCGTTCGTTGGAACTGGATTTAACCTAACAGCTAGTGATTCCATCATTGGTAAATTCACAAACCTGGCAAGACAGTGCGCAGCGGTGAGGATCCATTCATTGGTGAGTATGGAGCCGGTGCAGGCACCCACGCCGCCCGCGCCCCCTACCATGCGGATACTCACAGTGGACGGGAACTGATTGTCTTCGGCCTCCCAGCCTCCCACGATCCTTTGGCCTCCCGCTGGAAATAACGGTTAGAATTTTTTAATCGATAGGTTTTTTGAATTTAGAATAGGTACTATCGACTAACACCAGACAATTTTACTTGCAAGCTGCAATTGTAGCACAAACAAAGGACCATAAGGGGAAGGGTAAATCAGTGTATATTGTAGGTATGTATTTCAGGCCTAACTAGTTTCAGTTTATAACTAAGCCAGGGTACCCCGACCAAATGGGTTAGGTTAGATTAGAACCGTGTCCACCGCGCGCGAGCCTAGCGAGCGAAGCTAGCGTTGCCTCGGCAGCGGCTGGCGAGCGCTACTTTCAAAGGCTAGGCTGTTAACTAAACGGCTTCGCTGCGACATATCACGCGCAGGATAAACCGGTTTGGCCTAGGACAACTAGCTTGCCTTGAAATCGGGTTTGGCCGGTAACATATTATTCAAAAAACTTTTTTACAAAAAAAATACAACCGACATCCAAAAACAACACTACAAAGTGAAAAAATAACTTTAATTTCGGAAGTCGGTGTCTGGTTAAATGTATTTTCGTTTTTTGCCACCGACTTCCGAAATTAAAGTTATTTTTCACTTTTTAGTTGTGGTACCAACCCCACACAAATTCTAATACCACTACCTGCAAAACAAACTAGAATATTATCCATATAAAAACTTTTTTACAAAAAAATACAACCGACTTCCAAAAACAACACTACAAAGTGAAAAATAACTTTAATTTCGGAAGTCGGTGTCTGATTAAATGTATTTTTGTTTTTGCCACCGACTTCCGAAATTAAAGTTATTTTTCACTTTGTAGTGTTGTTTTTGGAAGTCGGTTGTATTTTTTTGTAAAAAAGTTTTTATTTTTCACTTTTTAGTGGGTCTGTTTATAATTTGTATAAGTTACAATAGTCCAATGTCAATTGCTCATCACATGTTACAAAATATTGCTTTTCCCGATGCTGGGACGTTAATTGTTGAGGAGTTCTGCTGGTAAGAACCAGGAGAACTCCTCAACAACCACTCACCACACGCATTGTGTGACGAGCGGAAATTGCTTAGCAACCATATTAAAGTAATCGAATCGCAACCCGTGAAATATTTATCATTGAGTAATTCCGGTAGCCATCTGTGGTCTTCATCATCAGTTCCACTTCACCAAGTGGTGCTTTCCGAGAGCAAATACACGAGCTACTATAAAAAATACCCAAATCACTATAGGTGTGCCTATAATATTTGAAGAGTTCCTTCGATTTCTCCAGGATCCCATCATCAGAACTGGATTTTGACAAAAATGGGACCATTTGGGAAGTATACCCTTTCCAACAAAAAAATAATTTTTCAAATCGGTTGGCATGCGACGGAGTTATGCGCGAACAAACATAAAAAAAAAAAAATAGAAACATCCGAATTGAGAACCTCCTCCTTTTTTAGAAGTCGGTTAAAAAATGGGAAAAAAATACCTATTATTGAAGCTAACTCAAAAAGTACCCAAACAAAGTTAATCAATTTTATATGGGACCAACTTTGATGTATACTCTCTCGAATAAAACATTTTTTTTTTCAATCGGACGACTCTGTAAAAAGTTATGTGTGGTCCTACATAAAAATAAAATAAGTAAAAAAAAAAAAACGTGTCGAATTGAGAACCTCCTCCTTTTTTTTTCGACGGTTAAAAAGCAACTTTAAGGTGTTAAGGCGTCCGTTATGTCGATAGTAGGTACTTATGACTGTATGATTGAAGAGTCATCAATCATGCGCTGACGCGAATAATTCAGAAACGTTTTTGCTCATGTCTAAGTACCTAAGGAATGCATTCACAACAAAGAGATAAATTATAAGTACTTAGGTTCATAATAACAGCTTGCCTCGTTGGTCTATGAGTCTAGAACGGTTGCGACCACTTATCTAGTAGTCATAGTCTAGATTACGACCACTAATGGTCACAACTGCGACCATGAGGTCCAGCGCGCAGCGGGGCAATTGCGTAACACACT